>JAGPOW010000261.1:121800072-121841209 GCA_030014935.1 Caiman crocodilus
GTATCTACTACTGTGCAAGGTTTTGCTAACATATCATAATGTTACTGTTACTTAACTTTTAGCTTTTAAAAAGTGCTTGTTCAGCTTAATAGAAATATGCTGTTACAAAGATTTGTGAAGCACTGCCCAAGTATTGCTTTTTGTTAACCCTGTAGTCTTGCCTTATTGTAAAAAGTATAAAAGATCGCCCCACCCTTGAGGGGGCGCATTTTGCTTTTTGTTGGCTTTATGGTCTTTGCTCGATCAAATAAACGACTGTCAGTTCTTTACCCGCATTGTCTGGTCCCTATTGCAGCTAGATAATGAACTTTAGGGAGTTTTCTCCCATCACAGGGTCAGCCTGCCAGCCCAGGGCTGCGCCAACTGGGCTTCATGTGCTGCAGAGCAGCTGGCTGAGGCATAAGGGTGCTTCAGTGCAGGGGCTGCCTGCCAGCTAGTCCTGTGCTGAAGCACCGTGTGCTTCAGGCAGCCAGAGCACCATCTACACATGAGCTGCTATACACAACATCCTCGCAGCAGGGTAGTAATTGTATTTACAAGTGCTTATATACAAGTACTTATATTTTTGTGTGCCCTAATAAGGGCGCATGTGTAGATACCAGGATGTTTACTGCACAGTTAATTAGTCAGCTGCACAGTAAACGTCTCATGTAGATGCACCCTCCAAGTATCAGAGTGCTTCACGAATATAGGCCTGGATCCTTTAGCTCTCCATGTGGAGGTTTTACAGATGCTTTGTTGACGACTCATTTGAAGAAAAATCCAGCAAAAAAACAAAACTCTTGCTTTTATCTTTGATCAAAACAGCGACTGGAAGCATTTAACTAAGCATTACAATTGTGTATCTCTCTCTCACTCACACTTTAGTAAATACCCAGCTTTTTAATAACTAGTTCACTGTTGGAGAAGCCATGCTTTCCAGCTGCTGCTAACACTACTCTTACCCTTTAAAAAAACCTGCTATCCAAAATATCTTTTTGTTAAATTCCTAAAACCCACAGTTCAGAAACAAAGAGTTTACATGACAGTAGCAGAAAATTTCATCTTAAATGTTTAAAAATGGGAAGAGACATTTTTATAGTGCTTTATTCTGAATGATAAAAGGTAAACAATACTAAACACAGGCAGCAGTAAGACTTTTAGACTCAAATTTATCCAATTTACAGAGATGTCGCATTTAGTTTGAATCTAGCACATGTTAACATCGAATTTCCTCTTCATATATTATATACTAAGTGCATGGAACTTCAATTCTACTTCTACTCTGAAGTTAGAAATGACAGACAACACAAAGTGAAAGCATGGTAGTACTAGCTGCATAGCAACGGCTTGGTTCAGTAACAGATTTCTATCTTCATGTTCACAGACCATGCACAACACAGGCTCTTCTTACCTGAAACTTATCTTTGTTTCCTAATTAAAGGACCATGATTAACAAAGGTCCTATCTGTAGGGCCAGATTCTATATTTGTGTAAATTTACATAGCTCCATTAAGGTCATCAGATGAGTATCCCATTGTCATAAGTATAAAGAATTATTTGTATAGACTATTCTATCCCTAGATAATGTATGCAGTACATGTAGGAAAATACAAGGACTATCATGCTGTTTTATACCTATCAGCCCTAATCTACAGGAGACTGGATAGCTACACTGCTGAACCTAAATGGAGTCTTGCTAAGGGCTCCATTCAGGTACCCCAGTGTGCAGTCACCTTGAAGATAGGGGCTATAACCTTGGTCCTCAAAGTAGTCAACTTCTATGCAGCAGAAATCCACTTCCACATTTTGGGAGATTTTGGGCCTGGTTAAAGAAAACTTACAGAAACAAGCTAGTTCTTTGTATGATACCAATTGTGGTTCATCATTTGTTAGGAAGTTTGATTTAGATTTGATTGTGTTTATGAAAAAGAAATGCATCAGAGAAACAGCCACGCTGGTTGCTGATATTGGGATATTTCCTGAAGAAGTTCATCACTCTTCCTTTGTGCTGACCCATCCTTTATTTTAAGTGTGTGAAACTAAAGTTGTACTTATTTTGTAGGACTGCTGCATATGAAAAGTACATTCATACTTGTTTGATAAATGAAAATCTTAAATTATCTTTCAAAGGTGATACTCAAGATGCAAAGCTTTACTGAGACATGCATCACCATAAATGTAATTCTGCTTTTTTTAATTAGCATGCCCTGTTTAAGGAGAACAGAATCTGCCAGCGAGAATAATGTTGCGAGTTTTGCAATGCTTAAACAAGAAAATAAATGGGTGATCAGCTTTAAATTCATCTTTGTGCTGTAGGATCCGATAACCTGGTACCTCTCTAGATTCCCCACCTTCTTCCTTTACTTCCAGAGAGACTTTATGAACGATCTTTGACAAAACCACATCTTTAGCATCACACATTTCAGAGAGATCTGCTGTTTTCTCATCAAAAATGCTTGTCATCCCCAGGCTTTCCAGAACAGGTTTCAGGTCATAATCCCCTTCCACCTTGAATTTTGGAAGAAATACATTCACTTTGGTATTGGCCATCACACTGGGATTGGTCCATTGTACCAGTGTCTCAGGGGTGAGCTCCCTTTCCAGCTGAAAAAACAAGAAAAGGAAACAAATTATCAGCTGGTTCAAGGGTGGGGAAAAAAATCTTTCCAACCCCCTTGAAGGAATGTCCTCTTCCTCCTCATTGCTTTTTTGTGATTCAGTCTTAACAAGCAGATGACAGTGTGTTACAAAAGTAGATGCATAAATAGATTTTTCAGGGACTTGACTAGCGTGGGATAGAATCGCATGTTAAGCATCTAAGTCCTCTTAGATGACTCATATGTAGAATGGACTCTGACCCTAAGTGCTTCGCTCCAATGGCCAGGTCACCGTTAAATTAAAATGAAAACTACATTTTGAAAAGTATGTAGGCATTATATAATGTTTATAGTCACCTCATGGACTTTAGAAAAGTACTTAGGTCCTTGTCTCTCATAGACTTTAGTTCAGCTGTCCCTGCCTTTCATTTTCCCACCTGAAAACATAATCTGACACTTAACTGCAGTAGAAACTCTTATATCATGAACACCATGGTAGGTGTGGAAAAGGGAAAGGAGTAAACACGCAGGGACGCCCATGTAAATGCCGTCTGTTTCCCTTACCTGTTCCAAGCCGGTGGTATCATCTTCAATCTCTTTTGGTAGCAAAATGAGCATGCTGATATGCTTGTTGAGGCAAGGGAGCTCAAGGATAGAGACTTTTAAGTCCTTTACATAGCCTAAGCAAAATGTAGCTTCCAGGTTCATCATTTGCACTGGTTTGGTTTCAGTCTGTAAAACACAGAGGGAACAATCTGGGACCCCTTTACCTTCATAAACAAGAGAGAGAGAGAGAAAGAGGAAATGTGTGCTTGAATGAGTAACCTTGTGTTTCACTTGAAATTAAGGGCCTGCCTGGCCTTGTGGCTAAGAGCATATATATTGCCTAAAAGGCAGCACAGTTTCAACCAGCATAAATCCCTGAGGATGTATCAAAGGCTGAAACATAATAGGGATGTAGGGATAATTTATTTTTGTTTCACTGTGAAAACCAGAAAAAAATCAAATTACAATTTTCAAGTTAACTCCAAAGGAAACCAAAAAAAAAAAGAAGTAATTTTCAGGTCTTTACAATGTTCCATTTATCCTGAAATGAAGCTTTCCCTCCCCATTTTTGTTTTGCCCTTCCTAACACTACATTAGTTTAAATGTTGTTTCAAAACAAAGTCAAAACAAAATCAGAACAGTTTGACTTGAAACCATCAACGTTTTGTTTCAATTTTTTCAGAGTAAAAACTCCTTTTCTGGTTTGAAAATGTGTGTTGAGCTTGGCACCTTCAAAAGTTGTTTCAACTAACCCAAAGGTATATACTTTTTTCAGCGAACAAGTTTTTTATTTGAACAGTTTTGTCCATTTTGATTTACCAAAAGCAGCCTAGTCACCAAATTCATCCCTAGCCACAGATTTCTGAAGTTAAGAACTACAGTGGCCAAACCTAGATGGACCTGCTGGGAAAGCATAGCTGATGCAGAGTGCTAGAGTCTAAAGCCTGGTCAAAGAGAAGGAGAATCTCAGAGTTGTACCCTATTTGAGAAAGGCTACAAAGCCCTTATACAGATGGGACCAAGGACATCCTGCTAACACCACCTATCTCCTCAGGTACTCTACAAACATGAAAATAGATCAGTGAGGCCATTCTGAGTTCATCCCTTTAACAGCCTCCCTCAAGCCCTCAGTCTCCATATGTCTGAGGGTGGCGACTGGGGATGATCCCCAAGGAGTCTCACCAGTGTGTTTCCAGGTTTAGATCATATCAGCAGGCACAGATGGGTAGGATTTGCATGAGCCTCTTTTTGTATGAATGCACCACTGTTGAGATAAAGGTAGGCTACACATCTGACAGAGTGTACTCCAAGAGAGACCAGAAAAGGGACATGTAGCCTAACAACCATGACAGGCATAGGTGATGCTGGGGGGTAGGGGGAAATGGGAGGGCACATGTTGTTTCCCCCCCCCCGAGACTGGCCCTCGCTGGCTGGGCTCCAAGTGGGGGCACCGAGAGAAACATCGCTGGCACTTCCGGTTTTGCTGTTAGCACTTCAGGATATAATCCCTGAGAAAGTCACCTTTGTGAACACTCAACAGACTTCCTCCAAAAGCAGTTAATGATCAGCTTTGCCTGTTCTTAACTGGACTCACCATCAGCTGTTCTTACCAGAACCCCCTTTTCTCTCCTTGGAAGTCTTCCTTCTCTCATCATGCACCAGAGAAAGCTTCAGAGTACAGCAAGAAATACATTTGGTGATTCTCCTTCAGATCAGGTGAACAGCTGGGTTGGGGGCTCCTCTAAGTCTTTGAAAAGTTTATACAAAGCTACCAGTATGGTTAAAACAATCTTTTTTAAGGCCCCAAAACAAGAGCTCAGTGACACCATGGTAACAGAAGATTTCTAGTCCTGTGTGTCAGGATTTGCTTACTTCAGTGTTCACAAACATGTATTTAATTTGGATACACAAGTATTCAGATACTTGTTTGTATACATACCTTGTTGATTTTAAATGGACATTCTTTAATTTCTGCCTCTGGGAACTTCTTCATCCAGTTTGTTATAAAATAAGCTGCATTAACCAGGAGGATCTTAGTCTGACCATTTACACTCTCCTCACTCAAAATGTTCTCCATCTTACCTGTTGGCATATTTTGAAACATTTAATTAATAATGGCCCTCAGTTTAAGTTTCACTGTCTGAATATCTGACGATGCTGCTAGAAAATGTCACCTAACAGTAGCTAGCCAATGGGAAATGATAATTCAAGAGGGAAACATCCTAATTCTGGTTTATTGTTTAGAGTCCAGTTCGGGCTGGGGAGAAAAGAGGAGAGGATCTGACTTGCCAAAGTATGTCATATCATAAAAAATCATTTATGGCATACAGATGACTTATACTGCTCTGAGTTTATTATAGTAATAAAACCAACTTCTTAAAATTATTGAAACTTCACTTTAGATAAATGGTCTCATTTTACTGTTGCTTAAGATTTTTCCCTAGTAAAAGGTTAAGGACTGTTGGCCAATTTCTTCCTCTGTTAAACTCTGTAGCAATGGAGTTATGCCAGCAATGAATCTGACCCAGTATGGGTGAGGATAACTAGGAAGTGCAGCTATATGGTCTTTGTCACATGTTAACTTAGGACCACAAGTGACTGGTAGGGGAGGCGTGGGGGGCACATGCCTCCGCTGAGATTGGCCACCAACTTGGCTCTGCTCAGGATGGAGCAATTTTTTTGCCATGCAGGCTGGGGGCATGTGGCCGGATGAGGGGGAGGCACTGAGTTGCAGCACAGAAGTATAAGAGTGGATATGGGGCTTTTGGCCCATCCACAAATTGTGCCCTCTCCCTCTAGACTCAGGAGGTACCAGTCACCCCTGCTTAGGATCTTTTAAGCATAAGGGTCTACACATTCAGGTAAGAATGTAAGTGATATGTTAGTCAACTTAGGACTTTGGGGGCAAGGAGTATTTCCACATTGTGTTAAATAATGTGTTACGCTATCATGACACTGCTCTGTGGAGACAAAACAGCTCATGTGGTGCCAGGTCTGGGACTTACAAACAGCTGTTCGTCAAGTGCTCAACCATCTCCAGCCTTGTCTAGAGGGCTGGGATCATTGTAAACATTACCATAAGACTGCCCAGAAAAGTTTAAGTCATCATAATGCTTACTATGATCTAAATAAAATATGCCCTAAGTGTAACAAGCCCCTGAGAGCTGTGGCATTTCAGGTACCAGACAGAAAGGAACTGCCTTAGCAGGCTGCTGTTTTCAATATTCTAATTCTGTGAGATGAGTTTGTAATTTGTTAGGGCTAAACTTGAAAGGGACTCAAAGCTAGTGCTGCCAATATCTAGGTTAAGCCAGAGAAATGAAAAAGCAAAAGACACTATTTTTGTTAGAGTCCACGACCAAGTGCTCCACGACCTTTCAAGAAGCTGTAAAATATATTCTGCTTTCTAGATCAGGGATGACAAATATACAGCTTATAGGCCAGATCCAGCTCATGGGGCAGTATGATCTGGCCCGTGAGTCTCAAACAGATCTCACACGCTGAGTGCAACATACAGAGCTGGCCTGACACAGGGGCTGAACCCAGCACTGCAGACCCTACACGCTGCCAAGGAGGCTGGCATGGAATGTATGCTGCAGGTAGTGCCGATACCATGCTGACCCTGCACATTATCTCTGGGGTTAGTCTTGACTGGGCCATGCCAGAGCCAGCACACAAGGCCATGCTGATGGGGTACAATATGCACCATGTGCCAGCTCCCTGGGCCAAATGCAGTGTACACAGCCAGTCCAGCCCTGCACACCACAAAGAATAGCATGGGGCACCAGTTACTGCATGTGCCAGGCCCATTCCAGGGCTAGCACAGGGTGTACACTGCATGTGGTGCTCCGCTGCACTGGCAGCCCTGCACATGACTCAGAGACAAGTCCAGAGACCTGAATGTGTTTGACACTCCTGTTCTGGATGATTAAATTCTAGCCGAGAGAGGAATAGAGTGAACAGTGCTTAAGACTTCTCTTCCTCACAGAATCTGGAAAGGTGGAGGTACTGTAAGGTACTTAAAAAGTCCCATCTGTGGCAGACCTGGAAGAATAGTAGGCACCAATCAATACTTCTGGACCATTGGTGTATGCATGAGCGATCGCCAGGACTGTTGATGCATACACCTAGGCAGGAGTACAGAGGAGTGGAGGCTACCCAGACCTTTTATCCCTCCTTTAGGTCATTGAGACAGAATCCAAAGGTCAGACTGAGTCCAGACATTTGGTGCATTGATGGCTGTAGTTAAATGTGCATCCAGGAATCAAACCCAGGTCTCCTACATGGCAGAAAAGGGATGCCTGTACATGCATGGGGATGCTGCTCTGACACTGTAATTACAGCGCGTCAGAGCAGACTCAATTAATAGAGTCTGCCGAAGCGTGCTAATTAGCCTGCTCCAGCAGCCTCCGTGTCTTGTGTATTCAGCATCCCCGTGCTTCAAAATGGCAGCAGGGGAGCTTTAACTAAAGCTTGTTGAACAAGTTTTAGTTAAAGTGCCCCCACTGCCATTTTGAAGCATGGGGAACCTGTATACACAAGATGCTGTGGACACTTTAATTACAGCAGCTCTCAGAGCCACTCTAATTAAAGCACCCTCCTCCCCCTCCCCCCCCCCAGAGCACAGGATGGATAGGGGAGGGTGACAGGGAGCAGAAAGCAGAGCAACAGATGAGGCAGGGAGGACAGGGGATAGACCAAAAAACAGCAGCAGACTTTGCAGGGGAAGGGGATCAAGCTGACACTTGGGGAGGGAGCAGGGTTTGTCTTGAGACATGCCTGCCAAGAAGGTTGCCCCCCACTGATTTAGATCACAATGTGCAACTCTTAAAATCAAAAACAATTATTATTACAAATAGACCCACTGAAGCTAAAGAAGGGTAGGATTAGGATAAGGGATTCTAGGATAAAGAAAGATTTTTACAGTCAGGCCCATTGAAAAGATATAGTAATGAAAACAAGCAATTGCAAACAGCGTAACATTACTAATTCTCACTGTTCCTACTACAATATTATTCTGTTTGCTTTCCATGTGTGTTTATATCTGATAGTGTTAACAGAAAATACTCCAAGGAAACATGGGTAGATCTAGGATTTTGAAAATGCGGGTGCACTTGGTGTAGCACACCCTCACAAATAATATAACACATTTTACACCTGTTGGAGAAACATGAAGCTTTGCTAACATGGTAAGGGACTAGCACTATATTATTCATTTTAAGATTAAGGAAAACAACAAATATTACTATTGGAATGTGCACTAATTTTCTAGAGTATGTTTGAAGTTTAAAAAAACACAGCAAAGTAGGGTGTCATTAGTCCTGAAGTAATTACAGTTAAATGTACATCTCTTATTAAGATTCATAAAACATCTAGCCTTCAGTATCTTGGATGATGCCTCCAGTACTTCTCTGTCAATCATTTCTATACCTGAGTTAAGGATTTTAGCTAGAGCTAAAAAACAGTCTGCAGGGCTGAAAAATAGAAGAGAGATGTTACTAGGAAGGGCGAACAGACAGCACAATTTCAGAAGAAAAGATCACTTGAATAGTGAAATATTAAGATCATAAAAACGGAGAAAGTGTCATTAGTACCGGTAGAGTGAAGAGAGATCAGCAGGAATCAGGGATGATAAGGAGCCATGAAGTCAGTAGACTCTCCCAGCCTGCCTGACAAGAAATTCTCTTGCCCCTCCTAAGCAGTTGGTTTTATAATTTGGGTGAAGGAGGAATCAAAGGGGGTGGTTCAACTGCACCACTACACTCTCCCGCCCAGACACACTCCTCCCCATCCATCCCTGCAAGGAAATAGAATTCTCTCCTTAAAGAGGTAATGAGAGCTAAATTATACTTACCATCAGTTAGCTCTGAAACAGATTTGTTGATTTGCTGTCTAGTGTCCTCAGGTTTTTCTTTGAAGTCTACTAGTTCTAGTTCAGAAGGAAAAGGTCTCTTTGTGGAACTGACAAAGTCCTGAGAGGCACAAGAAACCAGGTTCATCTCTGATAATGTCCTGTTGTTATGGTGTTTCTACTACATGGGTACATTTAACACAGAAAGATCCTATAAGTGGTTTCAGTCATTAGGATTCAATGGAGCTAAGCCAGAGAATACACTCCCTTATAGTATTTAGAAAGTATGCATTTTGCCAGTTTGAGGGGAAAAGTAACAAAACATTATGGACCTTGTGGCCCATTATTAAAATAGCCTGAGTATTCACACATTGTAGTTCCTCAGTATTCTGTTCTTCAAAACAAAATATTTGAAAAGCGTAATATAGTAGATGCATAATGACATTCATTATGATAACAGCTGAAAAAGCAGTTTGCATTATTATGACTCTTTGGAGACCATGTTCTTTTCCCCAAAAACTCACTGTGACTGAAATTTTCCATGCTTGGACTTAGCCCAAATGTGATTTAAAATTTTATGTATGTATATGTGTGTGTAATGTGTGTATATGTATATGTGTGTATATATACATACATAAACCAAAGTTTTCCAGTCACTTTCAAACTTTATAATTTAAAACACCAATAAACCTTTTTTAAAATGTCTGTATTATTATTGCCATGCTTTAGTTCTGACTAATACTCTGTCCTGATCTAGTTTAATAAAGCAAAGCTCAGAGGGAAGGAATCTTTGGTCCCAACATATATTATCAGACCAGGGCAACTTGCTATTTTTGGGGAAGGGGTGTTGAATAAGAGAAGCTTCTATAGAAGAGAAAATACTACTGCTACCCAACAATGTTGGTTTGAGCCTTATAGATCAGCACAAACCCAGGGCCAGATTCTGTTCCACCTCTTAAGCATGTAAGTGCCTAAGTACTACTCTGTTTCACTCTTTTTGAGTCCCTGAAAAATTATTAATGCAGGTGTCGCAGAGCACTCAGGTGCACTGCTCCTAAGAAGGGAATGACAAGCCCAACTGCTGGTTGCCAGGGCAACCAGAGGAGGTCAGCTGACCAGAAGGGGCAGGGCCTGGCTCCCATATAAAGCCCAGGGGCTGAGGCCAGGCTAGCAGTTCCCTACCAGCAGTCAGGGAGGAATGAGCTCTCCTGGAGCAAAGCTGAGAGGAGAGGCCTGACCGCAGGTGCAGCCCAAGCTGGGTAAAGGATAGAGTATCCTTGGGGTGTTGGGAGAAACATGGTTATAGCCGGGTGGATTCAGTTTATGTTATAGCCAAGGGGCTTGTGTTTTGTTCACTCTTTAATACTGGTGGTTTGGGTGAGGCTATTAGGGGTTGGAGGAGGCCTCATAGGGGACCCACAGCAGCGTGGGGACCCCAGTGCCAGCGAGGGTACAGCATTCAGGGTGCACTGACCCCAGCCCCAGAAAAGGGGCCATTGAGAAGCCCCAGAGAGAAGGCAGCACTGTGAGAAGCCCAAGAGAGGAGCCACAGAGTGAGACAGGGCCATGGAGAGCCCTAGTGCCAGAGAGGGTGCAGATCAAAAGAGGCAGGGCCCGGAGAGGACAAGGGGGCCAGATGATAAACAAGGCCCAGACTGAACAAAGTCTGTTCCATCTGCGAGGCCCTGGGCATGGTAAAGGAGTGGTCGGAGCCACACATAGCCCATAAGGCAAGGGTGCCCCAAAACACCCACCATAGAATGGGGCCCACAAAGGGGTCCAGGAGCCCACGGGGCTCGGATTACATCTAAACCATGTCCAAGAAGATGTGAGGGCAGCCTCCCTAATATAGTTGAACACCAAAGATGTGGCAGGCAAGAATTTGAGGGTGCTCTTGGGCCAACTTGGCACAGGAAGGGAGCCTTGAGGAGATCACAGCCCTCCTGCAGGACCTTGCGCCATGACAGGAAGTTGAGTGGATCCTTCCTGGTAGTGTAACCAGGGAGGGCAAGCAAGGCACCATACCCAGGCACTGATTTAGAAGGGGTACCAGCATGGCCGTCTCTCCCCTGAAGTCTTTCCCACAGCAGATACAGCCCTGCACAGCCAAGCCATAGGAGCCAGGCAGATGCAGACCCTGCACCCAGCATTGCACCCTGGGGAGACTTTGCCAGGGTAGCAGATGCAGTAATAATTACATTAAAATGTCTTTAAGTTGTTAAAAATTGTGTTTACAGCAGCATGAAAGATGCCTTTCTGGTTTTTCAGCTGTTTTTTCAGGATGTGAAAATGAATGGCTTTCTGCTTAAAAGATCCCTTCCTGGAATCAACAGGGCTAGGGAAAGACATTCAAACAGCCTGAACCTGAATTGATTCAGTCTTTGCAGGTTAGTCTAACCTGGCTAGGCTAATTCAGTGTTGTAACCAGACAGACATCCCAGAAATGCAGGCACTTTCCTGAAGTAGCTCAGGCTAGAAACCAAAGGGTCCTGGAGCAGCTTTCCCTTCCTTCCATAGCACTAAACTGGGAGGGGAAGGGGGGACCCCAACAGGATGTTCAGATTACTGATAGTCCAGCAGGGAATTGATAACAGTGTTTATCACCCCTAACTCAGTGTTTATCACCCCATTAAGAAAACAATAGAGGGACATTACCAACTACCTGTTGATTCTAGGTTTTGATTCAGCACGACTGTAGCTAGCATGTGGTCTGCTAACTAATACAAAGACTTGGCAAAGCAAGGCAGAGGGGAGTGGGGAATTCCTACTTAGCAGGGAATGGTGAGGGGAAGCAGCCCGCAGTCTGTGTGGGAGCTGCAGCCAGAGAGCAGAAGGGAGGGGCCACCCCTGGGCCATCCCTAGGCTGTGGAGGAAAGAGCTACACCCAGCCCAGAAAGCATACCAGGATGGTGGGGGAGTCGGTTTTATCTTAAACAAGCAGAGCGTCTGGGACAGACATTGCAATAACTGGTTTGAGACAAATCGGTTAAGTTTGATGGTACATTCGACCAGGTTTATCTCAAACAAAGTTCAGCCATTTTTAAACTGGTTTATATGCACTGAAGATCTGTTCTGTTACAAGTTTAAAACAGTTTCTGATCACTCAAACTGGTTTATGTGCAGTGTCTATCCCTAACCCAGGTGACACAAATTTATGAAATGCTAATATATCCTGCCAAAAAGGATATAATAAGGGCTTCTAAATAATTTCAAGCCACTCCATTCATTACTTTACATTCAAATTCAAATACATCTTATATTTGAAAATGTAATGTATGCTATTAGGAGAAATAATATGTCATTGGAGAAGGCTACAGAGTCTTTATTTGTGTGTGAAAACATAAGAAATTATTTTTTCCCCTCTCTAGCTTTGTATTTTCTTGACTTAAAGTAACATCAATTCTATCACATCTGTTTCAAGAGTTGAGTCAAAATGGTTTAAAGTATTAGGCTGTTACTGTATCCTTTTTCAAATTACTGTGATTGAAATCCATATTTTCCTTGTACAGAAACTATCCCATACTGAGGAAAATCTGACTACATCTAGATGAAACATTGAAGGACTGTTAGAGATCCAGCCTGTAGACTAAATGAGTAAATATCTCTTGACTATTACATTTTCATAGGTAAAAGCAATTTCAAGCAATAATAATTTAAAGCTGATGTGGTGGTATAGTAAAAGACAGTGGCTACATCTACATGAGATGCTGACTGTGCTCATTATTACTGTGCAGTAGTATCACGTGGCATGGAGCATGATGCAACACTAATGCACAGTAGTCTCAAGCTACTGTGCAATCAGCATCATGTAAAAGCCATTTGGCGAAACTACTGCGCAGTAACTCTGGTTACTGTGTGGTCATTTAGTACATGATTATACAAGTACTACATGATTATGCAGTAATGACGGAACAGCCAATGTCTCGTGCAGACGTGGCCAGTGGGTGTATACACGCATACTAAATTGACTTAAAATAAAATTACTTAACTAAGTTAACTTAAGTTAAGCCATGTTGGAGCATACACATGTACACCTCCTTGACATGGTGGCAGCCATCTTGTGAGCTAAGTTGACTTAACTAATGTGACTTAAGATAATACACCTAAGCAGGTGTATTATCTTGTACCACATTTAAGTCAATTCTGCTCAGCATGTGTGTATGCTCTGGCAGTTAAGTTGACTTCAAAAAATTAAATTGGCTTAACAGTCAGAAAGTTAATATGCATGTATGCAATATTATTCTGTAGAAGGATTAAAGCTGTACATGCACTTTGACATTTCTGAATATTATGGCTTGATTCTACTCTTTTACAGTTTTCATTTAAATATTCTATGATAAGGTGCCATTCTATTTATTCTAGTAGAGAGAGATTACTTTCTAAAACTCCAAAATAGCATGGCTAGGGAGCAGTTATTTATTTTTAATAAACTTATACAAGATGCTTCACAAGATAGGCATTCTAATGCCTATCCATACTATAATACTATCTATACTATAATAAGATCTATACTAAATAAACCAAAGAAATATGTCTTAACGGATAAATCTTATTTCAGGGGAGAATACAGGAACAGCCAAACTGAAACTGCGTTTACTAAATTAACTTTAAGGTTGGATTCAGATTGCAGCCAGTCAACATGCTGGTAATGCAATATGTATCAAAAGTTTTGTTGTCTCTGTTTTTCATTTTTTAATTACTTACCGTCGTCGGGTCAAGAGACTTCTCTACATAGAGCCGCTTGATCATTTTTAATGTAAAAAAATTGCTGAGTTTGGAAACGTCAGATGTTACTGTTTGGAACCCAAAGGCAACATCTTTGACATTCTCCAAATGGAGTACCTACAAGAAAACATGTTAAGATGTTACACCTCTTGCTTGGCTTGATAACTGTCATGGGTCAACAATAAATAACATCACTATAGGTACGTCTACATGAGATTCGCTGAGTCTCAATAAGAGCTTTCAGACTACTCACACAAGTGGAGTAGCTCATGGGCTCATGTTCATGCCACAGTCGGGTGTGTCTTTTCTGGTGCATGGGTATATTCCTATTGGCAATCACAAATGTTTAGCCCTGAGAAAAAGTGCTCTGCTTAGTTTTTCATGTAATCCTTCAAGTAGCAAAGCACAGGCGCTTTCTGCCATCCAGTTCTTTCCTCAGAAAGTGTGAGAGTGTACAGCATGAGGTTGTCATCTTTCAGATGTGCCATTATAACAATTGCAAGATTGTCATGGCCAAGCTTCACCCCTTACTTCCTTAAAAATGCTACACCTACCTTGATTTCTATGGTGTAAGTACAAAGAATCTTTCTGTACCAAAACTATAGCCTACCTGCAAGCAGAGGAGAGTAGTCTTTTCTAAGGTTTTCTCAGCCTCGGTGGAGGAGGCAGGCAGTGGATTGGAGCCTCACACCTTGAGGGGGGCTCCAATCTATCTGCCCTCAATCCAGGTCCAGTGAGGCTGAGACACCCTGGAAGACTTCCCCCCCCTACTTCCTCCCCCATCCCATCCAGAGACAGCAACATACCTGGGGTGGGGGGCAGAGCCAGGGGAAGACACAGCCTCTCTCCCTGGATCAGTTCCAAATTGGAGCTGATCCTCCACTCTCATGATCCATCTGTGGGATCAGAGAAATCGGGCTAACTCATGGTAATTCATAGAAATTGACCAAGAACTGCACTTCTGTCTGCGTCCTAAATGTCATTGCATGTTGCCATGTAAATGCAAACAGTGCCTCCCTAACCTTCAGTGCAACTTCATCTTTCACCAAGTATAAGTATAAGTGTAACATCATATTATAGCAGCCTGAGACTGCATCACTCCATCTCTCTGGTATTTAGATCCAGTGACGGGAAAAATCATGGCTTGTGGTGTTACTTTGTACTGCCACATTAAGCCTCTCAGCTACTTTCAATGAACATCAGTGAGGGGAACAGGTGAATTTCAGCACCACTGGAATTGGGTGTTGTTACTAATGACAGATTTTGTTATGTTTATCTCCCTGTATATCCCTGTGGCTCATCAGATTTGGTCACTCTTGACTCCCCAGTCCAAATGACCGAGTACCTTCTTATACCTTGGCCAACTGGGGGATAGCATAATGTGGATCATGCCTTTGAAACCGTAGCAAGACATCTGATCCACTCTGCCACTTCCCCCTTCATGCTGCTAACACACCCAGCTGTTAGAAGTCCATTGATTCAGGACAAAGCTATTCTCCAGAAAGTATAATAGTCACAGCTGTAGCTAAGCCACAATGGAGCCTTTGTTATGAATGCATGCATGGATTAATTCAGTAGATCATGGCACCATCTAAGCCAGGGATGTCAAAGATTCAGCCCTTTGGCCAGGTTCAGCACATGAAGCCATATCTTGCAGTTCCCGGTGGTGCCTGGGAGTCTCAGAGTGATCCATAAGCCGCAAGCAGGGCATGCCAGATGGCACCCATCGCAGCTCACATCCCAGAGCAGCAGAGTTGCTACCATGTGCAGCACAGCCCTATGGCAGTGGCTCTAGGAGCATGTCAGTCCTGTGGCAGCACAGTCTGTGCCGTGCAGCCCTGGAGTGACCAGAGTAGGACCCACCTGCATACAGCACCCACTCCAGCCACTTCAGGACATAAACTGGATCCAGAATTCAGGCCGGTCTAAGGGTCTGATCCAGTCCATGGACCAGCCCTGCATAATTCATCTAGACCACATGGCCAAAAAAGTTTGACACCCCTGATCTAAATCATGCTCTCTCCCACATATACACATTGTGCCAGATGCTATTCCACCAATTAGGTGTCTAAGTGGATGTAGGGCACCTACTTGCAGTTTACTGCACCCTGCTCAAGTCCATATAAAATTTTATTAATGCAAAAGATGGGTGGGTCTTCCTCCTCCTCATTGCTTTTTTATGAGTCAATCTTAAGGGTAAGATGACAGTGTGTTACAAAACTAGTTGCATGAATGGATTTCCAGAGAATTCCATGGGGTGAAATAGAATCCCACTTAGGCACCTACAACCCCTTAGATGTGCAGTACGTAGACTAGAATCTGTCCCATTATGTGCATGTGTTGAACAAGCTTTTGCTATGAAAAGATCTTTTACTATTTACCAACTTTTGCTATTACCTAGCAAAGGAGTGCAGCTTTGAAAGGAATATGTAAAAAAGAAACAGACCACACCAGCCAATGGCATACTTCTACAGCTAAGCAAGAGACTCACCTGTTTCATTTGGGTTGCAGTGTCACCTTTGGCAGCTTTGTATGCCAGAGCCAGAGAGGTTGAAGTACACAGTGGAGCAAAAACAATGTTGGTCGTTTTGTCCTTCTCGCATAGTTTTTTGAAGACATCAGCTGCAAAAGCAGTGTTTGCTAGTTGCAGAGCATCAATACTCATCCTGAAACAGGAAAAAAGTGATGTAACTAAAACATACCAGTAGCTCATGCTGTGAAACTTTTTGGCTACGCACCAACTTCTTCCTCATAATTGAGAAATGGATATGTAATAAGAGTTTGATGAATGCAATAACTGCCCTTTCAGACTAGGTCTGAGGTATTGCAATTTTGCCCCACCTGGAAGCCTGAGTGTTACATCTGTGCTCTGGGCAATCTGAACAATATAAGAACAGTTATCCCCATCAGCAGCTGATGGCACAATATGTGATGTCAGCCTAGCATCATAAACAGCAGTTGCAGAAGTTGGTCCATTCAGGATGGAACTATGCATGGTGAGGCACAGTGGGTGCATCTATATGAGACATTATGCACAGTAGAATCAGTCTACTGAACATTAGCATCACTAAAAAGGCATGCACTGTTACTACTGCACAGTAGCACAGGTGACTGCACATTGAGTTAGTTCCTGTTCCACAAGGGGTGCACATGCCTCCAATTAAACTTTATGGTATGATCCTGAATATTCACATCCAGCATTTTATTCTCTTAAAATGAAAGAGAAAGTAAAAATTATACTTGTAAAGGAATAAGCTGTGACAGATTCCCTGAAACTTTGAGAAAACCTTAAGGCTCTTAAACTAGAAAAAGATCTCTCACTTACCTAATGATTTAATATTTTATTGCTGTCTCTAACATTTACTTGGCAATTTCATGTAATTGACATCATAACCAGAAAACATCTCATTGGTTATAAACAGCAGGTTATGAAGAAACTTATGAAGGAAAATCATAGCCACAAAGATAGTATGCTCTTTGTAACATAATGTATATCTTTTCAATATTGTAACTTATAACACATTTCTGTCCAAATTTATACATGCTTATTTCTATTTGCAGAAGGATTTTTGAAAGGATAAATGCTAACATTTGTGGGCACAGACAGAAGTGACATTATCTGTATGATCTGGCCCCTGCAGAAAGGGGGCGAATGTCTGTTGGGTCAGGTGGGTGCTCTAATTCTCAATGCTTTATATAAAGCGCCATGAGTTAGAGCAGGAATGTGAACACCTGTCAACACCCTGTGTGTACATTGCAACATGATGCAGTTGGATTGAGGATGGGATAGAGGATGGGATTGAGCACACACTTAGCAAATTTATGAATGACACCAAGTTGGATGGAGTTGTAGATACTCTGGAGGGTACAGCTAGAATCCAGAATGACCTGGAGAAATGATAAACTGGAGAAATGGTCTGAAATCAATCAGATAAAATTCAACAAGTATTTAGAAAATAATTTGCCTAAAAGACTCAGTATAAAAAGATCATTAACGTATACTATGCATTTTAATAATGTGATGTCACCAAATAGAATAATACCAGTTTCTTGTGTGAAAAACACAACTGATATTCCATTCTTGCCAGGCTTTCTCAACGGCAATTAATATTGGAGTGGGTTTTTCCCCCATTGTATAGAAATATTACAAAATCATTCTGAGGGGGAAATGTAAAATTATTGATAACTGTTAAAAGTAACACCTAAATAAGGTGTGAGATTTTTTTTTTTACAAGGCTTTTATTCTAGGTTTCAGCCAGCATCTAAAGTAGTCACTCACTTTCCAGCAATCTTGCAGTATTGCAAATGCTTTGGTATGCATTTGCTATCAGTGCCCTGTTATATTTTGCAACAGCAGTAACATAATTCATAAAGTGGGAAAACACCTCAAGTGCATTGTGAGGCATAAGGCAGAGAGCTAGGTTCCAGCTTCTACCCAAGAACTGTAATCAGTTCTGCTTCTCAATGCACTCATGCTGTCTCTGAGACCAGTATGGCTTGTTGCTAGTAGTGAATGGCTGCGTTATAGCTGAGACTAGCCACCCTAAATGTGAACAGTTTAGGATAAAACAGTTACAAGATATTATGGATTCAAGTGGTTGGAAGGCGCCAAATATGGCTATAACCTGGATACCTAGGAGATTAGCACATGCAAAATGGCAAGCGGCAAGGAGATGCAGCTAAATTGTTAACTGCTAGGAATCCATAAGCAGGCAGGAGTTAAGAAAACAACTGGACTGGGGATTAAGAGAACTGCTGCTTATAGTAGTCCTGTACCCATCCTCACTCAAGGAAATGGTTAAGTCAGCATTTAGAGAGCTGTTCCAGCAGACTGCTATTTTTTAGACACAGTTCACCTATGATCCACCCAGCTGTGATTGATTAATAGGGCAACACATTATAAAATAAGTTTCACATGAAGAAGGAATCTGTGAGGTTACAGAGCAAATTTTAAGGTGACCAAATTGCTACAATGAATATGTTCTTTTACTTTGTCAAGCCAGAGAGCAACTGGCATCCTCAGAGATAGTTTAAAAAACCAGTTTGAACAAAAGTCGAATACGGGGGAGTGTCTCTTGGAGCCTCTTTAATTAAAGTGCCCCCCCACTCCTCTCAGAGCACTTGTAAAAGTATCCTGTGCTATTTAGTTAACGCACATTAAAATAAACATTAAAATAAGCTAATGTGTATTAAATGTCATTTAAAAACTCTGCCCTTTAATGCACATTAAGACAGGCTAATGCACATTTTCTTAGTACCTCACAATGAACGGTGTGTACACATGTGTGGAGGCTGCTCCAACGCACTGGAATCCTAGTGTGTCAAAGCAGACTCAATTAATTGTGTCGGCTGGGACATGGAAATTGCTGTGCCCCAGCAGCCTTCTGCATCTTGTGTATCAGCGTTCCCATGCTTAAAAATGGTGTGGGGTGGGGGGGAGGATGGTCACTAAATGAGCTTTAGTTCAAGCACCCCCAGTGCCATTTTAAAACTGGGGATGCTGATACAGGAGACACTGTGGTGCTTTAATTAAATCAGTGTCCTCCCTACCCCTGGAGCATGTGTTAAAGTATCTGGGGGTACTAGATTTAATGAGTATTTACTAAAGCACATTAATGCATGTGTAGATGTGCCCTGGGATTCCTACTTTGAATCTAGCCAAGTTAAAGTTGGCAGTGACTTTAACATTGTGAAAACGCTCTGTAGGAATGAGTGTGGTCTCAGACCAGTTTCTAACAGGAAGTGCCAACAGTACAAAAAATACCAAATGGATACACTTGGCCATCACAACAGAGAAAACTAAAATAAACCAGTCCTGGAAAATGCTCGTCTACTCTTGAGTAGAAGTCCCTGAATGTAATCCCATTTGCCTGCATTCCTGCTCCCAGGACTGCAGGGTAGCAATCAATGGACTTAAAATTCTGGAGCTCAGATTTGAGCATTTTAATAGTGCCTTCAAGCCTGAAATTCAATGAGCTGTCACTAAGCAGGGTAGCATGCAACAATCCCTCCCCCTGTTTGACATGGAGGCCATTCATCTTCTAAAATAATTTTGAATGACTCATTTAACTTGTCTCAATTCAAGTCATAACTGATTGGTATTATGGAAGTAAGGTATAACAACTAAAAGGCCTTTGTGTCTTAAAAAAAAAATTAGACGACTAGCACTCCTGTTGGCAGACCATCCAAAAGTGCAAAAAAGGACCCAACTGTGAAAACTATAATTGTCTCTGATCCATTGACTTCAATGGGAGCAAGAAGTTTTGAGAATATTTTATTAAAAGAACAAAAGCTGAAGTCCAGACTACGAGAGAGAAAAGTAGCTCTGGAAAGAAGAGAGGTAAATCATAAACATAACAAAGCTTTTGCTTTGCCTATATAAGGAGTGAAATTTTGAACCATGTGGAAAATAAAATGAAACTATTTAAGCTAATGTCCCATCCCTGCAATGCAAGCTAATACGGATTAGTCATTAGATTAATAATGTAAAGAAAGCAGAGTAAAATGTACACACCCATGTAGACAAGTACAGGAAAATTCCTTTTGCAATAGTCTAAATCCTTAACATACACATTATATTCATCATAATGCAATATACAATCAGCTTGTTTTGACACAAAGAACTTAATTTATACAATTGAAAATGTCTAGGTTTTAGACATTCCCTTTCCTTTCTACAGCCACTGATTTTATCTTAGGCAATATACCTTTTCTGTGAGAAGGGAATGTAAATTAGTAAAAGTAATTGGCTTTGGATGTAATAAAAAACTTGCATTGAACCATACAGAAATGCAATGCAATGAATGTTTCATAATTCTGAACGGAACAGGGCATTGTGAGGATTCAAAATGTTTAATTTCTTTTACAGGCTTTTCTATTCTACTCACCCAGGTAATAATATTTTACAAGACATAGCACTCAAGTACTATTTAGATATTAGTAAAATTTTTCATCAGCACTTACTTTTCAGAGCAGTAATCCCGGTAAAAAAACAGAGGTAAAACCAAAATCAGCACACCAGAAACAACTAGGTGTTTATCATTCAACCTCACAGAGCACAAAGAATCTGTTAGTTCACCTGATCATTAACACCACTCCTACTTTCCCAGTCTAATTTTGCATACTTTCTCTCTCTTTTTCCCTTCCTCCTCCCCTCCTTTAATCATCCTTCATGGCAACTCCTGCATAGCAGAAAAATGATTCAGATTGGAGTTTCTGTTGCCTGCTGGCTCTCAAAAGCAGCAACATGCTCCAGCAGGAAAGCAGTATTTGCCGTTAGCAAGTGAAGTTACCTGATCACCAGACCAGAAAAGAGGAAGAGTCTGAAAGAGAGAAAATAGGAGTCACTAGGCAATTAAAAGATCTTCTGAGCAAAACCAATGTTCCAGGTTGCATCTAAACTGATATTTGTGTGATCACATACAGGGGGAGGCAAGCAAGCCCGTTGTACCGATTCACAGAAATTTAGGGCTGGAAGGGACCTCATAAGATCATCGGGTCTAGCCCTGCTGCTCTGGGCAGGAAAGGCTGCTGGCCTTTAAAATAATCCCAGCAATGTGTGTGTCCAGTCTCCTTTTGAAGATCTCCAGGGTAGATGCCTGCACCAGGGGTCTATTCCAGAGTACTGGGAGTCTATTCCAGAGTCTGGTCACACAAACCACGAAGAAGTTTTTTCCTTATATCCAGTCTGGAACTTTCTTCAAGGAGTTTACAACTGTTACTCCTGAGGTGCTTTGGTGAATAGTTGTTCACCTAGCCCCTGATGCTCTCCCCTGATTTATCTGTAAGCCGCCACCAAATCCCCAAAAGTCTTCTCTTTTCTAAGATGAATAGTCCAATATCTGTCAGCCTTTCCTCATATGGTTTTCTCTTCAGGCCTCTAATCATATGAGTGGCTCTTCTCTGCACTCTCAAGCTTCTCCACATCCTTCTTGAATGTGGCACCCAGACTGGATGCAGTACTCCAGCTGTGGCCTCACCAATGCTGAGTAAAGCAGAAGAATAACTCCTTAGTTTTTCTTGAGATGCATCAGTTGATGCATGCCAGCATATTGTTTGCTCTGCTAGCTGTAGCATCACACTGGTGACTCATATTCATTTTATTGTCAATTATGACCCCCAGGTCCCTTTTGGATATGGTGCTAGCTAGTGTAGCACTGCTGAGCCTGTAAGTTTCTTGTGGATTTTTCCTCCCCAGATGGAGCACTTTACACTTCTCAGTACTGAACAGCATCTGGTCAAAGGGCTGGACATTTTAAATTCATTTAATTTTACTCTAAAGCAGTGCTTTAGAGTGATTTTGCAGTAGTACCTGTATGCATTTGACTGATTTTTCTCCAGAAAAGCTCAGACAGTGACCAATCTCTGTGCTAATACATGAGGAAGAGTATCGATAACTTTCCTCCCCTTTTCCTCCAGACGAAGGGCCTATAACTACCACAGACTATGCTCTTCAGCATGTCAGGACTTGCTTCTCTGCTTAGTGGGACACAACTTATCCCAGAAAGTTAGCTTGGTTTATTTCCTCCACACTGCTGTACTTGCCAGCAGACCGACCTGGCTGCAGAGAGAACCATTTGCAGCTGTAGTCCCCAAGAGTTCTTGGATGTCCATGCATTTGTTTAAGTTCTTTCTGAATCCAAACAGTTATATACTTAGCGCAGTGCATGATTGCATCTCAATATTCTGACATGACCTATGGGATCTATAAGGTACAACTGCAGTATGAAAAATATTAAAATATTCGTGAGTCTGTTTCATAGGTGTTAGGGTCGGAAGGGACCTCAATAGATCATCAAGTCTGATCCCCTGCCCTGGGCAGGAAAGAGCACTGGGGTCATATGTCCCCAGCCAGTTGCTTGTCCAGTCTCCTCTTGAAGACCCCTGGGGTTGGGGAAGAGCACCACCTCCCTTGGAAACCCGTTCCAGCTTCTGGCAACCCTTATGGTAAAGAAGTTCTTTCTAATGTCCAGCCTACATCTGCTCTCTGTCAGTTTGTGGCTGTTGTTCCTGGTTATTCCAAGGAGAGGCCTAGTAAACAGAGCATCTCCAATTTCTTGCTGCCCTCCCTCAATGAATTTGTAAACACCCAGAAGATCATCTCTTAGCCTTCTCTTGCAGAGGCTGAAGAAATTCAGGTCCCTCAGTCGCTCCCCATAGGGCCTCACCTGCAGGCCCCTAACTATACAAGTGGCCCTCCTCCAGACTCTCAAGATTATCCACATCCCCCTTGAAGTGCAGCATCCAGAACTGGATACAGTACTCCAACTGCGGCCTCATCAGTGCTACATAGAGGGGAAATGTCACCTCCCTGGACCTGTTTGTGATTTACCTGCTAATGCATGATAGAATGTGGTTAGCTTTACTAATCACTTCATCACACTGACAACTCGTGTTCATCTTGGAGTCAGCTACGACTCCGAGATCCCTTTCTGCCACTGTGCTGCTGAGAAGGTCATCCCCTAGCCTATACGTGTTGTGGTGATTCCTCCTCCCTAGATGCAGCACTTTGCACTTGTCTTTATTGAACTGCATCCTATTCTTTTCTGCCCACTTTTCCAACCTGTCCAGATCCACCTGGATTCAATCCCTTCCTACTAGTGTGTTAACTTTACCCCTTAATTTTATGTCATCTGCAAATTTGGACAGTGCTCTCCACACCCTCATCCAAGTTGCTGATGAAGATATTGAATAGCGCTGGTCCAAGGACTGAGCCTGGGGACCCCACTGCCCACATCTTTCCAGGTCAATACTGATCTGTCCACCACCACTCTCTGGGTGTGATCTTTAAGCCAACTTGCCACCCACCTGACTGTGTAATCATTTATGTCACAGCCACTTAGGTTGTTTATGAGACTAGGATGAGATACTGTATTGAAGGCCTTCTTAAAATCCAAGTAGATGACATCTACCTTGACTCCTGCATCTAAGCATTTTGTGACCTGGTCATAAAAAGAAACAAGGTTAGTCAAGCAGGATCTACCTGCTATGAACCCGTGCTGGTTGCCCTTCAGCATTATTTTTCCTGCTGGGCTCCCACAAATGTTATCTTTGATAATAGTTTCAAAGGTTTTCCCAAGAACAGAGGTATGACTAATTGGCCTATAGTTAACCAGATCCTCCTTCCTCCCCTTCTTGAAAATAAGGATCATAACGGGCCTTTTCCAGTCCTCTGGGACCTGACCTGAGCATGTGCTCAAATAGCTGCACCAGTGGTTCTGCTATGACACTGGCCTATTCCTTCAGTACCCTTAGATGAATATTATCTGGGCCTGCTGACTTTCAGGATCCTCTGTTTTCAGGACTGTATACAATTTAGGATTGTCTAAATGGAAGGAACAGAAAACCAAAGAATGTCTTTCTAGTTCTACAACAGCCAGTCTTGCCTGTTCACTGTGGCTCTTGGGTTTTGCTCAGGCTGGAAAGGTGATCACAAGGCCAAACTTTGCAGTCTTTACTGAAGCAAAACTTCCACTGGAGCTAAGACAAAAGAACTTTGTCCACTGTGAAGTGATTCAGAAGGCTTCTTTATGAAAAGCACTATGGACCACACCTTAATTCCACTGAAATCAACAGACACTTTCACACCTCTGTCAGTCTGGATTAGGCACAGTAAAATTATAGAGTATGATTCAGAATAATTTAATAATAAAAAACTCATTTTTGCAGATGGTACCATGATAGCTAACAGTTGGTAACGGAGTTACGGTGCCTGAGACAAAACAGATACAGTCATGTTATGTTATTATTTGGTATTATAATACCTAGAACATCTTCTGTCCCCTTTCTATGGATAAGCAGGACTATCAGGGTAGATGTGCTAGTGCTAACATAGAATGAGCTTCCATATTAACAACAGCCTAAGTCAGTGTTAGGGTATATGACTTCTAGGCCTATGACTAGGCCTTTCATCTGGCTGGGTCAGTTACTCTTGGAAAGGTAGGAGAAACCATGAAGCCTTTGCCTAATCTTTACAGAAAACACCAACTAAAATGTCCTCTTCCTTTCTCAGCAAATTTTCTCACTCTCACTCAAATGGTGATAACAGTGCCACTAACACCCACATCTAAGTTTCTTTAAATAATTCTTGTTCAGTTTAATGCAAAAGCACTTGCAATGTGTGTCCATTCTGAACTGAATCTCTTCCAAGTTAAAAATAAATAGATTAAAACTTTGTAAAATATTAATGCCATAAACATTTTTCTCCATCATGGATTAGAGAGCTCATATTTTAACTACTAATTAGGAAGACAGAAATTGAATTAAGAAAAACATTAGAAGAAATGGCATATGATATACAGTGTTTTGATCCTTAAAGACGTATCAAAGGAGCTATTGCCATAATAGCTGGTGAGTTTTTGTTCTCCTTTCAGGTCACTTCTATTTTCCAGTCTATTGTAGCTCAAATGTTTTCAATTTAGAAGCTGAATTTACTGTTTTTATATTTAAAATATTAACTGTATCGTTTTTCATGTCCAAAGAAAGTAGTCTGCCTCCTCAGCTGACAATGCCATATCCCACATTATCTTATCATCAACAAGCTAAGGAAATAGAGACTAAAGTACTAAAGAGTGACTACAAAATGGTGTTCAGCTCGTTAGTCCTCCATTTGCTCAATGTCTAGTTTAGAGGAGGTATCAAGTGGGGTTCCCCCAGGGTCTGTCCTGAGTCTGGTATTGTTTAACATCTTCATTAATGACTTAGACAGTGGGATAAAGTACTTGGTTAGTTTGTAGATGATGCCAAGTTGTGTGGAGTTGCAAGCTCTCTGGAGTGTAGGACCAAGATCCAGAATGACCTGGAGAAATGGAGGAAATGGTCTACAATCAATCAGATTAAATTCAACAAAGGTAAGTGCAAAATTTGAACTGGAAATGGAATAACCGTGCACAAATACAGACTGAGGAAAAGTTGACTAGGCTACAGTACTGCAAACCTGGAGAAAGACCTGGAGGTTACAGTGCATCATAAATTATATGTGAGCCAGCACTGTGCTCTTGTTGCAAAAAAAGCCAACAACATAGTAGTGGACTGTATTAACAGGAATGTCTCTTGCAAGTCAAGGGATGTGGTTCTTCTGTTGTATTTGACACTGATGAGGTCTCAGCAGAAGTAATTTGTCCTGGTTTGGGCCCCACACTTCAAGAAGAATGTGGACAGATTGGAGAGAGTCTAGCAGAGAGCAACGAAGATGATAAGAGGCCTGGGAAGCATGACTTATGGGGAAAGGCTGAACTATGGTTATTTAGTCTGGAAGAAAGAAGACTGAAGGGTGATTTGATAATAATCTCAAATACCTGAAGGGCAGTTATACAGAGGACAGAGCTGGGCTTTTTCCTGTGGCTGTAAGGGACTGGACTAGGAGCTGCAGCCTCAAAATGTAGTAGAAAAAAATAGTTTGAAGATTAGGAGGAACTTTCTGACTTTGACTATTGAAGCTTTGGAATGGGTTACACAATTTCCATCCCTGCAGATTTTCAAGAACAAGCTGGACAGACTTGGTGAGACAGTGAGGTATGATCCTGCCTTGAGCAGGGGGCTGAACTAGATGACCTTATGAAATCCCTTCTGACCCTACTTCCTAAAATCCTATGAACGTTTAAAAGGGCTAAGACATGTAACTCAGTGTCACAGAGCACTCCCCATGAAATTTAATCTAGAAGCAGAGCATGATCTAAGGCTTAACTTGAATCTTATATTCACCAGTTACATATAAAATATACATGCCTCCCTTTTAATAAATTGGTAGACTGACGGATTTTCAGAGTATATGTAGGATGTAATCCTGAAGACAGTTTACTCACACATTAACTCAGCTTTTTGGCCTAGAGTTCTCTTGGCACTCCCTGCCACTCCCTCTGAACACTTCATAAGAGCTTTGTTTCAACATGCTGGGAAAAAAGCTTTCGTCTCTCAAACTCTTACTTCAGCAAAAACACTGGAAAATTCCTGAACAAACTTCATTGGAAAAATGAGATGATAATGCTGTGCTGCACAGGGTGTTCCAAGGATTCACTCCCTTATATTTTGAACGTGGAAAGCAATGCTATTTGCACACTGTTAGCACTGGTAGCACTTTTTTTCTCCCAGTCATGTTCCCAGGGGATCATTCATTATACCTGATTCCTTGTAATAATAACTGCAACCTTGAAAAGGACAGTAAAAAGTTGATCATCTTAATTTCCCCCTTCTTCCCACAGTGCTTGTATGAAAATGAAGTCCTCTAACCATAGATAAATACAAAATCCTTAGTAACAATGAAGGTTCCTTAAAATCTACCAGTTGATTTGCAAGCACCATTCTGGAGTGACTACCTCTAAGACCAGAAAATAATTATCTTGTATGCCTGTTCACCTTTTGGTCCCCCTAGAAAGACAGCTAATTATGATTGTTTTGTGATGGAGTCACGTAGATTGTAAGAGCAGATAAATAAATTGAACAGGCTAAAACTCTTTCACCTGGGCCATCAAGGAGCTGATAGGTCTGTGAGCATAAAATTTGATCTAAGAACTGGAAGTGAATGGTTCTGCATGCAAAAAAAACCCAATCCTGTTCATCATTTGATTTCCTTTCCTATAGATTTGCCTAAAAACTGGGTACTATTCAGCCAGTGATCTGAAGAATTAGCCTAACATCTGGTGGCATATAAATAAGCTGCTAAATTAGACAGTCGATAAGATGCCAGATGATGTGACTGAGCATTTAGCAAAAAAACATGCAACAATAGTATACGGATCAAGCTAGCAAATAAAAAATATAAAGGAAAATGACACACACACACAACAAATCCCCTTTCCCATAAATCTAGTGTTAATCTTCTTCCTTACTATACAAATTTCTACCCACCTCTATAAAGGAAAGGGTAGAACAGAGGTGGCCAACCTACATCCTGAGAACTACAAATGGCATGGGCAGCCTCTGTGTGTGGTATGTGGCAGATCAAAGAGGAAGAAATCAAAGCAGTAGATCTGTCAGGGAAAGAGGATCAGAGTGGCACAGAGGGAGGCTGTGGGGATCAATTTGTAGTATTCTGGCCAAAAGGTTTGGCCCCCCACTGATTAGAATACGGCATAGATGTCTGGTTCCTCAAAGAGGCATGGAGCACAGACATATGCATCTAATTCCAGAAGGAAATAAATCCTGATCCTAGCAGTGGTGAGGAATGTTGAAAGATCCCAACTACAGGTGTGCTTTTAAAAGTCCCTGTGTACCAGAACCTGGGGTGCAGAGCATGGATAGCTGAGCAGCTGGGAGTTCCCAGCTCCGCATGCCCTACACTGTGAAGTGGCACCTGCAGCAGGAAGTAGGGAGTTCTGAGGTCCACGGCTACCACTTCCATGGGTGCCCTGTGAAATTAAAAAACGTGTGTGTTAAAAAAGCAGGGACTTCCAGCAGCACACCTGCTTTTTAAATGTATGGGGTGCAATAAGCCTGAGATCAGGGAGACACTTATTGTTAGGCTCAGGGCCCCTCCACCATCTGCATCTGGGGAGCATCTCCCCTCCTCTAATTCCACCCTGGCTCCTCCAGGACACCAGGAGCCAGGAGCACCAGGGAAATAGCAGTTTCTCCAAAGCAGGGCATTTTGCCCCACACCAGGGCACATGTGCAAGGGCATGTTAAGCAGCAAAAAAGAGCAACACAAATTTGTGCTGCTACTTTTTTTGTCACTGCAAGCACACACCCCTGCATGTGAAGATGTGTCCCATGAGGTCCATAATACAAGTAATAGAGACATCTGTCTGGTTTAGTGGTTCTCAACAAGGTGCCAATGTACCCTGGGATACCTTGATATCTTTTCCAAGATGTCATGAGATGCCACCCAGTGGTAGAACTGTGAGGTGTGCAAACATGATTCACAATATAAACTCAGAGGCCAGATCCAGACATGCAGGCATGTGTGGTTTGCAGCATCGCAAACTTCTATACTGCACCATGAACCACAAGTGTTGCACATTAAATCATGCTCCACATTGCTAATATACAGCGCTGGGGCAAAATTTGCTACCTGGATTTCCCAATAGCAAAAAAACCCAACCCCTAAACAAAAAAGTGTTGGAATGCAACTCAAAATGCAATGTGTTGAGACAAAGGCAGACAGGAGCAGACAGCCCAGGGCACATCTCTGTGCACTGCAGAGGTGTCCCATGCTGAGACATCCTGTGCCCCAGCCAGCCGAGGAGTGGCACATGGAGGGGGGGTAACAGGCAGCACAGGGCTGCTTTTTCCCCTTTCTCCATGCTGCAGAGCTCCAGCAGAGGCAAGCTGCACCCCAGCCAGCCACTCCCCACCCATGCTGAGACACCAGGAGCCCCCAACACAACTCATCTATCTCTTCTTGCCTGTTTTTTCCTGGTCTGGATCACAGCTAGGGGAAGAGCAAGAGTTAAGGTTGAGGAGCTGTGACCTCATTAAGTCAGAAGGCAGGGTAGACATGCACTTTATGCTCAGTAGGAGCACAGCAGCCCCAGGTGGTAGGTAGGCACCATTGCACCCCCCTGTGATTTAGGACTGTAGTAGTTTTTAACTTTTTTTCATTTGTGGACCCTTAAAAGTTTCAAGTGGAGGTACAAACTCCTTTGACTCATAAATATAGGTATTTAAATACTTTTGATTGACCATAATCATCTTTTGCAGACCCCTTCAACATAGTCTGCAGACTGCCATGGGGTCCATGAACCACAGATGGAAAACCATTGCTTTAGGATAACAATCCAGCTGAGATGTGGGAATGTATTACTGGGCTGTCAGACATGGAACTTTTAGAAGTGGGTGGAAAAAAGTGGAATTGTTGAGATTTGATAATGTTTTTTCTTCAGTAAATCAGGACAAAAAGGTTAAATTACCAAAAATTTCAAAAATGAATCACCTCCCTACCAAAAAAACACATTGCACGGGGGCAATCAAAATATTTCATTTAGATGTTGACCTCATTTTTATAAATAAATATTTAACTGAAAAAATTATTTGGACCCACAAAACAAACATTTGTCTTCTGAAAATATCAAAATGGGACATTTTTTAAAATTATGAAATGTTTTTCAGATTGGGTGATTCATCAGAAGATACCTTTATCCATGAACAATTTTGAATTTTTACAATGACTGCCATACCTGATGCATAACACTTGGTAGTCTTACACAAATATCCATTATTTTGATCTTGCTTCCCCCTTCTCTTTCCCTCTTCCCATAATAGATTTAGTCAGTTTAGGACTTGATACAAATTGATTTTAATTATAATTATGACTGTTAAAGAATCTTCAAAATATTATTAAAGTGCAAACCAGTAAAGTGGCATTTAAAAATTAAAGTACAAATTAATCTTATCAGTGGGCATGCCTACAAGTGCATTTTAATGCATAGTAGCCTATTTTACTGCGCATTAAAATGGCACATAAAAAAACTATTAAATAAAACAGGCTACTGCATATTAATAGTCACCTAAAAACATGCACTTGCACTACTGCACATTAGGGCAGCCTAATGTGCATTAATTTAGTACCTCACATTGAAGGTACTAAATTCAATGTGTATTAGGAAAAGCACATTAATATATGTATAGACATGCCCAAGAGGTGACACAGCAGTCCCAAAAGACAAGAAATATAAAGATATTGAAAAGCAAAATATGATAGTGTTTAACCATAAGAGGACACCATTATCATACTAGAGGCATAGACAGGAAAGTCTATATTACTTAAGAAAATGCTGTAGTATTATACAGCAGCAGGTAATTGACGCAAGAAACCAAGTTCTGAGATTCTTACTTAGTTTTATTATGTTGCTTCTGTGTCAATGTTAGGACTGAGAAAAAGTAAGGAGCTTCAGGATTTGGCTTTGAAACAACAAAAGAATACACAATTGTTAACCTCTGGCACTTAGAAAACAAGAAAACCTGATGTTTGTAATTGAAAAATGCTTCAGAGCAACTTGCAATTTAAAAATGGTTTTGTCTTCTCTCTGACAACCAATTCTAAGCACTGAAATATATTAACATGCAGGTAGGTGGTAAATCTTTAAAAAGTAAGCACCTACCTTTGGAAAATGTACAGGGGTACAGTCTGAGAAATGTACGGAGGTTTACATGTCCAAAGCGAGATAGAACATTTTTATCTTTTATACCTTTGTTATACATTGAATAAGTATAGAAACCAATCAGATCCTAATCATTTCATAAGAAAACCAGTCACCTCTTACTACACAGGTACCCATACAGCTGTACTGGTATGTATACCAATTAATTGTCCCCTTATTGTTGAACCACCCTTCAAACCTCTGTATCTTTCTGATAGATGTCACTTGACTTATCTTCTAGGTGTGACCTGTAAGGGCTTTAAAATTCCCTGGCAACTCAACCAAGCTTGGTAACCTTCCAGAAAGGGAGAGGAAAGGGGAGAACTTAATTAAAAGCTGAAACCTCATTAAACTAAGGAGAAGGATGGGGAATCGGGAAAGAGGCCTGCTAAAAACTGATGCCTTACCGAGTCAAGATTTTGCTGACTTAGCAAGACAATGTCAGGGGCATAGGGCCTCTAGTCTATCAAACAGCTTACAAAAGGACAACAGCACACCATCACAATAAGTAACCTAACTACTAGTTAATCCCTAAGAACTTCTCAAGCCCTAACTTGAAGCTTATAGTCATCTGGGAGCTTCTTGCCTTTGTCATGTAACATATACCTCCATGTTCAAACTGTGCCTGTGAAAATGGTCCTTTTAATGCTTTAACAATCCCTTCAGAGAATGGTCCTTGATGCTGTCAGAGAGGCAGTCAACATTGTTTGGGCTTGGGTTTTGTCTAATGCCATAACCTAGGCCCATGTGATCCTTGTCCAAAGGGCTATGATTTACATTAAAGGGAGGAAGGAAGGAAGATTTTATGATTAAGGTGCTATATTGGGCAATCTAGATTCAATTCCCAGTTTTGATAGCAACTCCCAGCATGACGTGGGCAAATTGGTTGCACTAGAGCAACCCTCCTTTGCTTCCACAGAGTTGAGCTGAGGGGGGCATGGCCAGGCCTCTGCAGGAGGCTCTGATCCTCCCCCCACCCATCCCAGCTGTGCAACAGGGACTGTTTAGCACCCCTAACTCAGTGTTTATCAATCCATTAAGAAAAAAAAAACTTCTCTCTATTAGCTAAGCTACCTGCTGATTATCTCCAAAAACCCTGTCTGCCTCTGTCCTATCTGCCACAGCATGGACTGTAGCCAGCATGTGGTCTGCTAGCTAATGCTGAGATGTCTGCATAAGGCAGAGGGGTGCGGGGAATAATCCCTGTTTAGCAGGGAGATGCCAGGCAGATGCTCTGTGTCTGCAAGTCTCTGTGGAGCTCCAGGGAGCAGAGGGGAGGGGCCTGCTTTGCTTGGGAGCAGAGAGCTCTGCCTAGCCCAGAGAGCATGCCAGGATGTTAGGGGAGTCTGGTTTATTTTAAACCAGCAAGGGGTCTGGAACAGACAGTGCATAAACCAGTTTGACCCAAATCAGTTATGTCTGATACTACATTCAACCAAGTTTATCTCAAAATAGTTTCAGCCATTTTCAGATTGGTTTATGTGCACTGAACATCTGCTCTGTTACAAGTTTAAACCAGTTTCTGATCATTTAAATCATTTAAACATTAAACGGTTTATGTGTAATGTCTGATCCTAGCCTAATTTAGGGCTATCCCCCTGCAGAGTCACCAAGAACTGTGCACTGCATAGGTGGCGGACTCCAGACCACGCACCACATGGTCTGCATGCAGCAGGGGCCACATGGACTTCCCAGGGCTATCGCCACATGCATGCCTCACCAGTGCACAAGTGGCATGATCCCCCCACTGCCACCACCACAGAGGCAATTCATCCCCCTCCCCACACTGCTGCCACATAAGAAGTGTGGCATCCCCCTTCAGCCTCCCTACCCCATGCTGCCACCACCACAAAGGCAATTTCACCCCTCAACCCTGCCGCTGCTGTGCAAGCAACATGAGCTCCCCAAAGGTGCTGTCACTCAGACAGCAAGCTCCCCAGGCATCCCGTTGAGCTGTTCTGCCCCAGAGAGCCCAGCTGCTGACTTGAGCAATGGGGTCAGCAGTAACCAGGCAGGAGCCCAAGGGTCACATGTTAACCTTTTGCAGGCCAGATGCAGCCCATGAGCTGTCAGCTGGACAACCCTGCAACTAAGTGCACCTTGTTTTAATTGCACATATATACCAACCCAGGAACCAAACTGATCAAAGAACATGCAGGGACTTTCTTTGAAGAGTCTTACCCTAACTCTAATGCCTGGTGCCCAGTGTGACTGGTGTCTTAAGTGTGGTTCTGCTTCAAGGGTAGGTTTTAACCAGAAACCATGCTCTGTTGTATGCATAGTTCTTTCTTTGAGGACCACTCTCCCACAAAGAGCGAACAACGCGGAACATTTATGATTTATTCATACACAAAGTACTTGAAATATTCTACATAACATCATTACCTGGTGACAGCTGCTTTAACAATGTATTTGCATAATGCCTACCACAATGAGGCCAGTGAGACAGCATATTATAGTAGAACTCATAAGTTACCAAAATAGAAATAGAATTAATTTTAGGTATTAACATTCTGTGAATATGCTTAGTGTGGTAACATGAACTTGAATGATGACCAGCTCTTTAATTACAAAACACTGTACTCGCACATCCCCCTTGAAGTGCGGCATCCAGAACTGGATGCAATACTCCAACTGTGGCTTCATCAATGCCACATCCCAGACCAAACTAGCACTCTTCTCTTGATACGTAATTTGAGATATGCTAGTCTACCTAGAACTGATGGGTCATATCCTGAAATCATTACTCAGGGAATAGCTACACTACACCATGCAGTGCACAGCAGAGTTTAAATGAGGTAGCTCAGGTATTAGAAACAGTCTAGCCATGCCAAAAAAAGAGCTCAGTGAGGACTAATTTATCCTACAAAAAAGTCTGCGTTCTGTGGTGCAAACATACCCTCCATTTAGGCAAAACTACCCATAGATTCAATGGGAATTTTGTATTAGCAATAACTAAGCAAGGACTTCTGGAATTGGCCCTTCTGAAACCATTGTTCCTGATGGTTGCATTGTGGTTCATATGTACAAAAGCCAATTATCTTTCCAGAATTGCATGTTTAATATGACTAGAAAGATTATTACTCACATACTTGTGGATTCTCCAAATGTTTTAGACCTAGTGTTTGATATAGCTAATAATACTAAAATCACAGGTGTGGATGAAACAGCTAACAGCTTTTGTGTTAGAAAGGAGAGGGCAAAGCGACTTGATCAGTGTCTCACTCTGGACAGACAAACAAGGAATAAATGGAAATCCTTCTGCCTTTTTATTATCTGTGCTACTTTGCTAGCTTGGAAGAAAGACCTTTTCTCTTCTTTCAAATACCTCTTTAAAACCCACCTCTAACTTAGCCTTTCACTGCTGTCTTCTCTTTCAGTCTTTCTCCATTCTTGTGCTTGATATTTTATCATTTATCTACATTAGATACTATTCTTGGGTCAGGAAACCGTGTTTTCTTTCATTCTTATAAAGCTCCCTGTATGCTTAAGGCACTCCATAAAAAAATTAGCAAGCCAAGTGGTTGTTGGCCTTGATATCACAAAGATGGCCATTAAATTTACCTGAATCCAATACAACTTTGAATTTAAGACAACTCCCCTAATTATTAGATTTTAGATATGGATAATTATAAATTTGCTTCAGTTTTCTATGTCTAGAATCTAGTTATTGGAGGGTCCTTTTCATTCCCACCACTATTATCACAGGGAAAGCAGCAGCTGGGGACCAGACAGCTTGCCCTATAATCCTTGTCCTTCCTCTCCACCCCCACCCCTCCCAGTCTTCTGCCCACTGTCACTTCTCCTTCAGGCATTCTGGTACCTACCCCCACCACTGCTCCCTCCCCCAAGTTACCTTTGTAGCTGCTCTAGACTTGTCTCTGCTGGGGGCACAAAGCACCCAGGTAGGCCAGGCAGTAGCAGTGACTCCAGATCCAGTCTCCAACCTGAGTTAGGTCAGGGCCAGAGCTGCAGCAACTCCTCCAACTAATCTGTGTGCCCTTTCCCTATGCTTCCTCCGCTCTGTGCATTCCTTTCTCTATGCTCCCCTTCCCCATGTGCCACTTCCCCATACTCCCCCTGCTCTGTGCACCCCTTCCCCATGCTCCCCCTGCTCTGTGCACCCCTTCCCCATGCTCCCCCTGATCCATGCACCCCTTCTCCACATCTCTTCCCCACGCCCCTCCCCTATGCTCCCCTTGTTGTGTGCTCCACTTCCCCCTGAACTCTTTCCCCACACTCCCCAAGTCCCTTTCTCCATGCCTCTTCTCCCTTGTATTTTTACTGTGCTCCTCTCGCTCTGCATGTCCCATCTCCCACTCTCCTTTTGCCTTCCTTTCCTCTGTGCTACCCCTGCACTGTGTGCCTTCCCCCCTGCTCCATGCACCCCCTACCTGCCACACGAACCACCCTGGCCCCATCTACTTGCCAGGGTTGTACTTGAATCTAAGATGAAGGAGAGGGTTCCCCAAGATGAATGGAGAAAAACCCTTGTCTTAGATTCAAATACATACTGAATAATTAGGACAGTGTTTGAAAACAAAGTATTTTGCTTTTTTGTAAAATTAGATATTTGTTCCTTGTCAAACTTTAAAAAAACTATTCAAGCTACATTTTGCATATTGGCTTCTATTCCTTCCAGGAGAACACAAAACAACAGCAGACTCTCCTTATTCCTGAAGAAGAGTATTTGTGCTCGAAAGCTTGCAAAGAACAATTTTCCCAACTACTTAGTAAGTCTAATAAAAGATATCACATTTACCGGAAGAATCTTGTCTCACTACTAATTTATGTTTGAGTTTTTCTTAGCCCTGGAAGATTGTAGGAGGGGATTTATGAATCAGTTGAACTGTTCCTGAAATATTTATTGTGATGGTAATGAAAGGAAGTATAGAAAAACGAGGAAGAAAAATGACCCTAGTTTAGTAGGAGTGTGTAAATCTGAAGTATATCTGATATTTTCATAAAACTGGTTTATATCCTGATGCATGCTTAATCACATCCTTATTATTCTGCAGGAGGTAACATGTTATCTTAGTGTCATTACTGTTGTTGGAGTGACCGCTCATTTGGCAACTCATACATGAAACACAATTACCCAAGAGCTGTTTTTGTACATGTGGGGCGAGGGACATGCACACAGATCAGATTATGCAAGACAGATAGGACCAAGCCAAGCAATTAAAAGAAGAAAGTCCCTGTTCACCAGTGTAACACACTCACTGATAACAGAAAGAAAACTTTGTTCCAGAGGATTAGCACTCATCACTTGAAATCGGTATCAACTCAAATCATTGAAATAGAAGAATGGGGCATCTGTAAATTGCACTTTAGTGCTGACCTGTGTCAGAACCAAAGGAGTTTTTCCTGAGCACCATAAAATTCAGCCTGAGAATTGTAGTCCCTCAGTGCTTTCTTTACTTCCATTGAGAGTTGGTTCTGACCATGTGGTTCCCAGACTGCAGTTCTGAGGCAGGGCTGGATTAACCCCTCTGTGGGCCTTAGACATACAAATTTGTGGGTCCTGGGCTGGTAAAGATCCCCAACCCCATCCCAGCACTGCTGTCTGTGGGGTGTGGGGCTTGGAGCCCCCGTTGCTGCAAGGTGAGTAGAAGGGTGGGAAAGAGAAGCGAAGGAAGGTGGATGGGGCCAGTCATGCTACTGCTGCAAGGGAAGGACTGGGGCTCCACACAACTCAAGGCCCTGGACACATGCCTAGTTTGCCTGTACATTAATCTAGCCCTGCCCTGAAAAAGGCATTAATAGCCATAGCTCCTTCATTAGATACCAGAAAACTTTGCTTTCCAAGGAGGCATTTTGCAGAGGTCAGGATTGTACCCGACCTCTTTCTCTTGGGGCGCAGATCATTAGCTCCAAACAACCACAGGCAAGTGCAGTATGTTTAAGCCAGAAAGGCCCGAGGCTGCCACCTGGGTAGCTTCACGCACCAATACCTGCCCCGCAGGACTCAGCCAGCCATGGGCTACGCTGCGGCCAGTGGTGCGCATGCGCCACTCCGGAACGTGCCACTCTACCCCCTCCCTAGGGCGAGTCTGTGTGACGTCAGTCGTGCTAGTCACGCGAGCGCCGCGCGGAAGCGGAAGTCGCTGGCGATCCTAGATGCGGAAGTAGTGCGGCGATCCGGGCTGGTACCTAACACAAAGGGGGGGCGCGTGGCGGCCCCTCCCCTATTGGCCCCCGCACCCTCCCCACCGTTCGCGCCTACCGCGGCGCCGCCATGGCCGGCACAAACTCCAACCTACAGGTACGGCCGCGCCAGGCCTCGCCTCGTAGCCCGGGGGTGGGCAGCGAAGCGGATCGGGGCCGGCCGGCGGAGGAGAGGGGATCCTTTGGTGTCGCCCGGTCGATTCAAGTCACGGGGCCGTGCGCGCTGCTTCTTGTGGCGCGCGAGCCCCGGGGGCTGCACGAGGCCTGACGTCAGGGGCGGCGGGAGGAGCTGAGAGTATCCGGGCGGGGGACACTTCGGAAGCCGAGTGGGTCAGAGAGGGCTCAGCTTCGGGAGGGGACGGCTTGAGCGCAGGGAGGGGGACGCTGCTGGCAAGAGGCAGGGGGATTGCTTCTCCGTTTAAAAAAAAAGCTTTTGGAAGAATGTTGTGAGGCGAGGTGATGAGCGGCTTAGCTGAATAGGCTTAAGCTTGTTCCTGCCGGTTGCCTGCCCCTTCTGGCTCCTAGGCTCCTCTGCAAGGAGCCAGGCATTGAAATACATGAGTTTTTTGAAGTTGAGTGTCATTCAGTTCACCCAGGCTTGGGAAGAGCACCTGGAGCCCGGGGAGTGGGGCTTTGAATCTGATGGGGGAGGGCCTCGAGTGCCAGTGGCCCAGTGTCACCAAAATAGCAGTTGTGATACAGATGGGGGAGGGAGGACTCACTGCACTGGAATAGGCTCAGCTGTGTAATGGAGTTGGTAGACTGATGGGCAAGAGCCTCTAGCAGTCTGGGAGATGCATGTGAGGTTTTGTTTGCATCTGTAAGATCGAGTGTAGTCGCTGCACTGGTCTCATACCCAAGCTAAAATGGATTAAACATGGCACATGTAGTGGAGGGTGAAGTACAGGCAGGACTCCCTATGAGATCCTCATAGGTAGCTTCCCACTGGTCAGCTTCCAGGGCAAGAATCTCAGCTGCAGGCCAACTTTATGAAAACGGTGGACTCATCCCTAGCTTGGTTCTCCAGCCATTGGCTAAGGGCCAGAACCAACCCTAGGTGCATGCAGGGCCCAGGGCAAATCAACCTGTGCAGGGTCCCCTTAACACTGCTTAGAACCATGGTAGCCCTGCAAAGAAGGGGAGGAGGGTCTCCATGCTGCTTCTGCAGCGCAGGGCTGAGCTGCCAGCCCCAGGCGGGCCCCGCAGGAGTGGCCATGGCTGCTCTGCCCAGCTCTGCAGGGCTCTCCCAATGTGTGAGACCTAGGGCGAATGCCCTGATTTACCGTATCCTAGAGACAGCTCTGCTGAGGCAAGCAAAACTCAGGCATATCCGAGCCCCAAGCCTCTGGGTTTGGGCCTGCACATAGGATGCCTGTTAATGGATTTGGAAGTATCTGAAGCCCCAGACTGAAATGTCCAGGGTGGAAAAGACCTGCTAGAAGCAGGGCCACATGGCTTTTGACTAAGTTGACCTGAAATGCACACATTTTGTAATTTTTAAATATATAAATAAAAAAATCTGTGAAAGGGGTGCGTATGTTTTTCTGGTTCTGGGCTGTATTAAATGGGCTTCAGAAACAGCCAGTCGTGTATTCTTTCAATTCTGTCTGTATTGGCTTATTGCTCCTGACAACTTCTTACTTGTTGGGGATAAGTTTTAACAGCTGTTTTTCTTCTATGTGCATGTACACTACAAAGATTAATTCTTTGTTTTTCATGGGGGACAGACTCACTTTTCCCTTCCTGGCCACAGTCTTTCTTTTAAAAATTTTTTGTTTTGGTTTCAGGTAGGTTAAGTGATGTTTTTGTTCCCAAGCCTTAAAGTCAAAACAAACCAAACAATGAAAGAGTTTGTCTTCTACTTTTTCATCTTTGCTAGTTACTGCTGTGTATCAGCTTTGTTTTGTCTGTGACATCTCGGACAGAGCCTATTTCCAGTTGCATGCACAAGGAGAGTGCTAGAGGAAAAGCCATGCTATAGTTGAACCTGATCAGTACAGACATATTGCTAGTATGTAACTTGCCTGCATGTGAAAAATTGGGTGTAGGACAAGTGTGGATGGAGTGTATTGTCCTAAACTAAATGGATGTTTTTATATTTGTTTGTACAAATAAGAGAGAAAATATTTGGTTGAAAATGTGAAAACCACTCAAGGTATACCCTCCCTTGACCTTGGCTCCCTTTCCAGTATAATTGCAGCTCTTAAATAGCCCTGGGGGGAAAAAACCCTGCCATTTTATGCAACACTGATGTATGATTGCCTTTTCCTGCTTACCTTTTGTACTAGGAATTCAGTCCCTGGTTCCCCTGGCTTGTTTTATAGAACAATCTGTTGAGATACCAAGACTATGAAACCTAGAGCAGTAGTGAATCTGTAAACAGTCCATAACGTTGTTTTTGTGACTGAAAGTGTTACCAGTCTGCAGTTGTAATAGACTAACAGCAAAAAGGTCTTTAAATGGGAGGAGGTTTGCAAGGATCAATTTTTTTTTGCCTTTGAAAAGCACCCATTCCTTCAGAGTTGAAGAAAATGTGGAGGTGAAAGAAAAAAAAGCCCCAAAAGTTTGGGGGGGGTACACACAAACAATGAAAAGCTATATTTCTTTCATGCACTAAGCATGTTTTTGATAGCCTAATCAGAGAAGATGTCTTAAGTTATTAAGGTATAAGATGCTTGAGGATGGCATGGGTTCCATATTCATTTCTGCAGTGGATGCTAGATTTCATCTAAATTTGGAAGCACTGCATTAAATTCCAGTAAAAACAGCAATTTACTTCAGAGAAGCACTTTTTCTATCGGTTCTGTTTTACATAATTGCAGTTAAAGAACTACAGTAAAGGCATACTAACTTTTACAATGTTTGTACAACATCTTGTACAACAGAACCCTCATCTGCTTGGCATTTAGGAGCTATTGCCACATACGTGCAAATAAAATAGTTTTATGTATATTTTCAATTATAAATTAACAGAATAGCTTGTTGTAATCAGATACCTCTTGTATGCTGTCACCATCCTTCGTACTGTTAGTATCTGATTGATCATCATAGTATCTAGGGTCAGAAGGGGCCCAGAGCAGGCCAACTAGTCGGCCCCCCTGTCAATGGCAGGAACGAGTGCCAGGGTCACAGGACCCCAGCCAAGCACCTATCTAATCTACTTTTAAAGACGCCCAAGGTAGGAGCAAGAACAACTTCCCTAGGAAGCTGGTTCCACATCCTAGCCACCCTAACTGAAGTGGTATTTCCTAATGTCCAAACTAAACCTGCTGTCCAGTAACTTGTGACCATTGGTCCTAGTTACCCCTGGTGGTGCCCGGGAAAAAAGAGCCTGCCCCATTTCCTGCTGATCTCCCCTCAGCAGTTTATAGCTGTGGCCTGACCAAAGCCGCATAAAGGGGGAGAATCACTGCCTTGGACCAGCTCAAAATGCATCGTTGGATGCACGCTAGGGTTCGGTTAGCCTTCCCAACCACCGTCTGACATTGGTGGCTCATGTTCATCTTGGCATCAACAATGACGCCAAGATCCCGTTCCTCTTCCGTGCTAGCAAGAGGGGAGCTCCCCAGCCAGTATGTGTGCTGGGGGTTGCTTCTCCCCAGATGCATCACTTGTCCACATTGAATCCCATCCTGTTCTTGTCCGCCCACTTGTGCAGTCGGCCCAGATCCTGCTGCAGCCTCTCCCTCTCCTCTAGTGTCCCCACCTCAGCCCACAGTTTGGTGTCGTCAACAAACTTGGACAGCTTGCTTTCCACCCCCTCGTCCAAGTCCGCGATGAAGATGTTGAAAAGCACAGGCCCAAGGACCGAGCCCTGGAAAACCCTGCTGCTGACATCTCTCCAGGTTGAGTACCACCCATCCACCACCACTCTCTGGGAGCGCCCCGTCAGTCAGTTTCTGACCCACATAACCATGTAGGGGTCAATGCCACAGCTCCCCATCTTTTTAATGAGGATGGGGTGAGAGGCCGTGTCGAATGCCTTCCTGAAGTTTAAAAAGACTATGTCGACAGGGGTGCCCGCATCCATGGTTTTGGTCACCTGGTCATAGAAGGCGACCAGATTGGTCTGACAGGACGTGTCCTTAACAAATCCGTGCTGGTTGCCCTTCAGCATATAGTCCCCTGCCAGTCCCTCACAGATGTGGGACTTGAGAATTTTCTCAAAGATCTTCCCCAGAACCGAGGTGAGA
>JAGPOW010000261.1:121841309-121873789 GCA_030014935.1 Caiman crocodilus
CGCTCTTTGACATAGAGCGCAACCCCTCCGCCTCTTTTCCCCATCCTGTCCTTCCTGAAAAGGGCATAGCCATCAATGCCTATGGCCCAGTCATGGGTCGGGTCCCACCAGGTTTCCGTGAGCCCAGCCAAATCTGGGTCTTCCACAGCCACGAAGAGAGACAGCTCCTCCTGCTTACCTCCCATGCTGCGAGCATTTGTATAGAGGCATTTGAGGCTACCCACTACTGCCTCCCCCTCTCCCCGTGTTTCCCCCAATTTACAACCACCTATGCTCGCCCGACTTACCTGGCTCAGCAGCAGATCATCCTCTCCTCTCCCAGCAGCCCATCCCCTAGCGAATCTAGTTTAGAGCCTGCCACACAAGATCAGCCAACCTAGTAGAAAAGAAACGCTTACCTTTAGGCAATAGGTGAAGTCCGTCCTCTGCCAGCATGCTCCACGTAGAGAAATGTGGGCTATGATCGAAGAATCCGAAGCCCGCATCATAACACCAGCCCCGAAGGCGCTGGTTTACAGCTGCGATACACGCCTTGTGTCGCTTTCCCTGTCGACTCACTGGCAGAATGGAAGAAAAAACCACCTGCGATCCAATCACCTTGAGCTGTCTTCCAAGAGCCTTGAAGTCTTCAGTGATGTCCTCTGGCCGGCCTCTCGAAGCGTCAGTGGTCCCCACATGGGCTACCACTAATGGATGGTAATCTGTGGGCCTAACAATCTTCCAGACGCACTCCATGATGTCCTGAACCAGCGCTTTAGGCCAGGCAGCAGACCTCTCGGCCCAAGGGATCGGGATGGCAGATGGGCCCCTCCGTGCCCCTCAGGATGGAGTCCCCGATGACCAGGACTCGATGCTTGCTCCTCCTTGGGGACCACTTCTTCTCTGTTCACGATGAGGGTGTACGATCAGCACCTCAAGGGGGGTGCTCCTCAGCAGTCTCCTCCAGGGTGGCCAGGGCTGCATACCTGTTCTCAAGTGGTACCTCAGGTACAGGCTCTGCAGCAGCACAGGCTACCCTGGTGCCAAGGGGAACTTGCTGCCACCGACAAGTTGCTCTTCTGGGTCTGGGGGGCTCCTCAGTAGGTTTCTGGCCCTGCAGAGAACAGAAGTACATGTCAGTTTCATCCTCCGCTGCCCAGATCCCCCACAGCTTGCTCACCTCTGCCTGGAGCTCCAGCAGAGTGTCACATCATGTGGTGATGCTTCACATCATGTGGTGTGAACTTTTTGTTGCTGTATGCAATCATTGCTGATTATTTTTTTCATTCATAAAAGGTTTTTCCTTTTTTCTTATTTTTAATGCCAGGTATTTTTAATGCCAGGAATTCAAAAAGCTGAAAAGAGTTGGCAAGATTTTTAACAAGGTTATTTCTGGTACCCTGCAAGAATATATTTTACGTTAATTGTGTTCCACCGAATTACATTAAAAGAAAATAAGGTATTGAACCTGAAAGGATTTATGCACCTAGCTCATTTTACCTCTGGTTAGTCATCCAGTTAATGTTAATGGAATCAGTTGTAGTACTTACTATAAAGAAGTACATGTTTTACTGTAATAAGGCCTGTAAAGGTTGTGCAGATTTGCTGTCTTAGGACCCATAGTCTGTAAATTGTTCAGGTAGTGTCTTTGTGGGGTGAGTGGAGGTTGATATGCAGATTATGACACTGGTCTCAGTGGGATTGTTTGTGTGATTAAATTATTTGTTCCTATTTGTGTGATCACCATTTCACTAATGTGAAAGGTACACAAGATCCTAAACTAGCTTCATGTGCAAAGGACTGCCTGTCTTCCCATACTGTTTATGCCAAACTATCACACTTTCAACTCCACGTTCTCTGTTCAATGCAACTTTTTCCCATTTACCAATTCAAGGTGAAAAGGACTTGCACAGTCTCTTGTTGCACTGTCTCTTACCTCTACATACTCGTGTAAGAATACAAAGGAACTGAAACACTGTACTGTTAAAAAAAGGTAAAGTTGCAACAGTTTTATCCTATTTGTGCCTGGAGCATGCAGAGGGAACAGTTGCGTCATGCAAAGCTACTCATACTCCCTATGTTTTCATAAATACGTGGAAGTCAAATAGTTCATTTAGTTCAGTGTTCTGCTGTATATGTATCCATAGAAATGCACTCCTCCATTTTTATTTTATTATAAAAATAATTAGCAAGTGAGATAAAGGAATCCCACCATTCAGTGCACATCTTACTGGAAGCATTTTATTGTACTGTGGGAGAGAAAACAACAGTATGTCAAGATGCCTTGTAACATGCACATGGAGAACAATTCTGGTAGCATTAACTGCTGCTGCTTTTTCATTTCCTTGTTTGTAATAGCTTATCTACAAAGATGTAATATTCTTTAAAAACGGGTGTCAAAGGACTACTGCCTGACCTTGAGCCCCTGGCCCCTGCTATGGCCCCTGTGTCTCAGTTTACCCCTTAGTGATGGGTAAACTGATTCCAGCCAATGTGGGACCCATGCCTTGCACTACACTTGTCCCAGACTGGCCGGATTGGGTGCCACAATTGACGCTGCATAGGCAACATATGTGGAACATACTGCACCTTCTGGAATGGGTGCTGCGTATACTGGATCCAGCATGTGGGTTGGGGGAGAGGGGTTCTGTGGGTATATAGGTGGCCCTAGGTTATTCATCTGGCCTGTGGGGTGAAATGGCTTTGACAAACCTGGTTTAAAATAAACTTTTAGTTTTGCTTTTTAAAGTGGAAAAAAGCTAACACCTGTGGAATACCCTAAGAATGCAGAGACAAGGGAATTGTACTTTCACCTTTTGCATATCTACACAGCACAAAAAAGTGCCATGTAGAGATACAAGAGAATGCTTGTGTACAGGAAGCAGAGAAGCCACATCAGTGCAGAACTTTGCCCAGATGAATTAGCGCTCCGAAGAAGCAGGTTATGGTAGTCTGTGCAAAATGCCATGGTACAGCTGAGGCACTGCCTACCTTTGCCATGCAGGCACCTTATGACGCCCATTGCAGAATCATGCCCTTAAGTTGAAGCACCTGCTGTTGAACACTTAGGTATCTATGCACAGCAGTACATTGTGCTGTATATATACAACATAAATAGCTGCTTAAAGGAGCTTATTTACAGGATCAAGAATTAAGCCTCAAATTGTCAAAGGTATTTACTGAATTTACTCATTTCCAACATAAAGTTTTTTCCTGCAGTCAGCATGGCTGGGAGCCTTGTCATGGGAAAGGGGGTGTTGCCCTAAGAACCAGGGAGTTCTTCTCCCAAATGAATAGAGAGCAAACAGCAGAATCAATATCGCCTTAAAGTATACTTCAGTTCCAAGCAAGGACCTATTTATTCCCTCCAAATGAGGACCCAGTTAACTCTTTAGTAAATCAGTGTTATTGAGTACTATAAAGTATTAAGTCCAAGCATGCATATAGATACAATCTTAGCAAACAAGTAATTGCATATTACTGTCCTAATAATGCATGACTTAAGAACTGTCCAGGTGTCCCAGAGCGGCCAAGGTTCCTTGAAGAGAGATCAGTTGTTTTCAGTTCTTAGGCATCATTAGGGTGAGGGAAAGGGAAGGAGAGAGAGAGGTGGAAGGAAAAAGGGGGTAATATATCGCTTCTCAGCCTTTTGGCTAAGATCATTTATTGTCCTTTAGTCATGTAGCTACCAATTAAGCCAGTTTTGTGTTTGTCATCAACAACTTGAGTTACGTCTTCACTTTATTGTTGTTTTTCCTCCTATTCTTGGTACCAGGAGCTATCTGCTCCAGATATGGGTAGAGTGCACCATAACAAATGCTTTTATTCATAACAAGTATTTTTATCATCAAACTCTTGCAGAAAAACAAGCTGCATCAGACCCTTTTCTCTGTAAAGCAGGTTTCTTAACAACATAGCCTATGGCATATGGTAGCTCTGTGAATGCCCTGTATCCCACTTATGTCAAGGCAACTAGGCCTTGTCAGCCTAAGGGACCATTTCAGTCCTGTCAAGCCTGAAGAGACTGAACAGGGGGAATTAGGAAGAGCTACCTATGTGACAAGGAGGGGACAGGCATAGGGCAGGGGGGCCAGGCAAGGAGAGCATCAGGCTCTGGGGGCCCCATACTATTTCCACCCACTGGGATCGGTCACTGCGCTATCTAGCAAGCAGGGCCATAACCTATGGGCTCGCTGCAGGTTGAATGACACAACAGCAGGGACTAGATTTGGCCCATGGGCTGGGGGTTGATCACCCCGATCTAGTGTAATTATTACAAAAATGTATTTAGACTTAGTTATATGATATAGTTAAAATATAAACATTCTGACCTGCCTTGTCTACCTGTTGCCTGCTGCTTGGGGTTTTTTCCTTTAATACTTTTTTTTCACATTGTATTAGAAGAATTTATTCAAGTCTGTGCACAATCATTTCAGTCAGTCTTCAGTAAAATTGTAGCTTTTGTTTCGCAAGCTTAGTATTTCTACTAGTAATTGTTCTTCCCATGCCATTTTGGATAATTTGTTTTTCATTTAAGTAAAAAAGAGTACAGATAGACTTTGAATGGGACCAATGGGTACTGCATATATTCATCTATACTTAGTTCAACGTGTCCTTAAATAGTAAGTCTCCTCACAAAATAGAACTAACCTCAGCTTCTGGGAAAATCAAGTTACATATGATAATCTCCTAATTGTTAAAATGTGAATGCTATACTCAGGTCTGTGCATGTCACAGGCCAAAATTAATATGTGATCATGTGTCTTGCATTCTTTTACATGACACATGTTCATACTGGAATGACCACGCATCAGTAGTCATTTGGAACAGCAGCTTAAATTCCCACTCTGATCGTGCAGTACACTTGCATAATAATGTCATTTTAATCGCATCACTTTGTTTTACAGAAAGCAATAGACCTTGCTAGCAAGGCGGCACAAGAAGACAAAGCAGGAAACTATGAGGAAGCATTCCACTTGTACCAGCATGCTGTGCAGTATTTTCTCCACGTGGTTAAATGTAAGATTTAATCTTGTAGCCATTTATTTAACTACAGTTTGTTTTTTAAAGTCAGACCACCTAACAAATAGCATCAGTCTACATGGTAGAAAATGTTCATCATGTTAAATATTATCAAGTGTTTTACTGAGATCTACTAAGTCTCTTCTGCTAATGGTTGGTAACCTTTTCAGGTTTCGAGCCAGAATAACCTAGCTTGGGTCAGACGTGGATGGGTGCTAGGACCTTGCTGCTGCCGCTCCCACTGCTTCTCCGCAGCAGTGTGGGGAGAGTGACCACCACCAGAACCCACTTTGCTATCAAAGCTTTATGTCCATCGGTTCCACATTAAATGGTTCCATTGACCAGATCCAGCCTACAGGCCATTGGTTGCTAACTTCTCTCATACCATCTATGGATGGTAGGCAATGTTTTTTGGCCGGAGTGCTGAAAAACACAACAATGCCTACCTTGGAAGGTACCGGAGTGTTGGCATGGCAGAAGAACAAAATGAAGGCAAGGGGTACATGGCAGGATGCCCTGCTTGTTCCCCCTGCCGCACAGCCCGGGCTCTGTGGCTGCCAGCAGCTACCCCGGTTCTGGGCAGCTGCTGGAGCCCAAGCTGCTCCCAGCAGGACTTGCAGCAACCCAGGTACTTGCAGGGAGCAGCCCAGGATCCCAAATGGCAGCAGCTCCCCAGAGCTGGAGCTGGCTGCAGCTGGGAGGCTCCAAACAGCTGTGCCAGGCTTCGGCATCAGCTCCGCACTGGCACGTGCAGGTGCGCCTCGGAGCGGGCGGTGGAGGAGGGGCCTGAGGCAGCACAGCCCTGGTCTCTCCCTTGCTTCCGGCATGGAGGTGATGAGCCCAGCGCAGCTGTTGTAGCCAGCCAGGGCTCTGGGCAGCTGCAGCAAGCAGCAGGCAGAGTTCAAACAGCTGTGCCAGGCTCATCACCTCTGTGCCAGGAGCGGGGGAGAGACCAGGGCTGCGCTGCCTCAGGCCCCTCCCCCACTGCCCGCTCCAAGGCGCGCCTGCATGCACTGGTGCACAGCTGATGCCAGAGCCCAGCACAGATGTTTGGAGCCTCCCGGCTGCAGCTGGACCCAGCTCTGGGGAGCTACTGCCAGACAGGATCCCGGGCTGCTCCCAGCAGACAGATGGGATGCTGTAAGCCCTGTTGGGAGCAACCCAGACTCTGTCGCTGGCAGCAGCTACCCAGAGCCAGGGCTGGCTGTGGCGTGGCAAGCAAAATGGCCTCGCATGTCACACTTGACACGGCGTGCCAGGGGTTACTGACCCCTGATCTATAGAGAGAGATAGTTAGCCTTGTTAGTCTGAAGTTAGGCAGAGGGCATGGTGATATCTTATACATTTCTGAATTAGTTGGTCTCTGTGCTTTCATAGGCAACCACCTAGTTTGTCAGATGCTGTGAATAACTTGCCACAGTGAGGAAAGTGGACGGGTAGAGCTATACTTTTGTATATAGCAAAAATCATGTGATAGCGAGCAAACCAAACTGGAAAACTATCATCTTTTCTTTGTGATCAAACCAACTTGCTCCCCTTTTTTGTCTTTCCACAAACAATTTCTGCTGTTGCATAAAATACAAGTTGCTTATCCTTATGTTTCAGATCATGTACAGTACAGCTGAATATTTATAGTGCTCATTTGTCTTGAAATTTTTTTCTTCGTTAGGTTGTTTATTTTTTACAGCTCAGTTAAGCCCTTCTTCCAATGTTGTCTTTATGCTTCCTCTTGTGTTGTCTTTTACTCGTGTATCCCTCTCCCTACATCTTAAGAAAATCCATTTTGAGGTGGGATTTTAATTGCAGTCTACCTGATCTAGAAATGCTATTATTCAGCCAATAATTTAGAGCATCTTTTTTTTCTTTTTTTCTTTTTTTTTTTTTTACTCTCAGCAATTTGTATCTTTGGTTACCCCCTACCCTTCCACGGCCCTGTCTGCTCTGCCATTTAATTATCTATGTTACACACCCTGGGGCCAAGTTAATTGCTTTTTATCAGCCTACCATGCTTTTGGGACTTGGCACATGAAGCATCTTATACAGTCAATAAAGTTTTCCTGCCCTGCCTACAAGGTGTGTAGAAGTAACAAAACTGCTTTTAACCTGGATCCTTTATTTTACATCCATCCTGGAATACTAGTATGTGAGTGTTCCTTCACCTCCAAAGTCCTTACCTGTGGAATACCACAAAGCTTAGTCAGTTGCCTTGATGTTATTCAGCATCTGTAAAGATTTTAGGATTGGTTGTAGGATAATTTGGACTTATTGACAATACACAATAGAATGTCTCATGATTTTCTACTAAGAACAGTAGTATCACCTTTATTTCCTGGGTGAAATACATTTGGATGACAGAACATCCTGTCAAAACTTCCACTTTACTTTGCTTCAGTTTTAATGATTTTAGCAGGATGAAGGGAAACTTGAAGAACAGGCTTCATCTAAAACTTCCCTATGTCAGAAAGATCTTTCCTCATGTTTTGTGTCTAACCTTGGCATCTTAATACTGGTGTTGCTGGCTGATCAAGTTGCAGTGGCATCACAAAATTAGTCAAAAAAAATTAATCCATGGGGATCCGAGTTTCAATAAAACTTGTGCCTCTAAAGTAGAAGTGAAGCCTCAATTCCTGAAAATGCATCACTTGGTACCACCATACTTTTGGTAGCACAAGTCAAAATAAACCTGCTGTCCTGAATCTCTCTTCCTGAAAGGAGCTCTTCTTGCATTAGAGCCCAATACTGAGTTTATCTTACCTTGATTGCTTGCTTGTTTATTTACTTACTCCTACAGAGTAGGGAGAAAAAGAAATAGCTGAGTAGTTCATGAGCAAGAATTCTGGTTTTCTGTTTAAAAATCCCAAATTCTCCAGTTTAAAAAAAAAAACAAAACAACCCAATTCTGCATTTTTCCTCTATTTTTAAATTAAACACCACTGCTTATATAGGTATCAGTTGAACACTATTTTATTGCTCTATTTACAATGTTAAAGCAGTTTGGAAGCCTAACAGTGCCTCAATCATAATAAAACAAATTCTAAATACTTCTAATACTATATATTTTGCATTTGATTTTGATTTTTTTATCATTGAAAATCAGTCACCCCTGCCTTCTTCACTCACCAAAATGTGGCTTCAGGTGTGGCTGTTCTCCCTGCTGCTTTGTGGCACTGAGCGGCCCTGATATGCCAGTGCCCCTCACTCCTGATCCGGTGTCCCCTACCTCTCACTCCCAACTCTCAGCCCCCTAGTCCAGCCAGTGTCCCTCACTCCCAACCTGCAGTCCCCTGTCCCCACTGGTTGGTGCCCCTCACTCCCAATCCCATGGCCCTGCTGGTGCACCTCACTCTGAACCCCCAGTGCTGCTGGTGCCCCTCACTTCCAATGCACAGCCCCTGGCCCTGCCTGTGCTTCTCATTCCTGACCCACAGCCTGTGCTCCGCTCCCCCCAAACCCTGCTGTTGCCCCTCACTCCTGACCTGCTGCGCCCCATCCCCAGTAGGTGACATGTGGGAAAGGAGGTGTGGGGACATAGGCAACACATCCCTGAGGTGGGGAGGGCATGTGGCTCCTTCTCTCCCCCCCACCACGAATTTCTGCACCTATGGCAGGGCTTGGGGCTGCAGCCTGGCCAAACTAGCTCCAGCAGGAGCCACCTTCATAGCCCAGCAAATGGGACCTAGGACAGGAGAGACCTCTGGCACTGCCTTGGCCACCAAGGTGAAGTTCCTCCTGCCTTCCCAGTAGCAGTGTGGGGCACAACTCTGCACTGCCACTGCACCTCACCTCAGCGGCCATGGAGGTGTGGCACTCCCTCCCACTCCGGGTCCTGCCTGCTGGGCTGCGGAGATGGCTACTGCCTGCAGCCAAGCTGCAGCCCTGCGCCCACTGAGAGTGCAGAAAATGGGGGGGAGGGGAGGGTATGTGGCCCCCCTGCACATTGCCAAGAGAATGCTGGAACTCTACAAGCCTGCATGGGGAAACCTGCAGTTTCCAAATCCATGTTTTGCCACATTTTTCTGTGGCAAATGGAAAACCTGGATCTCTAGTCATGAGTAGGAACTGTGTAAGTATCTAAATGTTTCCTAGCATTTTAGTAAGTAGGACATAATGATATTTATTTGGGATGGAGCTTTTAAATTACCCTTGTGATTGGGGAAACTACTTCATGACAGTTATCTTAAAAAAATCAACTGAATAATACTGCAACAGCATTATTTATGTCTTCTGTTTGATTTGTAAGCTTTTTGACTGACATTTGGCCATCCATTTTTATAGATGAAGCACAAGGTGATAAAGCAAAGCAGAGTATCAGAGCAAAATGTACAGAATATCTGGACAGAGCAGAAAAACTGAAGGAGTATCTGAAAAAGAAAGAAAAGGCTCCACCAAAACCAGTGAAAGAGTCTGGTCCAACTGATGATAAAGGGTATGTTTTAGGAAAAGATAAAGCAAAATGCTTTTTTCATGTTCCAACATCAACTGATGCTGACATTAATCACGTGAAAGATTTTTTTTTTTTAAATTGCTTGTGAAATGTATCTAATGGGAAATGCCAAAAAAACAGAAGTACAACAGTTAATCAAACAAAGAGCATGCTTAGTACTAGTGTTTCAAGTTTTCCTGTGCCGTTTTACCAATACATCTCAAACTTTACCTGGAAGAATGACTTAAAAGAACAAGTTACTTCAAATTGATTTAATCTTAGTGTGTTTTTAATCTTTCTGTTAAGTAACAGCAGTGGTGTCCTGTGTGAGTTCTTACCCACTTTAAAATACTTAGCAGGTTTCTGAGGTCATAAATTGAGACCAGAGTTGAATAGGTGATTCAGGAGAACAAAGCTTAGTCTCATCTATCCATTTCTCCATTCATCCAGCCCAAGTATATGTCTGTTGCACTGAATTTCTTATTTATGTTTTAAGTTGTAATGAAGTGATAATGCATAATACAAAGTGAGTTGTAAAGAAAACTGTCCCAGCTTGTGGCTTGTCATCTATCTGAATGGGTAGTTTAAATTATTAATTGAATTCAGTATGAATCTTTGAAAAGATCAGATGTGAAAATTGGTTCCTCTTTTAACTTCCCTGTGTTAGTGTTCAGGGTTCAATATTTTTCCTACAAGTCAGCTACTTCAAAGAATCTAATGCAGTACAGAGAATGGAAAAGATGTTGTATGCCTCTGTTTTCAGTACTTAAAAATGTAAGTTGTGAGAGTGATGAGAGGACTTTTTTTCTGTGTCTCTTAATGCACTCACATCTTCTGTTAAGTTGTTCATTTATTTTGTCTTTAGTGAATTAGCTGATCCCTGAAACTCTTAATACAGCTGTACTAGAGTTATTCTTAACAAGTAGTGGTCAGTAAGGTTTGTTTGTCTGCTTGTACTGATTTCTGGGCTGCAAGGTACTCTACAATCTGCCAACTTAAAATAGTTGTAATGGTGAATGATACCACTGCGGCAAAATGTGTATCTGGCATTCCCTCCACAGAACCTCTTTGCCAGCCAATAATTCCTTCCACATCAGCTTTTAGTTCCATTTGTTTCTGCCAGTGAGGCAAAGGAACAGAGCCAGTAACATTTTATAAGCTACCCAGGAAAATGCAGCTGTCTGAATCCTCCTACCAAATTTATTGTTGCTTTGAGCTAGACTTTTTTTCTATTTACTAATGTTTTGCTTGTCTTTTGGACTTAGTCTTTCATTTTCATTGAACGTGTCATTTGTGTCTGAATTAGGAATGAAAGTGATGGGGAAGGAGAGACGGGTGATCCTGAAAAAAAGAAACTACAGAACCAGCTTCAAGGTAGCTTTGAGACTCACTTAATTTTCTAAATTAATCATGTTATCGTGTGATTTGTTGAGTAACTGTCAAAATTGCTAATTTTATCTGCAAATGGATTTGACTTAATCTTCTCTGCCTCCTGGCTATAGAAATTTATTGTTTGTGAAAATATGACTTTATTATATGCAATGTAACAGAATGCTGACCTCATCTTGGACCTCTTATACAAAGCCTGTAATTCAGTCCAGGTTCTGCCTTGGTAAGTGCTGGCAGCAGTGCAAGCTGCACTCATCACTTGACTCCTCCTTACCACAGGGTGTGTGGCTACCTGAGCCCTTGCTGCACCCGATAAGAAACTCGGTCGCAATTCGGCTCCTTCCACCTCCCGATCATAGCCCGGATGCGGGCTCGTGGGGATCTCGGGGTGGAGTTGCTACTTCCACCTACCCACCAATAGCTCCACCCTCCTCTTCTACCTTTCTGTGGTGGCTCCCCTTCTCTTCCATAATACCATGGGAGCTCCTCTCCTCCTCCGCCTTCCCATGGGTGACTCCTCCCTCCTTCTCGACCCTTCCATGGCGACACCCTTCACCGCCATCTTGTGATGATAGGGGACCCTGGCTTTCCTCCATAGCTGCAACCCGCTTGACCGTGTGAACAGCACTCATTCGGGCTTCCAACTCAGTCCTTTTCTGCATCTGGGACGTGACTGTATTGAACATTACTCGCAGCATTTTCCCTTTCCCATACTCTGTGCCGGTCCCTTCCACCGTGGTGTCTCCCTCCGGCTTCACTTCTCCACGGAGCCCTGAAAGCTCCAACTCTGGTAACAACATGTCCCAGTTAACTAGCGCTGGTCCCTTGCTCTCCTGTACACAGCGCATACAGCAAACAAACTCCCGACTGAGAGCTATATCTTCCTCACTCAGCTTTTGTCCGGCTGAGGACTCGCTGCCCCCTTGGTCTCCAGGGTTTAAATCAAGCTCGCTCACTCCCATCACACATCCAAAAGCTCTCGGGTGAAAACTCACTTCCCATTCTTTCACAAGTTCCCCTTCTCCCTCAAGTAAAAGGTAACCGCTCACAAATCTTCCACCCGATCCGCCTTCTTGATGGTAAGCGATGTGTGCTCCCAACTCCACGGCATCTAGCATGTGGCATTTTCCACTGCGCCAAAGGCAACCCTCAACTAGTTCTAGCTCCACTGCATCTTCCCGGCGTACCAATCCTGTTCGTGACGCCATGTGGAGGCCGAGAAACGCCGGCAGAATGGGGCCGCCTTTAGAGCAGAACTAGTTGAATAAGAGGCCGCGGTGAGTTGCAGCAAAAAAAAACTTTACTTACAAGCTGTAGTACACAGACTCTTGTCGATGCATACAGTGTAGGCACAACTTGTAGACAGCAAACAGGCACACGGTTGCTCACACTCACGCGGAGACGGGATACGTCGTGGAAATCCGCGACGGGGAGTCGATGGTGGGTGATCAGGCCTCCTCCGTGGCTCCGCAACACGTCGGGATCTCTTCTCATGCACATTCGAGCACTTCTCCCATTTGGGCAGGCATCGCCCAAGCCTTTTATGTGGCCAGCAAGCCAATTGCTGACCACCACGTGTGCATAATTTCCTCTAAGTCAGTCACGATCATGCACTTACTGGTGCAGCTGCAAACCTTTGGCAGGCTCTGATCTTGCACCGTGGACTTTTTCCCACCTTACAGAGAAAATTCCTGCACCTGGTACTCAACATGCCTAATACAACTGCGCTGAGGCACCTTTTTAACTGATATGCTCTGACAGACTCCAGAAAAACTTACAGCCAAGATTCTTAAGAAGACTCCAGCCAAGAGCCCTTCAAAAAGTCCAGCAAAGTCGCCTCAAAGAAGGCCTTCCAAATCAATATGATTGCTATTTATGATTATAAATACTTTAATGTAGCTATATTACTCATCTGTAACTGATCAAGTACAACATTCTGGGATATTTTTGGTGAAAATAGGGTATCAGGCCTTGGTTCAGGAACCAATTCCCCCCATTGATAACATTGTTTCCTATGAGAAAATTGGTTCTGAGTTGCAACATTTTGACTTAAGACGCAGTTTTCAGGAACCAATTGAGTCTTAAGTCTGAGGACTGTCTGTACTATTAAATGAGGATACTTTGCTTTAATATTTGCTGTGCAACTTTCATGTTACTCGCATTATCAGTTACAAGGGCTTGTACCTTGGAGAGACCTGCACTTTTAATCTCTTCACTTAGTAATTTGGCTATGTATTCACCTGTATAATGAGAGGATTTGGTAGCAATTGCTTTCAGGAGTATTGGTTCAGGTGTTGCTAACATAATGTTCAGTAAAGAATTTCCTTGTATTATCAGTCCATCCATGTGACATAAGTCAGTGATTCTGCTTGACCAGTCCTTTGAATAACCATTGTTTGAACTCGGTCATACTCTCTATTTAAGAGAGAAAGTGATAGCAATAATGTGATGGTAACTTACATGATAGGCAAATTAGTTTGTAACGTTCCTTCCAGTATTGAGTTATGGAAAGAGGTTTACCACTTGCACATATAGCTTGAGCTAATGTCTCATTTGCTTTTTCTTGATCTTCTTTTGACATTTTGTTCACAAAGCTTGATAAAAAGCTTGACTGTCTTGAACACCTACTCATGGTGGATCACATGCCTGGTAACAGTGATCTTGAAAGAGAGAATCCTGCTTTTTTCTTCCCCCAGACCTAGCAGCTCAACATTTTAATTTTCTATTTTTTGCAAATCTGCTATTTCACTTAAGCTACCAAGTTTCTGCAACAAAAGGTGGGAAAGAGTTTAATTTCAGCCTGTTCTAGTCTAGCCTCATCTATCAGAAGGAGAAGCATGAGGGAGCTTGCTTTCCTTCTCCTTGCCGGAAAGAACACTCTGCTGCTCAACTTGCTGCTCAGTTGCATTGGGACTGTGGAGTCAAAGGGAAGTATAGTCTGGTCTCTGCCATTGGCCAGAGGACTAAGCTTACTCTGCTGAGTTGAAATAGTTAGCTATTTATCTATTATGTAATTAAAAAAATATATGTTGTTAAGCCTAAGCCACTTTGGGTGCTTAGTGCAAGCAGAAAAGCAGGATAGAAATATTTTAAATAAATAAATAGTAGTCCAGGGTTACATTAACAACTTTTAAAGTGGTAATGTTTTAAAACAATATAGATGCTAATTTATACTGTGTTGTTTAACATACTAATTTGTTTACTTGCATAGGATTCCTGAAGTAGACTTTTCTCAGATGATGTTGTCCCACCACTTAGTTATATTAGATTTCTGTATCTGGCTTGTACTCTTTCAAGACAGTTTCTATGTGTTATTAAATTATTCTTCATTCTTGTTGCATTGTTAGCATACTTCCGCCTGCAGTATTTACATCTACCAACTTTCTTCCTTCCCTCAGTGGTTTGAACTTCACTATAATGGTGCCACATGCTAATTTTTTTTCTGATTAAGCACTATTATGACTACTTCAAACCAAAATCACTAAAAAAAACTAACAGATCTTATGCAAACACTTCCAACTTTCCCAACTCAAGAAAAGAAATGAGACACTGCTCTGTGTGTTTGCTGAACTGAAATTGAAACAAAGATTGATCACAATTTTAGGTTTGGTTGTGCTTTCACTTGTGGTCTAAGATTAAATAAGAATTTTAGCTTTGGTTTTGATTTGACCTTGCACAGTCAATTAGGTGAATTCATAACTTGATTTTTGGTTTGGATTATTATGCGAGTATATTTACCCTCCTGTTTACGAATCAGTAAAACATATATGTACTCTCTCATACACTTCCTAGGGATAATTGCCTGAAAAATACAACAACTTTGAAACTGCCAAGCTTGCCTAATTATGGTATTGGCATCCATTCATTGTTACTAATGAATTTTATGAAACAATTAATTTTTAAAAACTGGAAATTTTCCACAGAAACAGGACTGGAAAATTTTCTGCCTCACATGTCTGCCTGAAGCAATCCCTTGGCAAAGGGGAGCAGGTTTCTTGAGGCTCTGTTATGACCAGATATACCAAATGAATGTTGTAGTGCAGGAACACTTTTACCAGCTCCATATTGCATCGTGTTACAAAGGGATTTCACTTCAGTTTTTGTTTAGGCATGATCTTGTCCTTTCCTCCCTTGTTCATATCTCTAACACTATGCTTCAACTTTTCCATATAGAAATGTTTTTATTTGTCTTTATAAGGTTTTGTGTGGTTTTCTTTCCACCTAATTTCTGTTATAAGTACTCTTCTTTCCCATTTAATTTTGCTAGCATGATTTTCTTTGTTAATAAATCCAAACAATTTCTAAATATTGACTGTAAGACAAGTGGCTGTAGTGAATGGGGATTTCTTATCTCTTTAGTGATTGTTTTGTCTGAGCTGATTTCTTTTACTTTTTTTGTATTGCTGACTTTACTGTTTGAAATCAACTTAAAAAAGGAGCAAGGAGTAGTTTTCACCATTGTGTACAAAAAAAATTGTTTTTTGTAGTCCTAACTTCTTTTTTTTTTTTTTTTTTTAACTGATTTGGAGTTTCAGTTGAATTTTGTAGTACTGAGGGGCTTGGAAATTTGGCATTTTATTACATGATCCTTGCTTTCACTTTCAGTATTCAGATTTTCATAACCAGTGCATTATCACTTGGCTGCAGCTGGCTTGTAATGTTCTTTAGCTTTTATTAGTATGTAAAGTAGTCAGTCAGTTTTAGTAAGTCTGCCAAAGGAACTCTTTTGTGTTCATTTTAGTGGCATGTGTTTACATAGAAACTTAAATCTGGCTATGCATAAATGGCCAGTTGCAAAATCAAAACAAATCTTTGCAGTCAAACTGCAGTAATACAGTCTGAAATCTCTTTGGGCCTAGGACAAGCACCTGGTTCATTCTGACATTAGAGTATCGTAAAAAATAACATGATTTTGCTGGCTAATAACTGTTTTGTACTCTCACACTACAATTCTACAGGTTGACATGAGTGAGTTACCATGAAGGATTTAGCTCAAATGTGTCAATGAAGGCTGTGATCCTTTTTGTGGCTCTCTCATAGTGATGATCAAGTCAGGATCAGAGGGAATATTTGCCAGGTGACTTACTGAATCCTGTAAAACTGATCCTTCCATCTTCACCAACATTGTAAAGGACCAAGGATTACCCCTACGATAAAAAGGGATAAAGTTTAAAATGCTTTCACTATTTAGTTGTCAGTGGAGCAGTCTAGTACAAACTTTACTTAATTTTTTGCTGACTGGCTAGCTGGTCCATTTCTATCTCTATCTCTCTGCTGCTTTAGAGAAGCAGCAGCTAAGAAAATTTTAAGCACCCCAGTTCATTAGAAGGATGCATACAATTGTAGGATGACGGATGAGGAAGGGTGGGTGCTTGGACCCAGTTCCCAACTTTGATTAGGAAATATGGATGAAAATTTGTTATAACAGTCCTTCAGAGATGGTCCTAATGGTTCTCGTACTAACTGTTTTCTTGCTCTCTAGTTATGTTCTGGTAGTGAGAATTTTGGCCCTAGAAATTGCTGCAGTAAGCAGGAGATTTCAGGCTGCTCCCTTATGGAGCAGATAGAAATGCCAGTTTGCCTGGCTACGGCTTTTCCCCTTGTATAACTTTCTGAGAGATCCTTTAAAGTTTTAGAAATGAGTCAGTGTGTTTGCTTGCTCACTTTTTTTTCTTAGGAAGAAATTTGTCTTGTTTTTCAGCAAATGGGAAGTACTGCTTCTCAGCCTTATTTTGTGTAAGGTTGTCAGCAGTAGTGAACAATTACTTATGCTGGGAGTGTTTTCATTTGTTTCTATCTGATTACTGTTCTGTTGTGAGTGTGTGGTCCTTGCCTGACTTTGAGAATGTACTAGTTTTCCATCAAGTGACTTGCACAGTGTCAATTTGATCCTAAATAATAAATGCCTGTCTGAGCATTGGAAATGCCAGAATTAATCTTTTCATCATGAAAGTTTGATACTCTACGTACACTTTAAGTTCTAACTCATTCCTTGGCCACTTTTTTTTACCTTCTCTTAGAGGGTGGGATTTCTCCATATTGGGCTTGTTAGGTAAAGCCACCTTTGTATGGTCATGAATTTTTATTCTTGCTGAAACTGCAAACTGGAAAATGGAGATTGCTGTGTTTAGCAGTCTTGACAATAGGTCTCAGGATCCTCATTCTTTGTGGATCCAGTTTCTTTTCCAATGTCGTTAAAAAAAAAAAAAAAAAAAATCCTCAAGAAAGATCCCAAGAGCTTCTTGAAATATATACAACTTACTAGTTCCTTTGTCCTCAGCATGGAGTCTTCCTACTACTTATCTTGTATAACCTGGCTCTTGCTGCTTGAGCCTCTTTACCAGAGCTGCTCTTCCAGTACCATATTTACTCAAATCCAAACTGAAGGGCTTTTTTCTGCCCCCACAAAACAAAAAACATTTTCTTGGGTTTGAGTATGGCCCTGGGGTCAGCTGCACAGGGGAGAGGAGCGTGGGGAAAACTGCAGTGGCAGGGGGCCACCACCACTGTTGCTGCCTTGCTAGGGTTGGAGTCGACATGTGTCCCAGACTAGAGCCACCACATAGGGCAGGTGGCAGGAATGAGGATGGCAGAGGGGCAAGTGCCTTAGGAGTAGGCTATGTAGGGGAGGAGAGGCAGCGGGAGTAGACTGTCTGCCCCCCTGCCACTACTTTCTCTGCAGCTTGCCCCCTAGCCCCAGCAGTGGGGAAATGAATTCAAGACAAGCTTCCAATAATTTAAATTCTAGACAGGGATAATTATAAGATTTATATCTTTTTCCATGTGTATAATCTTAATTACAGTGAGATCATCTAAATATGAGGTCTTTGGGTATGGGTAAATATGGTATTATTACTGGGAAATTAGATTTGGAAATGATGATAGTCTTAAGTCAGAAAACTATCATTTCCAAGTTTAATTTCCCAGTAATAATTCCGCATTCTCTGATGGCTTGGTGCTCCCCTACTAAAAGATGTTTGAACACAAGAAGACTTCATTCTTCCTCTGCCTGATCTTTGAGCTTAGCTAAGATCAGATCCTCTTGCCAAAACTTTCTACCTCTCCGTTTTCAGGGACTGCTTCACCTGATTTAGATCTAAGTGTTACACAGACTTTCATGTTTCTGTATATAAATCCATTCCTTCCTACTGTCTTATTATGGGACAGTTCCTAATTTTCAAATAAGACTGAAGGACGCTTGAGTACTGTCCAGGGATTTGGTAGAATCTTATTCCATTGTCTACTGCAGGTAGAGATTCAGTTCCTTCCCTCCAAAAAGCAGTCTTCTGTCTTTTAGTTCCAGAAACTTGAAATTTCGTAAAGTGCCACTTCTATGGTTCCCTCCCACAAAATACAAAAAAGTTTTAAAAATATCTTTTATAGTACCAAAATCTTGAGAACCAAGAGGTTCTTTAGATTTTATCGTTTTTAACCTAACAGAAAATCCACTTAGTTAACACCCTTGTCCAGGATTTTAATATTCCTGACTAGTGTTACCATAAGCATTTCCTGTGGGTTGCTTTACAGATTTGCTTCCGTTTGTTACTTTTGCCTTTTGTGATTTCTTTAATTGTATAGGTATTATATTTGAATTAGAATTTGATAAATATGACGAAGTGGAGCTGGCTACTGTTGTCCCATGTGCAAACTGGCTGGTAGCAATGAACATCTGTCTTCTAATGAGGTGTTCCATGCTCCTAATCTTGAAGCTCTTTTTGACCCAATTTTTCAATCAATCTAGTGAAGAGCTATGGGTTCCTGAATGTTTTCTTCTATGTGTATCATGGACCGGTTAAGTCTCTTACATTACATAAATTATTACTCTTTCATTCTGCCATGAAGCACTTTGGAGTAGGGAGTTTGCCCTGATATCATAGTTGGAATATTTTTCTTTCCTTAGGCATATTTGTCTAAAGATTTAGTTTTCTGCTGTGCTAATCTGTTAATTCCAGTCATGTACAGTTTCTTTTTCAGATGCAGTAAACAGGAAAATTGACATTAGAACTTATTTAGGAAAAGAACCTTCTGCTCTGAAACTACAAGCAGTTGGATTAAAACTCATGAGTCACAAATTGTCTAATTATTTTCTGGCTGTTCATCTTTATAGCTCTGTGTGATGGAGTCTTTAAACTTTAAATTGGGTAACTTTTTGGACACCAAACAAAATTAATGGTGAATTGCTTTCAATCCTAACTTGCAAGGATGATGGTGGATATATGTGTACTTCTGAACAGTTGTAGGCTGTTACAAATTAATGAAAGCGAATAGGCACCTATTAAATCTTTTGCATAGTAAGGAGGTGGCTTGTCTGCTAGCAAGCAAGAAAACTACCGAAGAAACACTGTAAAACAAAGGCTCTAAAGAGGGTGAAAATTAGCATACCTCCACTGAACTAAAACAGGGTGTGGAGTTGATGATGAAATTGGGCAAATCATAGAACCTTTCTGTGCTCTGAAGCTTTGCAGTGAGTCACTGCAGCTGATACTAGATCCCAGAAATTCTGTTTCCAAGTTCCATAATCAAGATGCTATCTACATTTTGCTAAACCATCAGTAATGCAGTATTGTTAACATTACAAGTAAAATAAACCCCTCTAAAACAAATAATTTAAATTTTGTTCTTTTACTTGAAGATGTGAAGTTAGAATTGGTTTACGTTTGGTTCATATTTGGAAATTTCTCTTAGCTGTGGCTTTGTCTGCTCTAGAATTCAATGTTGTCATATCAAATCAGCCTGATGTAACAACTTCTGCACCTTTTAAAATTCCAGTTGAGATGAAACCTCTTTGTTACAGCAAATGTCATACTGGTCAACTTTTTAAAGTCTAAAAGGGAACCTAAGATGTGCTTGATTAAATCAAACAAACTCTGTTAACTTTGTGGTGTCAGCGTTCAGGCCTGTTTACAATTGAACTGATTTGGATGTTGGGTTCATGTGAGAGAGAATGGACACCATCTCCTTCTCACCTAAACAAGACCCATAATGCCCATCAATAAATCTTGAAGTGCTTTATTAAGGATTTCAGTATTGTTATTCTATTGCACAGATAAGAATACTGAGTCAGAAATGTGAGGTGACTTGCCCAGGATACCAGTGGCAGAGCAGTTAATATAGCACCTAGGTTTCTTGGTTCCCAGTCCAGTAGTCTATACACTGGGCCATGCATTTTCATCTCACTTTAAGCAAACACTTTTAAGTTTTGTGGGAACAGATAGGCCTGTTCTTGAAGGCTAGCTCATAGATGCTATCTGTATACATGCAGTCAGATTAAATTTAAAAAGCAGTTGTCTGTAAGAAATTCACACTTTCCAGCCAACTGAACTAGTTAAAACCACAATGATCAAGTATGGTTTATTGCAGATACCTACTTGTGATGTTTATGGAAACCATTAGCAACAGTCCATGTTGAAACAGGTCATCTCCAGTTGTGTTTACATTTGTAGTATGTACAAGGTCTATCCTCCCTCCTCGTTTGTTTTGTTCTTTGTGACTGACTGACTTCTTGCAATCTCTTATTTTTTAGGTGCAATTGTTATGGAACGACCAAATGTAAAGTGGAATGATGTTGCTGGTCTCGAAGGAGCCAAAGAAGCACTCAAAGAGGCAGTGATATTGCCCATTAAATTTCCTCATCTATTCACAGGTGAGAGAGCTCTTGTAGCTATTCCTTGATGTAATGATTGGGATGGCTGGAGAGGTCTTGAAGACCATGACTTATGAGGCCTAAGAGCTTCTATTTTATAGTCTTGCTGGGGAAGCACATTGAGAAGGCAAAACAGTGGTTCAGAAACAGGTTATCAGCTACACTGTCACCCTGGGAGTGAAGGTGACTGCACTACTTTCCCTCATTTAAATCAAACTCCCACGCAGGTGATGATATTGTCTATAAACCCCCCATAGATTCACTCAAAGCCTGTAGCAGTGAGCAAGCAGCAAAGCAACTCGTGTGGATACACTGTGAGCTGTAGCTGCAGACCTGCACACAAGCAGCTCTGGGCATAAGGTTGCTTTTCACTGGACTGAAGCAGCAGTAGAATTTGGTAGCCCCTGAGTGACTAAACAAAATTAAACTGGTCACCCCCATAGTGTGAAGGAGGGGCTAGAAAAGGAGCCTTAAACATCGTCCATCCTTAACACTGGTCAGCATACTGAAGCTGCCGGGGATCCCCCTCTAGCAGTGGACAAATCACACAAAGATTAAGGTGACACCACTCACCATCGGTGTTTGGAATACGTGTGTGCTAATGGGCTATATAACAGATGGATCAGAGAGAAAAACTCTAGTTGGTAGAGAACTAGTCAAATTCAACATTCAGATAGCAGCCCTGAGTGCAACTTGCCAAGCTGAAGGACAACTCACTGAAAAAAGGAGCTGGCTATACCTTCTTCTGGATTAACTATAGTAAAGAAGAAGTTTTGCCATCAAAACACAGCATTCACAAACTCACAGATCTCACAAAGAGAGTGGATGACAGACTCCCACTCATGAGACTCAACATGTGCAACTATCATCACCGCCTATGCACCCACTATAGCCAACCCAGAGCGATTAAGAACAAATTTTACGAAGACCTGGAGTTTCTTATCACAAGTGCAAAAGGCAGGCAAGTTTATCATTCTTGTTGACTTCAATGCTAGAGTTGATACAGATCACCAGGCATGGCCAGATGTCATCAGAAAAAATGGTCTTAAGAAATGCAACAGCATTGGGCTCCTCCTGCTGAAGAAAGGCCCAAACACAACTTCCTTATCACCAACACTGTCTTTCACCTGCCAAACCACAACAAAACGTCTTTGATACACCTGTGCTCCAAGCTTTGGCATCTTGCTGATTATATCGTCAGCAGGAGAAGAGTCAGGATGTCAGTGACAAAGGCCATGAGAAGTGCAGAATGCTGGACTGACCACGGGCTCATAGTCTCTAAGCTGAATATTCGGTTACATTCTAATAGACGACCATAAGGCAAATAAAACACCCAAAAAGTTCAGTGTCTCCAAATTGAAACAGGCATTTGTTGAAGAACTGTGCCAGCCAACTGGTAACAATTGATGTAAACTCTAATAACATCAAGAAAAATTGGGCATCCTTCAAAGACTTTCTCCTTGGCTGCATCCAATACATTTGGTCCCACCACACTTAAATATCAAGATTGGTTTGATAAAAAAGATACTGACACAGGGAGACTACTGAACAAGAAACATAGGCTCTATAAGGCCTGTTTGGAAAATACCACTTCGGTATCTAAGAAGGCAACCTTAAACAACATGAAAAGAATAGTTCAATGCAAACTCAGAGAGAATAAAACCCTCGTGGCTGAGCAGAAAGGCAGATGAGATTCAATCCTATGCAGAAAGGAATGATATGAAGAATTCCTGTCATGCTCTGGGGACAATCTATGGGTCTCAGTTACCAGGAATATTTTCAATCCTGAGCGCTGATGGCATCACACTGCTCATTGCCAAAAGAAAGATACTGGGAAGATGGGCAGAACACTTCACTAACATCCTCAAGCAGAAGTCATCTATTAGGGGGCAATTGATTGACTGCCCCAGGTAGACATTAACATATTTCTTGCTGATTCTCCAATGCAGACTGAAACTGTGAAAGAAATTAACCTGCTGTCAAATGGTAAGGTGCCTAGGTTAGATGCTATACCATAAGAAGTCTCTACAAGACTCTGAAGCTGACTGAACTCTTCCAGTCAGCATAGATTCAAGGAACTATACTCCAAGAGTCCACTTGTACAAGCAGAAAGGCAATAGTCCTGCAACAGCCATCGAGTATTGTCTTGCTGTCAGTTGCTGGTAAAAGTCTTACCAGAATTCTGCTGAATTGCCTTATGCAACACACTGAACAAGAGCTCCTGCCTGAGAGTCAGCATGACTTCAGGAAAGGTTGTGGGACCATAGATATATGAAATTTGCAGCTTGTCAGCTTCAAGAGAAATGCCAGGAACAGAACTCCAACCTGTACATGACTTGCATTGCATTTAATGAAAAGCATTTAATAGTCATTTGGGAGGGCCTTTAAAGGATCGTGGCAGAATTCAGTTGCCCAGAGAAATTCATCGCGATGGCTTGGCAATTCCATGATGGCATGCTTGCTCATGTTGTGGATGACAGTGAGTCATCTGAAACATTCCCAGTCACTAAGGGACTCCAGCAGGGCTGTGTTGGCCCCAATCTCTTCAGTATGATGTTCTCTGCCCTGCTTACAGCTGCTTTTTTTGACTGTGACACTGGGATTGACATCAGGTACCAGACTAGCCAACCTCTTTAATTTGAGAAGACTACAGGCAAAGACGAAGTTACAGAAAGTGACTCTTCGTGATTGTCTGTTTGCTGATTTTGTGTTCCCCGTACTGCTGAGAGGTGAACTTGTCCGCTCCCTGGAGGGTTTGGCAGTGGACAGGTTTACCTGTCTCAGCAGTACGTTGTCACATGCAGTTCACATCAATGAAACAAATGCCAGAATTGCCAAAGCAAGCCTGGCATTCGGCCAACTATGTGCAAATGTGTGGGAGCAAACAAAACTGAAGGCCTACAGAGCCATTATGTTGTTAATCCTGACATATACATGGGAAACCTGGAAAGTGTACAGATGCCATGTACACTCTGTGAAGCTTAGCTGTTTTCACATGGGCTGTCTGAGGAAACTCAAGTGGATAAAATGGCAAGACAAAGTCCCAGCCACAGAGATCCTTACATGAACAGGGATTCCAAGGGTCCACACTATTGATAAAATCACAGATGACATGGGCAGGCCATATTACCAGGATGTCAGATGAGCCACTGCTAGAGGTCTTCTATGGTGAGCTAAAGGAGGGAAAGCACTTTCAGGGAAGCCAGAAGAAATGTTTCAAGGACTCTTTCACGTTATCCTTGAAACATTTCAACGTTGACCTGATGTCTTGGGGAAAATCTCTCATCCTTCTACGTGGTGAAGCCTCATCTATACTGCAGCTACAGTCTATGAGCAGAGGAGAACTGTTGAGGCAGAAGAGAAGCGCAGACAATGTAAATCTCTCAACAGCAGCACGCCCACTGTTGATCAAGCGACCCAAAGCAGCGTCTCTGCCACAGACCATTCAAGTCATAAATTGGCCTGATCAGCCACTCACATGCTCACAGAAACCAAACCAACCAGTGATGTCATGTTTTATCTTTTTAAATTTGAAGATGACCATCATCATCACAAATGTAAGTTAGAGCAAGGTTTCAGGTTGTATTTCTTATAAACATCTGCTACAATTGGAAAGGCAATTATTTATCACTGTATAGATTTGTGCCTTAATAGATTATGTCAAACTTCTGTCAAGTGAAAAGTACATAATATTTTATAAGCATATTTAATGCACTCAAATGAGATCCATTTTTTCCATCCAAGCTCTTCACCAAATTGATGATTGACTCATTGTTCTTGAGTGTTTCCTTTTTCCTTGCCCCGTCTTAGGAAAAAGAACACCTTGGAGAGGAATTCTTCTTTTTGGACCACCTGGTACAGGAAAATCTTACTTGGCAAAAGCTGTGGCAACAGAAGCCAACAACTCCACTTTCTTCTCAATATCTTCTTCTGACCTAGTCTCTAAGTGGTTAGGAGAGAGTGAAAAGTAAGTGGCTCAAATTGATTTGTTTTTTGGGGGGTTTTTTGTCAATCCCTCTGCCCCTGAATAAATGCTTCTCTTTGGTTCTGAAAAATCATGTAGTCGGTGACTGTGAATCACCATTGTAAAACTGTCTGCTGCCTTGGGATACGTTTGCAATGTACACTGTAGCACTGAGTAGCGTAAATACACTGTTTACAGTATCAAAGCTTAGCTAGTTAAAACTAGCTCCTCTCCCTCTACACTGTGCGCAGTGTGCAGTTCTTTTTGTCGACTTGAAGCTTGCTACTTCCCTAGCAGTTAATTAGGTGGTTCAAACAGGACCTTCACTTTTGTCCTTATGGCACTTGGCTGTGAGAGATTTTTTTGTTACTTACTATTTATAGCCTTTGAAAGATAAGTGGCTTTCAAAGAGGAAAAAAGTTTACACACTTGCTAGATGCTTTTAGATCTCTAGCCTACAAACAAGCCTAGAAAATGTTAAGACTTATCCAGAGAAAAAAATAGAAGTCTTGTGTATTCATTTTTCCTGTGAGGGTTTTATGGATGGTGGAAGAACTATTGGGCTTATGCCAGTGGTTTCAAGATAGTTAAATCTGTGAGGAAAAGTGACTTGTATTCAACAGTTTAAACATGCAGATTTTAACACTTGTGAAATTTGAAATGCATCCCAAGTGAGTTCACTTGTGATGGAAAGAACAAGTGCATCATGGAATATAAAAGATTTTAGGGTGACATTTTTTGTTATTTGAATAACTGGCATTTAAAAGTAGCTCTTCCATTGTAAGGGGAACACATTTGAGAGACAAACCAGGAATTCTGAAGTGTACTCCCCTTTTACTTTTTCAGAGTAAAGTAGCTTTCCTTGAAAGTTGTGCTTGCAGTTATCATTGAAGTTAAAGATTTTTAGGAATATGACAATTAAGAGGTTAACAGTTATCTGGTTCTTGAATAGACAAACCCTTCTGGCCACCTTCCTCAGCTAAAGAGTGCTACCATGTTTTTACAAAAATAATTTTTTTTATGTTACTCCTTCCAAGTTTCTTGAGCAGAGATGATTACTTTGTCTGTTTCATAATAGAAAAGCTTGTGACTACATTTCCTGAACTACTGGTTTGTGGTGTTCTAGCCAGTTTGTAGGCAACCAAAAGTAAACTTGATATAGTTTTTAATTGCCAGGACATGCATGAAAGTGCTCATTATGCCTTACCACCCTTTGGTATGTGTCAGTTAACTTGCATCATTTCTTATCATGTCTTCAGCTAAATATCTTTGCATCTTTAAGGCTGTTCAACTGCTTTTGTTTGCTTTTCCCTCCCTCCTTCTCCCTCCTGCCCCTCAGATTAGTGAAAAACTTATTTCAGCTTGCCAGAGAAAACAAGCCTTCCATTATCTTCATTGATGAAATAGATTCTCTGTGTGGGTCAAGAAGTGAAAATGAAAGTGAAGCTGCTAGACGGATTAAAACAGAGTTCCTTGTTCAGATGCAAGGTAAGATTTACTGTCTTCTAAGGATCTTACTAATTAAAGCAATTACCTTTCTTGATCTTGCTTTTGAAACGCACCTTGCAGAATGTTACTGAAGGTAATTTGGTTTTACTCGATTAAATTTTGAAGTTGTTTTAAATTATTTAATACTTAACAGTAGTTACATTATTTAATGTTGCCTATTTCTGGTATAGGGGTTGGAGCAGACAATGAAGGAATCCTGGTTTTAGGAGCTACAAACATACCCTGGGTTCTGGATTCAGCTATTAGGAGAAGGTAACATCTGACAAAACCTGGGATGCCGTGTATAAAATATGCAGCTTTGCTGTAAATCACAAAACTTCCTCTTTTTACTCTCTGCTGAGAAAGTGATGGTTCTAATGACTTTGAGAATTGTTCTCAAACAGTTTTGTCATGATCATTTTGCATGAAAGAAATGATGAGCCAGGGAAAATAATAATTCTCTTAGAGTAGATCTGAAATGTAGGAATAAGGGGGCCTGTTTGCCTCAATATAATTAAATAGACAAGTTGACGGTTCTTGTGCAACACTTTTTCAGATGCTTTGGAAATAGTAGCCCCTTTATACTGCTCCTGTGCATGTCATTTTGAGTATATCTTAGCTGAAGACACCTACTAGTTTGCCTCACAGGCTTTTTAATTTGTGCTTGGTAACTGTGCCAAGAGCACAGTGGGTTTGTGATATGGATGCAGTGAGGACACTTGGGACATTTTATTTCCCGCGGGGGGCCCCCCCCAGCGTAGTTGACCCATGCATTTCGCCCTAACCTTGAATGAGTGCATCTTATTTTAAGTACACAGGGAATGTGCCATTTGTGTTCGTGGACAAGGTAACATTTGAAATGCCTTCTGAAACATTTCAGAAGGCAAGTGTAGAAACATACATGCGTGATTTTAAAAAGCTTTGGAGAAGGACAAAAATGTACCTGGAGGAAGCAGGTACTATTTTAATTTGCAACATACGTATATGGTAGATTGGTCTTCTAGGGATCCCACAATGAAACAATCCCCACACCCTGACCTTTGCAGGTGCCAGGAGTCCACAGGGTGCATTCGATAGCCAGAATATAGGAGAGGGCATTCACTGCTCTGTGCTCCTCTCCCTCTTGGCTGTGGAGGACTCACCAATCCCTTATTTTATTGTGCCCCTTGGTTGAAGAGTTGAGTCTGTGAATCGTAAGAACATCATCATGGGCAGGTGACAATCACTTTGGGAGGGGTGGCTATGAGGTGGGCTATGGCCACCCCAAAATTCCCTATACCCGCCCCCCCTCCCCCCCCTGTGTCCCCACCACCACCCACCCTGAGCATGCTCCCAGCTCAGCCTCTCTGCTGGAAAGAGGCTGGTGTAGCTCCTGGCCCTGAGCCCACAGTGGGTAACCCACCCTTGCCCCACATGCCTCATCCACAGGTGCACACATTGGCAGGGAACCACTTGTCACTCCGTCCTGCTCCCGGGGTCACCTGCCCCACTCCGTCCCTGACTGTGGGAGCCTCTATGCCCCTCCTGTCCACTCTCCCACAGACTTACCATTAGGCTGCTCTCCAAGCTGCTCGGCTGCATTCCTGTAAATCGGCCATCAGATCAGTATCGGCTTATATGGCTGCTTAATAATCAGCTGTCGGTATTGGCCAATAAAATCTTTATTGATACATCCCTACTTTGTGTCTATCTGCAGTAGAAATGCTGCTTTTAAAAAAATAAAAATAAACATTTCAAACTCTTTTACACCTTGATTTCAAATGTTATATAGGTCTGCACCATGCATTTTCATGCCCTCTTGATACTTTGTATATAGTGCATGCCAAAAAAGCTTGGGTAACAATCACCACAGTGTTTCAACAGCAGGCAAATGCAGTAATCCACAGCTAAGCAACCTGGTGAATAAACATGGGTGTCGTAGTACATGCTCTTAGATGGGTATCATGGAGATGTGTGTTTGTTTTTAATTGGGTTATGTACCTATGCCATGAACCTTTCTGCCAAAACACTACTTTGCTTATAGTGTAGGCTTGGCTGGCTCTCATTTTCTGTAGGTTAATGGTGAATGTCTTTGTGTACATTGTAGCAGCTGTGCTTCATGATAGGAAAGGGGAAGAGAAACTCAAGTTCTTGTCTCACTTTCTTTGTCATAACACAGCAGTACCGTAAAATGTTTAGTTTTCCTCTGGGTTTTTTTTCTCCTGTACCTCTTGTACTGCTGCTTATAAAATAGTCATCTTTTTAATTGTGAAAAATAATTCCAGTAATCAGAGAAGTCACCATGCTTGTGTTAAAGAACTGCAGTTACCAAAACCATCTACTGATACCATGTTTATAGTGGTTTGGGGAGGGGGGATTAACTGTTAACATCTTGGAGCAGAGTAATGATATCACTTTTAGTTTACTAACTTTATTCAAATAATTTTTAAACAAACTGAACAGGTACTTGTAGTGGAGGGTCATTAAATCTTCTGTCCCTCCCTACCCCCACCAATACATTTTCTGGTTCTAACTCCAGAACTCAATGTTAAAGGGATTTCTCCTTTTAGATATTTTTCTAGAAATGATTAAGCTTTGTACCTATACAAACAGTGAAAAAATGCTATCTCACATGGAAATTTCTGAAAGTTATAAAAAAATGTTAAGTATAGGAGGTTATATTATCTATGTAATTTTAATTAGGATGTTTGCTACTACAGCAAGCAAACTTCTAAAATAGTCTCTTTTTTAAAATATTTTTCATTTTCTACTTTTATACCCATGCTTTGAAAAAGCTGTAATACTTGAATGCTTTCCTTTTCTCTAGTTCTTTCAGAAAGAAAACTATGTAGACTAGTTTGCATAAACTACTTTACATTGCAAATACAGGAGTGAATGTTTGTGGGGTTTGTTTTTTTTTTAAACAAGGTTTGAGAAGCGTATTTATATTCCTTTGCCTGAAGACCATGCCAGGGCTGCAATGTTCAAGCTTCATCTTGGGACCACTCCAAACGAGCTGACAGAATCAGATTATCGAGAGCTTGGAAAGAGAACTGATGGCTATTCAGGTGCTGATATAAGCATCATTGTACGTGATGCACTGATGCAGCCTGTTAGGAAAGTGCAATCGGCTACTCACTTTAAAAAAGTAAGTAACTTGCAGAATTGCCTGTTTTGAGTTTGTTTATTTTTTTAATTTTTTAATCTGCCTGAAAAAATGTTTGTTTTGTATTTCATATGGGGGGGTTATATTGTATGAAATTATGTCTGTGATCCAAGTCTTTCTTTTTTGAGTTCTTGTGACAAAGTATTTAGTAGAATTTGCAGATTCATTGAATCTGATGGGGACCACACTGTGAGCACTTCTGTTGTGGCTTCAAACTTGCAGCCTCTGGGCTGTCAACCATGCATGTTGGCACCCAGCCGCCTCAAAGTATTCATGAGTTATCTTGACTGGCACATTTCATCTGGGCTTTGGTTGCTACTCAAAGCTGACAGACTCTTCATGTCAGTTGAAAGTGGCTAACTTCAGCTGTTGCATCAAAATCCCTGCTTCACATTTAATCAGCAAACGCAGTTTATGCATTTGGGTATGGATGAATAATTAACTGTGTATTAAAAGTCAGAAACATCTATGAATACATACCAAGGGATGGAGTAGGTATAGTTAAGGAGCAGGTACCATCCTCTCTACTTTACTGCCTTTTCAAAGTAGAACAAGAAGAAAGGAATTACTTATTTCTGCTGCCTTTTTTTTCTAGGTGTTAAATTACCTTTATCTGAAATTTTGTGCAAGTGTATCTATGCAGGATTAGGTAGGATGGGTTTCGTATAACCTGTCTGGCAGCATTTCTTTGGCTTCTGCTAAGCCAAAATTAATCTGCCAAATTCATTCAGATTCTCCTCCTAATTTTTTTTAAGCTCAAGGTTTTACCTCACTGCTACTCAACAGAGATAGTATCTTCTGCTCAAATTTAAAAAAATAAATAATAGAAATAAAACTTCATGGTAATTGGTACTGTAGAGCCCAGGTTAAACTGAGAAGCTTTGTTTTGAAGCTAGGTTTTATATCTGTGTACCTTCCAAGTAGCAAGTTCAGTCCAGTTCTTGGATGAAGGAGAGTAGATACCAAGGCGTTGATACAAGGGTCTTAGAATACTAGAAAATTTGGGTTCAAGAGACCTCAGCAACTCCCTGTCTAGTGCAAGTCCCTGCTCAAAGCAGGGCCATCCTTGTACACTTAAAAATCTGCTTTGAGATTGAAGCTGCATCTTCACATACTTAGAAGTTAGTAAAGCACTTGAAAAAGGGCTTCGGAGATGATTCTGTAGACTACAAACTAGTGAATCTCCTCCCATTCATAGCAAGTTGTTAGAATCATAAAGAATAAAATAATCAATCACATAGACAAATCTGATATACTAGGGGTGAGTCAGCATGATTTTTGTAAAGGGAAATCCTGCTTCACTAATCTGGAGTTCTCTGAGCATGTTAACAAGAACATCAACAAGAGGTATCCAGTTACCATAATACATTTAGATTTTTAAAAAGCTTTTGACAAGGTCTCTTACCAGAAGCTTTTAAACTGAGTTGGCACAGGATTGAAGGGAAGGTTTGTGGATTGAGTACTGGATAAAAGTGTTGGAAGCAAGGAAGGGGTAGGGCTAAATGGTCTATGGTCAGTTTTCCAGGGAAAAGGTCAGAAGTGGACTCTGCAGGGATCTGGCCTGGGTCTGGTTTTGTTCAACTTTTTTTTTTGTGTGTGATCTGGAAGTCAGAGTGCACAGTGAACTCTCCAAGTTTGCAGATGATACTAAATTATTCTAGGTAGTCAATCACAAGTTAATGAAGACGAGCTGCAGAAAGATCTTACCAAGATAAGCGAATGAGCAAAAAAAGTGGCAGATGAACTTTTAAGTGTCAACAACTGCAACATAATGCATAGGGGAAAAAATAACCTCAGTTAATGTATACAGTGCTAGGTTCTGAACTACCTACTACAGCTTGGGAAAGAGAGCTTGGAGTTACTGTAGATTGCACTGAGCTGATGTTTGTAGAGAACTGAGTGATGACCAAAAAAAGCCAATAAAATTTAAAACAAAACTAAGACTATAATGCCATTCTACAAATGCTTGATGAATCTACTTCTTGATCAGTGTGTGCTGAGTTCTGCTCTCCATATCTTGAAAAGGATACAGTAGAATTGGTTGCCCTCTTCTGAAGCTTTTCTGAGATGGTCAGGGTAGGGAGCAGCTGGCTTATCAGCAGAGACTAAAAAGGCTAGAACTCTTCAGTTTGGAAAGGAGAAGGCTGAAGGGGGGATATAAAAGGTCCATAAAATCATGAAGGGTGTGGGCAAAGTGAATAGGGAGCTGCTAGTAACCAAGACTTTTTGTGCAACTTGGAGTGAACTTGTGCCACAGGAGGTTATGGAGGTAAATGTCTTAGCCAGGTTCGAAAAAGGGACTATGCAAATCCATGCGTCTTGGATCCATTAAGAGCTATTAAGCAGAGAAGTCGGTGACGTATCCTCTAACATCCCTAAGTCAATGTTGGTGAATGCCAGGAAGATGGATCATTCTTGATTATACCCTTTTCATATGCTCTTCCTCTAAAGCATCTACTACCGCAGCTAAAGACTGGATACTGGACTAGATGAACCTTTGGTCTGACCCAGTATGGTGTCTTGTTTCCTTATGAAGACATTTTAGTTGATAGTTTTTGTAGTCTCTTTCACCTTAATTTTTTCCTTTTGGTAATATGCAGTCACCAAGAACAGTACAAAAGGGTGCATTTCTTGTAAATATATAGGTAGTTGATTTACATTAAGGCATCCTTCATCTGGAATTTTCCAATTGCTTCCTTTCTTTATGAGGTAAAATCTGAAACATACTCTGTACACTTTAAATGTTCATTAGCTTTTATTTAAGTGACACTTTGGACAAATGTTTAGTCTAATTCATATCTGGGAGCCCCAAAACTTGATACCTGCATTTTTGCTAATGTTTGTCTGTAAACTGTAAGATTCCTTGAGGTGGTCAGAGAGATATGACTCTCCTGACATAGTTTACTACAGTCCTTAAATAATTCAGTGCTGTCAACTCAGAGTAGCATGAGGACAGATGGTACTGCTAATTCCGTTTCTGTCCAAAATGTTATCACTTCTGTAGACGGCTTCTGTAGCCAAAACATAAGCCATTTCCAGGGTTATGTTTTCAGTGGATATGGTTATTCTAATTGAAGATGTAAAAATCTTTAGCTTTGATTTACGTATTTTGTGGTAGAACCTTTTAGGCCACAAGAAGCTACAGTAAAAGTTTTGTTATCCGGCATCCCCTGCTGCTGGATCTGGTCCTGGTCTTGGGGGACGATCTGGTTGGAGGGCTCCAGGTACGGGACTCCCTGGGAGACAGCGACCATCGCCTGATAGAATTTACTGTCTGGCGTAGTGTAGATAGGGCCCACACTAGGACTATGGTCCCAGACTTCAAAAAGGCCAATTTCAGAGAGCTCAGGAGGCTAGTTGACGAGGAGCTGCGGGACTGTAGGGTTGAGGACATGGGCGTCCACGAAGGGTGGGCGTTCCTCAAGGA
>JAGPOW010000261.1:121873889-121897717 GCA_030014935.1 Caiman crocodilus
CAATTTCAGAGAGCTCAGGAGGCTAGTTGACGAGGAGCTGCGGGACTGTAGGGTTGAGGACATGGGCGTCCACGAAGGGTGGGCGTTCCTCAAGGAGACTATCCTCCAAGTCCAAGGGGCGACCATTCCCGCCCGATGCAAGATAGGTAAAAGTGTCCGGAAGCCCCTGTGGCTTAATAGGGATATTCGGGGGACCCTGAGGGCAAAGCGGGTGGCTTACTATCTATGGAAGAAGGGAGCAGCCTCCAAAGAGGAGTACTCTTCTTGTGCTTGGGAGTATAGGAGGGCTGTTAGGAAGGCCAAGGCGAGAATAGAGCTTCGCTTGGCGACTAGGATCAAGGACAACAGGAAGTCCTTTTTCAAGTATGTGGGGAGCAAAAAGAGAGCCCCAGGAAACATTGGGTCCCTGAGGGGCTCATCGGGCAACCTTGTGCTCGCGGCTGATGGGAAGGAGGAGATCTTCAATGGGTTCTTTGCCTTGGTCTTCCTAAGGGGGGACTGGGACATCCCTCCCGTTGGAGGCCTGTATTCCCCCTCGGGAATCACTGTTATGTAAACAGTCTGTTATGCCCCTAGGCTGTGGGGGCTTGGCAGAGCAGGCTGCTTTGCCCTGGGCCACAGGGGCACTTCACTTTCTTGCAAGCTGGCATGCCAGTTAGTAGAGCATGCTGGCTTGTAAGATGCTGGTTAACAGAACTTTTACTATACATACTATCCAAATGTAAAGCAAGCTATTCTTTGTTCTGAAGACACTGCAAACCAATTAATAAATACATTATATTCTCAGAGTACTAAAATGTTAACATTGAGGGTGCACTGATTTTTATATAGGTTGACTATTGGATCAACATCAATAAAAGGATAAATTACATTTTTGGCGCTTTTTTTGGTTGTTGTGGCCAGTAAGTATGGCTGCATACGTGGAGCACCCTGGTGAGTGTAGTCCAGTCCCCATGCCATCCCAAGCCCATGGCAAGCTACAGGTTCCAGCAATAGCAGTGGGAGGTGGAAGAGGCGCTGGGAAGCAGTTGCATCGTGGTGCCGCGCTTAGCATCAAAATTTTACTGGCTACTACTGCCACTGGCATGACAATACCACGTGTGCAGCAGGGGGGCCTGAGCACCAGGGCTGCTGCAGAAATGTTGAGCTGGGCATGGGTGGGGTAAGGCACCACATGAGAGAGATTTTGCTTCACCAGGCACTGGGTGCCCTTGCAAAAGTACCTTATCCCTGCTGGCTGCAGGAGCTTGGCTGCATGGGGCCCACCAGCACTGAGACGGTGGCATACTCTGGGGCTCCAAATGTGCCCAGCCCTGCTGTCCACATGAGGGTCCACCCCATTCATGGGCTGTAGAAGGAGTGGGGTTGTGAGTAGGAGCTGTGGGTAAGGGAGCAACGTGTGGGAATAAGGCAGTCACCATCTTCCTCATTGAGTGCTGGAGTAAGCAGGAGGTTTGTGTATTATAAATGCAAAATGAACAAAAAAGTTTATTTGTCAGTAGTTTAAAATGGCTTGCACTATTACTAAATACCAGATAGCCCTTGGCCAATGTGACTGGTTAATCATCAGCTATCTGTATCAACCAAGAAAATCATTATCAGTGCGCCCCCTACTAGATATAATTATATCGTTTCTCCCTGCCCTCACCCCCTCTGTCATACCACCATCCTTTTAAAACCAGCTGGGAATACAGGAGCAGAAGGTACTCCTTGGTCGTGAGTCCAGTCTCCTGCTATTTTGGACAGCTACATCATAAATGCCTTTTAATTCATGCAGGTGTGTTCTATTCTTATGGCTCTTTAGTATGACAAATAATGATGAAGTGAGCCAGAATTGATGGCCTTAATGTGGGACACACAGCAAATAAGCATAGCAGTATAAATGTGGATGTGCACATGGGTTGGAAGAAGGTATAACTGCTTTTCTCCCACTAGATGTCCCCACATTCCATGTTAAGCCCCATAACGTAGGAGCTGAAACTCTGCTTCACAATGTCTCAACATACAAAAGGCATTGCTGAGTGTTTCTTAACTGTGTATGCTGTAGGGTGTATATCCAGATGCAGTGGGAACCTGTTAGCGTTAGCTGATCTACTCCTTCTTAACCAGGGAGTGGAAAGGATGCCAATGATTGTCCTTAAATCTGGAGTTGCTTTTGGAAGTATATTCATACAAAAAGGTTTTTTTCCTAGCATTCCAGGCTTTCTTTAGGAACTTGGGACTTGATAAATCCCAAAGGAAGCAGCTGATACTAATCCTTGGAAGTGACCTTTCAGCTGTCCACCTGCTGCAGTGCTTTTTGAGAAGTACTGCCACTAACATGGTCAAATAAGGTCCAGCTTATATCATAGGGCTTCGCCTAGGAAGTGGAGCCTCCCAGTGAGAAGAAAACCAGCATAATATTTCATATTTGTTATGGTTTGGTTAGATTTTTAACTAATGGTTTTGGCTCCTAACAGCCTCCCACATTTTAGCTGCAGTTGGTAAACAGTAATTTCTTGAAAGACAAGGCATTAACACTGGTGCCTTTATGGATTTTTGAGCCTCTAGGGAGATGAGGATTTCAGTGCTTTCATTCTCACGGCTTTCAAACCAAATATGAAAAGTTCTCTTGCTACTTGTTGTTCTGTAGTAATGCAGTGACAAAAACCTTTTATAGTGTTTTTAAGCTTGTCTGAGTGGTCTGTAAGTAATTCCTACTTTTAATTATAATATTTATTATTTCCAGGTAAAAGGACCATCACTGTCTAATCCAGAGGTTTTGGTAGATTTACTTACCCCGTGCTCTCCAGGTGATCCAGAAGCCATTGAAATGACATGGATGGAAGTCCCAGGGGATAAGCTATTTGAGCCTCATGTTTCCATGGTCAGTATTTTTTTTTTTATTTTTTTTTTTTTTTTAATTTTGTTCCTTCACAACTTCTAGAAAATCTATTCAGTGTGCAGCTGACATGAGGCCTCTAAATCAGTGGATTGGTTTCAGAAGTATGGAACATATTTGGCACCACTCATCAGTCCTAGCATTGGACTGTTTGTGTTTGCGGTCATTTTGAAAGAGAGCCAACTCTCCCCAACCTATATGTATATGTTCTTCACGTTCTTCTTGTTTGCTGCAATGGAGCTGCCATTTAGCTCCTTTATTCCTTCATTTCTTTTCAGTCTGTCACCTAACTGGCATCCTGCAGACTCCTCCCTTGGTTGTCACTGATATCCTGTTATTATCATACTTGCGTGCTGAGGTTCAGGGTGCTGAGTTCTGTTGTGGTTTAGAGAAGGGTTGTCCAACAGGCAGCCCATGTGCCATGAGCAGTTACGTGCACTCCTTCCCCTCTCCATTCCCCCCCCCCAAGCTCTTGCCTGGCTGCCATTGCCTTTACCGTTTCAGTGGCTGAGGTGACCAGGCTTCATTCTTGCTCCTCTAGCTTTTGCTTCATGCCCCTTTCTCCACCCCGGGTGGGAGGGGGCCATGGAGCAGGGGAAATCTAAGCTATCAATGTTGAGTAGTTCTTTCCACCTCACCTCTGGTGTAGAGAATAGTAGTTGCTTTTGCAGGCTAGTGTTTTGAGGGTTGAAATTAATATTAATAACTCTTATTCACAGACTTTTTTTTAAATTGTGACACAATAGATTCTGGTCATTTCCAGCAAATGTGGCTAGTGGGAGATTCTGTTCTTCCCCTTCCCTTCTTTCCCCCAGCTCTGCCTCCCCCTCATTCTCTAGATCCTTCTTTAATTCAACCTTGGTCTGTAGGGTAGGAATATCCTCTATATATTTCAATTCAGTCAATATCACAAGGCTCATTGCAAGTCACTTAGTGCTGTCACTTTCCAACAACTGCAGGGTAGAGTGTAAGCAAAAAAAAAAAATTAATCATCATCATGGCTGATTGGGAGGAGGGGAATTGCCCCCCTCCCAATCAGCCATGATGCATCCCAACAATTGCCATGTTGCATCTCTTCCAAAAAACATCTATTGGGTATATCTCAGGAACTTTGTCAAATTGAAATGCTAGGCGGGTGTCATTAGAACCTTTTACTTGAAGTTAAAGTCCTCTCTGTTGAGGAAATTTCAGTTAAGATATTAACGGACTTTGCACTTTGTTTCTGCACTTTCTGGATGCACTTGTTTGAAGTGGACAGGAAAGTGTTAGACACTAACATAGATAACTGCATGTATATTTTATTGTATCTGAAAAAAATATAAGGTCTCATTAAATGTTTCTGTTAGTTGAATGGCACAAACATTTTTGACACTTCTGGAACATCTAGTAGTGCAGTTCTGATTGAAGTAAGCAGTAACAAGATCCTGCTTTCTGTATCAGCATCATATGTATTGGAAGGACGTTTGGGCCTGTTCACTTAAATATTGGGAGAAGAAACTTTCAGCCTAATTAAATCTACCTACATATTATGCTCTTTTACCATGTGAACTTACTCTCATCACTTGGCAGATGTTTTCCAAATGGGGTGGTAAGCAGGATTAGAGATGGTCTACAGCATTTGAATTTTTGTGACTAAGAAAATCCAGAGTATACATAGGGGGAACATGGCTGGATTGAAATTGCACCAATACTGACTGCTGGTGATTTTGTTAACTATGTTATTTAACAAGGGAGTTTGCCTATCAGTCATGAATAACTAAACTTTGCTAGAGATCAAGTAAAATATTTGCATTACATACAGACTTGCTTTCTGAAGCTTGTACTGTGCAGTACATCGGAATATCTTTCCTCTCTCAGTAAACATTTTTGCAATTTAAAATAAGAATAATGAGGAACCAAGACAGAAAACACCAGAGTTTTTCTTCCTTTCCAATAAACATTGTAAGCCAAATCATGTAGAAGGTGTAGTGGTGGAGTAGATTAAATTTCAATTCTTAATGGTTTAATTATTGCTGAGATCTTTTTGACCCTTTGTTTTCACACGATAAAGTCTTATCTATGGAAGTGAAAAGTGCTTGTGGAAATGTTTAATCTGGCTTATAATTCTGTGCCTATCTTGATAGAAATGTTTAGTGGGTGTATTTGATTATCATATGTGATACTGTTGTTTAAGTTGCGTTTTATAATTATCTTTTGCCTTTTTCCCTTCTTTCTAGGCTGATATGCTCAGGTCATTAGCTAATACAAAACCAACAGTAAATGAACAGGATCTAGAAAAATTGAAGAAGTTTACAGAAGACTTTGGTCAAGAAGGCTAAACCAAAGATCATTGCAGATCATTTGAACTTGTTTTTGCTTTAAATATTTTTGTGTCCTTATTGATGGCACTTCAAATAATTACCAATTAAATCACTCCCTTCTTACTTTGCACATGGAATAGAAGGTATCTTTGCAAAAAGACCCTAGAGCTTTTGTATTGTACTGTTTTCCTCAAATGTGTATTAAATATCTTCTATTAAAAGGTAAAATTAAGAGTATAATTTTAGGATGATATTGCAAAGCAAGTGATGTGGTAAATTCTATTAAAAATTTAGAACCCCCTTACGATATTAGTTACATTTTAGTAAATGTTAGCTTTTAGATCATTTGTTGTAGATGTGGCTGTAAGCTACATGAACTTCCAGTAGGCCCTTTTTTTTTAAGGGGTGAGAGAGGACCCATTTAACTGTCCGGTATTCTCAGTGTCAGTCAGTGTGCGTGCATAATAATGGCTATATTCTTATTTAGAAAAATGCGATACATTTTTCTGCTAAAAAATTGCTGGTGGGGGTTTCCTGTCAAATAAGCACAGAACACTGTGATGGGGAGTAAAGATTTTTGAATTTATATAATGACCAGTACTTTGTTAAATAGCGATATTGACCTAATATTTGCACCTCCCCCCTTCTGTTGAAATATTGCCTTAAAACAGCAAGTTGTTGGTTTGTAACCCTGCTAGCTGGTAGGCACCTGTCACTGTGCAGTCTAGCAAAGACGCATTAAATGTAAGTATCTTGGAAGAAACTTCACTTAGATTTTTTTTATTTCAGATTTTTCTGCAGTTATGACTAAATGTACTGAAAAAGTTTTAGAGGACTATCTCAGGAGTTTCTATAGTTCAGGCCAGCAAGTATAGCTAGTTATTAGATGTTGTAAAAGGGGTACTACTGGTATTATCTTTTAATTGTATTATCAGACCCCAAGAAACTGGAGGAGGAAGTAGTAGGAGGTCTGGCCAAAAACTTTAAGGTTATGGTTTAACTTAAAACCTTTCTGATCAGTCCAAGGCATACTGTATATCTGTTCATTGCTTAACTTTCTGGGGTAAGGCTAGCATCTGAGCAAGAAGTCACAACGGGTTACTTCCATGCTTGTGTGGGGTTTTTTGGTTTTTTTTTAAAGGAGTTTGAATTTTAAGATGTTTGAATGTAACTTACAGCATTATAATGTCAGCAATGAGTTGTGCCTTGTAAGTTTGCACTGGCTGTAGATATGAAAGAGCATTTGGATCTCTATAGTACAATACATTCCATTAATATTGTAAATTTCTCTCATGCATATATATGCTTTGTTTAAACTAACTTGCATTTAAATAAATTTGCACATTTCATATATATAGATATATGAATATATATATAGATATATATCTATAGAAATAGATACACACACACACACACACACACACACACACTATATGGCCACCTTTTTGATCGGTTTTGGTTTTCTTTTATGTACATATTTGTGTACTTTACAAATCGTTAAGACTGGTGAAATTTGCTGTACTTGAATGAAGTAAAATGTCCTAGTACATTATTGGACACGTTCTTTGAGTTTTTCTTCAATGTTCAATCTTCAAAGGGGCCCTGGACAAGTTTTCTATTACATCTCGTAGATGCAATTTACTACTGGATATTAAACTTAGGAACAGTTAACTTTTCTGCAGTATGATATTATACAGAAGCGATCTGGTAAAGATTTCTCTTGTAAGCCACATAATACCAAGAGTTTATTTCTAATGTTGCATACACCCACTATTCCTTCCTACGTATACTCAGCTGTGACACGCGTGCCTTGACGTTCTGTTGCACCTTGTGTTCATAATTCCAAATATTTGCAGCTTTGTAATTTGAAACTAAGGTCCCTATTGTAATAATCCTGGGGTTCTCAGAAATTTATCCTTGGGGAGACCCATTTATTCTGGGTCACCATTAGTTCAATTCTGTTAATCCCTTAATCTTGTCTAATGCATTAGAATAAAAATGCATACCTGTCAAACTTGAGTAACCTCTTGTTTGCTCAGTTGTGGGAAAGGTTCTGTATTTAATTATTTTGCTGCATCTATAAACAGCTCGGGTGTTCAATTGTAAAAAATGAAAATGGATTTAAGCAATATGGGGTAGATTGGCAAAGTTGGCATTATATAGATATGTCCATCTAGTGTGTGATATACGTCTCACGCTGTCTATATATCACACAGTAGCTAGACTCCTCAATCCTCAGAAAAAAACCCATTGGCATATGGTTGTGTGGGAAATAATATTGCAAATAAACAGTAGTGTTCAAAGTATCAGACTTCAACCTACAGAAATAACTTTTCAGTGATTTTTTTTTTTTTTTCCCCCCCCAGAAGGGGATGAAACATAAGATTTCAAAATGTAATCGGCTGATTTTAATTTTGTGAAGTACAAATAAGGAATAAAACAATATTTTTGTTTTTCTTAAGCTTTCAGTTTTAAACTACAGGTTCCTACAGGTTCATAGCTAAAGTAACTTTAAGTCTATGAAGGATTCTGTTTGATTGCTTAGACTATTAGAAGTTAAAGTTCTCTATGTGTTAGGAAAGATAATTGACCATACATTCAACATAAGGTCTGAAGTATGACTTGATTTAGCTTCATATTAACATACAATACAGTCTTAGACTTGGCATAATTCAAACTTCAGTGGTCAGTTCATTTGGAATACCTCTTATTTTTTTTCCACAGAAGATCTTTTCCCTCAAATAGAACAGTGCGCTTAGTGAAATAAGGTTGGTTTGTTCTCTGTTAAATTGGTTGGTATGGAACGCATTCATTAAATGCAGTTGCACTAAATATCCACTCCAACAGCTTTTGGGGGGCTTCATTGAATAAGATGGGTTTCATGGAAAAATATGTGGTCATGTAATTTGAAGATAGTATCATAATGTAGATGCAAAAAGGAGTGCACTTAAGATTGTCCAGATGACCTGAATTCTAAATTTGCAAACTTTGGGGTACCTTATGTTGTGACTTGAATATGTGTTAATATAGTTGGTTTTTGTATTTCCCTGCAGCCTTTTACACTCAGATATTTTTCAAAGGTGCAATAAGTGGGTTATTATTCACTAGTCATAAAAGCAAATGAAAATGATCCTAAAAATTGGACAGCACTTTAGGGTTTTGAACATTTAACAAGAACAAAATTGGTGAAGTAGTAACACATTCAACTACCACAAAATATTGGCTCAAATTTGTGTATTAGTACTTTAGAAGCAAGCTAGTATGTTTTTATGGAATGCCATATTTTCTATCATACCGTGCACCCCCAAATAAGATGCACTTTGGTTTGGGAAGGCAAATTAAAGATAGAGTTTCTTCAAGAGTTTTGGCTGAATGAGGCTGCATGAAGCAGGAATAGTCTACTCTTCAGCATCACTTGCTTTTTCTGTGCAAAGTTTGCTGCTCAAATTTTAACTCCATAATAACTGCTGTGATATTGGTGTCTGCTTTGCAAAAAACCTGCTACAAATTTGGAAGCAACTGAGTCTCTCCTTCCTATCCCAGGAAGGGAAAAGAGAGCAACACAGCTCCCAAAGGCCATTATGGTATCTCTCTGGTCTCAATTCTAGCATGAACATCTCCATTTACAACACACGCTCCAGTTCTAGATTGAAGGTTTTCTAAAAAGCTTACAGTGTAGTATGTGGGTGAATATGGACATACTAAAAGTTTTAAAGAATAGTTTGGAATTACAAAAATAAACTTATTGTGGACTGGAGGTCTGAATTTTCCACATACAGCTGTGTATAGCCAACCTCTTATCCTTTTGATCATCTTCCCAGGAGACTCTACCTACCAGTTCCCTGAGTTTTGTTGTGGTCTGGTTTGGTTGGTTGCTTGTTTTAATTCTGCTCTCTCCTTTTTGTAGAATGCTGAGTTTTGTCTTATTGCTTCTACTCAAGTTACTTTCCACTACTTCAGATTTTCATCCAGTTCCATCCTGTTGGAACCGAATCTAAAAGCAGATTTCTCCTATATTTTCTTCTATTTTCTCTTCTACTTTCTTGTTCCCAGTATGTTCCAGGAACTTTTAATAAACTATCTAGTTTAGGGGTATTAGAATTCAGCTGGGCCGGTGGGCCAGATGAGTGGTGTGGGGTTGGTCCATAAGCTGGATAAATTGGTGCATGACTGGCCCTGGAGACCATATTGGGCCTACAGACCCAGGCTGGATCCAGCATATGGCACTCAACCAAGCCAATCTGGGACTGCACTGCATTCAGCAGTCAGTCCAAGACCCATTCTGCATGTAGCACCTGACCCGAATCACCTGGGCCTGATAATGGTGTTCTGCAGGCTGTATTTTTGACGCCCCTGTTCTAGGGGCATGTGCCCTATCACCTTGATATTTCTGGTCACAGACGCACTTGATTATACCCTACCTCCTCATCCCCCCTCCTTTGGCTCCTATACAGCAAGCCCAGAAACGCAGCAGGGAAGCCAATCTGTGTGTACTCTCCTACAGCCACTTTCAGGATCTATCTTCAGTGTGCTTGACACATTTCGTCCCTCCCCACCTAAATACCATTTCTTTTGACTCTTCACTTGCTGTGCTGTAGACATGTTGAGTAAGTGAACTCCGACCTGAGGAATTTTCATCCGATAGTATGACCATGACACTATCAAAGAATAAATTTACCTGGGACTTGTGAGCACATGCCCCTGTTTTGAGTGTAAGGCCATAAATTCTTTCTTTGTTCTCTTCCCTTGCCTACCCAGGTGGATTTAAGCAATATGGAGTAGATTGGCAAAGCTGGCATTAAGTTATCTGCCCCACCTTCTTTAATCATAAACTGTAAAGTTAGGGCCAATCTTTTCAAAGATGTAATAAGTGCTTTGCAATGTTATTAACTTCATAAACCAGAATTCCCTCTCGATCATTTCCCAGTGATCTATGAGATTGTAAGTGACAATTACTAGGGATCCTTAGTCTGGCCAATTCTCCTTTGCACATCCTCTATCTGTCTACCCCCTCAGACCAATCTAGGTAAAGTGGGACTTGGAGCAGCCACTGCTTCCCATGTCTTCCCCAGAGCAAAATCACCCCAACCTGGAGAAGACATGAAGACCAGGGCAGAGGTGGCAGGTGCAGGCTAAATGCCTATACTGCTCCCTCTTCTGGAAAAATTTTAGCTGTGGAAACTTCTCAGAAATGTCCACTGCTGGAAATGAATGCATTTTCAAGCATTAGTTCTAATATGCTGTCATTAGCACTGGTAGAGGATACAGAGGCACAACAGCTGCAGCAGGAGCCAGGTCAGCAGTATAGTCCTGTCCCTCCCTCCCTTCCCCCTCTCCTCCTCGACTGACTTATCTGCTCTTACTATGACTAGAGACCACTGGTGGTCTCTGGTCTTGGGCTGCCTGCAAGTCCTACTTACAGGCAAGCAGCCCCAGAAGTTTTTCCTCAGGGCTTCTGTGGGGCTTTTCCTTGGGGTCTTGCAGCCAATAAACTGGCTTTTGCTTGCGTTTTTAATTGCAGGGAAGGAACTTCTCACCATGACTGTTGGAGCATGGGTAAGAACCTATCCTCTAGCACCCCTGACAGCACTGTGGGGGGGCCTTGGCCTAGACCAAAACACCAGGAAGGGGGGCCATTACATGGCCAGCAGAGCTGGAGCTCTTTCCTATTTGATCTAACTGCATCAGCAAGACTGAGCAAGGAGCAGTGTGCCTTGCAAGTTCCAGGAAGCCAGCCACTGCCTCTCACTTTCTCCCTCCCTCTTGAATGTGGGAGCTTGAGGGATGCTGGTGGGCAGGAATACCTGTCCAAACATTATATTTGTGGTGGATATGCCATTTTGGGAACAGATCTGCCATTTTATTTTATCCCATGACAAACAGTTTAAAGAGTAGGTCACTGTTGCAGGAAACTGGCATATGGATCATGAGAAAAATAATGTTTGCCAGGATCCACCCTGTATTTTCTTTTTCCCCTGTACTATCTTGAGTGCGACCTGAAGAATATTCTGCATTTGAAAGCTTGTGTAACTCTATCCCAGCTAAACAGTTGGTCCAGTAAAAAAATACATCCCTAAGAAATACTTGCCTCACAAATAATTTCTGCACCATCACAGCTATAACATCACTCTTACACTTCCAATTTATGACAAATTCCCCTAATATCCTGATTGCAGTTTGTTAGCTTGTCCTTTGCAAGTACCAGTTCATGTACTTGACAGCTGTAATTCCTATAAAGTGGCAAGTTCTTGCAGAGAAGATGACAAAGGCCACACTAGTGAAAACTTGCTATGGCTTTTAAGTGCCAAAAAAGCAAATATTTTCCTTTTGACTTTCTCTGTCTTTGTCCTTCTTTAGAATTTACCTCTGATTAAAATGAAAAAGGATGTCTTTACAAGCACATATGTTATATTGTCTTTTATGTGGGTATGTATATGTCCCCATTAATAATCTGAAATTTATCTATATAATGAAGGAATGAGGCTGTGGAGCATCTATAACATGTATTTGGAACCATATGGCATAGGAAATCAAAATTACCCTGTTTAGTCCTGTTACAGTTAGCTTTCAGTATGTACAATTCAGTGTCCACAGATCTTTGATTCAGAATGTGCATTCTGGTCTAAGCCTGCATATTGCAGTGGATCCCAAAGAGAACATTACATTTTATTTCCATGCAGGGCTAGCTACCCCACCTTTGAGAGGGTATCTTGACAGACAACGATGTCTTCTGTCCAGTCCATTAGTTTTACTTCTGAAGCAGCAATAGTTGATAACATTCTTAAAAAGAATTGCGCAAGGTGAGGAATATTGTCATTTTCAATTTTTGTACCTGAGATCTTCCATAGAGTGATTACTTAGGCTGTTTTCTATTCTGATTCTCTGTATTGTTAAGTGTTTCACCTTGTTCTGGGGCCATTGATGCTTGATTTTCAGCTACCACAGATATCAACCTAGTTTTAAAAAAAAAAAGTGTTTGTACACAATCTACAAATACTGATATCAGTGTCAGCGTTGGTAGGTGGTGCAGAACTCTACAGCTCTTGGTTGAGAGATGATGCTTTTAATTAAACCAACTAAGAAATCGGGGGGGGGGGGGTATCTTTTGCGATTTCTTAGTTGGTCTAATAAAAGGCATCATCTCTGAACCTAGAGTTCTGCATTTCTTTTTTCTCAGACCAGCACAGCTACCAAATACATCCCTGAAATACGGAAGATGCCAAATACTAGCCGATTTGTGGATTTAAACTTCGTTACTGAACAACAACAAAAATTTCAAACAACCTTGCCTGCCTACGTCCTTAGACCAACACGGCTACAATTAAAACCCCAAGAAAGATTTCTGTACCTCCGTGCCTTTCTGCCACTTTACACCACCAGGGAAGGAATGCTGCCTTATCTACACAGCAAAGAGCCACTCATAGAGGCACTCTCATGGACCCAGAGGGACAGATTTCCATCTTCAGCTTCCTCTGTGCAAAAATGAATTTTATTTTTTTACCTATGGAGAGTTTTTACCCTCTCTAATTTTCCCTGAGCCTGAGGAAAGGTGAGTGTGCCTGAAAGCTTGCGGAAAAATATTTATTTTTTTTTTCAATTTCATAGTTGGTCTAATAAAAGGCATAATCTCTGAACCAAAAGTTCTAGAGTTTTTTGCATTTCTTTTTGGTCTCAGACTAACACAGCTACCAAATGCATCCCTGAAACTTTGTGAAAGGTGTACATTTTTGTCTTTCCACCTTTTTAAAACATTTGCTCTATTCCATGCTTACACAACATCTGACAAAGTAGGTCACCTACAAAATCTTAACATGTTTCTGAATGATAAGGTGCTGCTCTGCCTTCTGTCTGATTCTAGACTAACTGCCTTTCTTTGTGCCTAAGTAAATAAACAATGGAGAGGGACAATTCATCTTGTCACTTGAAAAAGAAAATGGTTTGATAATGGATTTTTCCCTTTACTGACATTTAAGCAGCAATCTCCACCTGCCTTTTTCTTATTTTTTTAATGCAGGGGTAGACAACCCCTGACGTGTGTGCCAGAGAATGGCATGCAAAAGCATTTTTCTTGGCACACGTGCCTCATGGCAGATAGCAGGGGAGCCGCAAAGGACCTGATCCTTGTTGTGACAGTGCAGCTCCAGCTCCTTCCCTGCCATCCACCTTTCACATGTGCATTCGCATGTGCACTTGCCACCGGCAACAAGCCAGACCAAGACTTCTCAGATCGTGGTGGAGCTGCTTGCAGTCTCTCTGCTACCTGCTGTGAGCTGCCCAAGCTCTATGGCAGGCAACAGGGGGCTGCCCAGAGTCTGGCCCAGCTTTGACAGGCAACTGGGAGGCTGCAAGCAGCTGCACTGGGGTCTGGGGAGCCCTGTCCCAGCTCATTGCTGGTGGTGAGATCACATGTGCCTTGGGGCAGGTGGCAAGGAAGGGGCCAGGGCTGTGCTCTCACAGCAAGGATCAGGCCCCTTGTGGCTCCCCTGCTGTCTGCCTCTGGCATACCAACTTTGTACAAGTCAAGATTGTGGGCGTTGCTGACCCCTGTTTTAATGTGCTTTTTTAAATTAATTTTTCTTCCTCACTTTCTTCCAATTATTCTCTCTTCTAGTTTCACTTTCTTCTGTTGCCTCCATGTTTGTTTCATTTTTTCGACTTTTTTTAAATTATTATTTATTTATTTTTATGCTATATAGTTGGGCCAATAAAGGTTATCACCAAAAAAAACCTTTGCTTCTCGCAAAATTCCTATCCCACTACGCCTACAGCAGTACTCCAACACATTCTCTTATAAGGCAGAAAAAAGGAAAAAGATAAAAAGGGAAATCTGTATTGTTTTATACTTCAACTTTATTTCAAAGTGAAAAAATTTGGTTTTCTTTTTCCTTTTTCAATTGAACTACAAGCTGTGTACAGAAAATTAGAAAAAAGAAAACTTTTGTTTTGGTTTGTGTTAGCTTTTTTTCTTTCAGAGTTGCAGAGCAAACAGGTACTTGAAATCTGCTCCTAGTCATTAATTAACAGCAGTAAATGTAATGCTGCTGACTTGTTTTTCTACCCACTTCTATTCTATACAGGCTGTTAGTGGTATCAATTGTTGTGGAATGGAAACAGGTAAATGAGAATTGTAAGCAGCTCTTGCTGTTGTTGTGTATAATACCAATACTAGTACTACATTGGGAGGGAACTGTTTACAATACAGTCCCTGGCTTCCTACCTCTTCATGTTTAGGTTCCAGGTTGGAGGAGGGTGACTAAATAAGCTGTAAGAGTCTCTGAACCAATTCTCACTTCAGTTAGGTAGAAGCAGCTTCTAGTCGGTGGATACTGATCCCTGCCATGCAATCTTCGGTTACCAAGATCCATGTTGTATAGCTGGAACTAGGAATAAGTATGTTCTTGCCAGCTCTCTAGGTATCAAACTGTTGCTACAAGGAAACAGAAGGAAATTTAACGCTTGTCAAAAACTGAGTGAACAAAGCCAGCTGAATCTATTTTGGAAAAAAGACTTTTTGCAAACTTGGCAAACACTGGGGAGAAATAGTAGTAGTAGTACTAGTGCTTCCAAGATTTCCAAAATATCTAACTGCAAAGACAACGGAACATTTAGAGAGGCTGGCATGAAACCACATGGAGAATGAGTAGTAACCAGTTCCAGAGACACAGGAAAATACATTCTAGTAGGACAGGGGTGGCAATCTCCAGCCCACCAATTAATCCTATCCTGGCCCAGCCCTGGCTGCAGCAGAGCAGAGTGGCATGAGGCACAGCCCTCCCTCCTCAGGCTCTCAGTGGTGGCTGACAGGCCATATAGGATCAATTGGTACACCCAAGCCCTCAACAGCTCACCAAAACTCATAAAGTGGCCCTTCACTCCAAATAATTACCCACCCCTGTAGTAGAAGCATGAGGACAACTGGTGTTTTCTAGGCAATTTGGAAATTTTAAGAATACAGTAATATACACAGGAATGTCAGCTGGAAAAGGCAGGTTTTCTTCACAAAAAAAACCAAAACAACTATTTGATGCGACCACAGACTTGAGATCAATTGTAGGATTTCTTAGAAAGAGATGTTTTATTGGACCAACTGCATAGTTAGAATAGGCTTTTGAAAAAGAGCTTGCATTCAAGTCTGAGGAATGGAAGTCAGCACAGTACAGTAAAAAAAAGGAAACAATTGGAAGAGGTGGGAGAAAGCAATTTCCAGAGGTAGCAGACAAACAATTAGATGAAGAAAAGAAGCTGAGTACTGGAAGATCAAGGCCTGTCAAAAGGCAGAAGAAGCCATTCTTTCCTTCCATGCATAAGAATAATTCAGGATTGGGTCAGTTTCTTATGTTCTATAAAAATCAACATCAGTGTTGAGCCTTTAGTTTTTAGCGTCCAGCCATCTTGTGCATTTTTGTTCCCGTATTTGCCTTGCCCTGCCCTTTAAAGATGTTAGGTGTATTTGCCTTGAGCACAAGGATAGTGAGGTCAGAGAGGGAATGGTTGTTGTGTGAGAAATGTGCTCCTAACAGTTTGTGTGTGCATGTTCTTTATAATTTTTTTTCTATGAGAATTCCTTTGGGTGCATAGTTGTGTTTAGTTTTAGCTATATAGTTGCCATGAAGGTATGGTGCTTTGGATCAGATATCACATGTGTAGGAACCATGGATTTTACTGGCTTTGTTATGGGGGTTGTTGATTGTAGTAGTAGTAGTCAAGATGTGTTAGTTATCAGGTTAAGCATTTCTTGCTGTAACAGGGTGAATATTAATCCTGTTCCTAAAGAGGGGGTTTGCCAAGGAGAGGTGTGAGTGATCAGGTGGGGAATGCGGGTCAAAGACGGGGCAAGGGCAATTTAGCATAGGGACTTGGTCTGGGAGCACACCAGGAAGCAATCACAGTGTAGTGATCACACCAGTGGCTGGTGGGGATAGATAAAACAGACTAGGAAAGGAGCAGTTCTTTGACCCCTGGGGCACTTAAAGAGAAGAGAGAGAGATGCAGCCAGTAAAAGCAGCAAGGGAAAGGAGGAACCATGGAGAGTTGGCAAGAAGGAAACGCTGTGTTGGGGCTTACTAGGTGAAGTAGACCATGGTGAGCCTCACTCCGCACAAGGTGAGAAAAAGTTTTACTTATCTTCATAGACTCTTGAGGGCATCATGCTTCCTTGAGGAGGGGTGTCCTACAGGTCCTACGCTGACCTACAAAGGAGAAAATTAGGGCTTATAGGCTGCATGCCTAACAGGAAAACCAGGAGAGATGTGAATGTGAGTCTGGTTGTTTAATTACTGGCTGCTGGAGGCTTGTGGGAAGCACCATAATAAATCTTCACTCTTACCTTCCAAGTGGGATGAGTGATTAACCTATATCTCATTGCAGAATTAATTTTCTCAATTTTTCATCACATTAAGGTATGGCAGGAAAGTCCCCAGGGATAGATTTTGTTAATCGCCCTGAGCCCTGCCACACTTGCCAATGCAAGGCTGTATATCCCATTAGATATCTGTTGAACTGTGGGGAGTTTGCTTCTGATGATAAGTTGGTAAGTTAGGAAGTTGTTTGAAAGCCAGGAACCTCTGACAGGGAATATTTCTCTCAAGATCTGATCTTTGTTGAGTCTTGGATATAGTTGTTCAATGATTCTTCTGACCAGTTCCAGTGTTGGGTGACAACCAGAAGTGTGGTCTGGGGTAGGTAGAGGGGTTCCCTTTTTGCATTGTAGCAGCTTACTACAAGGCATTTGGATAGCTCTTTCAAATGTATGATCTGTTTCTCTGCTGGAGTCTCCTTGTTGTATAAAGGAAGATTTTAGATTGGATTAGTTGGCAGTCATGAGTGTTCTCTTCAAAGTAGATGCAGTGGTATCTGGGGGGCCTTACAGCTTATTTGGTGAGCTTCGGGTGATTGTTGGTCTTGTGGAAATAAGGATGGCGGTTCATGAGGTTTTTTTGTATATGGTGGTATGTAAGGTTCTATCCTGGATGTAGACTGTGGTATTTAGAAAGCTGATGGAAGTTTAATCAAGGGGTCGTTCGTTGTTAAACCTGTGGTGAAAGTCAGTGAGCAAGTCCAGGTATTCAGTCCGGGTGATGAAAATACCAGCTATGTAACACGGGCATAGTTTAGGTTTGATTCAGTTTTTTTCCAGTTCTGAGCAATGTGGATATGAATTTGCTAGCAAAAGTCTAGGACCTGTCAGTTTTTGAGATGGTCACCCTGAGGCATGGTTTCCAAAATTCTGATTAAAACAGCAATATTGTGATGAGATTAACAAATGTTGACCATTTGCTTTCTGTATGAATAGTTACATGAATAATGTAATAGGCAAAAGTAAGTCCCAGTAGAAACAGACTGTGAATCACTGGAAGTCAAATTATAGAAATTAGTCTCCAAAAGCACTCCCAGGACTTCAAAAAAAGAGCATGAAGTTGCAGAAGTGTTCTTAAATGTGAAAAAGGATAAGCAAGAACAGGGGGATGAAGTAAATAATACAATGTTTATTCACATATACATGCATCTTTCCTATTCTCCCCCCACACCCCGGCCAATTGGGGTGTGTGTCTTAAGCAACGAAGCTGATTTTCTGTCCAGCATAGAAGCATGCCACTTTGATTCCTGCTTCAGGTAGCAGCAATATTTCTATTCAAGCAGCTGAGGGAGTCAGTTGACTTAAGACTCATTGTTTTTTATTCCACAAGTGTTAACAATCATCTCTTCTTTATATATAGATATAGACACATACAAGCATTAGTGGAGCATCAAGACCATTATATATGTGGCTATATATATATATAATGGTCTTGATGCTCCACTAGTGAAACTAACCTTTCTTCAGTAATTTTGTTGTCTGCTGGCTGCACCTGGACTCTTCTATTCCACAGTGTGGGAGACTCTTGAACTCTTTTCAAAATCAGAGATTCACCTAAGGAGACCAGTCTTTATCAGCAGTTAGGAGAAAGAGAGGATAAATGAGCTGAAGATTCTAATCTGCCTCTGCTCTATGCAACCATAACTCTAGAAAAACCTTTTCTTTTCTTCATTCTGCCTTCCCAAAAGCAGTGTGTATGTCTTATTTGGGGACAAGTGGTATGCAAGGAAGTATAGTATTAAAATACGACCCATATCTGTAACAAGTTGGTAGCACCCAGGTAAGTGACAGGGGCCAGGCCAGACTTAGGAACAGGGGGGCAACATGGGCACCTACAGTATACCTCAAATGCCTCTACACAAATGCTCAAAGCATGGGGAATAAGCAGGAGGAACTCGCCCTCCTGCTAGCTAGCAGAAACCCAGACTTAGTGAGGTCACAGAAACCTGGTGGGATTTTACCCACAACTGGGCAGTGGACATCGAGGGATATAGGCTGTGCAGGCGAGAAAGAGCAGGGAAAAAGTGGGGAAGGGTGTAGTGCTACATGTCAAAGAGCAATACACATCCTCAGTGATCAGGATGGGGTCAGAGGAGGAGCAAAATGGGACACTCTGGGTAAGAATGCAAGGGGGGCATGGGGAAAGGGACTTGGTAGTGGGCATCTACTACAGACCGCCTCACCAGGGGGACAAGCTGGACCTGCAATTCTCAGGTCAGCTCACAGAGGCTGTAAAGTCAAGGGATGTGGTTGTCATGGGTGACCTAAACTACCCAGACATCTGCTGGGAGAGGAGCAGTCAGCCAGATCCAACCGCTCACGTAGGTTCCTAGCCCATAGTAAGGACCTCCACCTAACCCAGGAGATGCATAGTCCCACCAGAGGAAATGCCCTGCTGGACTTAGTCCTTGCCCCAGGTGATGATCTGGTGAGGGGTCTGCGGGTACTTGACCACCTGGGTGACAGTGATCATCACCTGCTGGAATTTACTATCCAGTGCAAGGTGGTGAAAGCAAGCAGTAATGCAAAAGTCCTTGACTTCAATGAACTAAGAAGATTAGTAGGAGAGGCATTGGGGTCTTGGAATTTCAATGACATGAGAGTCCAAGATGGGTGGTTTTTCCTCAAGAAGATGATCCTTTGAGCTCAAAGGAAGTCGGTCCCAATGAGCACCATGGTGGCAGGAGTGCTAGGAAGCCCCCATGACTTGGCAAAGGCATCCAGGGATGCCTGAGGGCAAAAAAAGGAAGCATACAAACAGTGGAAGCAAAGGGCTATCACCAAGGAGGATTACACTGCCGTTGCTCGGGACTGCAGGGAGGCAGTGGTCAGGCCACAGTTGGAGTACTATGTCCAGTTCTGGGTGCCACACTTCAAGAGGGATGTGGCTAGCACTGAGAGGGTCCAGGAACAATGGGGCAGGCCCTACAAGGAGAGGCTAAAGGGCCTGAACCTGTTCAGTCTCCACAAGAGAAGGATGAGGGGGAATCTGGTGGCTGTTTACAAACTCACCAAGGGGGACCAGTGGAAATTAGGGGAGGCTCTGCTCCCCTGGGCACCACCGGGGGTTACTAGAAATAATGGCCACAAATTGTTAGAGGAACAGTTCAAGCTGGACATCGGGAGACATTACTTTACAGTTAGGGCTGCCAGGCTCTGAAATGGGCTCCCAAGTGAGGTGGTGCTCTCTCCTACCTTGGGGGTGTCGTCAAGAGAAGGGTGGGCAGATATTTGGCTAGGGTGCTATGACCTTGGCACCTGTTTCTGCCGGAGACAGGGGGTCAGACCTGATGATCTGTCTAGGTCCCTTCTGACCCTAAGTACTATGATACTGTGGAGCTCAATCAACACTGTCATGCCCTAGCTTTGAGCAGCTTGAGGCAAGTAAATCTAGATGGCTGAAATTATAGCATAAAATAATGAGATCATTAAATTTCTCTAGTGGCTGGATTCTGTACTAAGAATATCCTGAAATTTCACACAGCATGAGGTTCTGAGATGCCAAATATAATCCATATTGCCTCTATGGATATTTAAATGTGTAAGAAGAAAGCCCATATTGTCCTATTATGCGAGAAATACAGGAATCATAATGACAAAAATAGAAATGATAAGAGATTCCAGATCATTCATGGTCCAGGTTTGAGTCGTATCTAAATTGGATGAATAAGATCACTTTTCATTAATAGACTGCTGTTTGCTTTCTTTACATTGAACTGTTACTGAAGATTATAAAATAACAGAAGCATATTGCAGATTACATTTTCCTCACTATCAGATTCCAAGTGAACTAAATAAATGTTATGGTGCATCATTTACGACCATCTTACTTTGGAAATTTTCTTTGAGCTATCTCTTCCAACATCTTATGCCAAAACTTTACTGTAGTCGGCCGCATGATTTTGGTAGACAAGTCAAAACAAGCAGCAAAGAACTTGATTTATTAAGGATTTCCAGTTCAGAGACTTAGGGCATGAAGAATAAAGTAATTTCCAACTTCTAACAGGCTTTTACTCGAACACACTTACCGCAATGTACTTACAAAAATGCTACGTGACCAAACAAGCTGAGCATCCCTGTGCTAGGACCACCATCTTTTATTTTATTGCTATCTTGTGTTCTGCTTGCCTGTTGTATCTTACACTTGAATTGTAAGTGGTTTGGGAAGGTGCCATGTTTTTGTTTTATAACTATATATTGCTTGGGATTCAGAGAGGGTGACAAAGACTGCTCTGGCTAATTCAGTCTTACATAGCATACAAAGTTAGTTTTCAAAAATAAAACTATTTACAACCTGCCATACCAAAGTCATATCATAGCCACCCTTACATATTAGTCAGACAGCAGGTAGAAACATCTAAATAAAAGTAGTTGCTACTCATCTTTAAGACTGTGAAAAATAGTTTGTAGATGTATACCCTAAAGACTCAAAAACAAGAAGGTAAATCAAAAGCACCCAGCATTTGTTATTTTCTTTTTTAATTTCATGATTGTTAACTGATCTTGTGACTTTTGGTGCTGAACTCATGCCACTGGGCATTTAGGGCTGGCAGCACTGCCTTAACCTCTTTCCCAAAAGTCTTCAGTATTTTTTTTATTAGTTGGTTGTATTAGTTGCAGTTGTTATTTCTGGTTTCTGTTCTGTCTGAATTCTTGGCAGTAGCACTGTATCGCTATTCTTCCCACAGAGATTGGGGACCAGGAAAGGCAGCCAATGAAAATTGCTAATAAGGACTGAAAATCTAAATACCAGGGATTTGTCTACCATTAACTCCAGCAGGGGTCAAAAGTCCACATTTAGAAAAACAGATATAAGATTTTTGTAGACTTGATCTATTTCATGTGAACAGGACAATGAAACAAGGATGAGACTTATTAGTACTCCTGTATATTGCACTGTAGATATTACAGTGAAAAGAAGGAATGACTGCAAAGAGAAGGAAGTACAGAGCCATTTGGAAAAGCAAGAACTAGGGAGTTGCTCTGTAGCAGTTGCTGTTGCCTTTTGTTGTTTTCTTGCAGTTGGTGGGATCTGGCTGGATCCACACTGTAGCCTTTTGGAGGAGAAAGAGAACATTGGTTCCCTATTTATTTTAATTTTTTTGTTCCCATCAGTAATATATTGAAGGGGGAGAATAGGTGGACACATCAGCAAATCTTTCATTTTCCTACTTGCATTCTTAAGGATCTTTTCCTTCAGCTAGAGAACAGATTGATCCAAAACTTCCCATATGTATTGGGTTCTATTACAGGAGGATTTGTTTATCAAGAAATATAGGCGACTACTTTGAGTGAGCCATCCCCAATACATCACTCCATCCTCTTATTTAGAATCAATATCATCCCTTAAAATTTGCCAACTGTTTGTGCTCACTAAAAACAACATATTTGTTTACGTGTTCTTCAATCTGCATTATCTTTTGTTTTTTGTTGTTTGGAGGTTTGTTTGTTTTTTGCAAGATTCAGGTTCATAATTTAAATGCACAGATTTAAAGAGAAATTGAAGTTTGGTGTCTCATTTAAATTCTTGATTGTGGCAGGGCTTTTGATAGTCTTTTGTGAGAATCTCATAAAATAAGCTAAAGCAGAGGTGTAGCTGGGCAGTTGTACTATGCCCAGGGCACCCCTCGCTGCCATGATGAGGATTGCAAGTGCCCTGGTTACCACCTAGGGTGACCTCCCATTCCTAATTGGGTCCTGGAATGGGAACCTCAAGTCCTGGTCCCAGGTTACAGAACTCCGGAACAGCATTTATCCTGGATTCACAGAAAACAGCAAGGTTTCCTCTTACAGGCTGGCAGCATTCCAACCTGCAAGTGGCTACTGGGAGTGGGATGCATAGGGTGCTGCATGCATGTGTGCGCCCACACACGTGCAGGTGGCTGAAACAGTCGGGGGGGGGTATAGAAGGGGACAGGAGAGGGAGTGGAGCAGGGCCTGGGGTGCTGTCCAGCCAGGGTGGTGCATGGAGCTGGTGTACAGAGTGAGGCAGAGCCCCCAGATTTGTGCATGGGGTGGGGACAGATGCAGGCTGCCCACTGAAGGCTTGGGGCTCCCTGCCTTGCTGCCTTACACCCAGGGCCTCAGGCTGGCTATGCTGCCATGGTGAGGTGCCCCCTGTCTGTTTGGCAGCAGTGGGGGTGGTGGCAATGTGGAGTTGTACCCCCTGTTGCTGCTAGATGGGGGGCATAGCTCATGCAAGGCTCCCAGAGGAAAGGCAGCAGAGTGGGGAGCCCTGAGCCTGCAGCAGGCAGCCTGCATCCCCCCCTGCCCTGGCCTGTGGTCCAGCCATTGTGGTGGGAGGAGAGGATGAAAGGCAGGTATTTGTCCTGCCTTTCTCTTTTGAAAAGGTGGTCATCCTATTACTGTGCCACTCCCCGCTTAAGTACACTGCTGAGCTAAAGAAATAAAGACCATGGGTGTCAGCCTCAATTCAGTCAGCAGGCCATATTTATTGTCAGTATTAAGGGGATTAATTAAGAGGTCTTGAGCCACTGTACTGCAGCTGCTGCTGCCACTCACCCCCATCCCTGAGTGCCTCATTAGTGATTGAGAGTAGGTTCAGAGTCATTAAGTATAATAAGTTCAGCAGTGAGAAAAGGGCCAGGGAAAGGTGGGGGTGAGAGCACCCCTGCTTTTACCAGCTGCTCCATTAAACCACTGGGTGTTGACTTTGCTGACACAGCAGCTCTAGCATCCATGGCAAGAAACTCTTGACACCAGGGTCATAAGCCCTTGGAAAACATGGCAGGCCCAATGACCTACCTCCATGGGCTATATAAGAGGTGAATACGTAAGTGGCTAGATTATCATGCCTAACAGTAGGCAATAATAGCTTGATATCGAGCTAGGAGGAGGTATGTATTAAGGTTCTCCAGGGATCTGTCCTGGGTCTGGTATTGTTTAATGTTTTCATTAAAGAGTTGTACAGTTCACAAATTTGCAGATTACATCAAATTGGGTGGAATTGCAGACACTTTGAAAGTAAAGATTAAGATTCAGAATGACCTTGGTATACTGTACAAAGGGACCACAGCTCATTGAATGAAATTCAGCAAGTGCAACTGTGAAGATTGTTGGAATGGCACAATCGTGCACAAATACAGACTAGGGAATGACTGACTAGGCTGCAGTGCATTAGAAAAGTACCTAGGGGTAACAGAGAACCATAAACTGAATATGAGCCAACAGTATGCTTATGTTGTAAAAAAAAAAACCAAAAAAACAAAAACCAAAAAAACACAAACCCCCCCCCCGCGGGTTTGGGCGGATTTATTCAAACCTGCGTGTC
>JAGPOW010000261.1:121898809-121940674 GCA_030014935.1 Caiman crocodilus
ACCCTCTCGCTTAGGACTGATGGTGCTGTTCCCAGCATGCCACTGTCCCAAACTCCATTTGGTCTTAGCATAACTTGGGGCTAGAGTGGGCAGTCACAGAGGAGATTAGAGAAATTTGACTGAGATAGTTTAGTGAAGGGATGATTTTGCCTTGAGTAAGAGGATGGACTTGTTGACCTATTGAAGTCCCCTCTAGCCCTGTTATTCTATGATCCTCTTTATGTATTGCCTTTGACAATGGAGTTTAATTGCAGGAAACACATGCCATTGGTTTTACCTATTTTACAATCGTACTACATGCTACTATTAATAATTTAATTAAACATATCTATATACAGATAAGGAGAGGCTAGCAGGAAAGAGATTCCTGGTCTTTCACTGACCTCATTCATGCAGAACGTAGAAAGGTTTCAGTTATTTATTAACATATGCTTTATATGCCATTTCCCTCCTTATTGCAATGGAAATGACTCTGTTTACATGCTACCACACACATCATCCCAAAAATTAGCCTTCCAAAATTGAAGTGCATGTTCTAAGCAGGGAAGCTGATGCCTGTGCTGGAATGGAAGCAGAGAGGCACTGGAATGGCTGTCAGGACCTGTGGTTCCTTCCCAGCCAGCACGCAGCAGGGGTACAGTTCATTCTTCAGCATTGGAAGTAGATTTTTAACCCTCTCACAGCCAGTGCTCAATTGGAAGTAGGTTTTGGCCAAGCAGACAAAAATTGCTGCTAATTCAGCAGCAACTGTGAGCTGCTCAGCTAAAAGCCAGAGCCTCCAGAGAAAGGTGAGAAATGCTGAAGAATAAACTCTTTCCCTGTTCCATGTGGTCAGCATTCAACCTTGCCTCTAGAAAAAGCTTTATTTCTTTGCTCTGCAGTCCCAAAACACAGTATGTGTCTTATTTGGAGAAGTGTGGTGTGCAAGAAAAATATGGTGTATAGGTTGGTTTGCTTTTAGGCCATCATGTTCTAGGTGCTCTATAGAGACCAGATAGGAATGACAGAATGCATTTCTGCTAGACTCCCAAGATGTGGGTTAAAAGCTACAAACATATATCTTTATCTTATGGGGAATCACACTTTTGGATGCAAGTTTTATAAAGTGCGTCCTCCTGACAATATAGAGCTTTCATTTTGCTGGAGTTTAACTGCAGACACATGTTCCTATCCACAGGTGGATCTCACGTAAGCATTACACTTATGCATATGAGGTTTGACATTATTTTGTGAAGGATGGAAATGTGTTTTATCACATACTGCTGACACTTGATCCCGTGAAGTTACATTTTTTTATAATGAGACCATTCTGCAACTGAACTGCCACTCTCCAGCATCAGTCCAGTGGTGGCCTGAGACCATTTTGCAACTGAAAGTCCAGTAGCAGCTGTGTAACTTCCATCCATAATTCTCTGGGGACATCCACCTAAGAAAAGTGTAATTTTTGAGTGCATCTTCCTTGACTCCCCCACTTCACTCCTCGTTAGTTTGGTTTGATTATGTTGAAAGTTGCAGAATGTCCAGGGATAAAGAGAATGCATGTCTGTCTTCCAGTCATCAACAACAGATGATCTATTCCACTTGAACTGGTTTCTGACCATTTCATATTCTATCCTGAATCTCCAGTGAGCAAAGCAAATAATGTCATTATTGTTTAAATAAGCTTCCTTGAAATCTCAGGTAAAACCCTCTTTATTTTTGTTTCCAGATTCTTTCTGAGCCTTGTGATTTCTTCCCTGTGTATCATAACTAATTCATTCCTCCCATTAAAAGCCTTGTCATCACTTTGGCAGTTCTCATCTTAATTACTGGTATTTCCTCCTCTTTATTGCTTCCTTATAGCTTTATCTATGTTCTACTCTACTCTAGATTAATTCCTGGATTCTTCCTTAATTCTTCATTTTCCACTCTAAGCCCTTCTCATGTCTCAGCACTGACTTCTCATCTTTTAGTTCATCAGTCAGATTCCACGCCCTCACTGAAAAACTGTTCATAATCCCTGCCCGCAGCTCTGCTCCAGTTTCTTCCTACTCTCTACTCCTAATCTCTTCACCATCATTACATGCTTTTGCACTATGTGTTTCAGTTCTTATTTAATTGTAATCTCTTTGCAGCTGAGGCCTTGTACTGTGTATATTATAAAGTGCTGTGTGGAATTTAAAAATAGATCTATATTAATTAATATGATAATCCAAGGGAGGTTCTAAATTATGAAATAATAATTATATCCTTTGCTGAGTGAGATATGTTAGAAGCAGACTTGTTTATACTAAATAAGTTCCTAGGGCAAAGCCTAGGAAGCATTTAACCCTGATTGTCTGGGCAGTTCTGTTTTTGTTCAACTCTTGAGAAATCAGCACTGTAAACAAGGCCCTTTTATTTACAAGAGTAGTTACTAAAAGTTCTGTGTTGTTTTTCTCACAAAAAATCAGCCAGTAGAGGTCTACACGCTCCATAGCATAGTCCCTGATTTGCAGAAATGCTGAGCAGCACTCCCTCCATCTGACAGCAAGGGGCTCTCAGCACCTCCTCTAGTGGGTGTCCCAACAGCCCCCCACTGATGCCAAAGATATAAAATTACCATTCCTGGAAACAGGGTCCCAGTTCTGACTCCATGTGACACCCACAAGGAGCCAGACCAGCCTTGAAATGAGAAGAAACAACAACTGATAGCAACATTGCTTAATTGCACGTTATTTTTGCCCTGGATCTATTGGTCGCAAGCATTTTCAAGGAGATTTTGCTTGATGGCAGGAGCTGTTCTTCATGGGGCTAAGGCTGGAGAATAGTGGTTCTCCAGCAGGGGCACTTTGTCAGGTCCTGTGGCTCATGGCAGGTGTCAGGTTGGTAGGGGCAGGTCTGGAGGGTTGTAGTGATGCAACTACACCTCCTTTTGAGTCTGGATCTACTGCAAGTTTAAAACCAACTGGCTGGCAGTAGCAACAACACTTCAAGAGGGAATTGCTTGAGTTCACGACTCTTTGCGATCTACCCTGATGCCTTCTAAACTCTTCAACAACTCCCTTTTCCTTCACGTTGTTTCCCTCCAAAACAGGTTTAATGTTATGCTAATCAAGCAATTCTTTTTTCTGCATTTCTGCTCTTCGCTGCTCCTTTCACAGCCCTGCAGCCTGATTTTTAACTCCAGATAAAAGCATTGCTTCAAGGATGGAAACATTAGTTCTGGTGACCATCAACCCAGGTGTAAAAATCGTTTCTCAATGGCGCACTGGATGCAGTGCCAGGGGCCCGGGATGGCTGGCTTTCATTTTAGGGCAGACAGGGAAGGGTGCTGCAGGGCTAAAGCGAAGCACTTGTGGGTGAGGTTTTGCCCCCGGGGGGGTTGTGTTTCTGCACCCAGTAAAGATTGTAGCTTCGGCTAGGGTTTGGATTTAGTGTGGGGGCGAGATCTGCGACTGACTGTCCCCCCGGCCTCTCGGTGAAGCGTCTAGCTTCTTTTTACGTGGAGAAAAGCGTGCGCGTTGCGGTGAAGGGCGGCTGCATCCCCCCCTGTCTTGCACCTGCCCCTGCAGGCGCGACTTGGCTACTACAGGCCTTATCGCGCGTGCGGTACAGTGCCGTCCCGGAGCTCCCAGCTAGCGCGCGCGCCCTTCCCCGCCGCGCAGCTGAGCGGCCTAGCTTCACCCTGCCCACGTCTTCGGCACAGCTGTAAACACGTCCGCGGGCCAATCGGCGGGCATCTGCCATGGCGCTGGCCAATCCCCGCGCGGGCTCGCCTCCCGGCACGGCCAACCAATGGCTTCGCTCGTCCGCCCGCCGTGGACCAATCGGGAGGTCACGGCATTCCTACCCCCCCTTCCCTCTGCCCTTTTCTTGGGCCGCGGGCGGCTGCTGCTAGTCGCCTGCGCCAGTCTCCGGGCGCGAGCCTGCTGTTGCTGCGCGCTGCATCCCCCGGGCGCCGGCCCCGCCCCGCCCGCGCCATGCTGCTGCTGCTGGCGGTCGCGCTGCTTGTGGCCTTCGTGCTGCTGCTCTACATGGTGTCGCCGCTCATCAGTCCCAAGCCGCTCAAGCTGCCCGGCGCCCACGTCGTGGTGAGCAGGGGGCGGGCGAGGGGGGGTTGCGGGGGTGTAGCCGTTCGCGAAGACGTATGTGAGAGGGGAGGGGTGCGCGGACGGTTCCATTGGCTAGGGGTAGGGGGTCGTAGTGACGTATGTGAGGGGAGGGGGCGCACGGTGTGTTCCATTTGCACGGCGGGGGGAGGCGTGATGACGTGTGTGGGGCTCTGGGGTGACGTATGTTGGGGGAGGGGACACTGTTCCATGCGGGGAGGGTGGTGGTGGTGATGTGTGGGGAGGGGGCATGTGGAGTGTTCCATTTGTGGGAGGTCATGCTGTTGTGGGGTGGGCATGCAGAGTGTTCCATTTGCTCAGGGTGGGGGGCAAGGGCATCCCAAGAGGGAAAGCTGAGGGGCAGGAACAAGTCTTCCAGCAGCAAAGGGATCTGTCACTTCTGTGTCCTCCACCTTGTCCAGGGGTGAGGACTGGGGATCTTATGGCTCCTAAGAACAAAAGAAGCTCTGGTAGCAATGCCCCTTGGTACCAGGCTCCTGCTGTGGCTGCCCGGCTGCAGGGTGTTCCATAGGGAAGAGCTCTATTGCCTCTGTGATGCTTCTGCCCCTCTTGAAGGTGGCAAGCAGCCGGAGGGGCCCACAGCTCTTGCTTGGTGCCTCTCCTTTTCAGATTCCTGACCATACTGAATCCCGACTGACATCCCCATAAAGGCCACCGTGCATCAGGACAGGATTTCAGAACTGACCAGGTTCTTGCCATTAGTCATTGCTCTGAGGCAGCCTTCCACTAGACTCTGAAAGCCACAGCAGTGGTATCAGTCCCTCAGTTGGGTGCTGCTACTCCCTGGCATGCCTTTAGAGCCTTTCAAGGATGACTTAGGGTGCCAAGCAGTGTTAGCACCCTTAGGGCCCTGCTATATGTTATGCTGTGAGCTGCACGCAAGTTGATCAGTGTCAGTGCTAGCTTGAGTTTGGAGTAGTTGCACGTTCAGGTCAGCAGGGCCCTGGAGGAATGAAAGGTAAGATCTCTGCCCTGCTCATTTCAGATTTCTCCACAGGGCTCCCCTGGTGTGTGTCTGTCCACATACCCCCCCTCCAATTTCCCCTCTCTGTTGCTTAGTTGTGACTGCCTGCACTCTGTCGCAAGGGAGCAGGCCTGCCTGGCCCCTGCTGCTGAGCTGGTGCTCTCCTGGGATGAGTTTGGCCCAGGGAGTGGCAGTGAAGTGACAGCCAGGGAGGCAGGTTAACCCTTCCCTGCCTGCTCCCCCATGACAGATCATGGGCAGCCACAAGTAAGCGGGAAGGCAGTGAGCTGGGATTTGGGGACAGCAGTGGGCCAAATCTGAGCCAGCAGGGGAGGAGGGTGGGGAATGGTTACACTAAGGTGTAGCTTAGAATGCCCACAGCTTTGTAACACGGGTTGGGTGGAACAAATAATCCTGCCCTACAGCAGCATAACTTTAAGCTGCCTAACAAATGCGTAAAATTAATTGCAAGCGTTTATGTGTGAACAGTCCAGATTTTAAGAGCACCAGGAGCCACCCAAAATTGCCACGTGACAATGTTTTACATTTAGGTGTGCAAACATGATTATACATAAGGTAAATCCAAAGACTTAATGTAGGGATGCATAGTGTTAAAAATGTTCTGGTCTGTTATCTTTCTGAGTACTTTGCAACAGAAAAATTGCTGTATCATTTTTCTGTAGTCAAACATCAAGTGAAAAGTAAGAGCTGGCAGCTGGAGTCTGAAGTCTAAAAAAGATGAGAACCACTGCCCTATTTTGTACTTGACAGATATGTCTACTGCTCAAGGCACCAAAATTTGTCAAGTGCCATAGTACTATGGAGCTGCTACCTTGTTAAGCAACCACAGATACTGTGTCCAGTTGAACGAACAGATCATCCAAGCACGTTTCAGTAATACCTTAGTAACAGTATGTATAATTCCAGGATTCATTATGAGTTCCTTTGCTAATGTGGATCCTATAATTATATACTGGACACCTTATTATACATGTTCATTTACGCTTACAGTGTCGCTCCCCAAGGCAAATCTTGTTGCCACTTGGAATAAGGTGAAACAACTTCAGTACACAAAGCTCCACCTCAGTGCCTCCAAAAGTTAGGTCTAATTGCCTCTTACCTCAACCATAAAGTTGCCAAGGAACTGTTCATTGGCACATCTTGTGATCAGAAGCTTGGAAATGAGGTCTGTCCAGTGATCTTGGGTTTATAGATGGTGAGGCTGGAAAGGACCTTGGAAGATCGAGTCCAGCTCCCTGCCCCAGGGGCATGAAGTCAGCTGGCGTCAAAGGATCCCAGCAAGATAAACTTCCAAATGTCTCTTAAAGGAGTCCAGAGTAGGTGTTTGCACCACATCTGGAGGCAGTCTGTTCCAGGCCCTGGGGGCTTGGACAGTAAAGCAGTTCTTTCTTATATCCAGCCTGAAACAATCTTGGAGGGGTTTGTGACTGTTTGACTTTGTCATCCCTGGGGGCACTCTGGTGAACAGGTGTTCCCCCAGATCCTGATGATGTACACCCCTTATAGGCAGCCGCCAGGTGCCCCCTGGGTAAAAACTTTGATAGAAACTTTTACTTAAACATTCATTTGAAAAAGGCATGCACAAAGATAAAAGCAAGGACTATATTTGAAAACTGAAAGGCACAAGTTAGATGTTAATGTACCTACACTTCTTAGAACTACTCTGGAACTGATTCAGCTGCTGAAAACTATGCACAGTTCTGGACCAGGAGCATGTAACTGGGTGTACAGCCTAATGCCATGCTGAGAAAATCTTAGCTGGAATATTAATCATCACTCATTCACTGGTTTCCCACTGTTACATTGTCCCACCCAAAATATGCAGTGACAGAATTCATGCATTCATCTAAGCTGTGGCTAGCCTCAATTTACCAATGCACAAGACTCCCCAGAACTCTCTGAAGATATGCCTTGTATCTCAGTAACCATTTTGGGAGTGGGGTAAAGCTCTTAAAGCTCTTTAATTTAATCGTGAGGTAAGCTGCCAAGAATTCTGGGATCATGGTCATGTACCAGAAAAACACCTGATTGCCAGGCTGTGAAAGAACTTCATGTAGTAAGCTACTCTAGAAATAGTGGTTGAACAATATCAGTTGCAGATATCTGATATCTCTGGAAGATGAAAGAATGGACAGTATGACTGCAGGCATCAGTCACAAACTGGGCCACAATGAAAATTGCTGCTGTCTTTGACAGGTTTGCCAAAAATGCACTTGGACTTGCACTAAAATGTTTCTGAAATTCTTCTGGTTCACCAGTCTGGATTTTGTCATTTGAACGTTAGTGATCACCTCTCTTGCTGTGCAAAAAAAGAAAAAAGAATTCCTAGCTCCACATACAGTTGGAACAGAACTCTGCAGTTCTGACTCTGAATTCCCTTTTGTTTCTACGCCTGGGATACAGGGAAAGCCTCTCTGTAAAATCAAGGAATTTTACATGATGATAGAAGCAGGTGAGGTGGCAGTATAAGCCATCAGGTAGAGCAGTAGGTCCTTTGATTGCCAAAGCAGTGTGTTTCTATCCTGGACCTTCTGCTAATTAGCTCTACACATCATTTTTTTCCTTTCTGTAATACTGAAGATATTTAGTGCTTTTAGGATCTCAAGATGGAAAGCACTACATTAGAGCTAACTGTTTAATTTTTAAGTCTGAGAGAAGTTGGATGGAAGCAGCTTTCCTGTTAATGAACCTCAAAGTTCTCTTTCACAATTCTGTTTAAACAAACAAAAAAAAGGTAAAAGAAGTAATGTGGGGTCTAACCATTTTGACGAAAGCTTAGGAAAACTAAAACTGAAGTTGTGACACACATTTTACAGCTTATGATGAGGACAAAAAGTTCTAAGTTCAGACACTTTTTTTTTTAATTCATTTTTTTTTCTTTTTATTCTGAGTGACCAGAAATACTGAGAACTTTAAAAAAAATGTATATCTTGGTTTCTTCTAAAAATTATAGCTGCTTAATTCAGCCTTTTTACATAGTTTAAAAATTACTATGACAAGAGTTAGATATAGACAAGGAGTGCAAAGAAACAAAGAGATTTTGTTGGCTAGAGATTCTGTTGGTCTAGTGATTTGCACACCAGCAACCTAACCACTGTCATTTGAACTTTGCTTGGGTTGTTTTTTCGTTTGTTTTTTAAGCCCTTGGTTTCGAGGAGATTTGAACAATGTCTCTGAGGAAGATTTTTCAGACTACTTACAGGAAGGTCCTCCTAATCGTAAGGTGCAGCATAGGAAAAAGCACAGGGTTTTTTAGTTGTTTGGGTTGGTTTGTTTGTTTTTTTATTAAATGAACATGCAGGTAAAGGAGGCTGGTATCAGGCTGATCAGTAGGAGGGTCTTTTTGATACTGACTAAGAGACATGGCTGAGGTTTCGAAATGCCTTGGAAGTAAAGGTGGGTAGCTTATTGGATGCAAGCAAGAAGAGGGTGTAGTGGAGCAGTGCAGAGAGATGTCAAAATTAAACGCTGGGGTAACTTTGCAGCATCTTTCTGAGGTTGCAGACACAACAATTGAACTGCTTCAAAATGTCACTGTTTGTGAACTGGTTTACAATCGTGAAGTTCTGTGGTGGTAACATCAAAGGGCTGAAAGGTGAGCATCAGGGGAGATGGGTGAATTTGGACCCATGCTTTTTGGCTCCTAGGTGCTGGGGGTGCAAAATGAGGTGCTGTGGCTAATAACGAATGAGGATGCAACTGACTTGGTAAAACAGCTTCAAGTAAAAAGCGGTACAAGGAAGCTTATTGATTTTTTTTTTTTTTTTGGTTATTTTATTTTATTTTATTTTATTTTCTCTTTTTTCTTGTCTGTAAGTTGGGAATAGACCTCGAGCTACAGACCAGTGGCAGTTAGGGATGTAGTGCAGAATGATACAGTGAGAGATTCCCAGAGGACTGACCAGATCCATGTCACCAAAAGCTTGATATCCAGTCATAACGGTGAACAGGTTCAAAATAATAATAATGCTTCTCTGTAGATATGGCATTCATCATGATATGCATAGCTGATCAGAGGAGAGCTGCCCACTGAAATAAGCTGCAGCAAGAGCTGGAGCACATCAGTGGTCCCACATGGCTGTTTGCTGTGGCTCTGCATACCCCTGACTTGTGAATAAAACCTAATCTTTCCAAGGGGTAGCCCTGTAAAAAACAATGTCTGGTTTTGCTGTAACCACAGGATAAAAGCAGGCTGGTGGTGGTGTCTCCAATGATTTAAAAAAGACAAATGAGGAATGATTAAAGATGTCTGGTTAGTTATGTTGATTCTTGACCTGTGGACTTGTCTTCTCTGAGATATCAGACAAACAAAAGTTTTCAGTTTAGACAGAAAGAGAAAGGTCTGAGGCAGGTAGAGAGGTGTTGGTTGAATTTGTATTTACCTATGAGATTATATAGAATTAAGGGATAGAGGAGACATGACCAAGGCCAGATTGTTGGAGCACCTAATCAGACAGCTTGGAGGAAGAAAGAATCATTCAAAGGATACCCTGAAAAAACTGATTGAAAAGCTGGGAAGGAGAGAATGCTTAACTCCCAAAGGCAAGTAGTCCGTTATCCATCTGCCAGTTCAATTCAGTATTAAAAAGGTATTTTGAATTACAGGCATTATGATATAGAAAGGCAGCTTCTATTTTGTACCAAGATTTCCTATGTACTGTTATCTTCACACGGAAATTTTTTTTTATATCAATTTATGTAGTTCAGTCGTGGCACAAGTGAGTTTGACCAAATGCATATGCAGGTATATAAGGAACAAGCAAGAACATCATTCTGGAAGGAAGTGGCTTTTTTGGAAATGACTAAAGATCATAAATATGTTAAGATTTTTGTCAAGGTTGCAATAATAAATATTGCGTATTATGTATTTGTACAACTTGTGAAGTTATTTTTAGTTCATATTGTGTTATAGTCTTAATATTTCTCATACTAAATTCTGCTGTCATTTTTATTTTCATTATTGCATGAAATATTATTCTGAAACCTTTGGTTTCCAGGATTTGAGGGATGAGAATAATAAATGACTGAAACTGCTGCTTGACATGTGGTTTGTTTTTTTTGTTTGTTTGTTTGTTTTTGTTGCTTGTTTTTAGGTAACTGGGGGTTCCAGTGGAATTGGAAAATGTGTTGCTATTGAATGCTATAAGCAGGGTGCATTTATAACTCTCATTGCAAGAAATGAGGTATGTTATACAAGTTTACTTAAAAAGTGTCCTGAAGCCATTAAAGTACAATTATAGGGGGTTTTTTATAGACAGTAATTAGTCACATAGTGTTTCTGGCAAACACTCGCTAAAATCCATTACTGTTTCTTTGTCCAAGCAATCTGGTTTAGTATCTTAAAAATGTTGACTACCTCCCCACGTGCACACACCTTTCTTGTTGCAGCTGTTGCTTTTAAGAGGGTGACATCTTTTTTTAGTGGGTGATGTCTTTCTTTCTTTCCCCCATTAAAAAGGTTTTGCTGCCTTTATGTCTTATGAATAAGAGCAGTGGCATCAGAGATAGCCCTGGTACAGCCTTGAGAATGCTACTAACCCTGCAAGCAGATGATTAATAAAGTAAATAGAGTGAATGCCAGAGTCCAAAAGACAGGATCTTCAGTTTCTTTATTGCCTCATACAATATAGAATATATATCGATATAGAACAAACAGTATAATTTGTTCTGTGCTGCCTTGTACACTTAATACATCTTAGGTTTAAAACATAAGAACCTAGAATTCTGAGAGTGCTGTCAGGCTTTTTAATCATCACTCCATTGTAAGAAAATATGGGAATTAAGGTTAGTTTTTTGTTTTGTTGGGTTTTTTGCTTGTTGAAGCTAGCCAAATTTTTCATCAAGACACTTTAATGTAAATAATCCTTCAGAAAGTTTTTCATTTTGGTTACAACTACCCAGCTTTTCCCACTATTTTTTTTTCAGTTCCATTTGGCAGATTTTTAACCAAAATATTCATTTATTGTGGAAGTGCAAACAAATTTCTTGAGGAGGCAAATGGCATTTTTTTCAACCAACAGTTGTGCCTGGAAATCTGTATATAATTGAAAAAGTCCCTTTTACAGTCTTGAATACAGTTTGCTAATTCTTACAATACTAAGATAGTTGCATAAAGTAAGTAAAATTTAAAAAACAGAAAAACTGCCCCAATTTGGGGGCAAGCTGAGTGTGTGCAATTACTGCAAGTGTTCAGCAGGATCATTTAGAGAATAGTATATAAACAATATTATACAAATCAACATTAGCTCCCTAAAGTCTTCCTGTCTGTTACTGAATAAAATATTAATTGACATGTCTTTTCTTAGTCCTAACAGCATAGTAAGGGCTTGAATGCTGGCATTAAGCCTCTAGAGAGTGTAAAAATCTAATGTTGTGACTTTTGAGAGCTTAATGAAGCTAATGGTTTTGATTTTATAATTTTGTCCATGTCAATACACTAACAAGATCTAGCCAGTTTAAAGACAGACTTTTTACAAAACTAAAAAAAAATAGCTATCCTCAGATTCCTGAAGCATTTTAAATGTTGTTATAATATGAAAGAATAATGCTTGAACTATGGTATTAATTTCAGAACAAGCTGTTGCAGACAAAGAAAGAAATAGAAAAATACTCTGTAAATGACAAACAGGTAAGATTTGTTGCTACCACTAGCTACTCAAATGTTAGTGTCTGTCCTACATATAATTACAGTCTTAAAAGGGAAACTCTTTGGGTCATGAAACATTAATTTTACAAATTTGAAAGACATTTTACCTGCCTAGATGCAAGTTCAGGCTTTTTGCATCTTTGTTATCATTTTAACTATACAGAGCTCTACATTCCACAAATGGAAGGGTTTTTTGGTGTAAACATGTTCTGAGTGAGTCATGTATTGTTATGGCTTATGATAAATATAGAACCCTGATTCTGCATCTTGACACTTAAATACAGGAAGAGCTAGTATCTTTTCCTTTTTTTTGCAAATCCATTCTTTAAATTGTTTTAAAATTAAATCATTAGCGGAATCATCGGTTTGGGAATAGATATAACTTAAAGTTCTTTTCCATGCACTGATTCAGTACAGGCTGTGAGTACATAGTTAAGTCCATTCCTGTTCAGCAAATCACTGAAGCAGATGTTTAAATTAAGCATCTGAAGCAATGGTACAGGTTGAACCTCTAAACACTTCCTTTAGTATTCTGTTCAATAGGAATGTATTTAAGCTTAAATGCTTTTACTCAGTCTTAGGCAGACAGGGTTCTTTGGGTGAATCTGATATCTTTAATTAGACAACTAAATAGGTGGAGAACATTATTTAAGCAAGCTTTAACCTGCCTGACAGCTGACTTCCCAGGTACTTCTCCACTTTTCATCCCCCTTCTTCCCCCCCCCCCCCCCAAGCTTATCTCTTACCCGTCTTCACTGACTGCCTGTCTCATATGCATACCAGCCCAGGGTCTGGCTTTTTTACTTTTCATTCCATCCAGGAAGAGCACACATCAACTGCTGAAGCTTTCTTAGCCTGACGAAGGGTCTTTGAACCCGAAAGCTTGCCTGAATGTTGTTTTCCAGCTATTTAGTTGGTCTAATAAAAGATGATCAGATTCACCCAAAGAACCTTGTCTGCCTATGTCCTTAGACCCAACACAGCTACAGCCTACACCCCTTTACTTGGTCTTGGGGCTTCAGAAGTGTTTTTAGAGCTTCCTGCCTTTTTCAGTGTAAACCAAATAAAATTACTGTGTTCAAAATGCACAGAACTCTTCCAAATAGAGAATTCTAAAAATTATTTCCATTTTTTTTTCCTTTGTTGTAACAATGAATGAAAAACAGCAGAAGAATTGGTATGGTGGAGTTGGTTACTTCTCCTCGCTTGTGCCTAGAATTGCTATTAATGACTGGCAAGATTTTTTTTTTTTATTATTATTATTTTTTAATGCTGGTAAATCCTCATTTACTGGCATGTATGCTAGCTGTAAAGCACTGCTTCTGTCCACAAGTGAATTAGTTGACAAACTGGGTATTGAGTAGAAAAGAAGCAGTAAAGCTCACAAATAGAGGTGGGATTGATGCTACCATCTGATATTAAGGTTGCCCAATACCATTTCCAATAACTTTTTCTCATTTATAACTTTGTCATAATCTCATAACTTTTGGGCATTCATTCCTCAGAAGACTTTGGATTAAGGCACAATATATTTTCCCATGGTTTTGTTCTGTCAAAATTCTGGCAATCTTTTCTTTGATGTTCTAATGCCCCCTTTCTTTGGATCAAAACTTGATTGGGGTAAAGCCTCTGTGTCAGGGATGTCCTCATGAAAAGCTATCAAAATTCAGTCCAGTCTAATTTATAGGTCTCTCTTATTTTCCCTTTCTTTAAGGCAGGTAGCACATGCTTACAGAGACTTGTTAGAACTTTGCTGCTAAAATCTTTGACTGTACCATCCTTAGTAGGTATCTTGCAGCTCAGGACTGAGTAGGACATTAATTGCTATCTCAGGCAGTGCTGGGATTGGGCTCTAGAACTAAGAGCAAATAGCTTGCCTCCCCTATACTCAGTGCTGCCTTGGCTGGGGGCTAGGCAGTATATTGAAAGAATGATTTAAGTGTAAAGGAAACAAGGGATGAATCTGGTGAGAACAGGAAGCTTGAGACCAGCAGTTTGGGATTTGGTTTAAGGTGGAACACTAGGACTCATTGGAAGCTAGCATAGTAAGAAAAGGAGGAGGCCTGGCAAGAAACAGAATGTAAAGTAGAGCTGTGATTGATTGGTGGTGGGGCAAGAATCAGGGAAGCAAAGATTGCATGGAAAGAATATTATTTGCTCATCTAAAGCTGTCACAGTACAGGGGGACTGATTGAATGGGCAGAATTAATTCTGGCATTTCCTTGCTTTTCCTGGCATAATTAATACAACCTTTTCATTTATTTTCAATGTACAGAGCCCTAAACAGGTAATGTGTGCTAAAGGGAATACAGTCTATAGAGAGCTCACAAAAAAGTGGGACTTTTTCCAGTTACTTCAGTGGGAGTTAGATTGCACCTTTTAAGGCAGAAGCAGCTTCATTATTGAACAAATGCAATTTGACCCTCTAAAAGAGGAAAGCTGAGGGGAACTATTAGGGACAGTTTAGAGGATGTATGGTGTCATTTCTTCTGGCTTCTGCTTAATAAAAGGAATTACCCATATTCTGTGGAAGGTAACATTAATGATCATGGGGAAAAGGAACTCTTAATGATTTAGTGATGGAAGTAGAGACCTGCATATACTATCTGATTGTCTTATCAGAGGTAAAGAATAGGTTTGGCAGCTGCTGACTAAAGTGACTCATGTTGCAGGCAACTCACCAATTGTTTAGATAAGTAGTCTTGCTCTGAAGTGTCTGCTGTTGCTCTGGGGTTGCAACAGCTGAAACCGCCTGACTGATCAGCCCTCTGTATTCAAGTAAGACAACATATTCTTCTTTTAATAGTGGGTTTCCCCCCTGCCAAATTCTAAAATGTAATAAAATTGATTCATCAACTCCAAGAAAGTAGAACTGAAGAGAACGTAAGTTCAAAGCTAAGCCTGGCATCTGTACAGGTAAACCTGTAAGGATATTCAACCTTTCTATTTCTCCTGCTGTTGTGGTCCGTGCTTGTCTTCTATGATCAAACCATAAGGCTGGATTTTGGAGGGTTAGCAAGAGGATATTTTGGACTGTAACTTCTAGATTGTTTTATTATAAAATATACTTGTTTGTATATCTGTAGGTCTCAATTGCTTCTTGTTGCAGAATGAAGACCCACTGTTTGTGCCAGGGTGGGTAATATCCAAAGCTTGAATAGTCTTGCAACTCACTTACCTAAATACGTACAAATGTGGGAGCTTCTCAGTCTGCAGTTGGCTCATCTTGCCAATTTTTATAAAATTTAGTACAGCTAGTGTTTTATAAACAAACTAGTTAAGCATCTGAGGCCTTGTGAAAGAGTTTCAGTATTTGAAAAATGAAGATATGTACTTAAGGCACTTAGTTGTGAGTGTTTTGTAACCAAACAATCCATTCCTCTGACCCATTTGTAAAAACATAGGCATTAGGCATTGCCTCTTTTGCACCTTTACTTGTCCATCTTGTTCACGTGCCAACTGTAACAGTGCCTTTGGGAGAATCTCTAGGCAGTTATCCTTACTGTCTCCCCCATAAAATGTTCAGAAGCCCATCTAGTGTCACTGCAATTTGTGGGACACTGATGAGAAGGACTAGGTAACCAGACAAACAGGATTGGCTATCGGCTTCTGTTTATACAGCAAACCAGTGTTGCAACCTTTCCATAGGCGGATAATCTTACTGCCTAGGCTTCTGGAAAATTTGGCAAATAGTTACCTGCCACAGTTCCTTTGTATTTTATGCATCATAAATTCCCAGTAAAATTCATGTTGAAACTTCATTTGAGAGAGTACTTTAAGTAACCTGACCAGAGCCACAGATTAGCAATTGGAATGCTAACAAGAATGCAGGAACAACTAGTCATTGTCATTCACTGGAAACCCTGTCAGTGTCAGGAAAAATTGAGAAAATCTTCAACTTCAGCCATTGGTTACTATAAATTTTATGGATTCAGAATCATTGTAGAAGCTTGCTTTCTTTTAGACCTAAAATTAGTGTTCATATTCATATGAATTCTCAATATGAAACCATGTGCTTCATGGTTCCAAAAGATTAAAGGTCAACAATATTGTGAAATTACTTTTGGCATCTGTTATGTGAAGAGATCCTCATATCTTAAATATATGTCACAACTGTAACATTAGTTACTCATGGAAATGTTTTCCATTCTATCAGTTGCAGCTTTCCAAATGAAACCCAATAAAGAAGTGCACTTAACCTGTTTTATAAAAATAGTACCAAACTTTTACATGAGTAATGTCCTATTGTTAGAACAATCTATTGAAAAGAATAGCATAGAGAAACTACGGCACTAGCTTAGAATTAAGTAAACTAGTATTTGTTATTTAAGACACTTTTTTTTTTTTTTTTTTTTTTTAACTTGTAATAGTAGTATAATCGTTAATTTCCGGAGTAAGGTTCTGCCTTTATAAATGAATAAGCCTGGCCTCTCAGTAACCCAGTAAGGTGGGTATTGTCCTTATCTTGCATTTGGAAGCATGTGAGGCACACACAGACCACAGAAAGTGACTTCTTCATCTGCTGAAAAGATTTGTTCTTTAAAATCTTCTAAAGAGTTGGACTTGATTCTTATTCTGCTGAATGTTACAGCCTCTCTTCTTTTCATTAGGTTGTGCTTTGTATATCTGTTGATGTGTCTAAAGACTACGGACATGTGGAGAACGTCCTAAAACAAGTAAGGAAGTAATTGATTCATTTATGTTCAAAAAGCTCTTTCTCATGCTACAAGTGTGTAGTAGAAATATTTACAAGAAACTATTAACATTTGACTTGCCACATCATAGGAAAAACACTTTCCTACCTATTAATATAGATCAGGATTGCCCAACTGGTGGCCCACAGACTGTATGTGGCCTCCAAACAGTTAGCTTGCGCCCTGAAAGCTCCCAGCGCAGCTGCCACTGCTGCTTTCCCCTCCTGACTTGCTACTGCTATGGCCACTAGGTTCTCTGGGTTCCTTTAGCTTCTGCTTACTTCTCCTGTTCCTGGGGGTGGGCCAGTGTAGCAGGAGAGGGTTGGATGCATGTGCTGCTTGAGACAGGGGAGACGGTTGGCCCTTGCACTGTGTACAAAAAAGACAGGTACTGGGCTGCCAACATTGCGGATGGACGTATGGCCAGGAGGGGAGGAGGGAGCCAGGTTGTTTGCACCATGTGAGAAGGCTAGGGTGGCCACATGGCAGGGGAGAGCCCTGGCACTGCCTGCATAGAAAGCATCCCTCCGTCTGCAACACACCCCTCATGAAGCCTCCAGAATTGTGGCCTGTGTGGCTTGTGGTCCCCATCTGCCTGGAAGTTGAACAGCCCTAATACAGATAATGTTTTTCCCTTCTTAGGCTCAAGAGAAATTGGGACCAGTTGACATGCTTGTTAACTGTGCTGGAACATCAATTACAGGAAAATTTGAAGATCTTGAAATGAATTGTTTTGAAGTAAGTTTACCATGTTCCCTTACTTATATCGGATAAATATCCTGAAGTCCTTGCAGACTTGCTAAAATTGTATTAGTGTTTCATGAAAACTCTTAAATCCTTTTTCATGAGGTCAGTTCTACTGTGAACTCAATATATAAATTGAAAAAATACTGTGCACCTTATAAACAAAAGACAGTCATGGGCTTGAAAAATTTCCTAGAAGATATCTTCTGTATTTTGAATAAAAAAGAAAAACGACTACAGGAGAGCTGAGAAATATGGAAATTTTTTAGTAGCTTATGGTCAAGTATTTGGGGTATAAAATACAACTAAGTTGGTAAAATAATACTCTTTTCTGTTTGTCATACAAGTTTGGGTTTTATTTGGAGCTCTGCAAAAGTGTTAGATAGTCTGTCTTTCTGACTGTTCACATTTTGATCTGTTGGGTATCTTGCAGGATACTTTCTCTTGGCAGCTAATCAGTTATAGTTTATGGTTGTGTGTGGATTGGACTCTAGTTAAGGGCACCACTAAGTTAGTTGTATACGGACAAGAAATTCTTAGCCAAGGAAATGACTGATTGACCTAAGTCACAGGGACTATTTCCATGTGAAGATGGAAAAAATATTGATAGGCAAGATTTTGTTTCAGCTGATCAATCAAAGCATTCATTGCCTTTCAGCAGAGGGGTGCTTGTTTACAGGTGAAAAGCACCTAGAATAGAGTACTCAGATTAAGTTCTTTTAAGAATGTGTTTCTTAAAACTGTACAGTATATTAAGGAGTAGGATTTGGGTTCATTTAAGTCGATATGAGTCTTTCCATTAACTTTAATTAATGCTTAGTATAAAAACCTGAAGTGCCTAAACTGGTTCATCAGCAGGCTTCTTGCCTTAAAGCTGTAAGTATATTGTGCAAAGTGTGGTCCGTGCTGTTATTATCAACAAGAAATCTAACAGTCTGTCAACACAAGTTTTGATTCTCCACACTGTAAAACCAGCAACAGCTTTCCACAGTGCCAGACAGGCAGCAGAATAGATTGCCATCTCACTTAGGTACAAGAAGGTACCATTTCAGTTTACTATAAGCAAACACTTGAACTTGAAATCTATATTTAGCTTACTGTCAGTCTTTCTTTCTGGGTGGAGGAAAAGTTGGACTTCTGCTTTATTTGGGACTTGTATATATATTGGTGGGGGGGGTGTTTTGTTTTCCCTTTTTGGGGAGTTAAACTGTTATTATTGAACTTTACAAGTACTTACGGTCAATTCCTGAAACTTGTGTTGAAGGCTTCAGACACTGACTCCTGCTGTGTTCCTGCTATGCTGAATGGGTGAAGAGTTTTCCTGGTGGGGTGGGGATGGGACTTTCCACCTAGTGTGCTGTATACTGCAACTTTATAATGTCTTTCATGAGTTGTACATACCACAACAATAAGTAGTTAGTTGACCAGTGTATTCACTACCAAAAAAATAAATATAACACAAATAATCATGCCAGATTTTCTAAGATAACCTCTGTTTTTGGGTCAGTGTTCCCAGTGACTCCCTGACTTTTTCGGACTAGGTAATGTCCTGCAGCATCTACTAAAAAGGCTGTCTAAAATGTCTAAATTTAGAGATAATTACTCTAATTTTAATTTTAGAGATAATTTTCATACTGCTCTGAAGTGTAGAGCTATTAACATTACACAGTTTTTTGAGCTACTTTTGCTATAGTAGCTGGAGCAGATGTTAATTACTCCTAGCTGCTGGTTTGTTGCATTTTGCCCCCCAAAGCAATAATTCAAAATTAAGTTAGCCTGTTCCTGCTCTGTTTGTCCTTATAATCTGTATTTGTTCACTACACTAGTCTCATAACTAGGAACCTACTTAAATCAAAGTGAGAGAGAGTTTTTTTAATAACTCACAGCGCATGCATCTGATTTCAAGGACATTTTCTGGTGGCCCCACCCCTTGGTGCTGATTGGCGGAGATGCCCTGGCAGGGGAAGGAGGGATGAGGGGGTAGCTGCCATTGTCTGCTGTCCTTTGTGCCACCTTGCCAGCTGGTGCCTTCCTCTTGTGGCAGTGAAGACTCTGGAGAGACAGCATTTTTGTTGTTGTTGCTTCTATGAAATCTGTTAAACTGTGAATTAAGTAAGCCGCTACCTATAGCACAATTGTAATTGAATTATAGATTATGAAAGGTCAGGTTTTTTTCTTCTATAGAGGGGAGACAGACAAAAAACTTTGCCCTACCCTGCCAGTAACTGGATAATATCTGAAATGTAAATCATCAGACTTCTGATTCTTGTTTTGAAACATGGAAAACTGTGTGTGACTTTACTTTTAATTCCTCACTGTATGTTTGCATATAACCAAATGCTTAATAGTTCTGTACACCAGGGGTTGGCAGCCTATGACAAACAGGCCAGATCCAGCTGGTGGAGCCATAGATTTGGCAGCAGGGGTCTCTGCTGGTACTGTGGCCACAGTCAAGTGACATTCATTCCACTAGAAAGGAGGTTTTGCTGCAAAGTGGCAGGAATGGCAGCCAGCTCCTAATGCCTGCTCTCCTTCAGCCTGAGCTGGGTTATTCTGACTGCTCGCCAGAAAACATTGATGACCCCTGCTCTACACAGTTGCAGAAAGGCTTTTTCTATAGTAAAGTCAGAGTTCAGTGTCGAAAGACAGTAAACTTTCTTTTTCTTTCTGAAAGAGAGCATTTTATTTCAAGGCATTTAGTATGTTAAGTGGCATTAGATAATTTTATATTGAAATATTCATGCTTGAGGTAGGCATCTTGACCACAAACTGTCCTAAGGTTTAGAATAGAATACAGTTTTATCTTCCCTAGAGCAACTGAAATAATTAATCACAAGTCTTTTAGGAGTTATGATTTGACAGATTTAAATATGGATTTTGACAAATGTCTGCTTGACAAATAGTATATACTCTGTGCAGAACTTAATGGCCGTCAACTACCTGGGTAGCGTTTACCCAAGCCGTGCAGTAATTCCTAACATGAAGGAAAGAAGGATGGGAAGGATTGTGTTTGTATCATCTCAAGCTGGACAGCTGGGGCTGTTTGGTTACACAGCTTATTCTCCATCAAAGTTCGCTCTTCGAGGATTGGCTGAAGCCCTGCAAATGGAGGTATGACTCTATTTCTCATGTATGGTGGCTTAAGGAAAAACATTGTATCCCTTGCATGCTTGCGTATGGTATCACATACTATATTACAAAAATGCTTCTATATAATGGAACCAATTAATAGGCCAGTGCATAACAGCAGTATTTGATAGGCTTCAGATTTAGCCGATTTGGAGGGACAGCAGTTTGAATCACTGTCCTGATTCGATTCAGATTCAGAGATTCGACTGCCGAATCTCCTCTGAATCAAACACATGGTGGTGGGGGCATGGCAGTGGCAAGCAGGGCCCCATCCCATGCCTGCTTCCCCAAGGTTGCTCTGCCCGGCCCCAGCATCCCAGAACATTAGAAAGAAGAAAAAAAAAAAGCCGTACACTCATCGGCTGCAGCAGCAGCAATTGGGGCCTCTGGGGGCTTGTGGCAGAGCCCTCCTGCACAACACAGGGTATCAGGGATTGCCTCCCCTGCCCGGCACTGGTGCAGCAACTGTCACATTGTGCAGGTACCACGCACTGTCCTGGAGCTGGAGTGGCTCCAGCAGTCGTCCAGAGCCCAGCAGCACTCGGCCTGAGTGGTCACAGCTCCTGGACAGTTCATGGGGCTGCGCTACACCTGTATGATGCAACACAGGTGCCAGGCAGGGGGAGCCAGTCCCTGCTGCCTTGTGCTGCACAGGGAGGCTCTGCCACAAGCCCCAAGAGGCCCCGATTTGCTGCTGCTGCAGCCAGTGAGTACAGGGTTTGTTTTGGGGGGTTTTGGGGGGGATGGGGGTGTGCCAGAATGCAGGGACCAGGTAGGGGAACCATGTGGGGGTGGGCAGGTGTTTCCCCACCATGATCCCCTCCTGCCCCCCCGTCCCTTACTTAATGGCATGGAGCCCAAGTCCAGCTCCCTGCGGCAGCAAGTGGGGACCACGCAAATCTCTGAATAGATTCAGAGGCTTCCTATTCAATTCAGACCTTTTAATGAGTCTTCAGATTCAGAGAGCTTTGCTTAGCCCTGCCAATCAAGAACAAAGTGATAGTATTTAAAAATGACACGTCATTTTCATTTCACAACTCTTCTGACAAATCCCAAGTATACTTCAGGACTGAAAGTCACTTCAGAGGTCCATGTTTGTCAGTAACTTTTGGATGAAGTGTTTATCTTAGAAGTGAAAAAACCCCTTCTAGTTGGTACTCCTGCAAATTCAGTCAAGTTATTTTCTTTCTGTTTTATGCATCGTTGCTGATAACAAACAATAGTGTTCTGTTAGATCTTTAGTGGAATCTAATTTCTCTTTTATAGATTATTGAAATTTCATTCAGTTAAATTTAGGCAAAGAATTTTGATGAATGGGAAGGAGTAGAATTGGTTCATTCTTAGACTCAAGAAGCCCACACAGCCTGAAGTAAAATGGTGAAAACTTTTTTTTTGGAAGTGGCTGTGATTATGAGCAAGAAGAATCTGTTGACTTAAGAGAGACCTTTCTGATATAGTGTTTCTAGTGCTGTTTTGTTTTTTAGAGCGGTATTCTCTCAAGTCTGTGAAAGGTGTCAACTTGTAGTAAACCGTAATGTGTCTCTTACTTTAATTTATAAATTAAGTTTGGGTCAGGCCCAGTGGTAAACAGTTAAAGATTTGAGAGAAGAGGGAAAAGCAGTCATAATAAGTATATCCTAATAGGCACCCAAGTAAAATGCATTTACAAGTTTAACAATTTCATCTAATTACATTTAAAATATAATGTATTTTCCTTTGATTTATAGATCAGCAATTCTCAACCAAGGTGCAGCAGCATCCTGGCTGCCATGAGATCTTTTCAAGGGTACTGCAGGGTGCCATGAAATGTTATTACTGTTAGGTGTGCAAACATGATTTATACGATAGTCTGAATTCATAGTGTTACAAATGATCTGCCCTGTTGTGGACTTTGGAACAGAAGAATTGCTCTATTATTTTTTCTGTAGTCAAAAACAAATGAAAATTAAGAGCTTTCATTTTCTGAGCAGTGTCTCGAGTCTTAATGAGGTTGAGAACCACTGTTAGACCTTTGTTCCCATGGTTAGGAGTGCTGTAGAGATGGGGTATACTCTTTATATAGGTAGGGCATTTTTACACATGTTCCAGGGGAGGCACTTCAATTAGAGCAGCTCCAAGATCCACTATAATGAAAGCAACAGGAGCATCTCTTGTATCAGCATCCCCATGCTTCAAAATGGCAGCAGAGATGCTAGCTAAAGCTCGTCAAATGACCTTTAGTTAAAGTGCCCCTACCACCACCTTGAAGTGGGGATGCTGATACATGACAGGCTGTTTGAGCATGGTAATTGTCATGCTCCAGCAGACTTGATTAATCGAGGTTGTTCCATTGTACTGTAAAATTACTGTGTATCAAAGCAGCCTCCTGGCTCGTGTACAGGCACCCCTAGTGACTGGGGTATGTGAGAGGGATGCCTCTCTCCACTCCATCTGTCTGTCTAATGGCACCTGAAGGCTGTTGGTTTAGACTTCTTGAACATAAGGTTAGTAATTTGATTTCTTAGGTGGCCAATGATTTTTGCTCACGTCTAATTCTCTACTCTTTGAGCATCTGAAAGTTAGATGGTACATCGAGTGGATTAATACACAGTACATAAGAAGAATAACATTTATGAAAGGTACTCTAATGTTGCTTCTGAGTTCTCATACTTTGGATGCAAGTTTTGAATCCTTGATCTTATTTATATTGAGGTAGTTTATCATAAATTGGTACCTTACTGTGTGTACTGTACAAACATCTAAAAAGCAAATCCTTGCTCAGGATTCTTTCTTCTTTCTGTCTCCCTTCCACATTTTTTGTTTTGGGCATAATGTTTTCCCGGTTTTCATTTTCTTATGTTTTTCTGTCTTTTTTTTTTTTTTTTTTTAAACCTTAGAGATGGCATTCAGCAGTCCCTTTTACTAACAAACCTCAGCCTTGAATTCATTTGTACCAACTTCTTCAACCTCTACCTTTTACCATCTTTGCCATCAGTAAATGTTTATTCTTACTTTTAATAATTTAAATTTGTGCTTGCCATAGATTTTGAAATCGTAGTAGGACAGAGGGGTTCAGCTATGTTGTGAATTGCTCATATCGTTTTTATCTTGAAATAATTAAAGAATTAAGAATCGGGGCCAGGGGAGGGGGAGTTATGTTGTTCCTGCACTTTGATGCTCTCTACTTTGCATTTAGTAAGAATTTTAACTATTGTATTTTGGAATGAAAGACTTTAAAGACCAGTTATATACGTTTCTTTTGCAAATCAGATATTTATTATGCTTCCTCATGAAAATTCAGCTTTCTCCCTGAAAACTGTCTGTAAGATTACTCGGGTATTCGCAGATTTGTAACGGCGGGGGGTTAATCTTATCTGTACAACAGAAGTTCTTATAAATATGTGACTACTTTAAAATGTGTTTTGTTTAAAAGTATTTGTTTTTGGGTTTTTGAACAAAATACAGGTAAAGCCTTATAACATCTACATAACAGTTGCCTATCCTCCTGACACTGACACACCTGGCTATGCAGAAGAAAGTAAAACTAAGGTAATTTTAATTCTTTAAGAATCTTGTACACATCCCTAAGGTTTGTCACTTAATTGTATGGTCCACTATATTCACTGACATGTTTCTGAGATTAGTATGCTAGAAATGTTTAACATTGAGTACAGTATATTATTTAACTTTATTAAAAATTGATCAGTGCAGATGCTCATTTTGGTTCAGTGTATAGTTTAAATCTTTTGAGACCTAGAATCATAGACAATTAGGGTTGGAAGGGACCTCAGGAGGTCATCTAGTCCGACCTCCCACTCGAAGCAGGACCATCCCCAACTATATCATCTCAGCCAAGGCGTTGTCTACCTGGGTCTTAAAAACCTACAAGGATGGAGATTCTATAACCTCTGGATAACCTGTTCTAGTGTTTTACTTCCCTACTAGTGAGTTTTTTCCTAATACCTAACCTAAACTTCCCTTGCTACAACTTGAAACTATTGCCCCTTGTTCTGTCATCTGCCACCACTAAAAACGTTCTAGCTTTATCCTCTTTGGAGACCCCTTCAAGTAGTTGAAGGTAGCTATTAAATCCTGTCTGTCTTCTCTTCTCCAAACTAAATAAGACCAGTTCCCTCAGCCTCTTCTTTCAAAACATAACCCCTGGCCCCCTAAACGTTTTTGTTGTCCTCTGCAGGACACTCCAGTTTGTCTACATCCTTTCTGTAGTGGGGGACCCAAAACTGGACATGCTACTCCAGATGTGGCCTCACCAGAGCCAAATAGATGGGAAGAATCACTTTCCTTGATCTGCTGGGTTACTAATGCAGCCCAGTATGCTTTTAACCTTCTTTGCAACAAGGGCGCATTGGCTTATATTCAGATATTGTCCACTGTAACCCCCAGGTCCTTTTCTGCAGAGCTGCTGCTCAGCCAGTTGGTCCCCAGCCTGCACCATTGCATAAGATTTGTTGTATCCCAAGTGAAGGTCTTTGCACTTGTCCTGATTGAACTTCATGAGAATTCTTTTAATCCAGTCCTCCAATTTGCCTAGGTCTTTGAATCCCAGCCCTGCCCTCAAGCATATAGTTTTCTAGGTTGGAAGGGACCTGGTAGATCATTGGATCTACTACTTCCCTGCCCATTCTCCCTCCCTCTCACCCTGCCAGCTTGATGTCATCTGGAAACTTGCTAAGGGTGGACTCTATCCTATCTTCCAGGTTGCTGAGGAAGATATTGAACAAAACTGGCCTCAGGACCAAACCCTGGGGCACTCCACCTGATACTGGCTACCAACTAGACGATGAACCATTGATTACTAACTTGAGTCCGATGATCTATAGCCAGTTTTCTATCCACCTTACAGTCCATTTATCCAACCCATACTTAGCTTGTTTACAAAAATGTTGTGGAAGATTTGTATCAAAGGTCTTGCTGAACTCAGTTGTATCATTTTGTAGTTGCCCAGTTCCTCCTCCTTCCTTTTCTTAAAGATGAGCACAATATTTGCCCTTTTTCAGTTGTCTGGGACCCTCCTAATTGCCATGAGTTTTCAAAGATGATGACCAGTTCTGCAGTTGCGTTGGTCAGCTCCCTTGGGTGCATCATGTTTGGCCTCATGACTTATACTCATCCAACTTTTTCTAATTAGTTCCTAACCTGTTCCTTGGCCACTGTTAGGTGCTCACCTCCTCCCCATACTGTGCTTCCAGGTGCAGTAGTCTGGGAGCTGACCTTGCCAGGAAAGACTGAAGTTAAAAAGGCACTAAGTACGTCAAACTGGTGGCTAAACATTTTTTCTCTGCGAAGTCTATTTGTAGAGAGACACACACTTCTTTACAAAATGGTGCTGGAAATGTCATGCAGAAGGATAAGTATTAACAGCTAAATGCATCTACATTTCTTTGCTGTTGGTTTAACAGCAAAATGTATTGTTTTAGGGGGGTTTTAAAGTAGCTTTTGATTAAAACAAACCAAATTTTATTTTGCCCTTAGCTGTCAGAGGTTCATGTTTGTAACTAAACTACTTTATGTGGCTATAATGGAAGGCAGAGTATGGCCATAGTCCAATATCAAAATAGGCTGGAAACACTCTTGCATTAAGTGTCTGCCATACTAATGCTACGCTATCACTTTTGAAAAGTGTATGGCAAATAGGGGCTTTAAAATCCCAGAAAACAATACAGGATTAATAGCTTCTTAAATAGCTGATCAGCACAAGTCACCAAATAAATTGTAATTTTTTTTTTTTTTTAAAGCTACAACATGACTGGAGCTCATGTTCATATTCCAGCATGAACTGAATATTTAGAAGATGAGATCCCCGTTTATAACAGTGTACTGAACCAGAAACTCGATATCCAAATTGTTTAACCTTTTTTAGAGCAGTTGTAACATGCTGCCTTTAGATTTAACATTATATGTGAAAGGAAATTCCATTTAGTGTTGAATTTCTTTTTGTCTTTTTCCTCTCTATTTATAAAGGAATCAGAAACGATGTACAACACAATTCTTATGTAATAAGAATATTCTTGTTTAGTCATTTTCTTGAGGCAGTTGACATATTTAATCCCAAATGCCTTTCCCAGCACAAAATACTAAAAGGGGAGACTGAGAATCTGATTTGCAAAACAATTATTTGCAGTTTATAAATTCTAGTTGCCTCTTGTTTGGCACCTGTTGTCTTTATTTTTCCTCATTTAACAAAGTAGTAATAAACCAAATGACACGCACAAGATAAGCTTGTGTTTTAGAGGAGATTCAGTGGAATTTAATTTATTTGTTAAACAGGGTTTCTGAAGTATTGTTAATTAGAAGAAATCTAAACGATTAAGAATTGGTTTTATTTAAGCAAATCTTAAATTTTCATGTGGCTTCTTCCCTTCAAAATTAGGTCAGTATGCTATATAATCTTTGCTTACATTCTTCTTGGGATTGTAGAGTGAGCATCACAGTTCTTTGGTTATTGTTTGGTATAATAAAGACAAAGTGTGAGTGGTCCTGGATATCTTAAAGTTGAAGGGAATAGTTAGAATCCCCTACCATTTCATGTTTAATAATTAAAAGTATTATTTAGATGACAGTTTTCACACCGTAGCTGTGATGGAGGCCTAACATGCTAGATGCTCTATGAATGTGAGTTTGATGTTCAAACCTCGGGATGCATGTTCAAACTGATTAAACATGATAATGAAGTATTATAACTATTTTCATAATAAAACTTTTTCCGTAATATTAGATGCTCACAACTGTTTAAAACACTTACCTTGTGCTTAATATCAGACTAAAGCTATTTTGGCTTTTATGGTATTTGACCACAGCCCCTTTCTACATCTATGGGTAAGAAGAAGAGAACATATTTTGGCATGATTTAGTGAAAATGGTTGAAGGCTGCAAATAGGTGTGGAAAGGCCAATTTCTAGTCTTGAATTGAGAGGGAGGTAGAATTGAGTGTTTTTTGAAAGTTGTGAGTTAAAGACAACAGTCTCTGCAATGGTGGGGAGAGAGAGAGAGAGAATCTATAATTAATTGACATGGATATAGATATATATATCTAGGTAGATATCTATATTATTACTTATATAATATCAGACAAATATATCATAACTATACATAATTATGTATCACATTTTAATAGTGTGGCTTGATATAGATAATATATACATATAGATAAAGCTACATTATAAAAATATAATAAACAGTATTAGTGATCTAGATCAGCAAACAGAAAATCTTGATTTTAATTTTCCAATGTATTTGTACTTCATTTATTTTCCTAATGAAGGTTTTTCATCAGCTGGCCAAACATGTGAACTTGTAATCAAATAGCCTCGAAAATAAGAGACCGATTGTATTCCATCTATTAGGTGTCTAAGCGGGCTTTGACTGTGGGATCGAATTTCCCATTCCCTGCTCAAGTCCCTGAAAGAACAATTTATGTATAAGTTGGATGGGTTGTCCTCCTACTCAGTTTTGTTTTGTTTGTATGTTTGTTTTATCTTGTTTTGCTTTTTGGTGGGACAGTGGGGAGGGCAGAGGGAGGTTGTGATTTCAGTTTTAAGCTTAAGATGATAGCTGCTTAATTTTATTTTATTATTTATTTATTTATTTATTTATTTTACACGGGCTTAAGCACAGGGTGTTACAGTGTCACGGTTAGGCATCTAGGTCCACTTTGGCATCAGATAGGTGGAATAGGATTTCCCCCTACATTTGGTGCTACTATTTTTTTCTTAAACTGAAAGATACACTGCATCCACGCATTTATGAAGCTTGCCATATATTCATATTTTAAATTTATGCAGGGAAAAACAAATACTAAATAATGTTTCTTATTTCTACATAAATGTTTACCAGGCAGTCATAGGCCACTCCTTGCAGCCTGGCCACCTACCATGGCTACAGATCTCTGCCCTCCTCCCTACCCTCAGCTATAGAAAGGCTGAAAATTTTGAAGCGCTATAGGAACCAGAAAGGAAGGGCTGGGCAGTCAGCAGATGCTACGGAGGAAATAGATTGTGAAAAGCAGTCAGACATGGGGCTGCAGCAAGCTGTTGGTTTCCCAGCCTGTCACAAGTTCTATCCAATCTCTTCACTGGCCAGATTCTGCCTGCAGGCTGTAGATTGACAATGCTTGGTTTACTGAGTGTGAGGATCCACATGGACTGAGATTTAAATTTCAGAAACGTACAACAGCAACTTTCAGTTGTTTGTTTGCAACAGATCTGTTGGATCAAAAATTATCTAAATTGTGGGGGCTCAGCCTTTTGGCCCTGTGGGCCAGGTAAGTGACTTGAGGTCAGTCTGCTGGCTGGATGGAGCCCAGCACCTCCCTCTGCCTGGTCCCACGTGCTGGGACTGGGCCCTTGGAGATCTGGCACAAACCCTGTAGGTTGGGATTGGGCATTTAATCCAGAATGCAGGGCCCAGGGCTTCCCTGGGGTCTGGAAATTTGGCTGCAGGGGAGAGGTACCACCACAGGCCAGGGATGGAGCACCTCTTATCTAAATAAGAGACTTGAAGTTTATATATTCCTTAAGGCATTCAAATAGAACATCAGCTGCTACAATTTGTAATGTCGTTTTATAGGGCAGTAGAGACGGCTTATTAATTCACTTAAGCCTTCAGCAGGCAAATTTCATGTCGCAATGAATAATGGTAACTTCAGTATTTTTGCTTCCTGTGTGCTGTCAGTATAAATAATACTTATTTTCTACTACAGCTTCTAGAGACCAAACTCATTTCAGAAACATCTTCTGTGTGCCAAGCAGAACAGGTGGCCAGAATTATTGTCAAAGATGCCATAGTAAGTAAATTAATTAAGATCTTTGGGAGGGGAATGGAATATGAAGGGGGTTCATGAAAAGCCTTTAGAAAGGTTTAATGGGACAACTAAATATAAATAAAAAAAGTAAAATGCCATGTAGATTATATTCTAGGAATGTGAGTATATATTTTTCCCATTAAACAATAAATACTCCAGAAACCATCTTTTACTTAATCCCCTAGAGCTAGTGTGTGCCTGGAGTTCCTACTCCTAAAATAGCACTTAAATCATATAGCTGTGTCATGTTAGAAAAAGGTTCTGACCTAAATTGTGACGTGTTCTAAAAACAGAAATCCTGATAGCTTGTCATGCATCAAACATAGTAAAAGGAAATTGGCCTAATCCATCCCATGAAGAATTTCTTGAATCATTCATTTATCTATTTTAGTTCAATGACTTTTCATCTGACTCTTAAGACAAGGTATTCTAGCTTGTTTTGAAAACTTGAGTGCCTGTTTTGTGAATGATAATACAAAAAATACTGGCATAGTAGCCATCAGCTTTTCCAGAATCTCTTCAGTCCCTGGGACACCTTGTGCCTTCTTCATGTTTAAAGAAAAAAATGGGCATCGCTGGGGACGGTGTCGAACAGCAATTACTGGCAAAGGTGTCATGAAAACGCTTCTTTGTTTGCTTATAGCCACTTAAACAAATATTAAATTAATATATTTATAAGGTCTGGGAACGTCAATCCCAAGAGTAATTATTTTCTAAATCTAGATATAAGCCATTCTGCTCTATCTTAATGCTTGATATGTAAACCTAAAGATGGTTTTTAAACTCAGTTTTTGCAAGTGTTTGCCAACAAACTTTATAATTTTGCTAAACTTTCAGATAAGTGTGAATCCTGTGGCCAGCAAAATTAAACAGCTATCATTTTTTAGGGTGGAGGAGAAAATATTCGCACTCTAAGTCGCATTTAAACTGTTATGCATGAGAGTTATCCAGAAAAACTTCAGTAAAAAAGATGGAATGTTCCATTAACCAGTTTCCATTTTTTTTTTTATAAAGAGGAACCTTAATCCATTACAGTTCTCTCTTTAGTAATGCTGTCTGACCCAATCTTGCTATTCTGTTGGATGAGAGATTTTTTTTTTCATGGAAGTGAAATAACACCGCTCTCAATGTGTCATTCATATAAACAAATTGCATCTAGTATTTATAGATAGGGTGGACACACATTTGAAAAGCCTGAATCTTCGAGCTGTGTTCCACATGCTAAATTTGACATTGTAATAGTTACTGTAGTGCCACTTAAAGGTTATGCCCTGGAGCTGGGAAGGGATGGGGCACGTAAGTCTGTTTTACTGGTGCACATTTTAAAAGTTAGCCTTGCCTTTGGTAACTTATCCTTAGATCTTTTTTCAGACTTCACTGAGATGGCCTATGCACTTTGGGATCTTGTGTTCTTTGTTTTTGTTTATGCTCCGTTTGCCCTCATCTAGTTATGCTAGTGCATGTGCCCAAAACTTGCACATCAAGAACTTCTATACTTCTTGATGCCGCACCCAGACTCTCCTGATTTGCCACACTTTCTGGACAACCTGTGTTCCCAGGAGGTTTTACCTCCATTTCCCCCTCCCCCTGCCTGCACTATGCCTTCCAGAAACCACCAGGTATATATTTTAGTCTTAAATAATCTGGCAAAGTTAGAGAATTCTAGTGCTATCTTTCTAAAGTATGTTTACAAGCAGAGAAAAACAACTCGAATAATTGAGATTCTGAGAATTTCTTTCCTACATGTAAACTTGCTTTGCTTCCAGGACAGCATTGGATTCTCCTACCTTCATTGAGTTTTGATTTGAACAAATCTGTGTGCACTTGAGCAGATGTTTCTCTTTAGACTACTTGATTAGTTCACTGAATATAAGAACTTTTCTATAATAATCCTTTTGTTGTGCTATAGTGTAGCACAGTGCAGTCTCAGCAAGAACAAAATAAAATAAGCCTGTTTTGTATTGCTAACACTTTCTTAAAGCATAACTTGGCATAGTGCATAACTTCCAGAATTTATTTTTTTTTCCCCTCCCACCCAGCAAGGGAATTTTAACAGTTACGTTGGTTCGGATGGTTACATGCTGTCAATACTGACCAGTGGAATGTCACCAGTAACTTCCATTACTGAAGGGCTTCAGCAGGTAAGATATAGAGAGGCTGTGATTTTTTCTTTAACTGTATTTATTTATTAGGAGAGAATAGTCTGTATTTTCAGAGTACTTTTAAACGTTTTCTTCTACCTTGTCAGAATAATAGATATTTATATATAATGAATACGTAGCACAGGAAAATACTTCCCTACCCTTCAAAGCTACAAGTTGTTGGTACCACAGCTAAGATTAGCACTTGGATGGTGTTAAGCTGTTTTAGCTACTTACTCTCCAACCATTATGTACAATGATGATGTTGTGAGTCTCCAGTAAACTTTTTTTGTTCATGTTTTTTCCATTTGTATTGCTTGCTTGCCTGCAACAGCACTGTATTATACAAGTTATTACAAAGGGCATGTTGAATAAACTGAAAGCTGTCTTTCTCTCTGTACTTGCAGATGGTTTGCATGGGCATTTTTCGCATCGTTGGTTTGTTTTACCTAGGAAGTTTTGATAGCATAGTTCGTCGCTGCATGATACAAAGGGAAAAATCTGAAAGCACAGATAAAACTGAATAACTTTCCTTGAATCGGAAGGTCACGTAATATTGGACAGCTTGCTGCTAAATTGGACTCAATTTCTCACCTGAAGACTTTAGAATAAAAGCATTTGGATATGTGATGGATGAGTTCGTGTGAAAAGCAAATGAAAGAAAACAAAAGTACAACCCCAGAAAATGCCAAACTATGCAAAAATATGAAAGAACTAGATTTTAAAGATTTTTTTTTTTTTTTTCAGTGGTTGGAATTGCAGTAATGTTTGAGGTTTGTTCAAGAAGAGTAGAATTTCATAGTGAGTTATTGCTGGTAATTCTGGACAAATACTTTAGGTTTTCTTATTTTGGTGGTGCTTACAGGTAAGAATGAATACCATGACATACTCCACTGAAGAAGTTTTGAACTTCCCTTGCTAACTTGGAAGTCTGTTCACAAACTAAACCAAGACCACATTTTAATTTGAATGATAACTTTTTCTCAGTGACAGTAAATCTGTAGATCTGTCTGTCAATAATGGCTTCTTTTGCTATATTCATCGTGCACCATTATGATGGGTATGTGAACCTTAAATGGTGGAAATTCTTGTATGATCCAAGCCTTCTCAGTGTGGGAGTAGTTAAGAGGTATGCTATACTGATGCATACTCTCTAAAGGGAGATGAAGAACCCATTTCCTACAGAGAAATGCTAGGAGATGCAATTTTTTTTCTGGCTTTCTGATGTATAGCTTCTTAAAAATAGAAAATCAAATCATTAGTACATAAGTGTTTAAAATGGCTGTGAAAGTCATAATTGTTTGAATACTTACAATCTAACTTATTCCCTTTCCTTTTGTTTTGCCAGTTTTGCTCTGGAGAGGAAGGTAGCTTCCGATGCTGCCATGGTGCGCATTTTTAAAAAGACTGCAAACAGTGAGCCAAATGATGATAGAATTGGTTGTAATTAAAGTGTAAAAATAGCAGATACTCTTCCAGTAGCAAGAATGTAGCTTTCACAGTGTCAAAGTGGTATTCTAGGTTAATTGTTATTCCTGGATATGAATACACTTTTTTTTATTTATTTATTTTTATTTTTTTTTTTTAGGATGGCAAGGTCTGGTTTAAAAGTACACACACGCACACTCTCTCTGTTTTTAGCTGTTGCTATATGCACATTGTACTACGTCAAGTTTGTTCTACATCTGTACCAGAGGACAGTGAACACAACAGTATCTTCTAACAATTTAAAGTTTCCAACATTGAAAACGCTTGGTTTATAACACTGGTATAAAGAGGGTGCAGTATATACTGTTCATTTAATGGACAATTACAGTAAGTGCCTATGATGAGTCTTTTTGCAAAAGCTGCATCCTTCATATTTGTTAGCACTGCTACATCTTAGATGTCAGGTTTTCCATGATCAATCAGAAGTCTTAATTTAAAACTGCTAGTGAAATTTAATATTTGCACTTGACAAGAATTGGTTTTCTAACCAGATATTTGACAAAATTGCTGCTGTTTTTAATGAGAAAAAAAGCATTTGCATAATTCTAAACCCTCTTCCTAAAGAATTGTTTAATGGGATGCTGTAGGATAACTTTGTATTTTTTGCTCCTTACGTTTTGAAGTTCTTCCACAATTAACTGCAAAGCTTTTCCTCCACCCAGTGTAATTGATGCATTTTTACTTCTGTTTGGTTTTTTTGGTGGTTTTTTTGTTTGTTTGGTTTTTGTTTTGGTTTTTTTTTTTGCACTGGCACAGTTCATTTTACAAGGTTCATTTTACAAATACATAGGAGAAAATTCACACTGTCCGGCAAAACATTTAAAACCATTTCACTCTCCTTGGGATGTAGATTAGGTTTTGTGAGATGTTTTACAAAGCCTAAAGTTTGGGTCCCTGCCAGCTAGTGTCTCCTAAATAAATATGTTTGAAGTTGTGCATGCCTCTAATCATATGATTAGTTTTGAGACTAGTAGGTGTTGTTGCATTTCTAAACATCTGAGTTTCTTACAGCAGAATAATCTATTCTGCATGTACATTAATTTTATGCTGCTTAATACAGATTGCATATTACAAAGCATTTAGGATATAGATGTTCTCCATGGTTATTCAAAGCCAACATAGCTATGCTGTTAGGATTCTATGATCTCTCTTATTAATGTGTAGGTTTCAGATATGAATCAAATGCATGATTTATAGAAATGTTTTTAAGCCAATTACTGACTTGGTGAGTTAATGTTTTCTGTCAAAACTAAAGTGCATGTTATTTGCATCAGAAGCATAAAGGCCAAGTTTTTTTAAATAACTAGAGATCCCAAGTGCCTCAGTTTCTCAATGCTGAACTTAATATGGTAAAGGATACTTATTTTTCTAAAGAAAGTACTGAGAGCAAATTTGAAGTTTCTCAAGCTGGGCACCCTTGACCTAACTAGTCACTTTGCAAATCTTGGGTATAGATGATGAATTATGAGGCAGAGGTGTCTTAAGAAGTAAGACTATTGGATGAATTGAACACTATGATCCACTCATGCAGAGGCTTAAGCTTATATGTAACACTGCATATTCAGTAAAGCTTCTTACTGTATGGAAGTCTCTCTAGATTGGATCTTCTGGCTATTGTAGTTGCTTGAACCAAGTTTAAAAAAAAAAAAAAGCCCTCAAATCTAAGGGTTACTTTTTTGCTGGTGCAAACTACTGCACTTGGTTTACTTGCATGTGAAGTCTGTCAATTTAGTATTAGCATTATGACATTTTGTAATTGAATGCAGTAATTGTTTACAGCAGGGGTGTCAAGCAGATAACCCTTAGGTGGAATTCTGCACACGGAGTCAGGTCATCTGGTCCACAAACTTTTTGTCCCAATCCTGGCTGTGATAAGGGACCTTCCTGGCACAGCAACCAGCCACCCAGGTAACAGCCACTGGGCACAAGCCCAATATTGTGGTTGGTTCCTGTGTCAGCAGCCAAGCACCCATGATACCAGGTTTCTTTCTGCAGTGCTGAGGCTTGTGGTCAGGTGATTGATTGTAGCTGTGGGAAGAAGCATCAGTGCCAGACTTCCCACAGTGCTGCTGGGGCTCCTGTTTGGCTGCCAGGCACATGAGTGAAAATAGTAGCAGTGGAGCTCCAGCAGCACTACAGCTTGTTCCTGTAGCAGTAGCAAAGTACCTAGGTCTTTCTCCACTGGGTCCCTGATGTGGCAACTGCTCTAGCCAATGTGGTGTCTTGTCCTGGACCAACCAGACTGGGCACTATGTGTACTGGATCTTGTGTGTGAGGTGAGGGGAATACATGGGCCTGACCCAGCCCACAGGGCTGATCCAACATCATTCATCCAGCTTGTGGACTGGTCCCAAACTACTCATCTGGCCTGTGGAGCCAGATGACTTTTATACCCCTGGATTACAAGGATCTAAAATGTTTTAACCCAAATTTCTGTTTAAGTTATTGTAACAAATACTAACCTACACATTTTTAAGGTGGAAGGGAGCTGAAAACAAGAATACTATGCAAACTTGCCTACAGATTCTTATTTGCAGCTACATTTTATATAGAAACCTAAATCTAAAAACTTCAGTAGTGAAATTGCTCTGTGAAGAATCAAACAAAACAACCTTTTACCACCTTTTGTCAAATGACCATAATTTAATCACTAGTGCCATAACTAATCAACATCATATGCCTTTTTTTGATCAGCTTTCAACTTGATTTAGGTTTGAGTTGAACCAAAAATGTTTCTCTTCCATTCCATGTAGCTTATAATTACTGTTTTAAATACAGACTTAATCATAACATTACACAAGCTATACTTTTCTGTAGGGTGTTTATGTGCAATTTAAGTAATTTAATATTTTACTAAAATATAATTGAACTGTAAGGTTGTTTGCTGTGAAAAACTCTAGGCACTTTTAAATGTTAACAATGTATAGGATTATTTTTAAAACATTCCATCTTGTGCTTGTTCATAAGTACTTTTTGTGCAGAAACTGTAAACTAACTTTCGTATTTTGTATTTCTCAAAATAAATGGAGGACCAAGAAGGCATATCATTGTGATGCCTTTTTTTTTTTACTCCCCTCTCCCCTGAAGGAATGTTCACATTTAATGCATGGGCTGACAACCTTATTTTGGGGGTGAGGTTTGAGCCTCAGACTAGAAATAGTCAGTCCCAGCCTTGCACAGGCCTGGTAGCTTCCATGGTACATCATCAGCAAAGGGGTTTTCCCTGCACCCCAGCTGAAGCCACACAGCTAGGAACTGCTTCTGCACAACTGCTGCTTCTTCCAGCACCCCCTGCTCCCTGGCTGCAGTGTGAACCCAGCTTCCAGCTGAAGGAGCTTCAGCAGGGCCAAGCTGGGCAGCTGGAAACTGCTCCCATGTTGCTGCCCTTTCTACCCCTTCTAGTCCACTTGCAAGCCCACATGTGAACACACACTCGCACAAGATGGGTAGAAGTGGCAGCAACATGGAAGTAACTTCCAGCTACCCAGCATGGGTACCTCTGGTTCCATGGGCTGGATGCAGTGGCTTTGCAGGCCACGCATAGCTGACCCGTGCCTTAAGCTGTGAGAGAAATTACCTTTCATGTAACAGTAAAAGTATTGTGCAAGTGAAACTTAAAGGCTGTTAACTATACAGATTTTTTTTTCAGTACATTTGCATGCTTTTTATTGTACCAAGTTTACATTTAACATGAAAAATGTATTCTAGGAGCAAATTTTGATTTAAAAACTTAGATAAAGAAGTTGTTGCAATGAACGTCTCAGGAAATATGAAGAAATAGCTTTCATGTTACCAATTTTATTATATAATGCATACCTTCTCAACATTGCTAAAACATTCTGTAGGCCCCACAATTGGAGAAACCATTTTGCAGGGGTATAAGCATCTTTTTTTTTTTTTTTTTTTAAATCCCAGTAATTTTATAGGATCTGATTCATGCTAGTGAAGCTGAACACTGGACTGGGACAATCCTTTGAATACAGGCAGTCCTCAAACTTGTGACACAATTGGTTCCTGAAAACCGTGTTATAAGTAAAACACCAGGAGGGGGTGCAGGACAAAGGCACAGCTTGTCTGTGGGGAGGGGGGAGGGGAGGCAGCTCCCTCTGCTACACACTGCTGGTCCGGGAGGGCATGAGGGGGTAGGGGGCACAGGGTGTATGCCCCTGGATCTGTGCAGGGCAGGTGGGGCTGATGCTGTGCTACACTGCCCTCTGGGCAGGCCCTGGGAGTGGGGAGTGCAATGCAGTGCAGCCCCAGCCTCACTTGCCCTGTGTAGATCCAGGGGCACATGCTCCCCCCTGCTGTGCCCTCCCAGACCCAAGCATGAAGTGGTGGGAGCTGCTTCATCCCCTCCCACACCTCTCAGACGAGCTGGACCTTCATCCCACTACCCCCATACTCTGGCCGGGTAGCACTTGCCCCAGCCCGAGTCCTTCTGCTGCTGGGGCATTGATTTACCTTCTCCCCTTCCACCAGAACAGACTTACCAGCTGGATGCTGCTGTATTGAGCAGCGTAAAGTTGAAACCTGTGTCGGAACCTCAAAACAGAGTGTCCATTCATAGAGGTTGTAAATGCCGTTCATCAGAACTCAGTCGTAAGTCAAGGACTCCCTGTATTGTCAAGCCAATTGATACTTACAATGCGTTGGGTACTCTTGATTTTTTTCATGGCCCAGCTAGACATGGATGATCAACCTTTCTATCTCCCAGAATTATCTTTTGAGTTCAAAAAAAAAAATAAAAAAAAATCAGAGAATTTTAAGTGAGTCTACTTTTGGATGCTATGAATGGACTTGCAGAGAGCAGGTGTACTAAATAGAAAGTAGTCATTTAAATATAAAGGATAGGTAGAGATGGCATTACTCAGAGGGGCTAAGGTGGGTTGAAGAGATTTTAAAGCATATAAAGCGGCTAGGATCATCAAACTGCCTAAATATATTTATATGAGGGCAGAAAGGTCTTAATGGACACTCCTGGAAAATGATGGCATATCTAATTAAAGTAGCCTTGGAGGACCAGCGTGCCTTCACTTGCAGGTAACCCACCCACCCTCCAAGGATCTCTCTGGCAACACATTATCTTTTGCATTCCTGAACAAATCAGTCTCCAAGGTGCCACCCTGCCTTGCCTCCTGCCTGAGTAACAGCTAACTACACGTCTCTGTTTATAATTTAGTCAGTCATAGATAATTCATTGTCATTACCAACCTCCATGGTATTGTTCAACAGTAAAATTGAGTTAATTAAATTGCAGTGTAGGTTGTGACATCCACAGGTAGAATGGGCTGACTCCAATAGCTACTCTTAAAATAAATCTCAAATTCAAAACCTGCCTTCCAAAAATGCTCTTTCTAGTGGCATAAAAATTACCCAGCCAGGCACTCGGGGCACAGCAGCAGTGGTGTCTTGGTTTTTAGTTACCGTTATGTGATCATATAGCTGTTAGCAATAGCCTTTTTTTGTGCGTTGACCCCTCTTCCCCCACCACCAACCCCAAGTCAGTGTCCATTGTCCCTGTTGCCCTGCCCCACTTTCTCTTTCTGTGCAAATGAAGTGTCTCAGTACAAATGTGGATTGAGAAAAGAACATGTTGACAATTCTAATGTTATAAAAGCCTTAATCTATCTGTGTGTCTGCCTGTCCATAACGCTTTATTCGCACCCTGATTGGCTGACGAACAACAGAGTGGATGGAATGGGGTGGGGCAAGGCCACTGCAGGCCTCAGCCCCCTGCTCTACTCCCTGCAGGTGATAACAATGGGGCAGGGGGGAGCCAAGGCCACCAGAGCTGGCCTTCCCACCCACCTTGCTTCTTGGAGGTGATGGTGGCATCATGGGGGGAGCGGGGTCAGGATGCCATGGGGGGTGAGGGCACTGGTGCTGACTTTGGCCCGCCCCTACTTGTTGCCACCTGCAGGGCCAACCCAGCGGTGGTGGGGGGGAAGAGAGGGCCCAAGGTGAGCAGGGAAGGAGTGGAGTAAGTGTGCTGCAGCAGCAGTGGTGGTGGAGGAAGGGGAGGAGTGGGTCCAGGCCTGTCATGGGGGGGAATGGGCCCACCACAGCAGTTGGGGAGGGGGGGAGCAACAGACCCGGCCTGACAGCCTGCCACAGCTGTGGCTGGGGGAGGAGAGGAGTGGGCTTCTCCTCCCCCACCCCTGCATTGGGCCTGTGCTCCTTCTCCCTTTCCCTAGTCACTGGCAGTGAGGGAGGGAATGGGCTGGGACCCCAAGCAGCAAGAGGGAAGTAGGGAGTGGGCCCAGATGGGGTGGGGGGAGGCATGGGCCACTCCCCCCCCCCCTCCCGGTCCCCCCTCATCATTCTTGATAGGCAATTGACTAGTACTGTAATACTGACTTAAAGAAAGAAAAGATACTGGAAATGGGTTGGAGAATTCTATCATCAGAGGCAAGACTCACAGAAAAAAAAAAATTAAAATAACAGGCCAAAGCAAAAACTAGAACAAAAATGAGGTCAAAATTTCATTTGAAAGGTTGAGTTCTGTGACAATCTCACAAGTGTCTTTTTCCAATAACTGTTAGAGCTACTTGATCATCTGAGAGCAGGTGACAGTGATCCAGCGTCTTCCAGGACTGGTAGTAATTAAGAGGCCTTGTTAGGATTTTGAGTTGTGACAGGAAAAAGGCACATTAAAAACCAAGAGAACTGATGAAAATTGTGGGTTTCCCCCTGCCTCTCCAATACAAACTATCAAGATCTTTCTGCCCTCATACAAATATAGGTAGTTTGATTATCTTTGCAAGACCTATAATTTAATAATTTACTTCTGGGGATTTCAGTTCAGCATTTTTTTTATGCTCTTAAGAGGGTAGGGGGAGCAAGGATTTTTTGTGGGTAATATCTTTTTATGGCTTAGATAAACAAGCTTTCAAATGTAGTTCATTTACTGACTAGGGGAAAAACTCCTGAAGCTGACCCATGGAACTGGAAACATACACTCCAGAAGAGCATCAATAGCAAGGGCTTGTCAGTTAGTAAACTTGAATCCTGAACAAAAAGCTATACAGTGGCAAAATTGAGACTGAAAAATTGGGCAAAATGATCCGAGATGTCTTTTAAACTAAAAACGGATGTTGTGTGTTTTGCTTGCAAGGGAATTCCCATATTAATTTAAACCTTTTTGAACTTCGTGGTTAGTGCTGTAATGTGTAAAAACAATGGGTGCTGCTAAAACAATTTGTGTAAATAAAGAAGTAAGTTAATAAAGGTGAAAGGGTTGAAGTGAGGATAAAATAACCTAACAAACTATAAAGGAAGAGACCTATTTGCCAAAGTGAGATAATAAATCAGTGGAAAGATGCTATTAAACTTCTATTATGTGGTAAGTTAAAAGACCTGCAGGAACCTGTGAGAGGTGCTCCTGATAACCTCCTGTCTCAAGACGCATCCTTGTAAAGGTAAGAATGGGCCTGGAACAACCAGTTAAACCAGTAATATATTTTTTTTCTCTTTTGTCCGAGAGAAGATTAAAAGATAAGGAAGAGATCCTTCTTACATAAAAGAATGGGGGTGAGGTACAAGAATTTACAACTGAATCTGTTGGATATTTCTTTGAAGCACCAGAGGTTTCTCACAATTGAAACACAAACAAAATTATAATTTAACTATTAATTTGGTACTAGCTATATCAGTTTGAAAAGTATAGGTAGTGTCAGTGAACTTAAAAGTTTACTCCACTCCATACTAACACTACGCTAGATTTAAACCTGTGTTGTTACAACTAATGCTTTTTGATTTATATAGGCAGTATTATGTGATCAGGATTCTCTATTTGAGACATTCTCCCTAAGACTTTTAGGGACAGGCATCACACACAAACTAGTTTAAGTGGTAAGAAACTGGTTTAAACCTGCAACAGAACAGATGTTCAGTGCACATAAACCAGTTTGAAAATGGCTGAAACCATTTCAAGATGTAGTTCATCAGACTTAACTGATTTGGGTCAAACCGGTTTGGAAAATGTCTGTCCCAGGCCTCTTTCTGGTTTAAGTAAAACCAGACTCCTCCAGCATCCTGGCATGCTCCCTGGGCTGGGCAGGGTTCTCTGCTCCACAGCAGGGCTCACCCCTCTCTTCTGCTCCCTGTCTGGAGCTCCCGCAGAGACTGCAAGCATCTGCCTGTCTTCTCCCTGCTCTCCCTCTCCCCTCAGTACTCCCTGCTAAGCAGGGATTCCCTGCTCCCCTCTGCTTTACAGAGACAACTCTTGGCATTAACTAACAGACCACATGCTGGCTATGGTCCATGCTGTGGCAGATGGGACAAAGGCAAACTAGACTGTCCTTTTCGGAGCTAACCTAATTAGGTAGCTGGTAACGTCCCATCTTGGAATGTTCCCTTCCTTGAAAAAAGTTGTTTAAGAAGAGCTTGAACTATTGCTTTTAGACGGGGTGTTAAATGCTGACAACACGGCTGATAAATGCTCTGTTATCAGGGGAGAGGATGGGGTGGGGGAGAGGAGGGGACTCCCTAAACAAAGCATCCTGCCAGGGCCTGGCTATGCCCCCCCACCCCCAGTTCAACACTGTACAAGGGAAGGGAGGGCTGCTTTAGCGCCCCTGGCCTTTTAGCCCGAGCCACTGCTGCAATGTGGCTGTATTTCTGGGATGTCTGTATGCTTACACACTGGTTTAGCCTAGCCAGGCTAAATTCATCTGCAAAGAATTAATCAATTCAAGCTTTTTGAATATCTGTCCCTAGCCCTGAAACCAGCTGGTTTGAGCTTAAGTTTTTAACTCCATAAATGACCCACCATGGCTGTTCTTATGCTGTTAACTGGGAAGGTGTGTAGCATAGACATTACATTTAAAGCGTTCCAAGAATGTCACTGTGAACTGGTTCCCAAATGTCGCTGCACAAAAGTGTGCACATATACCCTGCTAAGGTTTTTAAGTAGGGCTGTTGAACCATTAAAAAATTTAATCGCGAGATTTAAAAAAAACTGTTGTGATTAACTGTAATTTTAATCACGCAGTTAAACAATAATAGAATCCCACTTATTATAAATTTTTTTGGATGTACACACATGTGCACTGTGCAGATTGCATTGTAGGCGGTGACTCATGACACCACCTAAGAGGCCAAACCCTCGTAGTGTTTCATAGGCTAAAAGCGACTAAGTGATTATAA
>JAGPOW010000261.1:121949583-121977413 GCA_030014935.1 Caiman crocodilus
GAACTTATGTGCCACACAGCAGATGCCAACAAAGTTAGCATCATGGACCACCTTGACCATATTGGCCCTGTTGTTGGTGACCATGTTCCCCTGGATGAGTTCGCTCTGCCTAATGAGCTGCTCCTGCACCATGAGATTCATGATCACCATGATCTCCCTTGCTATGTGACACTCATCTATCACCTTCGTTTGAAGGAGTGCCCACTGACACCCTGACTGATTGCACCAGTAAGGGAGAGGTAGGCATGATCTCCACTCCAGCTGCTCCAGTTGTCTGAGGTGAAATGTAAAGCTACCTGCGGCCCTGCCTTGCACAGCTCCTCCCTCAAGTAGTCCCTGCATGCCTCATACAGGGAGAGCGCCACCATCCTGCTAAAGTTGGTGCATGTGGGTACTTGGTAAGATGGGGCCATGAACACCATGAGCTACCTGAGCCCTGGACACTCAACAAAGGAGCTTTACTTTACTTTACTTTACTTTACTTTACTTTACTTTACTTTACTTTACTTGTAAAGTTCCCTGCTTTGTCTATGGCTTTCCCACACCAGTCCAGGGTGGCCTGCCTCTGCTTCACAGGGACAGGGGTTTTGGAGTGAGAGGGGGACTTCTTTTTGGCCGTGCTCCCACTTGTGCCAGGCTGAGGAGGAACAAGGGCAAGAGGGTGCTGCCTCCTGAGATGCAGCAGCATCTCCATAGTGGCAAAGTGTTTCACATCCTTTCCCCCAGCTGATCTGCCTTTAGTAGTGTTAGCAGATAGCATACCTGGGATCATCTGCTAATTCAAAATGATCCCACACTACACTACCCTCCTGCTTCTGGGTTGAGGGTGGGGTTCCTGCTTTATCCCCCTCCTCAGCAGGCAAAGGCACAACATCAGGGGAAGCTGAACCACTTGCCCCACAATCTCCTTTGAAGTGCCTTCCAGAAGAGACCTGCCTCTAGGGGAACTTTGAGGAGTGTGGAGCACAAACTCAGATTCCCCCCTCCTTCCCCAGAATATCTTTAGCTATGGCACTCAGCTCCTCTGCTTCCAGATCCAGCTCTTCCTCTGACACTGGGAGGCTCATGCTGAGAGCTGAAATTGGAGTGAAGAAGACTGTCATGCTGGTGCTGGTGACTACTTCTGGTGTTAGTGGAGGTGGTGCAGGTACAGGGACAGGTACTGCTCCCACCTCTTTGCTCCCAGTGGTAGCAGAAGACTCACTGCTGCCAGGAAAGAGGATGCGTCTCTGTTTGTTAGGGGAGAGGGGACTTGCAGCTCCCTCCCTACTCCCTCTCCCTCCCTTGGCACCTGCCTTTCCAGCATGCTTCATAAAGTTTGCTGTGCTGGAAAATGTGTGTGTGACAAATATATCTTTTATGGGTGTGTTCACACATGCAAGCATGTGCACTTGAAGCAGCTCAAATAGAAGCAGTGCAAATTTGAGCTGGGGCTTTTTGCCTCAGTGCACATGCCCAGACATGCACTTTGTTGTGAAGCAAATTGTGCCACTTGAAGCAAAATAACCTTTCCTGGCGCCACCCGGATCTGCAGCCCAGGGTCAGCACCTTTGTTGGTCCCAGCAGTATAAAAACCTGGGCGGGCCAGTAGCTGAGGGAAACTTGCCCTCAGGAGCTTCTGGAAGGAAGTTAGCTTTGGCCCTTCCTGTCCCAGGCAGCTGCTGCTGGTTGCTGCAAGTTTGGTCTCAGTAGCTTCTGGGAAGATGGCCAGACCCTTTCCTGCCTCTGGCTACTGTTAGCTGCTGGCTTGTTCTCAGAGCTTTTGCAGGTAAGTTGGCTGCACCCCTTCCTGCCTTGGGCGATTGCTGTTGCTCCACCAGGAAAGACCAAATAAGTGATCCCCATGGAGCAGGTTTTGGGGCTGCCAGACAGCCGTGATCAGGAGCCCATGGAGAAGGCTCATCACTCCACTGGCCAGACCTTATCCCCTGAGACTACGAGCACTGAGGCTGAAGCTGACCCAATGAAAGGTCCATCAGTGAGGCCCTCCCCCTCCAATGATCATGGGGAGACAGAGGTCTGGGGGGGTCACCCCAGTGAGTTCTGAGGGAATACCATCCCAGTGCCTGATGAGTCTCCTCCTCCTCCCCACTCACAGTCAAACTCCACTACTAGCCCACCCAATGATCCCACACCAGAAACGGTTGGGGTGGGGTCCCCAGACCAACGGTCTAATCTTGTTGGGGATCCCATGCAGAACCCCCAGGGTTCCAGCTCTGCCCTGCCATCTTGGCAGGGATTCTTGCTCCAAGCCCATCCCAAAGGGCTGCAGAGCTCTCCAAATCCCAGTCAGAGTCTGGGGTCTTAGCAGACCAGGGGAGGGAGGTGTTCAAATGGTGCCTACGGAGCCCACTGAACCCTAGGACCAGAAGGAGAACTCCTGAGGCTCAGCAGGCTTTGTGGAGTCTGTGAACCTCTCAGGCCCGGTGGTCCCAAGGGGCAAGATACTCATGCAGTGTCAAGAAATGCAAGCTGGTGAACCCCACACTGAGCATTGAGATGTTCAAGGCACCTGCTGAACTGTCTACTCCACACACTCAGCCATGAGGTCATTTAAGATTGTGACCCTTGATGTCCATGATTGCAGGAAGGGTCTCCGGAGATGCCAGGTGCTCCTTCCCTCAGGAGTGGGGGTACCCCATGGTATTCTTCCAAGAGACCCTGACGAATCTGGCTGATGAGTCTAATTGGTGGCTGGAGTAGGGAAGCATGGTCTTCTTTAGTCATCTTTCAGCCACCTCTTGCAGGGTGGCCACCTTGTTCTCCCCAGGTCTGCAGATCAGAGTGGGTGACTGGGACTGTCTGGAGGTTCCTCTCACTCTGGCTGAGTTTTCAGCTGCTCTTCACCTGATGCCTGGCAACAAGGTACCGGGCATCGATGGGCTAACCTTGAAGTTCTACGGGGCCTTCTGGGATTTCATTGGCCTGGACTTTGCTGGAGCTTGGGATGAATCTGAGGGAACTGGGAAACTCCCCTGTCATGCCAGAGGGCCTTGCTGACTCTCCTGCCAAAGAAAGGAGATCCCCATGACCTGAGGATCTGGTGCCCCATGTCCCTGCTCTGTAAGGATTACAAGGTAGCAGCAAAGACCATCTTGCTGCACCTGCAATCTGTGCTGATGGATGTGAACCACCCCTACCAGACCTACACAGTGCCTGAATGTTCCATTCTTGACAGCCTGTACCTGGTTCAGGATCTCCTGGAGCAAGTGCGCCAGAAGGGCCTATCTTTTGTCCTCCTATCCCTGGACCAGGAGAAGGCGTTTGACAAACTGGATCGCATGTACCTCACAGGCATGCTGCAGGCCTTTGACCTTGGGCCCTGCTTTGCGTGGGCTCTTCAGGTGCTGTATGCCTCTGCAGAGTATTTGGTCATGCTCAGCTGGACCCTGACAGCCCCATTCCATTCAGGAGAGGGATGTGTCAAGGCTGCCCACTGTCAGGCCAGCTGTACACCTTGGCCTTGACCCTGGAGCCCTTCCTCGTTCTCCTGTGGAGGCAGGTGGCCTGGAATCTGCTGCAGTGTGGGCTCACTGCTGTACTTGGGGGGTCTATCTGACCCCCACAAACCCCTCCCCACTGGAGAATTGGCACCAGCTGGAGGCAAGGGTGGTGGAGTGGCTCTGGGCCTGGGCAGGACTCCTTAGGTGTCTCTCCCTGTGTGGAAGAGTGCTGGTGCTGAACCAGCTCGTCCTGTCCATGCTCTGGCACTGCTTACACACACTGCCTGTGCCCCCTGAGGTCCTGGGAGGGCTCCAGAGATAAGTACTGGAGTTTTTCTGGCCAGAATGGCACTACAGAGTTCCTGTGCCTCCCCTTGCAGGATGATGGCCAGGCCTGGCTTGCCTCCACAGCCAGGTCCTGACATCCCACTTTCAGGCCCTGCAGCAACTGCTATACGGTGTCAGTAGCCATGTGACATGGGGTCACATGGGATGTGCCTTTCTCTGCCACTTCTAGGGGCCCCGATACAACTGGCAGCTCATCAGCCTGTGGGGCTTCTCCCTGCAGGACCTGCAAGGGCTGCCAGAGTTCTACCAGGACCTCCTCTGGTAGAACCTCCTCAGCCTGGAGGGCTGGTCTCTGCTTCCAGGTCCCCTGTAATATTTGCCCAGGGTGCCGACCTGCTTGTCAAGCCTCTCCTCTGGAACCTCCAGCTGGAGGTGCTGACAGCAGAGGTGCCCCAGTTGCAACAGAGTTGGATCCTGGCTGGTGTCACCCATATCGGAGACCTCTGGACTACAATAGGCAGGAGTGGGTGGACCCTACTACACTGGCCCAGAGCATAGGTCTACCCATGGTATGTGCAACTTGCTGTCTGGTCCAGGAGATAAACTCTGTCAGAACTAAATGGTTAAAAAATGCCTCAGCACAGCTGCATGTTAGCACATTGCGAGTACCTGGTGCAGGGATTTCCCCTGCGGCAGGAAAGAGTCCTTGGTGCAAAATCAGCTCCCGCCAAAAGCTTGCAGCTGCACCATTGAGTGCATGCTTTTGATTGGCTCAATGTAAATTATGCACACGTGACACCTAGCAATTGGCTCGCTGGCCGTACAAAGGCCTTGGGAGGTACCCGCCCAAATTGGAGGAGAGCCTGGATGCATGGAGGAGAGTTTTGCATGCTTGAAGAGATCCTTACGTGAACCCTGGAGCCACACTGGGGCCTGATCAACCACCAATGACTCCCCATTGACGTATTCCTGACGTACCCTGTACCCTACTGTGCCACACAGCGTTTTCTTTTCTGTTTGCAACTCTTCTAAGCGCATCTACACTGCATACCTCGACGCAAGTCTCTGTATCACAGCTTGTAAGTAAAGTTTTTTTTTCTTTGCAACCACTACACGTGCTGTGCTTAATTCCTCTCCATTGGTGCCCCCATTCCAGCCCATTTCTCGGCCCCCACAAACTCCACCCTGTTTCCTGACACCCTTATCCTTGTTAGCCAGGTCCTGCGAGATCGTAGTCCCTGCCCCTCTTCCCCCCCATGTCCTCCAGCCCACTGGAGTTTATCATGGGGTGATGCCTCGCCCAGCCTCACGGTGCTCCCTACTCTACCACCTAAGCTGGCTGGAGGACACCAGACCAGTCTGCTTTTCCACCATCCATCACTGCCACCTCTACAGGCTCATGTGCTGCATGATCCATCATGCTGCCCTCACATCCTGCCCAGACATCAAGTGGCAACCTGCTCAGCAAGGGCGTGACTGGGGCACCCCAGTGGCTGAATCTCTACTCCACCCTCACCTCATGAGCCACTAGGGAGCCACTAGTATGCCTGTCACTTCTGGACTTCTGTTCCAGCAGCCAATCCTCCTGTGGACAAGCAGCCAACCCTTCACAGCCCGGTACTGAGCTGCAGCCTGGGGTTTGGGAATCTCTGCTCTAGAGATCAGCTCCATTGTCATGGAAAAGGAAAACAGAAATGCACAAAAGTGGATGAAAAAAGAAAAGATAGTTGCAGACCCACTCACAGTGAGCCATGGCTTTATATCCACACATCATCATCTCCCCTTTGCGTCATCTCCTATTGCAGACATTTCTTATCTAAAGTGAAGGAAGGCTGCCTTTTCTTCCAACGGCCCCTCCCTCCATATGGTGGGTGAGAGCTGTTTGGGCAATGACAATGGGGATGGCCGTGAGGTTGCTTAAAGCCAGGAATTGTTTGATAGCCCTGGATACATGTTGAATGCAGGCGCTGCTGGTGAACTCTGAGACAGGTGGGGTGGGTAGAGCATCACACTGTATCATCCAGTTTCAAATCTTATTTTATTTTATTTATTCAATTTTTGTTTTTCACAAAAGCTGTAAACCCCACCCCCACTCTCGGCCAAAGTGCCTGCTGGCTGCAAAACCCTGGGTCCTGCCATCCTGTGTAGGACAGGATGGGCTGGGCCAGGTTGGGTCAAGTCCTGTCACGCTGCACAGGATGGGATAGGCCAGGCCAGGCCAGGCTGGGCCAGGTCATGCTGCGCCAGTGAGGAGAAGTGGGGGCTGGGCCGGCTTCTGCTGTGCCACACAGTTCCTGGCCTTGCAGCCTGAAACCCTGTGCTGCTGGAGTGGAACAGGCCTGGCCATGCAGGTCCTGACCTTATAGCCAGAAATTAGTATGCTGTCAGGCCAACCTGGGCTGGCTCCTTGCCACCTGGTATGGGGCTGGCCTTGCAGCTGGCAACCACTTGCTGCAGCCAGGACAGGACAGGCAGGGCTGGCTCCTTTCTGTGCTGTTCAGGTCATAGCCTTACAGTCAGGAACTGCTTTCCATCAGAGCCATGAGTGACACAGTGTGGGCTGGGCCCCAGTAGGTACATGGGCAATAGCCATGCTGCATCCCCCTAAGACACACAGTGCTCCTGCTGCAGTTACTGGCCCATCCAGCCCTGGTGGTGTGTTGCCTGTGACTTCCAAGCCTCTTGCTATGTGTTGGATTGCAGGCCCCATCTGGTTATCTGGCCAAGTTCCCCTAAACACCTGGGCAGCTGTTACAACAAGGACTACCTACAAGACTGGTAAGGACAGAGGCCAGGGCAAGGGCAATGCCCTGATATGTTATGGTTAAGTGACATAATTAGAAAAGTTTAAATGGATATATTTTTTAATGATCCCTAATATCACCATTCCACAGAAGAATAAAAATTTGGATATGAGCACATCAAAGAAGAGGAAGGTAGATATCAAATGCCAATTATTCAACAAAGAATGTACCTCTAAATATTTTTTTACCGATATGGGTGGAAAAGCTGTGTGCTTAATTTTCAAAGAAAGTGTGGCAGTATTCAAAGAATACAATTTGAACTGGCATTTTGAGACCAAGCATGTGTCCAAATATGAGAAATTGTCTGCCAGTAAGTCCAAATACAATAAATTGACTTGAACTTGAATTCTTTTCAGCAATCCAACAAGTTTGCCTGTCAGGTTTGGGCTTCCATCAGTGGTAATGCTCACCAATTTTTTTCTAGTCCATGCTTAATTTTGACACACATTGATTTACTGTCTCTAATACATTTTTTCTAGTTGTTGTGTCTTTCATTGACTGCATCAATGCCAATTCTTCTGTGAGCTCAAAATTTTCAGTGGTTACTCGAATGAAAATCAACGTCTCGAATGTGTCTTTGATGTAATAACTGTCATCAAGTGCCAATGCAATATATGAGAAATCTTTTACCTTACTTTTCAACTGGTGGTGCAGGTTCTCAGAGAGATCTTCAGCACATCTCACAATAGTTTGCCTTGACAAGCTAACATTCTCAAACTGCTTTTTCTTGTCTTTTCTTGTTTTGGGTACAAAATTGCAGGAGATTTGATCATACATTCCTTTACAAATTCTCCTTCAAAGAATGGTTTTCTCTTTTTCGTGTTTTTGTGTGCAATTGCATAACTCATTGTCAGAACTCCATCCTGTGTTGCCAATGCTTTTGTGAGAGAACTTTTCTCTTTTTGCATTCCAGCAACCATCTCCACAGCTTTCTTTGCTGTTCCTTGGGTATCCAAATATAAGAAATTGTCTGCCCAAGAATTTATTGGAGGCAGTAAATCAATGTGTACCAAAATAAGGAGTGGACTAGAAAAAAACTGGTGAATGTAATCACTAATGGAAGTCCAAGCCTGACAGGCAAACATGTTGGATTGCTGAAAAGAACTCAAGACCAAGTTAAAGAAACATCCAGAATAGAAAAATATTTTTCTACACTGTATTATTCATCAAGAGGTTCTCTGTCAAAGTTTACTAAAACTAAGCACTGTTGTGGACACGGTTACAAAAGTGGTCAACTGCATTCAAGCAAGCGGATTAAACCACAGGCAATTTGTAACCCTGCTTGAGGAATCTGAACCTCAGCACACAGATGTTCTGCATCATGCCAATGTAAGATGGCTTAGTTTGGGTAATGCTTTGAAAAGAGTGTGGGAACTGAGAGTTGAGATTTCCTTTCATGTTCAAAAATAAACCAAAGATTTGGATCTCCCACAGCTGAATGATGCAGATTGGCTCTCTAATTTTGCATTTCCCATTGGTATCATGGGCTATATGAATGATCTGAATTCACAACTGCAAGGGAAGGGGTTTTTTGCTCATGAATTGCATTCCAGCATTAAGTAATTTATGATGAAGTTGCTCCTTTTCTCCTGTCAGATAGGAAACAAAGATTTCAGCCATTTTCCTTCATTGCAGCAGATTACTGTTTGTGATCAAAATCTAAAAAAACCCATGTCATTACTAACGGATTTGCATGCTGAATTTTCTTGCCCATTTGAGGACTTTTGAATGATAGAAAAGACCTGTCTGTGGTCTTCTTACCTTTCACATTTGATGTTGACAGCGCTCCACGTGACCTCCAACTTGAGCTAATTGACCTTCAGTGCAATGCACTGCTTGTGGAGCAATTCAAATCAGTGGCACTTCCTAACTTTGATGCCTCTTTCAATTAACAGAAGTTTCCATAAGTCAAGGCTCATGCCTGGAAGACACTTGTGCTGTTTGGATCAATATATGTACATGAGCAGACATTTTCTGTAATGAAAGCGAACAGATCAAATCTTAAATCTTTGCTGAATGATGATCACCTTGCAGCAGTGCTCCATATTGCAACAATGGAGATGACACCTGATTTTGATTTTCTGGTTAGCACACATCAGAAGTTTCATTCTTCCCATTGAGTGAGTTCCTTTGTTTGTCTTTAACGTCCCCCTTACTAGAGAGGCTGGGATGTTGTTGGCTTTCTTACACTAATACCTTTTCCACTATGTGAGGCCCCAACTCTAGACACAGAGGCAGAGGAATAGCAGAAGTCCAAAGGGGAAGGAGCTCTCTGTGGAGATGGCAACTGACTTGAAGGAAAGCCAGATAAGAGTAACCTGGAGATACTCGAGCTGGAGAGACCAGCAGTGATACACTAAGGAAGCAGATCAGTTCCAAGACTTTTTGGTTTTATATTTGGTTGTGACTTGAAGCAAGCTGCCTAGGGGGAAGTAAACCTATGGCAGGGTATTTTTGTGTGTGAGGGGCTGGCTAAGGCTTGAAGCCTATAGTCCTGAGAGGTGGGCTCAGAGCTAATAGGGGCAGCTAGAGCAAAAGTGGACAGAGGTGGAGGGCACCCCATCTAGACAAGGGCCAAGTAACTGAAAGTCTGCTCCTCCGATGAGACGGTCCCAGGTCAGCTTATTCCATCAAGTCAGGACAGATAAAACCATTGGCAGGAACAAGCCAGGGGAGGAAAGGGGTGACCAGTTGAAAGAGGTTTGAGAGCTCTATTACACTGAACCTATACCTTGGGAAGCATACAAGAGTAAGACTTTATTTTGAGCTAATATTCAATCATCTCTACATACACTACTCAAATTAGTTTTTTCAAATACAAATAAAATCTTCTATAGTAGATGTTTGATTTTTAGTATATGATTTTTTTATCTATACTTTGTTGAAATAATTTCTGCTGAAAGATTTTTGTGTGTGCAGTCCTTAACTCAATTGGTTCGGCTCTGTTCTCAGGGAGGTCCAATGCCTCTGAAACCCCCACCAATTGGTTGAGGGTGATGGGGCAGGATGTTAGAGGAGGTCACAACACCTTGCTACCTGATACATTGTGCCTGTGCTTCATGCACAGTGAGAGTAGGTCCTGTGGAGGGGCAATGTTTCCCAATCAAGGAGTAGACTTTCTGATGTCAGGCATCATGTGATGCAGCAGGGGATTCTGGGACCAACATGGACAGTGGGACAAGGTTTGGTGTTGGGTGGGTCTTATGTAAGAGACCATATGACGAGGTGTGACTCTGGTTCCATAAGTACACCCCTTCTCCCAAAAGGAGTACTCCCAGAGCACAGGGAGGGACTTCTGGTGCCAAAAGTTAGGGGTGATGGCAACCTGGGGCAGGGCAACTGTCAAGAGGTGAGGACACCCATGTGGCCCTTGACCGCTCAGCAAAACTCTTTAAGCAGCACTCCAAATGATATAATTGCCCACACCTGTTTTAAGGCATATAGCTTTGAGAGGCGTCAAAAAGAGAAACCTGTGTGCTGTGCTTAAATTCAGGACCACTTAGTGCTTGGCATTATTAAAATGGAAAGCCGTAGTGAACTGCAACTGCAGACATCATGCATGTCTGCACTACAGTTGGCATAGAACTTTAAAAAGAAACAGGATGTGGCATAACTGGGAACAGCAAAGGAGGTGATCACATCACTGGCATGCTACCAATGGTTCCTTGGGCTACGCTTGGAGCAGTCTGTTGATTTTTTTTTTTTTTTTTTTTTTTTTTTTTAAATGTGCACAGCTTCCTGGTCTGTGGGCACAATTTCACAAAATTCTTTCAGCAAGAAGTATTTAAGTTTTGTTCATACATTTTAGGACAAAGGGATGCTTTGCCTGGCCTATCCCTACGTGGTATTTACTTATGCCAATTTATTTTCGGCAGAACTGCATGGCCATCACTTTCAGGCTGTTCAGATTTAGTGAGCCTGTTCACCTCACTCATCTGTCTGGAAAACAAAGTCTCGCTCTTGTTCTCACAGATATTGCTCGGCAATAACTGTAAGGTTTCCAGAACTGTGAGTGAGGCTTGTTGACAGCTACTGCTACCTGCCTTCTAGCCTCCAAAAGACACAGTCCACATTAATTCTACAGCAGCTTAGGTAGTAGTTTAAACTTTTCTTTGTATCTGTCCATCTAACCCATTGATGGCTTCAAGAGCCAGTGAAAAAGTGTAGGTAGGTCTTCAAGAATAACAATTAGCACTAAAATGCTGTCAATCTTGACAAAGTCCAAGAGAACTAGTCTCTACTTTTAGATTCTCTAGAAGTCTAAGTGTTGTAGGCTTCCCAAGAACAGCCAACACATAGCAATAATGCACCCATTGTAATTTATGGAGTCCTGTGTAACCAGTGAGAAATATCAGAATGCATTGAATTGTGATGTGTCCCATCGGTTTCCCCTATGCAGTTACATTAGCCCACCTGAGTTAACCCATCTGTTTCATGCACAGTATTTTCCTTGACATGCTTAAGCAGAAAGACCCATTTTGTGATGTACCCTTCAAGGATGACCACCAACAGCAGAACACTGGCTGCCAGCAGCCTTGAGTAACATGCTTTAATGTGGCAATTGCTCTTGCTTCTCCACTGTACCAGCAACTTTTCTCTTGGCACCATGGCAGGTTTTCAGCCTCCAGGAATGTCCCTTTATCTATTTGAAAGTTCTGGGGCTACAGCAAGCTTCCCCAGGTATGTACAGTGATATAGTCTTATCACTTGTTCTCTGTTTGATAGGTCCAAACCTATGAATAACTGGAACAATGTAGCCTCTGCATTTACTATATGGTGATTAATTAAGTCAGCTTCTATGTTTTATCTTTGGAATAGTTCTGTTCTAATCTGCCTCTTATGATGAAGAAGAGGGCTGCAATCCTATGCGCTGCATCCAGGTTTGCGCTAATAAGTTTGTACCTGGTATGCAAAAGCAGTTGATTAGAAAGGAGTAAAGCATGAGTATTTGGACCTCACAATTCCCTGAGAAGGTATCCCACAATTCACAGCAATTGATCTGTAGTGTCCAATACTGTAGCAACTTCTCATGATGTAACACACTTGAATGCAGGGTCCAAAGGTGCAGTTGCACCCGCACCCCTTTCATTCCTGCTCCACCCAAACTTTAAAACCAACTGCATGGAAGGGAAAGCAGCATTTCTATTCAGGCAATGCTAAGAGAATCAATTGACTTCATGGATCACTATCATCTATCTCCCTAATTCCTGTTAATCTCCCTCCACTTCACAGGTGTTAATGATACACTACCCTTTTTAATGGTCTTGATGTTCTGCTATTTAAACTATCCTTTCTTCTGTGATTTTGTCTGTTAACTATTCCTCTTTCCTATTTCATACTTCTGCAGACTGTTTTTGCCTCTAGTTAAAAACATTAACTCAGGTGTGCTACTGTGAACTCAGGTGTAATGAAGCATTGGAGGCACTGTCAAGATGCTCAAGAAGATGGGATTTTTTTTTTTGAATCTGAATAAGAGACATACATGTAATTATAATGACTGGAGGACTAATGACATAGTATCTTTTGACTATTTTGACTATTTTTTACCTAGTTTGTTGTGTTTTTTAAAACTTGATATACAATCTAGCAAATTAATGCTCATTCCAATAGTTACATTGTTTTTGCTTTGATCCTAAACTGAATAATATAGAGCTAGCTCCCTACCATTTTGGTAAAGCTTCTAGTTTCTAACTAGAGAAAAAACTGTGTTATATGTTAAGATTTGCCACACCATCTGCACCCCTCTTTTCTAAATCCTAGATCCACCCATGGCAGGCTGGACACCTGAATGCTTACCAACAGCACAGAATGCTTTTCACCCATACAATTTGGTGCTGTGTGGATGCAGTGCACTAGCAGAAGTGGCCTAACGTTAATACCCTTTTCTATCAAAGGGCATAGACAGAAGTGCCACTCCCCTCTGTAACTGAGAACACTTTGCAGGAAGCATTGGGAGTTACAACAATCCCCCCCACACTCCTGGACCAAACATAAGTTCACTGTTGGTTCAGGGGAGGAGGGGAATCTAGTTCCTGGCTGCAGCCTGCAGCCAGTTTCCCCAGCAACAACCTCTCCTCCCAATCAGCCTGTCCCCATTTCAGAATGGAAGCGGGGAAAGGGAGCAGAAAGCTCATTCTAGGGGAGGGCTTCAATACACCCACCCCGTATCTTGTAGCAGCAGCTAAAAAAACCCAGAACAAATTCCCTCCCCCTCCCCAATTCTGAAAACAGTGGTAGACTGGCAGGCAGCACAGACAGAAGTTACATAAGATGCTCGGTTTTGAAACTTCATGCAATGAGGGTTCAGATTTTCACCCAATCAGCCATCTTTGAAGCAGTCTACAGCCATGTGCCTGTGTTTGGTCATGGCTGTAGACTACCTTCAGTAGTCAGATTGGGCAAAAATTGTCACTTCTGTCTGCACCCAAAGACTTTTTGGGAACCCTGAAGGCTGTGATTATTCTGACTCTGGTCCAATTCTTTCTCATGAACTAAGTGCATGCTATTCTTAAATTCGAAGCTACCATGCATTTTATTTTGCTGTTTAAGTTCTGCTGTTATCTCCTATTCTCACTAATCAATTTACCATTTTTAACCAAAACTAAGACTACTTGGAATTTAAGGTGACCTCTGCCCCCCAATAATTAGATTCTAAATATGGAAAATTGCTTGACAGAATTTAGCTATTGGAGGGTCATGTTAAATTCACTGCCCCACACCCCCATCTCCCTCCCTCCTATTGTTACAGCGGGGAAATCAGTCGCAGGGGGTTGGATGCCTGAGGATGGGCAGACAGCCCCATTACCCCCTGCCTTCCTCACTTCTTCCCCCTGGAGCTTGCCTGGCCCCTGTTGGCTCTGCCCTGGCACCTATTCCCCACAGCCTGTGACACTGCCCACTCATCACACACTGCCTCTACCCCTTCCCCACCCCCATTCCCCAAAGCCTCAGGCCCCTTTCCCCTGCCTTACAGTCACACATGGCTCCAACTCTGCCTCCATTCCCACCTGGGGCAGGGAGCACATGGAAGTGCAGCCCCTATCCAGCCACACAGCTACATCCTAGGGCTAGAGTTGCGCCACTGCTGATTGGCTGGCAGAGGACAGAGCTTCCACGTGCTCCATGGCTCAAGGAGTAAGTGGAGTTGGGGCTGGAGCTACATCTGACTGTAAGGAAGGAGGGGAAGGGACAGAGGCTGCATGGGTAGGTTATGGAGCAGAAGCTGCAGAGAGCAGGTGGAGGGGTAGGCAGGTGACTGCTGAGACTCTGACTCTGGCCCTGAACTAGAATTGGGGCTGAAATCAGAACCAAAGCAGCTGCCTGCTCCTCCCCACTCTCCCCCCTCACTCTGTCTTGTAGTTGAATCCAAAACAAGGGGATTTTTCACCCACACTGGATGGGGGGAAAAAGCCTTGTCCTGGGTTTGAGTAAATACAACATATATATAAACTGTCCTGGGGCTAGTGTTGTTCAATGTGTTTATTTAGATCCTGGAACAGAAAGCTTCTTGAACACGTTCACAGACAACGTGAAACTGGGAAGGGTTGCAAGCATGGACGATGCAAGCGCAATTCAGAAGGATCTCAATAGATTATAGAGCTGGGCTACAGCTAGCAAGTTGAAGTTCAATGTGGACAAATGCATGGTGCTTCTCCTCAGGATAAATAATCAAAAACACAAATACAAAATGGGTGACACCTGGCTGGATGGCAGCACTATGCAAAAGGACTTGGGAGTCTTAGTAGACCACAGACTCAATATGAGTCTGCAGTGTGATACAGCTACAGAAAAGGAGGATGTGGTTATGGGATGCAGCATGAGATGCAAGACACAGGAGGTGTTGGTGCATCTCTACTCGGCATTGGTTAGGCCTCGTCTGGAGTACTGGGTGCAGTTCCATGTTAAAAAGGACATGGAGAAGTTAGAGAGGGTCCAGAGGCAGGCAACAAAAATGATAAAGAGCTTGGAAAGCAAGTCATATGTGGAGATGCTGAAGGAGTTAAGCATGTTCAGCTTGCAGAAAAGGTGCTTAAGAGGGGACATGATAGCAATCTTCAGTTACCTGAAGGGCTGTCATAAGAAGAGAGAAAGCACCTTTTCTGTCCTGCTGAAGAGACAAGGATACGGACCAATGGCTTGAAGTTGCAGCAAAGTAATTTCAGATTGGATATCCAGAAAAAACTTCTTCACTGTTAGATAGTGAGTCAATGGACTAGACTGCCTGGGGAAATTGTGAACTCTCCATCACTGGAGGTATTCTAGAAGAGGTTGGACAGTTGCTGGTTGGGGATGATCTAGACATAGATGCCTATTCTACTATGGGTATTTCTCACACTTTTGGGCTTTGCTTGTTGCCTCCACCCCCAGCCCCAGCCCCTGCCCTACATGTACCAGGGTGCTTTTAAGCCTCTCTCAGAGGTATTAGGTTTTTCCTACAACCAAGGCTGGGGACTTTTACTGAGGTGTACCAATGCTCCTGCTGGGACTCAGCCTGGAGGTTCCTGGCTAGAGGGTCTTGCTCCTCTGTTCAGGGTTAGACTGATCATCATATTTGGGGTCAAGAAGGAATTTTACCCCATGGTCAGATTGGTAGGGACTGTGAGGGTTTTTGCATTCCTCTGCAGCGGGGGGCATGGTCTTCTACCAGGCATTTCTTGAGCATATATTGCCAACATTTCATATAAGAAGAATGTTGGCTGCTGTGGTTCCCCTGCTTTACCTGTGGCAAGTTAGGGTGTTAGGTCTCTGTTGTGTCAGAGACCTAACACCCTTATGTAGAATTTAGATTATGAATTGTATAGGATGGTTTGGACAGGGATGCACTAGATGCCCTCTGGATGTCCCTTCCAGCCCTACTTCTCTATGATTTTATGATAAAGCAGTGTTTTGTTTACCTATTTCAAATCTTTCCTTACAGTTAGGGGACTCTGACACTTACCATACACCCATTAATAGTTTGATAAGTGCTTGTGTTGACTGGTTGTATCTATTCACTTCTATTCCTTTACCTAGATGCTAAATTAAGATATCTCATAAACTGTCATCACCCTACCTTGTACCATAGGTGTCTTCTCTAGAGATTGGACAGGCATTTGTCTAGGATGGTTTTGTTGGGAATAATCCAGCTTTGAGAAAAGGGCTGGAATAAATGGGTGTTTGTACATGCCACGGGGGTTTATTTTGGTTTAATTCTCCCTAAATTGAAGTGGTGGGTCTTTAAAAACACAGCTTCAATTTAGGGTGAAGTAAACCCCCATGGCACATACACAAGGGTTGGGTCTGACCCTTTCCTGCCTCTTGGGAGCCATGGAAGAGAAGACAAGCTGCTGGCAGGTTGAGCAGTCCCTGAGCTGTCGGGGGAAGGAGGCTGGTGCTTCCCTCCACAGCAGCAGTGGCACCCCCAGGTGGCACCCACCCACAAGCACCCAGCCTAAGTTGTCCTGGAGGGCACCACTGCTGTGAAGGAAAGCACTGGGCCCCTGTGCAGCTCAGGCAGAAAGGCAGGCTCCAGGGATAAAAAAAAAATAAAAAGATCATGCTCACTGCTTTTTTTTCCTTCCTCCAGTGGAGCCTGCCTGCACAGGCTGCCACCAGGCTGCCTGCACAGTCCCTCATGAATGAGGCACAGTGCTTCCTTCTGCAGCAAACTAAACCACCTCGGAGATGTTTTGTTTTGCTGCGTCCCAAAGTCATTTAATGCACATTATGCCCCTGACGCATGCAAACAGCCCGCCATTAAAGAGCCAACAAATGCAAACAGCTGCACCACTAAAATGGTGCACAAGGGCATTAAGCTGCTTTCAAGGCCAATTTTGTGGCATGTACAAATGGCCCTAACCTCATGTGGTCCTTTCCACCCATTCCTATGATCCTATGTCCAGAAGGGTTTGCTGAATTACTATTTTTTTTTACTGAAGAAGACAAATTTTGCTATGCTTTCTTAAGGTGCTACAGATTATTTCTTTCTTGTCAGGGTTTATTCATTCTTCCAGCTTTCTGTGTTAAAATCCTTAGTCTCCAGTGGTGCATCTACACATGCAGGCATGTGCTCTTGCAGCAGCTCAGATAAAAGCGGTGCAAATTTGAGCCAGGGCTTTTTGCCTCAGCACATGCACCTGGACATGAACTTTGGTGTGGTGCAAATTGTGCCACTTGAGGCAAATAACCAAGTCTGACTCCTCCTGGATCTGCAGCCAGACGGAGCTAGAGCTCAGGATCAGCACCTGTGCTGGCCCCAGCACTATGAAAAGCTGCCCTGTCCTGGCCCCAGTAATATAAAAATCTGCCCAAGCAAGCATCTCAGGGCTACTCACTCTCAGGAGCTTCTAGGGCCCAGCCAGTTGGTATCCAGGAACACTGGCCCCTTGTGTCACCTGGACTGCTGCAGCAGCATCCCAAATACATTTTTTTAAAATACCATATCCCAAAATCTATATTCTTCCACAATTAGAACAAAAGACCAGTATGCATATTCCCAGCCATCTCTCTCTCTCTCTCTCATATATATATATATATATATATGACAGCTGGGGTTGGCTCTGGGACTGCCACACACCTGCCCCCCCACCCAGCGCCTGTGGCAGCAGACAAGCAGGGCTGTGGCTCTGCTGTAGGCACAGTGGTCAGCGAAGCAGTTCCGTGTGACCCAGGCTTTGTGCATGCTAAACAGACCTGGCCCATCCAAAGCCATGCACTATCAGGCCGGGTCAAGTCTGTTCAGCATGTACGGAGCCCGGGTCACACAGAGCTGGGTCACCATCATCTGTGCCTGCAACAGAGCCACAGATGCCTGCTGCCTGCTGCCGCTGGCATTGCTGGGGCCATGTAGGGGGCAGGCATGTGGCAGCCCCTGCTGCCCCATAAACCCACCCACTGGGACATTCCCCAAAGCTTCTCCCCACACCCCTGTAAACCCCTCCACTCCCAACATCACCCTGACATCCCCTGCCACTCTTCATAGCCCCCAACATCCCCCTCCACTCCCGACACCCCTCAATATCCCCCTGCCACTCCTCACACCCACCCACACCCATAAACCCACCCCCCACATCCCTAACTTACCCTTGACAGCGCCGGGGGTAGCAGGAGCACCACAGAAACTCTCTAGCCAGAAACCAGAGCATCTCTCCTGAACGATTGGCTCCGGGGTTGCCTCCCGGGACCAACTGGCCAGTGCTATGCCTTGCCCCACTGTTCTGCAGTGTGTTTCTTTTTTACCCCTGGATATCCAGGGGTCTAACTTTGCCCCCGTGCTGCAAATATGCACCATGGGGAATGTTTTTGTGTTCCCACACATGCATCTTGCAGCATCTCAAAGGGGTTTGAGAAGCTCTAAGACGCACATGTGCACTCATCTGGACATGTCCCAGTTGTCTATGCTGTATTATTCTGTGTTCTCCAGGCCATACAATTCTTGTCCTGGGAACTGTTTTACTCATGTTTCATCTATCCCAGGTCACATTATTGTGTCTTCCTTTATCCCTCTGCTCCCCAGATCTCTAAACAACAAGCAGGAAAACACAATTAAAACAATTTAGCAACACAAACTTGTAAAACTTAAGCTGATTTCACAGTTACCATCTACTGAAATAGAGGCATTTTGATTTGAATTGTTAAGCTATCTCACAATACTAAAAGCAGGTCAAATGCAAAAACATCTCCTATGTCATCCCCTAGGGAAAAAAACCCACTGTAACAAGTGCACCAGTTTTTAAAGAGTCAATTCGCCACTCTTCATATCACACTTTTTATTTCCCTTGATTCCTTCTTATTTTTGCTTTTAATGAACATTTATCTGGATTTTCCATAGCTTTATTTCTCTTATATTTTTGTATTGATCTCGATTTTAGTACAGCTTCAATTGCTGCCACTCCCCTTCCCTCCCCCCAAGTTCCAAATGAACAATATTTTCCTTTTAAAACTCAAAAACAACTGCTGCGGAAAGCCCCAGCTGGGTCCAATATTTTTCTATGGTAGGTCTTTGAAAATAGATCCTGTGGTTTAAAAAAAAATATTCTTAGTCCTTTTCTAGCTGAATAGCACAATTCTCACAAAGCTTAGTAGTATCTATTCCTACAAGAATCCTATAACCATCTGTCTTGTTAACCTCTTTACATACCCTTAAAACATTCTCTACATTTAGATTGCTCCTTTTATCTCTTTGCAGAAAATATATTGAAATGTTCTGAACACATTCCATTAAGTCTTCATCTCTGACTTTCCTTCCCCAGATCCCATCAATTTTACATTTTCTTCTCTCTATATTTTCTAGGTCACCAGTTCTCTACTAATTTACATGATACTGGACCATAAGTCTTTTCCCACTATGAATTTCAGCCATATTGTGCTGTTTACCAAACTTTCTCCAACATCCAAAAAAACCTCACCTGTTTTTATTACTTACCTTCTGTGACTGCTTGTAGTAGGTCAATTTCTATATTTTTTCTGCTTCATAGTAGCTGATGCAGCTGATTACTCATCTTTTGATTTTTTTTTTCCCCTCTCTCTCTTGTTCCTTGAACTCAGTTTGTTTCCAAAGAAATTTCAAGGGAATTTGTGTTTTCAAAACACACTTTTTTTCTCTCTTTCACTGTAAGGAAGTCCATATTGTCTCATAATAGTGATAAATGAGGAAATATTATATTGAGGAGATGATCTATTTGTAGGACCTGTTTTTTTTTTTCAAAGGCCCATAACTTTTCCCGCTTGACTGGTTTCCTAGATGTTCATAGCATAAGCAGTTATGTGAGTACAATTAGGCCTGTTTGTGTTTGCACAATTGGGACCTTAGGACACATCTATTTTGTCAGTAATGTCAGTAAAACCATTCCACTTTTTGATGCTTTTTCATATATGACAATTTGGTTCTTTACAACTGTGGCATCTACCCCTGCTCTGAACTGTAGATATCTTATACCAGCAATTCTTAGACAGGGTGCTGTGAGAGCCTTTTAAGGGTTCCACGGAGTGCCATGGAATATTAGCATCTTTAGATGTGTGAATACCTATATGATTCACAAGATAAATGCAGAGATTTCAAATGGAAATTCAAAAACTTTCTGACCTATTGTGGTCTTCTGAGTTCTTTGTAACAAAAGAATTGTTCTATTATTTTTTCTATAGTCAAGAAATGAGTGGAAGTTAAAAGCTGGCATTTTCAAAGGGGTGCCTTCAGTCTAACAAGGGGTGCCTTCAGTCTAAAAAGATTGAGAAGTATTGCCTTAAATGGACTTACATGGATAATGAATTATTCCTTTCTGCATAACCATTGTCCATTTGGCTTCATTTTACTTGCTTTCCCACATACTGTTTTCTTTGTATCCTTTACTACATATAAACAGTGAGCGCATCTACACATTAATTTAGATGGTTTAAATTTAATGCACATTCAACTAATGTGAATTAAAAGGGTTTTGGCAGGTGTCTACTTATGGTGAGACTTGGGACTAACTTTGGTCTCAGGTCACTTCAGCCCTGCCATATGCCCCTGTGGTCATGGTGGGGAGCTCCAGCCTTCAGACACATGGCTGCCAGCACCTGGGAGCCATGCTGAAGCCAGAACCAGAAGCCAGCATTCAGCAGCCATCCTGGAAACACTCCTGCCCTCTGATTCCTGGCCAGCCCCTTCCCTGCCCAGGAGCCATATGTCCAGCACGAGGGCAGCACGCAGCAGCTCCCTCTTTGCCCACCCTGCCTCCCTGCACCAGGGCTGCTCCTGCCCCAGCTAGTGATGCCCAGCACCCCAGTGCTCCAACCCAGCTCCTGCCAGTGACAACCAGTACTGCATGCTCCTGCTAGCCTTGGGGCTGGCCATGCTTGCACCAGCAGGCACTCCCCTGCCCAGGCCCCAGGAGAGCAGCACACCAATTGTGGGAGGCCCTGGCTGACCCCCTGCACTTCCCACTCTAGCCTGCTGCCCACCCTTATCCAGTGCCCACCCCCAGCACTATTGTCAGGACATGCACATAGGTAAAACAAAAAAAGTTATTACCCTTACAACCCACCCCTTTCTCTCCCCCCTCAATCACCCTCCCCACCCACCAACAACAAAAAATCTGCTTATAGACCTGGGGGAGGAGAGGTGCCCAGCCAGGAGCCTGGCATAGGCTCTGACTGGCCTCCTAGTTGCTGGGCAGATTCAGGAATAAATTCCCTGAGTTAATGCAGAATAATGCATTACACATGCATTAACTAATCCCACTTAAATGTGATACTTGGTTTGGGCAGGTATCAAATTTAGGCTCATATAGCCTAAAATCACCATTTCTAAGCCATATTAAGGATGCGCATATGTAGACCTGAGACCCTAATGCATCTTAAATTGGTGTAATCCACATACAGGGCATTTATAGACATTAGGGCTGTACAAAATTTTGCCGGCCGTTTCATTCTGACTCTTTTTCGACCAATTTCAAGGTCAAAACAGCAAAATTGGAACAAAGCAAAACCAGTCAAAATAGCCTCGAAACAAAATGAAGCTGGTTGAAACATTTTGACTTTTGAAATGTTTTGATCATAGGCTTGGGGTGGGAAGTCAGTCCAACTGACTTCCCATCCCCAGCACAAGATCTGGCACCCCCCATCCGCTTGATCGCGCGGGGGATGGAAAAGCACTGGGGATAGGAAGTCAGCTCAGCTGGCCAAGTGAAACTCAAAACAGCATCAAAACAGCGTTTCTGCTTCGACTGAATGGAATGAAACGGAACAGCTGTTTGGACTCTAAATGAAATTCAAGATGAAACACTTCCCTCAAATTGTTGAAACTCAAGGTGAAACTCAAAGAGATCCAGTGGGTCAGAGCAGGCTCAATTAATGAAGTCTGCTCCACACACGAGCTTACACATACTGCCCTGCTTTGCATGCAGTTGTATAAGCATTGAAATACACATCAGCGTGCAGAAAATGGCAGCAGTGTGCTTTTGAATTAAAACATCTCTGAACTAAAAGCACGCCACCATCATTTTCTCAGCACTGACATGTATTTCACAACTAATACAATTGCATGTGCTGCAATGCCAAGCGCTTTTAAAAGTGCCCAGTGCTGTGGCATAAGCATGTATACAAATGCCCATAATGATCATGTGTAGAAACACCCGGTGACATGCTTCTTATCCTAACATAAATTAGCAGTTACTTATCATTGTCTCACTTCAAAAAAAACAAGCAAACAAAATAAAAAAAACTAGAGGAGCAGAACCCCACAGTATTCATCCAGCTTGTAAAGGTCTCATATATGTAACAGGGGTGTAGGTAAAGAAGATTGAACCTGTATTTACAAATATAATTAGCTAGTGCAATACTTGGCCATCATTTCAGGATTTTAAGCTCTCAAGCTTTGTTACTACTTGTCTAGGAACAGATTTTACATTTGTTCCTGGGCAAGTTGTGCCTATGTGTGTCCCAGAACAGAAATATCCCAGGAAAAGAGCAATAAGGAAGCAACTGATTAGCTCTTCCAAATTATAGTAATATCTTATTTATGTTGAAGAATACTAATGATAAAGGACAATATTAGCTGAAACCCCATTATTCTGATTTCTAAAAGCAACAATGCTTACTTAAATGAATGAGAGCAAAGAAAATAAATGAGTAATCTGGGTTTTTTTCTGGCTTGTTTACTTGGTACATTTGACAATGCTGTGCACACATAGTTCCAGAATGAATAAAAAGAAAATATTGTAAAACCAGAAACTTCACAGAGATACTTAGTGGGAAATGCATTACCTACAGATGCTTTTAATCGACTTTTTAAACTTGACTACATTTTAATCTGATTGTGTCCCTTTAGAGTAAATCCTAAAAGCCACAATGAAATATAAAAAGTCTAGAGCAAGCAGCAGCCACTAGGTGGCAACAATTAGCAAGAAAACATTTTGCTTCTAAAATGGATTGGTATTACAAATATGAAAAAGCATGAACGGTTAATGACAAATCATCAGTATTGCTACTTAATGTAAGGAAACACTAAGAACATATGGTGTGCTACTTTATAAAATCCTTTAAATTTGTTAAAAATCCCTCGGAGGATGGGATTGCAGGTTGGAAAAAGCAGTAACTGTTTTGCAATATTCTCACTAAGTGTAGGACAGAGTAACTTTAAGTTTATTTGTTTCATGTCTTTCACCTTAATGCATTATGGCAACAAAGTGAACTGGTTATTTAGTTCTGCTATAGTATCTATAAGTACCTCTATTGAAGTGTATGTTGCTGTTTTATAATTTTTAGAACAGTGGTTCTCCACCTTTTAGATCTGGACCCACTTGTAAACATTGATCGCCAGTCCTGACCCAGGGCCCCTCATTCCCTTCCTGGTGCCCCTCACCCCCAAGTCCCAGCCTGTGTGGGGCAGAGGGTGGGGTGAGGGATTGGGTGGGTGCATGGGGGTCCCCAAGTAGCTCCTTACAAGCTGGAACTCTGCCTGTGAGGGAAAAAGCCATGGTTTCTCACACTTTTCTCCTTTAAACGATATTCCATTTTTAAAGCGTGTTGATCCATTATTAAAGGTTGTTTGCAACCCTTTCATATATTCTTGTGATCCACTTTTGGGTTGCAAACCATGGACTGAGAAATGCTGTTTTACAGCAAAACTTCTCAGTGAATTTTAAGTGAGATTCTTGCAACACCTACTACAAAAGCAAGAGAGAAACTCTGATACTACTTACTTCCATGCTTCTTAGTAGAGTGAAATCATATTCTCCTGATCTATGACTGTTGCCAAATTAGAGGATTTGTGAATATGTAAAGCTAGAATAATTTGAACCTCAAAGTGCCAACTTTAAACGTGAGGTTTACAGAATCATAGCACATTGCTTTAACACCTGATAAAAAAAAAATCATAAAATCCCTCCCCTGATTTTAAAATGCTTATTGGGTACCTTTGTTCTGTTTTCCCCTTGGAACATAGTTACTCACTGAAGAGCCTTGCACTTCAGTTGCTCTTAGTGGCTAAAACATGAATGTATTTTTTATGTCCTACCCTTAAGCAGAACATGTTCAAATTTACATCTAATTTCAAAATCATTTCCCCACCTCTCAGTTCAAGTTAGGTAATGTGAAGCAACATAACACATCAGACGAATTCTAGCCATCTGTTCCTCCTCCTCCTCCTCCTCTCTCTCTCTGTTGTGATGATTGTTTATCCTGTCCTTTCATACTTACGTCCCAACAGAGGTGCTGAGGATCTTCAATTCCATTAAATTCAAGCCTTGTCTATGCCAGGGATTTAACCCAATGTTGCGATTGACATTCAGCTATCTGTGGTAACAGGGAAAAACAACAGTCATGATTTTTTCACTAGTGCAGTTTATTCTGTTTTCATGAAAGATTCCTGTTGCTTCCAATGGACTTTAATCAAGTCCTAAATTAATCCAAACTCAACACAGTTCATTTCCTTGTCTCCCCAATCCAAGAATCTGGGCTGATGCACAAATTAAAGTCCCATTCCTGCCAAGGCTTTTTTTTTTATGTACTTAACACATGCCAGTAGTCCCAGACATTTACAAGGCTGGTCTCATGTAGAAAGATACATCCATGTGTAAATATTTACAGAATCAAGGACTATGAGCCATACAAACATTTTACTACAAAGGATGGGGCTCAATACCACAGGGTTGTGCGTCACACAAAATACTATATGTTAAACCAGGGTAGGGATTCACAGTGCATCAGCTGCTTTGGAGTAAAAGCCTGTGTTCTCTTATACTGGGGTAAATGAAAGCTGATCCACAGTGATGTATGTCTTTCATTGAAAGTATGTCCCTGCTCTCATTTATTTCACAGTAACTTATTAATTTCCTCATGCCTACAATAGTTGTGTTAAGTGGGTCTATTACAGTATGCACAACATCAGAGTGGGGGCTAAAATTAAGTGTACTAGCCTCAAACATTATGTTAAAAGGAACAATAGAGCAAAACTACATGGTGGGTTGATGAGAAAGGAGGTCAAAAAGGTCACAACTACCATCTAATACAATGAACATTTCAATAGATCAAAAGGTCTTACCCAGTAAACAAAGGATTACTCTTGGTACCCTATTGGCAGTGAAATGTTTCACAGGTTGTTGGAAAAAAGACAGGGTGGATTTGCATCTTACAGAGTAACTCAGTGGCTGGCAACCTTTAGCAAGTCACAGGCCAGAACATCTTGGCTTCAGTTCAACACAGGCTGGGTGGCTTTAGTGACACATCGATAGCAGGGGGCTTTTCCTGCAGCTGTGCCAGGCCTAGGCAGCTGGGACCTGTGCCTACACTTCCCCCAGCCCCTTGTTCAGCTGGCAGGGAGCTGCACTGGGGCTGGGCAGCTGCATCCTTGCTGCCATTGCTTCCTTCATCTCTTGCCTCTCAGCTGCAGTGCAGTTCCTCACTGATAGAAGCTGTGCCCAGTAGCTGGGGAATGGTGGGAGGAGGAAGAGGGCATTGCGGGGGGAAGTAGTAGTAGTTTGACTTTCCAGCTGCCTTTCCCTAATGCAGCTCTTTGTTGCCTGGACCCAGCATGGGCACAGGTAAACCCTGTGGCTCTATGGGTTGAATCCAATGGCTCCCTGGACTTACGTTGCTGATCTCTGAACTAAATCAAAGATGTAATTACATGATGTTGTCATTCTTGTCTCTGTTAGGGATGCACATACTCGATCATATGCTGCCCACCCTGAATCCTGACAAACAGGTGCATTTGGCAATAGTAACCCACACCCTATGCAGCAGCATCTTCAACCGTAACAGAAAATAATTGCTATAGAAACATGCATTCCATTGCCTGGGACAGATCTGAGGGGCAAAGGGAAGGTGCAATGGTGTACTTGCATCCCTCTGATTCTTGGTCCACCCAAAGTTTAAAACAAACTGCCTGGCAGTGGCAACAGTACTTCTATTCAGGCAGCAGCAAGGGAGTCATTTGACTTCATAGCTCATTATGATCTACCTGATTCCTTATAAACTATTCATTCCATAGGTGTGAATGCCCCCTCTCCTTTTTTGATGGTTATGTTCCACTAATCAACCTATTCTTTCTTCTGCAACTCTGCTGTCTGTTGGCTGCTCCTCTTAATGTAGCTCCTATTTCACAGCGCTGCAGACCAGTTTTAATCCCTAGCTCAAAACAGTAATTCATATGTAGAAATAACTTTCAGTGAAGCATTTGATTCATTGTGAAGACACTCAAAAAGGCTTGCTTTTCTTTTATAAATGTGAAAGAGGTGTATAGTTAATTCTAATAACTACAGGACTAAAGAAATAACATCTTCTGGTTATTTTTGCCTATTTGTTGCATTTGATATAGCAAATGTCATGGGCAGTGACAATTCCTCAATTCAAGAATGATCTCTACCACAGCTCATTGTTAGGTTTTGAGGTGGCTTAAGAGTTCAATCCTTGAGCCACAAATCTGCCTGCAGAAGTTGCAGGTCTTTCCACAGGGGAGAGTAGGCTATAGGCTGGGATTCATCCCCTTTTTCTTCCTCTGCTCCCTCTTCTCTACTTTGAAGGCAAGACACTCCCTCTCACAAAGGGCTGCTGCTTGGTTGAGGCTGTAGCACTGTTTGAGCAAATGTATAGTATTTATATTGGAGCATCTATAGCAAATGTATGATATAGCAAATTGGTGCACATTCCAACACAGCTGTATTTGGTTTTGCTTTGATCGTAAACTGAATAATACAGCCGTAGGCCCCTAGCATATTAGTAAAGCTTCTAGTTTATTTTTTACTTGGAAAAAATATTGTTGTGTTATATGTGATGATGCACCTTACCACCTGCACCTTCCTTTTCAAAATCACAGTTCTACCCATGTCCATGACACTTTATTGCAACCTTGAAGGTTTTCAACCCACCTTTTCCTCTCTCAGCAGTGCTTCCTCGCCCTATTCTTCCCCTAACCCTATCCTTTACATTTCAGTGGCATCAGGCCTTTCTATTTAGTCCCCCTCCCCTCTGCAAGCAAGTCCATTCATAGCGTCTGACCACCTTGGCTGGTGCCTACCACAGCTGATGCTTTTTGGAACATTGGTCTCCAAGACCCCTGCTGCACATTGCATATATGACACAATTCACTGGTGAATGGTGCAATGTACATTGACTGGCTATGTGTACTAAGTAGTAACCACACAATTCACTGGTGCCTCGAGCAATAAACATTGACTGGCCACACGTGCAAACTAATTATCATACAATTTGCCAGTGAATCACGTAATAAATGGTGACTGGCCGCATGTATAAAATAATTATCACAAAATTTGCTGGTGAATTTTGCAATAAATGTAGGCCAGCCACACGTGCAATGTAATAATTGCACTATAAGAAGGGACTGGCCAGCTATAAAAGAGCCAGCCAGCTACAAAGTAAGTGTTTGAAAATGTGCAGCAACTCTCTGTCTGGTTTCTATCCAGCTTTCATTAGAGCAAGGGATGTCTAGGTTAAACATTAGAAAAACTTTCTCAAGAGAGTTGTGAAGCACTGGAACAGGCTGCCCAGAGAGGTGGGGGAATCTCCATCCTTGGAAGTTTTTAAGGTCCCTCAGGGAGGCAAAGCCTTGACTAGGGTGAGGTAGCTGGGGCTGGTCCTGCTTTGAACAGGGGTTGGACTAGATGTGACCTCCTGAGGTCTCTTCCAACCTGAATTTCCTATGATTCTATGAGTACCTAGTGAAGTGACTTCAAGACCTGCGCTACCACCTCCCTTTCCCTAGGGCCATGGGAAACGGCAGAAACCAAGCAGTTTAGATAGGACAGGAACACACTGCCTCCCTGGACTGATTCATTGCTCAAGTGTGTGTGGGTAAATGTGTGCATGTGTGTGGGGGTAGGAGTAGGGGTGTATAGGTTTGTGTGTGTAGGGGTGTGTGTATTTGTAGCTATATGGGGGGGTGTGTGTAGGTGTAGGTGTAGGTGTGTGGGTACATAGGTTTGTGTACGTGTTTGAGTTACAGGTTTGTGTAAGCGGGTGCGAATAGGCATGTGGGTGTACAACTGTGTAGGTTTGCGGGGGTGCAGCGAGGGCCGTGCGTGGACCAGTCGTGGCCGCCTGTGCCGACCGCCCGCCCGCCCGCCCTTCCCAGGCTGCCTCGGCTCGCCCCTCCCCCTCGCCCTCGCCGTTGGGTGGCTGCGGGGCGGGCCGGAGCCGCAGCCGGGCCGCCCGTTGGCTGGAGCCGGCGGTTGGCGCCCCACGCCCTCCCGCGGCTCCGCCCCGCCCCGCCGCCCGGCCGAGCCTTTGAATGTGCTTCCCCCGCCGGCCCGCGGGACCTGCCCCGCCGCCGCCGCCGGGACCCGCCGGAGCCGCCGCTCGAGCAGCGCGGGGTGCGGGG
>JAGPOW010000261.1:121977513-122003669 GCA_030014935.1 Caiman crocodilus
CCGCCGCCGCCGCCGGGACCCGCCGGAGCCGCCGCTCGAGCAGCGCGGGGTGCGGGGCCCGCCTGCCCGCCCGGGCCGCGCCGCGGGGACATGCCGTTGTGCCCCGCCGCCCAGCGCAGGCAGTTGGCGCCGGGCCGCGGGGAGGAGGAGGAGGAGGAGGAGGATGCCGCGCGGCGGTGCGTGGGTGCGGGGCTGGGGGGCGGGCGTCAGCCCCGGGCGCCACACCTCGGCGCCTGAATGAGCCCCGCGGCGCTGCCCATGCCGCTGCCTGCGCTTCCCCTGCCGCCTGCGCCGCCCCGCCGGGCGCGGGGGCTGCTCTCCATCCTGGGCCTGGCCCTCGGGAAGCCGCTGTGGATGTAGTTACTTCCTCCTCCTCCTCCTCCTCCTCCTCCTCCTCTTGCTCGGGGCGGCCCCCCGCCCCTCTTCGCCGCGCCGCGCCGCGGGGGTCTGGTCTGCCCGCGCACCCCGGCCAGCGGGACGTCTGGGATGCTGGCTGGGTCTTCCTAAGAGAGGAGCGGATTTCGGGTCGGGGCGGTCTCGTGTGGGTTTCGCCCCTGGTGCCTGGGCTGCGCCTTCACTCGGCCGCAGTCCGCAGCCTCCGCACGGGGTGGTTCAGCACTGCCCAGGGAGGGGAGAAAGAAAAGGATGAACAAGAGTGCACCTGGTCTTTTTCTTTCAACTGCACGTGTTTTGGCATCGAGTAGGAAATGGGTCTGAAGTAAATTGTCTCATGGATGCTAAGGGTGCGCCTGGGAATAACCCAAGCAGCCTCGTCGTGCTTATTTGTACCGGGCGTCGCAGACTGAGGAGGGAAACGCTGAGAAGAGGAAAGTACCTCTGAGAGCTCCGGGCTAGCTCGGTCATGAATGAAGCTGCATCCAATGCAATAACTGGATTATAATTGCTGTTGCTGTTGTTGTGATTCATATTACTGGCTGCTTTACTTTTGGGGGTTCGCCCTGCTCCTCCTCCTCCTCCTCCTCCTCCTCACTGGTTCTCTGTTGGGAAGTATGGCTAATCCTGGGAGAAGAAGCTATGATAACCGGGAGATAGTGCTGAAATATATCCATTACAAACTGTCACAGAGGGGATATGACTGGGCTGCCCACCAAGACAGAGCACGGGGTTCTCCGAGTCTCTCTCCTGCTGCTGCTGTTGCTGTTGCTGGGACTTCCTCTGACCATGCTGGGCTGGTGTCTGTGCATCCTGAGCCTGCTGGCTCAGCTGCTGCTAGTAACGTGCCTCCTGGTAATGAGCCGGGCCCAGCCCCACAGGCTGTCCACCTGACCCTGCGCCAAGCTGGAGATGATTTCTCCCGCCGCTACCACAGCGACTTTGCCCAGATGTCTGGCCAGCTGCACTTGACCCCCTTCACAGCCAGGGGGCGCTTTGTGGCGGTAGTGGAGGAGCTGTTCCGAGACGGAGTGAACTGGGGGAGAATTGTGGCCTTCTTTGAGTTCGGTGGCGTGATGTGTGTGGAGAGTGTCAACCGGGAGATGTCGCCCCTCGTGGACAACATTGCAACATGGATGACGGAGTACCTGAACAGGCACCTCCAGACCTGGATCCAGGAGAATGGAGGCTGGGTATGTATCTGTTGCTTCTTTCCCTTTAAAATACAGTGCCGATGCCGTCTAGCCACTCTTGCGAGGTCAACAAACTGGATGGTGCACAGGGCATGAGAAAACAATAAAAAAATTCCAATTTATGCTTTGATTGGGACAAATGAAGTCAGGCAGTAGTTTGGCTTGGGGCACGGGAGCTTGTTTTTAAGGGGCTGTCACTAGCCAGCCTTTGACTAGTTCCATTAATGTTGAGTGTTGGGTCATGCAAGGGTTAAAGTGAAGCAGTTTCACTGTGAGAGTGTTCACGGCCTTTCCTTCCCTGCTAAGCATTTGAGGAAGCTGTGTTTTCCTTTCCTCCTCACCCCGCCATTCTCCTGGATGGGTGCAGGGAGAGTTTTCTCTCTCCTCTTCTTCAGGTTACTTTAACCATTGACATGATACAAGCGCCACACAGTGCTTGATGGTAGCATGGGGTCATGGAGCAGTGTGGGAAAAGAAAACAATAATATTATACCTGGGAGTGATGCTGCTGGTGCAGAGTGAAGGGATAAAGCAGAGATGGTATGTGTGCATAACTGCTCACATATAGTGGGTGACATTTTAGTCATAGACACTTTAAACAGGTGAATTGTGTATTAAAGAATGGAGTGAAACATTGGTCAGGACTATCACCTGCCTCTCATAGCCACAGTGATACTTTAACTAGATAGTTTTGCATATGGTTCATTTTTTGAACTCTGTTTCTCTCCTGTGTTTACACTGAGCAATTTTCAGTCTGGAAGGAATAAATGCTTCTCAGAGACCAGCGGAGGAACTTACTGTGGGATTTTTCTGGAAAAAATGTTGTTTATTGTAACCTAGGACATTCCTAGGCAAGCAATATTTTACAAGTCCCACAGATAAAAGTTATGTCTGGTTGGAATGGTTGTAGCTTCATCCAAAGGGACCTGAATTTCACCACTCACAAGACAAATGTGCCGTTTTCAGCTTTTACAGTCAAACTTACTCTCTTTCTGTCTCAAAAAATACCCATTTGATTAGTGGGTGTTGGCTTGCTTTCTTCCTTCTATACTAATCAATTGACAGTAAGAAACATTGTGCCCCTAAGCACAATTCAGGTCTCAATTCAGGCTTGCTGCATGCATAAAGCCTATTATGTGTGACACATCTGTAATGTATTTGCGTACAGGAGCAGTATACTGAACTAAAGACACGTTGAAGAAGAAACTTTTATATACAGGACTGGGAAATGCTGTAAGTTGTTTAAAAGATGAGACTGTCCTGGCTTGGGGGAATAGTAGCCCAAAGTCCTGTCTCTTACGAGATATTTTTAGAGAGCAATCACTTACATAACAAAGTTTCTAAAGGGAGTAATGTTTCCCAGCAAGTGCATTGATTTATGCCTGTTTTTTAGAAAAAAGTCTTTCTAGAATGTTCCTGTCTCTTTCAGCATCCAGAATCATCTTAAATTAGTGTTATGTTTTGTGGTTTGCTACCTGTGCTGTTTGTCTCTCTCTAAAGGCTGAGAGTTTCCTTGTTCTGTCATACACACAATGTTGGGGCTCGAGAATGCCTGTGGACTGCCACACTGTTTAGGGTAAGATTTTGGAGAATTGTACTGTGTTTGTATTTGATTTCCAAAATTGAAATGTCAAGAACAGTGATTTGGACAATGGTCTGTTAACTGAAACTTGGTGGGAAGAAGAGGTCGTCTTATATTGGAAATTATAAATATGGTATAAACATTTTGCCAGCGGACATTCAAATGAACCTGAGGACAATCTTCCAAGAAGATATTTCTCTATACACACTCCTTTTTATAGGACAGCTGTTTGCACTGAGCGTAAAGAGGCAGCAAGGAGCAGAATTTGTTGGATAATATATTTTAGTACACCAACTCTATAGTTGGGAAAGATGTTCCACAAGCTTTCAAGCACAAAATGCCCAAGGCTTATCTAACAGCTCTCCCAACTATATAAAAGATAATACCAAACAAATCTTGCTTCTTGCATATTCCCTGGACCATCATAGACACAAAGACAGTAGGTAAGGGACCAGAGCAATTAGATTTTCTGTCTAGGAAATCAAGAGCTAGATCTGACAAGGGAGTCATGACTTGAGTGTTGGGGATGTTGGGTGCAGTATCTCTTCACATGTTACCTCCTAAACCAAAAGCAGTGCAACAACATGACTGTCTAACCCTGTAAGTAACAGACTCACCTGCAAGAGGAGCACCTGGGCTCTGTTTCCTATCCCAAGGATTGTTTATCCATTTTACATGAAACTTATACTGGATAAACTCGATAATCTATGGAGCAGGGTCTTCCCTCTCAGAGGTAAACACAGCCTCCACAGAGGCTGGAGTTTTGTTTCTGCCTGGTCTTTGTCTTTGGCTGAGAAGCTTGAATTCATTTTGCTAAGTGGCAGAATTTCAGAAGGAGATGTAACAAATTGCCACCCCTTATTCTACATCCCAGAACATCTTATAGTCTGGCAGTTACTAGGGCACTGTCCTGGGAGGGGAGAGTTGTGGTTTGATGATGTCATCAAATTGAAGTCTATATTCTGGGTGAGTGCACTAACCACTCCACTGAGCTGTTGCATAAAGAAAAAGAGCCTCACCCTCTTCCAGCTGTGGGCTTAGAGCACATCTGTCAGATTGTGCCCTCTGGAGAGCTATGTGAAAAGACCCCTATTTCAAGAACATCTAGAAATAGGGACCAGATTAGGTAACCCTACCAAGGTAGCAGTTGTTTTGGACATGTACAGAAGCACAGCTCTGGGCACCTTGGAAAATGTACTGTAAGAAATGTACAGAGGTATGGGTTCCTGACATGTAGTGATCACCACGTTCAGTAAAACCCAATCAGACATGAGTAAGAGGAATCATACAATAATTTTTATTGTAGAGCAGTAGACAAGTCTCTACAGACTTTTTGTCTCTCTTTAACTAGCTACTCCCTCACTCAGGGACCATCTCTCAATTCCTGACGTCTTCAGTCTCCTATGTTAGGAAGCATCTATAAATTATAACTTCTGTCACTACAGGCATCTAAGACATTGGAGCTGCTGAGCTGAGGATCACATCTAAAGTTTGCCCAAGTTCTTTTGCTGCTCTGGAATTTATGACTTAATCCATGGTCCACTGAAATCACTGTAGACTACAGTTCAAGCCCTGATTTTATGTTGTATGTGTATTCTAGTAATAAAAATGTAAGGAATTAATTTAAAATTAATATTTTTAAAAGAGAAAGGTGTTACTAGAAATACTTGGCCAGATGAAGCAAACAAATGGAGGTAATTTCTTGATATTTTGTAATTTGGAACACAGATAGCAAGAGCCTTTAAAAGGCAAGCTACATCCTATGGATACTATGTAAACAAAGGCTGATGATTTGATGCACTGTAGGCCATATTTTTGGTGTGTATTTATGTGTAATGCACAAAAAAGGGCAGATGTGTGAAATGTCATCTTATTGATGCATTTACATTCGTTTCTCTGTTAAGATTATTATAAATATTAATGGTTGAAAAACTTATACGCTCTTACAACTAAAATGAAGTTTCAGATGCAGCTATTGAAATCCTCTTTTCAGATGGAAGAAATCCTAGATGGCACTTGGCATAGGATTTGTTTTTTCAAAATGTGTTCAAGGGAAAACATGTATTGGCGATAATTTACTGAAACTCTCAGTCTTTAACTTGGCACTTATTTACAATGTAGGAAGCATATACTCTTACTATAGTATGATGAATGTCTCTTCAAAGTAACTGCTTGTAAGCACATTTTATGTACACATTTTTATATAGTGTAAGCATAATTGAATATAATATCAGTATTTTGCACAGGTACCTGTTACAGCTACTGTGTTGTAAGTTCATACTTTTATACTGTTTGTACCTCTGCTTGCCATGATAATGGTCCAGTGTGTAGTGCTATGTTATATTTCCATACTGTAATGTTGCAGTATAATATTTATGAAAACAATGTCATTTTTATAATTGTAAGAACATATTCTCTGTCATAAAACAGCAAACCAATTGCTCAGTATACCCTTGTTTCATTTTGTGAGCATACTTCAAGTAACTTTAAGTTACTTGAAGTAACCACAAGCTGGTGACAAATTGTATTTTTAAATAAATCTCTATTAAATACAATCAACATACTTTCAAAAGGACATATATTATTTATTATTTTATAAGGAAACTGAAGACAGAGAAGCACAAATACATGAGCCAGAAAGGGATATCACTTACAGAGCAGACATTTTAATGATTCCTGTGTATCCAATAGTAATGATGTCTAATGACTGTTAGATTCCTTAACATTAAATTGTTTAATGATTCTGTTGGAATTTGAGACCGAAAAACAACACCATTTAACTGTTGGCTGTATTTTCAGCTTACAGTTCTGATGGGAAATACAGCTTTCAAAGATTTGCATACAGGTCAGGATAGCACACTTTGACTTGATTAAAACTTCTTAATTGTATTATAAAAGAAAAAAGAAGAAAAGTAAGTCATCTCTACAATTTCATGGTACTTAATATATATGTGTTGTGACTGTTGATAAGTTAATGGCTTTTTTTTTTAATGTCTGCCATTTTAACTGCAGAATAACTGTCTCAATAGCAGATGAACAGACTAGCGCAGTTTGTGATTTACAAGTATGAGCTGGAAATATTAAATGTGAGGCATTTTCAGGGAATACCCATATTTGCCTTGAAATAATTCTTCCTTTTAGTCAAGTCTGGAACCCAGACCCAACATCAGTGGTTCTCAACCTTAGACTCATGACAACCCTTGTTAGATACAAAGCACTTGTCAGAAAATGCCAGCTCTTAGCTTGCATTCAGTTTTCCTCTGGAAAAATAATACTGTAATTCTTCTGTTGCAAAGAATTCAGAAAGACAGTAACAGGTCAGGCTGTTTTTGACTCTGTTCCTATTTGAAATCTCTGAGTCTATGTTGTGAATGAAGTGCAAGTGTTTATGCTCCTAAAAACACCAATATTGCATGGCATACCATGACACTTAAAAGGATCTCTCATACCCCACTTGAGAATCAGTGGTATATACTGTAGATCAGCAGAGCTCAGCCTTGGGCTGTTCATAGTCCTACCTGTAGCTCTTTTGGTGTTTTAAATTACCTTTTTCCTGGAAAATTTAAACAAAAAATAATTGGGGACAGCAAAGGAGACACAGACATGCTCATGCACATTTAGACAGATAATTCCTTATTTATGCTAGTAACCAGCCCAGAGAAATGAAAAAAGGTTGCTTTGATGAGTTGACTTTGAAAAAGTTGCTCTGAAGGAAGGTGATTGATTTATGGACAGTTTGTGAGATTCTTGCACATACTGGGGACATCTACACATGTGCTTTCCACAGAGTAGACTAAATGGCTCCACAGTAAAGTGTCACTGTCTTACATACACACTGGTATTAAAGTGCAATATACTAGTTAACTCCGCTGTAATATAGTACTATAACTTGCAGTGAAGTACTTTACTGCACTGAAGTGCACATGTAGATGGTGACTAGGAGCAGAAATTGTACAGTCAGTCCAGGCAGCAGGGGGCCAGACCCCTGCCTGCCACCTAGTCACACAGCTCTGCACATTCAGCACTCACATGCCCCACCCAGCCCCTCTGCACCATGACATTGCCTGGCACTCACCCCCTAAGCTGCTGCCAACCTGGGCCTGCTCTGCCCTGACTTGAAGTGCTGCTGGCCTGGGTGCATGTGTAGACGTTGCACCTGGGAGCAGTGTACTATGGCTCAGGGTGCTCCAGAGTTTATTGTTTTGCATTAATTGCACGTGTAGATGCACCCAATGAGTTATACCTTACCCTCCTCCCAATGGCTTCAGTGTGACATCTTATAATGTGAGTTTTACTACTCAGTAAGGGTATCACAATCTTAGCTGTTTTGATGAGTACATTAGTTATTACTAAATCCATTATACACTTTTTTGGAAATACTAATATGGCAAATTCTTGAGTCTTTCTTTGACCTCATATAATAACTGAGTTCCAAATGCATAAAAGGACTTACGTGCCTAAGGTAAGACCCTAGCATTCTTTTGGGCATCTAAGTCCAAAATTTTTATTCTCAGAAATGTTGCTTAGTTAGCCTAAATTTTCACCAATAAAATTTCCCAGACACCTGCAATCCTACTTTTGCATATGCCAAGCTATGTCTACCTTCACAAAGCTGAGCAGCTTGCCCTATGCTCCAGGGGTTTTCAACCTTTTTTAAGGAGTGTATCCCTTCTGGGGGCTTGCATGTGACAGTGGCGGTGCAGGGTGGTGGATGGCAGTGGCTGCTGCATGCAGGCTCCCCCCCGGTGTCTGGCTGGTCAGGTGGCACCTGTGTGGCCTGCAGATGGGAGTTGCTGCCCACTCCCAGCCCTGCTCCTGGGAAGTGGTGGCATGGGATGTTGGGTGATGGTGCTCCATCCGTAGCCCCTTTCCAAGTACTTCTGGGGATACATGTACCCCCAGTTGACAATCCCTGCTCTACCCAATCCAGATACTTCAATTATCCCCTACTCAAGTGTTCTAGCATGATCTAGGAGGCATAATGTGAGACATGCCTTATACATGCCTAGAGGATCAGGATGCACACAGTACAGATCCATGTTCGAATATTAAGAATCACAGCTGGAGGAGGTGCCTCCCCCCCATCCTTTTAGCCAATCGCTTGGTAGTTGGAATGGCAGTGTGCTGAGGAAGATGTGGCTTTCAGTGTCTTTCTCAACATGAAGGGATTCAAACCCATCTTTCCAACCTCCCAGAAGCTGCCCATCCCACAGCACTGTCAGTTGTTCTGGGATGGCCAATGATGCTCTTCAACTCTCATTTTCAAGCTGTGCAGATTTGCACAAAATATTTTGAGATTCACTGGGGCAAAATTGAAAGTACAAGGGAAGCACAGCTCTAGTGTTGTGATTAGGGCAGTCACATAGGAGTATGTGACTGTAAAATACAAAACAATCCTTGGAACATGGGTCAGAGCCTAGGTTTCTTCTCTCAGTGCATGCCCTAAGCACTAGGGGCACGTTTACACATGCTCTAGGGGTGAGCACTTTAATTAGAGCAGTTCCAAGAGCTCCTTTAATTAAAGTGCCACAGTGTCTTGTGTATCAGTGTCCCTATACTTCAAAATGGTGGCTTCAAAAAGTGTGTTCAATGAACTCCCCCAGACTTGATTAATTGAGCCTGCTCCAATGTGCTGTAGTTCGTTGGAGCAGCCTCTGCCCTCATGTTTAGGCACTCTAGGCTTCCCGTGTCTGGCCTAAAGTGACGCAGTTCAGGAAGAGAAGCAGAGCATGTCTCCACCTCAGAACAGCCAATTTGGGGCACTATCCCAGGAAGTGAGGAGTGAGTTTGAATTTTTGCAGGATTTGGGCCCAAGTTACCTGCTTCCTTGGTAAATGTTTTAACCTTTGAGACCTCAGATAGAAGAAGGGCAACAGCACCTCATTGGCCAAGTAAAATAGTGGCTCCAGTGCTGTTTTTATAAAGAACAACTTAGCAAATGTTTCCTGGTTCCAGGAAACAATTTGGAATATCCTCATCTGAAATCCTCATCTGATATAGTTACCTCCTTGCAGCCCTGAGTGAGGCACATGAGGTCTGAAGAACAGCTGGATTTGAAGGCACACAACTCTCTTCAGTATTTCCCATTAGCTAGTCTAGTCAATGCCCTTACTCAAGGTCTAGGTCTTGTGAATTGCTGTTCTGAAGGGTCTAAATCCTCACATACATTGTATAGGAGCTTGCATGTCTAACTCAGGGCTGTGGACTCTGTTCTGAGAGCCAGGTACCTCAAAGTTATGTGCTGGAACACTTAACATTGCAAGAGCCATCTGGAGGTCTTGCCATAAGTTATCATTTGACTGTTAAAAGGAAATTGTCAGTTTGAAAATCTGTTCTCTTTAAAAGCGGATTAGCAGCAGTTAATTAGCAGGTATAACACCTTCTGAGTCATTAGTCAGTTTGTGTGGGTCTGTGGTTTTTAAAATCTCATTTTCATATTTATCAAAATATTTTTCTGTCTGCCAGTGCAGACAAGAAACTAATTTATAGGGAAACTACAAATTCAAAATGTAAACAACAGAAAAATAATGATGGGTAAAACAGAGAAAATAATTATTTTAGCCTTGTTGCTGTAGTTTTCAATCATCATTTACATTACCTGTGAAAATATTAGTAAAGTATTTTCAGAGAAGCATTTTTTGTTCTTAGGATTTTTCTTATGTTAATGAGTGTGTTGTCATTTACACATAACTGCCTCATTGTGACACAATACTGTGATGGTCAAGCATCTGTATAGGATGGTCTATTTTACACTTCAGAATTGAGAAAAACTATTAGTCTTGTATGAAATGGCGTGTAAAATTGCGTGTTGTGTGGGAGTCTTTTCCCATCATGGCCCAGATTTTCCAAGTGGTACAATCACTTTGTGCTGCATCATTGATGGAGAGTGACCTTAAAGCTAATTTTAAACACCCTCAATATAAGAGTGGCATTTGGTGGTGCAGAGCCTTTCATCCTCAGAGCAAGGAAAAGGAGATATGGCTTCAGAAAAATGTGGGAGGGTGAGCCTGGGATATTACTTTGGTTTTCTGCTGTGGTTTTGATCTCTAGTAATTGTTTGTGTAAAACAAGAGTCAGCATTAGGCTTCCGTAGTACAAAGTTAGAGCAGAAATTTGAGGGAAGTGCAAAAGTAGATTGAGTAGCATTGCCTGGTAGAGAAGCCACTAGCCTGGAAAGTAGGAGAAGGGGGATTTACTCACTAATCTAAACCAGAGGTGCTCAGCCCCCAGCCTGCAGGTTACATCCAGCCATCTGGTGCCGGGCCATCTGGCCTGCATGGCTCACCACAGCTTGGTGGGCTGTCCCATGGTCTGTAGCCCAGTGCCTTGGGTCTGGTGCATGGGATAGCGCAGAGCTAGATTCCAGTGTGCAGGGGTGGCACAATGTCCCTCAGAGCCCAATCCCCACATGTGGGACCAGGCTGAGGTAGCTCAGGACCTTAGGCTCAATCCTTGCAGGCAAGGGCTACACAGAGTCTTGGGGCCTGATCCTGAGGCATGGGGTTTGATCTGATCCGTAGACCAGGCCCACAGCCCTCATCTGGCCTGCTGATCTAAACTATTTTGTAGATTTGAAAAAGATCATTCTTCCTGGGCCTTTGTTTTCCCTCCAGCTGTTTGTTTAGGATCTCTTAGTCTTTCCTCATGTGTTTGTACAGTGCCTGACACACGGGGAATCCCATCTGGGTTCTCTACAGCATAGTAATGTTATTGCAACCACTGCTCCTGCTACTAATGCCAGCAAGCTGCATGCTTGTCTCTGGCCTGTGTTCTGTGCAGATTGGCTTTGCTACCTAAACTGGGTCAGCAACCTTGGCAGTAAAACTATCAGTGCCAAGAACATGAGAAATCAGATTAAATAATGAATCTTCTCTAGGAAATCGTATTTTTGCAACCTTTTGGTGACTATTTTCATCCTTTTCTGTAATTCAAGTTACGGGTAAAATGCAAGGTTGTGCATTTATGAGAGTCGAGTCATTTTACCAGCAATGTGCTGTCTGGTTGCCTGTTGTTGTTCTGTTTTTAGTAATTCTTTCTCTCTTCTTATTTCTAGTCCTGACTGACTGCTTTATGCAGTCCCCAGCTTTCTGTCATGCTTTCTAGTCATACTATTAGTAACCATTTCCTAAACTGATGCAGTTCTAGTCTTTTAAATGTCAACACTGTAGCATGAGCTACAGAGAAGCCAAAACCATAATTTCAGTTTTCTTGTGTTCTTTCCCATCTAAGTTCACAGATGAATGATGAGCACCCCTTTCATAAACTGTGTGTGTGTGGGTGCCCCATGTTCAGAGGTTTCTAGCACTCAGCACACCCACAGACCCATTCCTAAGCACATTAATCACATGTTAGCAGTTGTTTAGCAACTCTAAAACAGTGCAAAAGCACACTGGTGAGAGAAAACAGAACTGTCTTTGTATTCTACATTTTAGAAAATTTTAGATATACATAGCAAGTCTGAAGTTCAAAGTTATAGCTAGGTTATCTATCCATGCCTTTTCATACACAGTCTGATCCAGTGCTCATTGGGAAGTTTTCCAGTGACTTCAGTGGTCATTAGACAAGCTTCTGGAAGCACAAAACTAATGGGACCTTGCTTTCCATTTGACAGGGAAAATAATGGGTACTGACTTTTAACTCAAGGGCAAGAGTTAAAAGTCAGTACTGTAAAACTGGTGTGTGGTGGGAGAATCCACCTTGTGGTTTCTTCATCACACAGCAATCTCTAAAGAAATCCAGCAAATTATCTTGCACTAATTTCCTTTTCTGACTTGAAGCCCATTGAGGTAAATGGAAGAAATCCAAATGAGTTCAGTGAGCTTTGGATCAGGCCCTTAATTACTTATCAGTTATTTTCCAGCACTTCTTGGAATATTAAATTTATTCTCTTTTTTTTTAATTATTTGAACACAATGTATGCTTGGACCTAATAATTCAATAGTAGTTATTATAGTAACTGAGAAGGCAGTCTTTACTTTGTTGCAACAAAGTGCAGACTCTTTCTGAGGGCAGTACTGGGAAGAGGGTTCTTTTTATTTCAGTTCATGGATGGAAGAAGCTATGTGGTACTCTAAATCAGGGATGGCCAACCTGCAGCAAATGTGCCACAAGTGGCACACAAAGCTGCGTTATGTGACACATGGAAGATCTGAGAGGGATCAAGAAGAGCTGATCAGGAAGGGAGGAGAGGGACTATGTAGAAAAGCTGAACATGAACGAGCAAGTTCAAGGGGCCGGATGGGATGCACCCAAGGGTGCTGAGGGAGTTGGCTGATGTGACTGCAGAGCCATTGGCCATCATCTTTGAAAACTCATGGCAATCAGTAGAGGTTCTGGATGATTGGAAAAGGGCAAACATAGTGCCCATATTTAAGAAAGGGAAAAAGGATCTATGGAACTACAGACCAGTCAGCCTCTCCTTAGTTTGTGGAAAAATCATGGAGCAGATCCTCAAGGAATCCATTTCTAAGCACTTGAAGGAGAGAAAGGTGATTAGGAACAGTCAGCATGGATTCACCAGGGACAGGTCATGCCTGACTGACCTGATGGCCTTCTATGATCCGATGACTGGCTCTGCGGATGTGGGGGATGAGTGGATGTGGTGTACTTTGATTTTAGCAACACTTTTGATACAGTTTCCCACAACATTCTTGCAGGCAAGCTAAGGAAGTAAGGGCTGGATGAATGGACTGTAAAATGGATAGAAAACTTCCTGGAGCATCAGGCTCAGAGGGTAACCAATGGCTCAATATCTAGTTGGCAGCCAGTATCAAGTAGTGTCCCAGGGTTCAGTTCTGGGTTCAGTTTTGTTCAAGGTCTTCATCAACGACCTGGAAGATGGCATAGCCTCAGCAAACACCCTCAGCAATTTTCCAGATGACACTAAGCTGGGGTTAGTAATAGATATGCTGGAGGGCAGGGCTAGGATTCAGAGTGACCTAGACAAACTGGAGGATTGGGCCAGAAGGAATCTTATGAGGTTCAGCAAGGACAAGTGCAAAGTCCTGCACTTGGGACAGAACAATCCTATGCACCAGTACAGGCTGGGGGCTAACTGGCTGGGCAGCACCTCTGCAGAGAAAGACCTGGGGGTTACGGTGGACAATAAACTGAATATGAGCTGGCAGCGTGCTCTTGTTGCCATACTGGGCTGCATTGGTAGGTGTGTTGCCAGTAGATCAAGGAAAGTGATTATTCCCCTCTATTCAGCACTGGTGATGCCACATTTGGAATAGTGTTCAGTTTTGGATCCCCCACTGCATAAAAGATATGGAGATTTTGGAGAGGGTACAGCAGAGGGCAACAAAAATGGTGAGGGGACTAGGGGACATGACTTCTGAGGAGAGGTTGAGGGAACTGAGCTTATTTAGTCTACAGAAGAGACTGAGAGGGGACTTAATAGGACCTAGACTGTTCTTAGTGGTGGCAGATGACAGAACAAGGAGCAATGGTCTCAAGTTGCAGCAAGGGAAGTTTAGGTTAGATATTAGAAAGAAATTTCTCACTAGGAGGGTAGTAAAACACTAGAACAGGTTACTCAGAGAGGTGGTAGAATCTCCATCCTTGGAGGTTTTCAAGACCTGGCTAGATAAAGCTTCAGCTGGGATGATCTAGTTGGGGATGGCCCTGCTGAGGTCGCTTCCAACCCTAATTTTCTGTGATTCTATGAGAGAGCAGAGCAATGGATCAAGCAGTAAGAAGAGTGGTAGACAGGACAGGGATGAGAAAGGAGAGCAAAGGATTGGGCAGGGGAGGAGGATCAGAATGGCTCTTGGGGAGAGGGCAGAGCTTACCTTGTGTCATACCTAGCAAAAAAGTTGGCTCCCACTGCTCTAAATAAGGGGTGTCAAACTTTTCATGGCTTCATGGTGTAGGGCTGTTCCATGGGCCAGATGAATGACGTGTGGCTGGCCGCTTGTCATGGATTTGGACCATGTATTACTGCAAAAGCTGTTTGAGTTCAGAAGCATCATTGGATTTGAGAAAGTGTTAGGTATTTACATTAATAATCAGAACATCCACACTTATGTTAGACAATGTAAAAATAGCTTAGAAGAGAGATGAAATATAATAAATGGGAGATAAACTGATATGGAAGAATCTTTGCCCATGAATGAGTTAATATGTAATGATTTGATTTTTGGCCACTGTCAGAGACGAGATACTGGACTAGATGGACCACATACCAGCACAAAAAGGTCTATAATTCTTTTTTAGCATCCTTATAAATATAGAACAACATATTTTGTAAAAGTGTAATTCATTGACTGCTCAGAAAATGAGACCTCACTATAATACTCTCAAATATCCTACATTGGGAAGAGGGGATGAGACTTCAGGTTGCTTTTGTGGGCTACTGAAATGATTATTACTGACATGTTTACTCATTTTGTACCTAATATAAAATGATATCCTAATCACGATGATTTAACTGAAAAGATAACTTATAACCACTAAATAAGTGGGCTTAAAGCTATTCCTATGTACAATTTTATGTTCAGAAATCATATCTAATCAAGGGAAAATGTTAAGAAATATATTAGAAAGCATCTTACTATGTAGTTTTGGTATACATTTTTTATAAAAGTTATTTATTTCTGAATCCAATTTATCAAGTAATTAATTTAACATTTAAGGATACATCCAACGCCCTAGGGTATAAATAAAGACATACAGTGGATTCCACTTTATAGAATTGCTGGTTAGTAGAATCAGCTACTTATTTGAATCAATATGAGAAAACCAAAACCATTTGTATATTATTACATGTAAAAATTGATCATATTAGAATCACAATTTTTGGTTTTCAGAATAATTTGACTGGAAAAGTCTGGGGATTTTGCAGTTTTGTGAGCAGCCCTCTGCAGGCTGGCAAAGTCCCAGAATTTTGTACTCAGTCAATTATAGATGAGTAATATTGCTGCATTAATGTATTTATATTGTATGTAGCAGTTGTATTGATTTGGAAGGACTTCATTGAGGTGACTTTGCTGGACTTTTTGAAGGGTTCTTGGCTGGAGTCTTCTCAGGAGTCTTGACTGCTTCTTAAAGTGTCCAAGGAAGTTTGGATAGATGTTCTCCAGGGAGACGGGTGACGCAGCAAACTTATTTGCTGGAATGGTGTGGTGTCGGATTAAGCGTTGTACAGTTGAAACTGATGTCAGAAAGTTGAAACAAAGTTTAAACTTATAAATGTTGTAAGTGCAAAATGCTGTAACTCGAAACATTGTATGTTGAGGACTGCCTGTACTGTACATGCACATGGCCCTAGGCAGCTAGGAGAGCAGTTCCCACAGGTAAATGTGGGGGGGAATGAGCCTTTGTACGGAGGAAGGGAGGGAGGGCTTGGGCCCCAGTGGGGAGTGGGACGGTACTGTGGGCAGCAGATCTGGGGGGTGTGGGCCCCCCCTCACTCCCTGGCGATGTACCCCCTGCGTGCGCAGTAGCTTTAAGGGTCACAAACCTGCGCCACTGCCCTCACTGCTTGTACCCGCCCCCACCTCCACCCCATGCACAGATCTGGGGGGTGTGGGCCCCCCCCGCCTCTGTAGTAAGCGCACTGCCCCAGGAAGCTGACCCCACCCCCTGTGCCCAAGCCTGTGGTGGGTGGTAGCAGGTGGGAAACTGCTGTAGCAGCTTGCTGGGAGAAGGGGACTGTGGACCTGCATCCCTGGCCCCATAGCCCTGGCTGCTGGGGGGGCAGGGGGCTGTGGGTAGGGGGCAAGGGGCACCTGCAGGGCTGGCAGGGGCTGTGGCAGGGAGGAGTGAGAGGCACAAGCAGGGCCAGGGGGGTGTGGTGGAGGAGTGAGTATCTGCATTCTTAAAAAAAAAATAAGTCTCCTTTTCATGGAATCAGCTGGTTAGCAGAATCAAATCACCATTTCCCAAGGTAATTCCAATACGAGGAATCCACTGTATTTATCTCCATCAGTAGTGCTTTCTTAACCCAGGTGAAGGTCCACAGAGGTGACTTGTGCTCTTTTCTTCTCTTCCTTTCAGTCTCTGACAGCTTCTTTACATTTCATAGTGGCATACATGCTGTAATGAAAAAAATGTTTCACCAGACTTAATATTTGCCAAAATATTGATTTTTGTTTTTGTTTTTGTGTTTTGTTTTTTTTGGGGGGGGGAGTTGTTGGTTTGGATTTCAGCAGTGCTAGGTAGTGTTTACATTGTGGCAGTTGGCCAGATCCAGAAAGTTAATCAGATTAGAAACAGACCTGTGCTCAAATTTACCTGAGTGGAATGGTGGTGAGGGGAACCAAACCCAAATGAAAACCAAAAAAGTTAGCCATTTCAATGTAAATTAGATTAAAATTGTTTTAGCTTTAATATTTTGTATTAGGAATGCAGGTAGAAGAATTTTCTATTCAATGGAAAAAGAAGGTTATAAAGTAAGTTATTTTGGGGGTTGTTTTTGTTGTTTGTAGACACTATTCAGCAAACTAGTGGAACATTTTAGGTACTATAGTTTTCAGCTTTAGGCTTTTCTCTTGCGTGTAAGCAGGGCTTTCCTGATAAGCACTTAACAAAGGGAATTTGCCTTCCTTCTGATTCTTATTATGTACATGTATTGGATGCTACTTACAGCTACTTATAGGAAGTCTCCTCCCCAGTACACATATGTGTATCTGCATGGATGCATGCTCTTCCACTTCCAGTTGCAAGGTTTACTGGGAACAGAGCAAAGTTCAGACACAGTCAGACAAGGACATCTCAGCTCAAACGTAATATGCAAAATTACTAAAACCATGGTACTACTCAAGAGTTTAAAGTTAGCCACATGTTTAAATACCTGGCTGAATTTAGACTTGTTTACTCATACTGGGTGTCCTTGACATGGACAAACAGGATATGAACTCAGTAGGATTTTTGCCTAGGTCAGTGGTGTCCAAGTCATTTGGCCATGTGGGCTGGAAAAGTGGCACAGGGCTGGTCTGCAAGCCAAATTTGGAGTGTGGGCTATGTCATCTGGCCCGTGGGTCTGGAATTTGGTGGTGGTAGAGTTAATTGCTGTGGCTCCTGGAACTGTGGCAGCTTTTGTTCCTCCCACTGTCACAGTTCTATTCCCATGGGCCAGATGACATAGCTCCATGCTGCAGATTCAGCCCATGAGGCTGGAAATTTGCTGATAGGATAAGCAGCAGCAGGATTCTTTGCTCTGGCTCCAGCTACCACTGCTTACCACACTCCCAGGCTTCTACAGCTGTGGGGAGCCCTGCAGGTTAGATGAAGTGGCTGAATGGGCCAGATCCTGGTCACTTCTGGCCTACATAGTGACAACTGGATCTGAGCCTGTGGCTGTAGTGCACTGAAATGCCTGTTATAACAACACAGTCTACCTGACAAGCTTTTAGTGTGTCATGGTGATCTGTTAACTTTTATTAACCTGATCTAAAGTTACCTTTATAAGTGACCCTTTTCCATAGGAAAACTTACTGAATACTTTGAAACAATAATGTGAAATTTCAGAGTGCCTTATTTCTTATTTGAAAGAAATAAAGGATTATTTCTATGGAAAAGTAATTTATTTTGAGTTCTTCTTAGTCTCTTTTTAACTTAGAAGCTATGTTCAACTACAGAAGCCTCTCATGGATCAGTACACAGTTAATTCACTTAATGACATTTTAAAAATAAAAGTTAAAACCTCTACAGTCTGAATAAAAATAAGTCTTGGACTGTTCTCTAAAGATATGAAAATTTAGGTTCAGACAGACACAGTCAAGAATTTGAATTTTCACTGGAAACTCCTCACCTTTGACATTCATTTTAGGAGCTGCTGACAGTAGCAGATCCTGGATAGTGTAAAGATTAAGTTGTAGTGATGGTGAGAGCTCACTTCACCCATGTAGCAAGCTTATGCACATGCATCTAGTAGTTGAGACTGAAGCTCTTTGCAGTGAACCAGCATTGAAGGTGGGTTGTTATGGCACCATTACACCCCTCCCCATGCACTTGCCCAGCTCTTCTCCCAGCTGCTGACTCAGTGGGCCATGGAAGTCTTTTGTATAATTAGGATTGAAGGCATGTCAGACGTTTAAGATTAAAACATTGTACTTAAAAGCAAATTGGAAGCTATATGAACGTGATTGCAACCCCCTCCAATCTTTTTACACTGCCAGGGGTAAATCCCCAGCTGGTGTAAATTGTTATAGGCTATTCCAGTCTACACCTGCTCAACTATTGTACCCTACCCCACCACTCTTCCGTCTGTTATACAAGGTCCTCAGTGTAACTGAGAATCAAGCTTAATGGGTCCATCATTTTGAGACTGTCATGTGACCTACTCTTCTTTCCCTGCTCCGTTCCATTCATCTTCAGTAGTAGATAGTAACATTTTAAAATGTTAGAATTGTACATTTTAGCAGCAAGAATCACTTTATTCTTGACTGAAGAACTTCTGGAGTGGAAGGTAATAATCATTTAATGTGTGCACCATCACTAAACAAAGCCTTAAGGATCAGAGATAAAATTTACAATATTCATTTAAAATGTCAGGTGCCAGGAAGAATGTAAACAAAGGTCCCAACCTGGAGTTTAATTAGGCAGTTAATTGTTGCCTTTAAGATGCACTAAAATTCTACAACAAGGAGTTAAACGAGGGGTTCTGTTTAACTGCATGTGAGGGGTTCTGGAAATAACATTGATTCTAGAAAAGCACCCTGAAATAGTTTGACTGTAGTATGTAGCCATTCATGTGAAGGAGCAGATGACAGTGGAGGTTGTCTTGTTTGGTTTTCTTTGGTTGCATCTGAGCTTTAAAATAAATGATCACTGTACCTTTTTGATAGATTACATAGGGGGTTCTTGGAATATGCTGGCTGAGGCCAAAACTGGTGAGTAGCTTAATTGTTGGCGTATTTTTCTGTGGGTCTACTCTCTTATTTTGCGTAAGGATTCTGACTATTAGAGCATTGTTTCTGTCTCAGATAATAATCAGCTGATGAAATTCTTTGATGCATTATTGTAGTGAGTCAGAACCATATGACTGCTCTTCATACTTTGCTTCAGTATGTCTCTTGAAAACAGTAGGAAACGTATCAAGTCATCACCCTACATCTTTTCTAATCTGCCAGGAACATTTTTTTCCATGGAGAGCAATATAATTTTTTCAAGAACAGTTTTAATCTGATGTTTTTGTTTTGTTTCTCACTAAAAATATTCAGTCAGGGCAGCAGTTGGAGGTAAAGTACAACAGATTCTATAGGATTGTGACCTCTGGAACCAACTTAATTAGTCAAAGGAAAACCACAGCATTAGCTTAGTGCTGTGCTTTGGACATGGGATCATGGTTTGGCTTACATTTATTTTATTTCTTCCTTTCATGCAGACTACAAATAGATCATTCTCCCAAGCCAATCTGTTAATTGTAGTAAATTGCCTAAAGCTAAATCTGACTATGGGTTGTGACCTGTTTGGTTGGTAGCTGGAGTAGCCTACCTATTTGATTGCAACAACAGCCATTTCAGTTGTTTCTAAGAGCATTTTAATCCCTATTTAAAGAAGATCTCTAAGTAGTATGAAAAGAGCCAAAATAATCAGTAGTTGTTATTGTTTCCTATCTTAGGGTTGTCCTAATTATGATGGAGCAACATTTTGTTTTGTCCCACTCTCTCCCTGTATTTCAGCTTAGGTACTCAAGCTTCTTGGCTGTCACAGAAAAAGAGATGTGCATCTCCTGGGGCAATTTCAGGGAGTGAAATTTCAGAAAAATGTAGGAAACTAAACCAGATGCCTGAGAAGAAACTTGGGGGCCCTTTACGAGCAAGTCTTCTATGATCAAATTAACCAACTGATATTTCTAACACTTCATAAATAACATATCACACTCTCTCAAAGATGTGGCTTGAGAATGTAAGGTGATTGTAAATTAATTAAAGATGCCTTATTCTGCCCCCAGATCTATAAGGAAAAAAAAGTTCTTCTGGCTTTATTGCTTTCCAACTCAAAAAAAAAAGAAAGAAAAGAACCCTCTCTTCATCTTTCTCTTTGGTTTAGGTATTAGTCAAGGTCTGCCTTATTTTAAATGTACTGCCAAACAATAGTATGTTACCCTTGAGGATTAAAAACAATATATGCCATTGTATGCCACCTCTTCATTTAAAAATGGCTTGGGTTGCCATTGTAAAAGAAAAATTAAGAACTTATGTAACCCTCTCAAACAAAAGCTGTAAAATACACAGAGTCCATCTCTTTGGCTACTTTGGCAGTAAAAAAGCTCTGGATAGAGTTAATATGATATAGTCTGTTATACTCCTTCCTTGCAGTGCCTTGTGCCTGGAAGTGGGAAGAGAACAGGGCTGAGAGAATGGTAAGGCCAGTTCATGCTGTGCCCTGGCAATCTTTGGCTGACAAGATGACCTCTTGATGGCTGCTACCTTCCCAAATGCTTTAGTGTAGTCCGCAAGCTCAACTTGAGTGTTCTTAGGGAGGTTACAGGGCTAATTTGTGGCATGCCTGCCAAAAAGATTGACTCCCACTTATATCAAGTATGTCAGTCAGCCTGAGGATCAGGAAGTTGTAACAGGTTCCTTTGTGACTCTTCCTCTCTGAGTTCACCTGCAGGTCTAGCCTATGGTTTTGATAATGTGAAATTTTAGCATTTGAGGTTTTCTTAACATTGGAATCTCTGATTCAGATTGTTTGTATATTTGTCACTATTTGTCACCCACATGAGTTATATGTTTTGAGCTTGTCTTTGAATTTTAAGGTTTCTTTTCTTTTTTGTTATTTTGACATTTTTTGGCAATGAGGTTGAAGGATTGTCAAAGATTGTCAAGCTTTCGGAATGGTAAACATTTTATAACACCTGGTTTTTCCTTTGTTATTAAAGAATGGATAAGTGGAAAACACTGCATGTACTTAAACACAAGTTGTGGAATCTTCATCCTTGGAAATTTTAAAGAGCAATTTAGATAGACTTTTAGCTGGGATAATTGTCAGAGATGATGCTACCTTGAGCATAGGGCTGGACTAGATGACCTCTTGAGGTCTCTTCTAGCCCTGCTTTCCAGTGATCCTTTCCTACAGGTAATACAATTTGAAACAAAAATTGTTTAGCAGTGTGTGGACCATAACTATTTTATTCCCAGTAGCAAAGGTTTTTAATCTAAAACAATTATAGCAAATGATGTTAAAATAACTGTTTACAAATAATTTAACTGAACACATGGGTAGTGTTAAAATTACAAACAGATACATTTTGAAAATAAGAAGGGTTGTTCTGTCTTTTTAAACATCAAATAGATATGTCAGGACCGGAGTTCAGTTTTTTGTGTTTCTCCTAACAGAATTGCTGACAACAAATTGTGCCTACAGCACAGAAAGGCACTGTAATCCATATGCTGCTTTCAGTGTTGGTAATGTCAAGTCCTTGAATATATAATACATTTAACACAGGTCCTGATGGATAAATAAGAAAAAATGCTGTTAATTTTATAAATTAAATGTTGTATTTTATTTCAAAATGTATTTACAGTGTGCATTATTTAAAATTGTAGTCATTAAGTTTGCTAGGCTCCGATCTTGAAAATGCATACACTTTATTTATATAGATATGTAATGTTGTAAGAGCATGATCAGACAATTGAACCAAAAAGTGAAACTGTCTGGAAACAAAAGTGCAACAGAGAAATCTGTACTCGGTTTCCAAATTGAGTTTCAGGCAAAAAATAAACAACTAGTATATATGGGTAATGTAGGACAGCATTAGGACCTGATACAAAGCCCACTGTAGAAAGAGTCACCCTGACTTCACTGGATTTTGTATCAGGCATATCCTATGACAGGGGAGGATTTTTCTTTTTTTTTCTTTTTTGGAAAAAAGAATTTCAAACCTGACACTGTCACTTAAAAATATGGAAAATTCTCCAGTTTTACCTCCTACATGTTTCTGTTACCAAGCAGTCACTGATCTTATTTTAGATATGATCTTAGTGTTCTTTCCACAGTACACAGGCTGAATGACATGTTATTCAAGTTCTTATACAATATTATGATGTATCTGTTTTTATATTTAGCTGAAACCTTTATTCTCTTTATAAACAAACCCACCTAATGCAACCACCACCTATCCAGGGAGAGTATTTCCATTCCCTCTGGTTTAATTTGAACAAATTTGGCATAGAACCATGCAATATTTCCATAATAACATTTGAAACAGGATGCCTGCTATATTGACATGCAGGTCTACAGTGAGTTTTACCATGTGCCAGGAAATTGCATTCTTAAGAAAAATCCAGACATAAATTTTGAGCAATCAACACTTAAATTTTGAAAAGTCTGGCAGTAAGCTGTTACGTACCTCAGGGGGATTCAGTTGAAATCTTTACTTTCTAAGCAGTGCATTTCACTCACTGGGGAATGGAGGCAGAGCAGATAAAGTGTCTTACTCTGCATTGTGAAGCATTATTTCAGGCCTTGATCAGGACTCATGCTGAAGCCCCTGTACACTTGACCCAGCTCAGAGTGGGTACCTGGTTGTTCCCAGGCTGGAGAGTCAAAGGCAGATAGCCACATCTAGCCACTTCACTCCATTGGCTATGTACAAACATTTGGGGAGGTTAAAGTGGTTTCGAAATGGCCAGCCAATTTAAACTTAGCTCATCTCAGTGCTGACATTACACTTACAGATCCAGTCTCAGTGGCCGGAAATCAGTCTAAACCTGTAACGTTACAGAAGGTCCATGCTCATAAGCTAGTCCAAAAATTGCGGAACCTGATTTAAGATAAACCTGGATGGATGTAGTATAACATTTACTTGATTTTGGTCAAACTGGTACATGCATGGTACATGCATGGAACATGCATACAATTTCCCTGTGCAGCTCTGGGACTAGACAAGCCTAACCACCAGCCGCAGCCCTGGGGCCGTGCTTTTCACCCCCTACCCCACAACAGGATATTTTTTGCCCCCTGGTCCCTTGTCTCACCTCCTGACCAGCCAGCTTTCCCAACCCGTATCCTGCAAGCTGTTCTGGGTGCAGCTGCTCTTATCAGCATTCACTGCTGCTGGAGCTGAGCAACTAAATCCTGGTAGGGGGAGGGGAGGGAGAGAAGGCGGATCAGCTTGCCGGGGGTGGGATTGGAGGGCTAAAAAAAAGCCCCTGGTCCTCCCAGACCTCCCTCCCAGTCCCACCAGACACTCCTGGGCCCCAGCATAACCCCACAGGTCATGCCTGCCTTCCCCACCCCCTTCTGGGTCTCTCCTGCCACCCCCACCTCACCTGGGGGTCCTGTCTGCCTTCCCTCCCCATCCCACGAGCAGGTTGCACCTGTGTCGTCATCCTCCAACAGACCCCTCATCAGCCTGCTTGTCCCTCTCAACCCCCTTGCCAGTTGCCCCCGATCGCAATTTACCTGATATTGGGCAGCTGTTTTGAATTGATTTAACCTCCCCATAATGCCCCCAAATGTCTGTACTTAGCCCTTGTGTGCTGTTGGCTACAGAAACTCTCAAGTCTTTGCCATGATTTCACTAAAGGCTGCTAGGCCTGGAGTGGATCTTAAGTCTCCTACATTCATATAGGCTCCATCCCTCTCCTGCTAATCTGGACCAAAGGTGGGAAAGGGAGAAGAGGAGGCTATGTCTTTCAGCCTTCCCCTTTCACAACTTGGGTGTAGTCTGACCACAGAGTAAATCAGAGTAACTGCAGGTTGAATTCACACCAGATTGTACTTGTTAGTGAAGGGCTGTTATGTCAACAAGGAATTGTTGGGTTCCATGTGCTCCTCCCTTGCCGCCCTAGCATACCACATTGGTCAGATTGGTAGAAGATGTTAAAAAGGGCTACAGTCTAGCTAGGTAAACCTGACTTGAAACCAGCCAGGAATTGCCTCACAATGAGGTAATCAGTTCCCAAAAATATAAAGAGACTGTGACAGGTACCAATATCTGGTCCACAAGGTCCTTGAGGGGCCCTATCTCCTGTTAACTTCTCTGGGTATGGAACAGGTTTGGCACATCACAAAATGCATGCAGCAGATCACAGGTGCTGCTCCTTAGAAACCAACAGGCATTGGAACATTAGATGACTGATGCCGTATATGAGCATGAATCCAAAGTTGCATTTAGTCTAACTGAAATCAATGGTGTAACTGGCAGAGAGTTACGGAAAGCTTTCAAGGATCCTTTCTGAAGTGTGCTGAGGTAAAGCAACAGCAAAAAAAGAGAGTCTTTAATAAAGTTCACCTGAACCGATGAATTTTGGCCATAGGGAATTGTTACAAAACTAACAGAACTCAGCAGTCTGTTCGCAAAATTCATCGGTTATGTGACAAGTTCAGTAAATAGTCAGTTTAAGTATCAGTACATTCAGAGATTTTTAAGAGTGAGGCAAAGAGTTGGTCTTTCACACACACGGACTTGTAGCACAACTAATGTGGATACTAAACCATGTGAACTGATCCCACTGGGAGAGGTTTGCCAAAACTTGAGCCAAGAAAAAAATCATACAGCTCTATAAATAGCTAAATTTAATTTATTTGCATATGTGTGTGTGTGCACAGATGCATACATGGAGTTAGGTTTATTAAATAAATATAGTTGTTCTTAATGATTTTTTTTAAGTAGGAGAAAATGTTTTAAATAGTTTTTCCTAGAGGCAGTACATTATGTTCTCACTTTAGGGCCAACAGTGTGTACTGCCTATTTTCATAAGGAAGCTTTACAGAAGAAGGAAGGGAAAGTATTATGAAGCATCGTGGGACTATGGTAACCATTTGTCAATGATATATGGCCAAGCAAAGAGTGCAGGAGAAAAATGAAAATGTATCTGGTGCGGAAAATAAGATGTGTGAAGTGTTTCCTTTTCCTTCCACACATTTATGACAACTAAGCAAACAGTTTCTCATGGCATTGGAATTTAACCTCTTACATTTGCTAATAGGATGGTACTGAAAAAGTGAGTAACAGGCAGAGTTTCATGGACTAGATGATGGGATAGGAGGTAGGGGGACTAATTTTACTGATTAACTGCTCCCTTAAACTTAAGTTAATTTGCAGTACATTAGATGCCTTTCCCAGTGCACAAACAAATGTGAATGGAAAAGCAGGGTAATGCTTTAGATATTCAGGCTGTAACATAGTTAAAATGAATCCTGGCCTAAGTGGCAGCCAGCATTGAGCACAAAGTCTTCTTAGACCTGTGTAACTAGTTTGTGATATAGGGTCTGACTTTCCATTGAGCTTCATAGCCTTCAGATCAGGATCATAAGACTTTCAAATTGCAAATCAATTTAATCCTTAAAAGTACCAGTCTTTTACAGGATTTTTTTTTTAAAAAGCAATGAACCAAACCTGAATCCTTTGTGGTACCTTCATTTTGTATTGCCTGGGAATAAATGTTGCATTGGATTTTTCTTCCCTTATTTTAATGTTCATGATAACATCAGTAATTTGGTAATGGGTGTTCAACCAGGATGTTGAGCACAAATGTTGCTTGGTACATGTGATTATTTGATATGTCTCCTTAGTGCCTTGGTCTTTATACTTAGATCAGGGATATTAAAGATACGGCCTTTGGGCTGGATCCAGACTGCAAAGCCATATCATCTAGCCCCTAGTGCTACCTGTGAGTCTCCCATAGGTAGCATGTGTAGCATACACGATGCCCAGTCCAACACACGTCCCAGAGCAGCAGAGTGGATACCAGCATGGGTCTCTAGGGCTGTGCTACATGTGGCAGTCACTGTGGGACTGTGCTGTACACGCATGGAGCAGCCACTATGTACAGCATAGATAGCCCCAGAGTGTTTCATAGTTTCATAGTATCTAGGGTCAGAAGGGGCCTAGAACAGGCCATCTAGTCTGACACCCCGCCAATGGCAGGAACGAGTGCCGGGGTCACAGGACCCCAGCCAAGTACCTATCCAGTCTACTCTTAAAGACACCCAAGGTAGGAGCAAGAACAACTTCCCTAGGAAGCCGGTTCCACATCCTAGCCACCCTAACTGTGAAGTAGTGCCTCCTAGTGTCCAACCTAAACCTG
>JAGPOW010000261.1:122008589-122026087 GCA_030014935.1 Caiman crocodilus
CCTCAATAAGTCTCCCACACCGGTCACAAAGGAGAACTTTATTGATTACAGGGGGTAGGGCAGAAACAGGGTAAAAGGTAGAGCAATATCACAAAAATATCAGAAGAATATCAAAAGAATCCCATAGAGCAAACCAGAGTGGCTGAGGTAGCCATTTAAACACGCATCTGAAATACTGTTCTCTAAATATCTAATCGGATCACAAGTAGCTTACTCACTCTTATCATCCAGAGGTGGTTGGAGTTTCCTCTGGAGGCAGATTACTCTTAGGGCATGCAGAGAGGGCTTGCCCAGGTTCACTTAGAAGACTGCATGGCTAATGGCTGCTGCCTCATGGCTAATGGCTGACTCCCTTCTTGGGGCCTTTTATCCCCTCTCTGACCTCAGCAGCCCAGTCCAATCGAAACTGCCAAACCAGGTCACAAGCCAACCCATATCGCAAGCACCCTTGGACACCTGAGCTGAGCTCTGGTCCCCAGGCCGGGTTGCTTTCCCGCCCAGGAGACTACAGTATCCCCACCCAGGCCCAGGCCTTTGTTATGCAGACAAGGATGAGATCCCTGCCCTGAGTGATTCACCAGCAGCCTCTCAGGCTGACACAGGGAGAGATTTCTGGAGAGGGGCACCCATGGTAGCATTTCTGCCACAGTGACCAGGCGGGACACCTGTCAAGGGGTGTGGTTACCCATGCAGCCCTCAACAGCTTGCCAAAACTTGCTAAGTGGCCCTCTGCCCAAAATAATTGCTCACCCCTGGTATAAGCTTTCGTGAACGCAAGCCCACTTCATCAGATGCTGTGAAAGGGCATCCCGGGAAAGGATGATCATTTTAAGCTAGCCTTGGGGACCAAACCTGTCCTGTTTTACAGACAGCCCTCCAACTTCAAACGACATCTGTCAGGCAACAGAATAATACATTTCCATTTCCACTGAGGCACTGGGCCTTGCAGTAGATTCAAATGCCTGCTGTGCCCCTACATCAATGTAGACCACATAATCACTGGACCAAGTAACAAGAAGTATAAGATCTGAGGTTCATTCACCTGAGAGGCTGCTGTTACACCATCACCTGCTTACAGTATCCATCTGCTATCTACATCATACAGACAGGGCAGTCTCTCTGCATAGGAATGAATGAACACCTATTTGACATCAACTCCAGCAAGATACCTGTAGAGAATATTTTAACCTCTCTGGGTATTCCATTGTTGAACTTCGAATTGCTGTTCTCAGGCAGCAGTTTTAAAAACCAGTTTGAAGGGGAAATTGCAGAATAAGAACTCGTCCACAGACTAGATTATGTTAAGCATGGTTTAAACAGGAACTATGGATTCTTATCCCATTACCTGGATTAGTTTTTGTGACCATTTGTTCTTATGGGTTCCTTTCCTATATGCTTCTCCCAGCACTGTGTCCTTCTATCCTTCCTTTCCTTTCCCACCTTTTTTATTCAAATCATTCACTCCACTTTATATACTGTCTACACTTGTCCTTTCACAGTATCTGATGAAGTGAGTTCAAGTTCACAAAATCTTGTGCTTTCTGTGTATCTTTTTTAGTTAGCCTATAAGGTGCAAGTCTACCCTGCCTGCTGCCTGACTTCAAGCTAACATGGCTAACTACTTCTCTGTGCTCGTAGGCTTCATGCCAGCCCTTTGCACAGTAGTGAATTCCTCCAATAAAGCTTGCAAGTCTGCTCTGTTCAGGCACAATGGCTAAACTAATGTTTTTCCCTTGACTTTTAAAGTTAAGAGATTAAGTTTAAAGAAATATAATTATGTAAATAAATGTTTTTTGCCTTTTATATATTAATGTTATGCTAAAACAAAGGAAAGTAACCAAACTGGTCTCATTAATATAACCCTCTTTCCATTCTGTGCTTTGCTTAGTACTCACAGCAGCATCTCTGGGAGACTTTCATTGTTTTTTGGCTGAATGCTATATAGTGCTGATAGGGATAATGCTGTGCGTTTCAGGATGTTTGCCCTCTATACTAATACAGCTGAGATATTAATCAGATTCCACATAATTGTATGGGTTCCCATCCATATGGCACATGACATTTACAGAATAACAAAACACTTTTGTGGTTGTGTCAGAAAGTGAATATAGTTAATGCAAGGTAGCAGTTCTGAAAGGACAGAGCTGCTTTTGATTGTGGCAACTTGTCGTGGGTCCTGACTTCTGAAAAACTGGTCATGTTGTTTATTATTTCCCGTTCTTTCTCTTGGAAATAACTACTGTGAAAGTTTTGACTTTTGAAAGTCAATGGTCTGAAATGTATCGTTTACTTTTGTAGATGTTGCATTATAAATTATGAACTGGAACCAATTTGAACTGATTTTGCATCATGAAAGATTTTCATTTTTTGACTTCTTGCATTCTCTTGGTTCTTACTTGTATGTACCAGTTAAAAATTGTATATTTAAAGAAACAGCCTGTGTTTCACATTCCAGTGAGACATTTTGCACTTCCCTTATGCAAAGCTGGTATATTTGTATATACTTAACATACTGATTATGCTTACAGCACAGTAGAGCTGTGTGTCTGTGTCTCTGTGAGTCTCCAAATGCTGCTTCTGAATGTGAGGAATGTCACTGTCAAACTTAGTTGTGCAGATGCAACCTGTAGAGGATTTAAACGCTAAGGAAGAGAATGAAGAGGATGTGAAAACACAGCCACTGACTTGTCCCAATCAGCAGTTTCAGGATTATTCTAAATGGCATGAAAAATGTACTCACAGGTAGGATTGGGAATCCACTGGCTAGGAGCGTATTTCATTCTATTGCTTGAGATTGTTCCATGTCCAGAACAATGTAGATTGTGTCAGATTCTAATTTGCAGCTGGATATAAGCTTTAACACTATAGCAAAAAGCATGTGATAAATCATCAAGGCTTGCTTGGGATGCCAGAGAATATTGGCATCCCTGGCAAGATAAAACCTAGCAATCTGGGGGTTGAGGACTGCAGGAGGTTCAACCTGTTGAACCCTCCAATTCTTTTTATGACCATGGAAGCAGTGGCAGCTGTCAGATATGTAGTTAGCTGATAGATATGGTGCCAGTAGATGGTGCTGAAGAATGTATAGCATAGTTCCTGGGCTCAGTAGAACAGATGAAACGCCTGGTTGATGGACATTTCAGGTGACTTATTATGCTAAGTTCTTTATATGGAACTTATAACATTGCTTGAGTGTGTCTTGGGATCTGAGTTATGCAGGCTTTGGCCCAAGCAGATCACTGGGAATGTCACAGCTGATCACCATTGCAATGATTATATGAATCTGAAAGTAACTAGTGGTGTTACCATAATGTTGCCCGTGCTAAGTATATTCCTAATGCCTGCTGTGTAGGCCCCAGGGGCTGCTCCTGATCAGAGAAAGGTCAGCATCTGTTACCTGCTGTGCGGATTACCTTCTTTACAAACACATTTCTCTTTTGTACTACTTCTGTTTCAGTAACAGTTTGCAGTTGTTATGGGCCTGATACAGATTCCATGAGACTCCCACTGGCTTCTGTGCATCAGGTCCTGCCTCCCTGTACCTTACAGTGCATTGTGTTATGCTTGCTGTTTTCCCACAGCTAATTCAGTGTAGGAATTTTCATAATTGGTCAGTAGATCCCATTGAAAAATGGAAGCTATTTTCCATTTGCAAAAGGCAAGCATCTGTAAAAGGAGAAAATACTATTATTGACATTGATTCTTAAAAACAGATTCTTTGTTGTAGTAAAATACCTATTTAGGAAAGAGCAATTAATCCATTTTTAGTTTGTGTACTGTTAATGTTCTATCTAAATTAGGCCACTGGAAAAGGATGGTCAATTTTCAAAGAAACAGGTTGATTGTGGTCTTTATGTTCATGGAAAACAACTGTGGGTGTAGAGATAGCTGTCAAGCTTTGTTTTTCACAATATGTAAGGTTTGGGTATAAGTTAGATACTTCCATTTCATAGGAGTGTTACATGGATGAACACTTTTATAATTGCCTTTGTACTGTAAGAAGTGTGTTAGCCAGTCAAAAGAAAGGAAGGGCACAAAGAAAGAAGCACCCTGCATTGTGCTCATATTCAACCCTTACATCTCATAATATTTTCATGGATATTGTAATTATTGCTAAGATAAATACATTATTTTCCCAGTGCCACCTGCCAATTGAAAATTATTTATTCAAGTACATAATTATTGTTCCTCTGATTGAAATACAGACTTATCCTTCAGGACGTAACATCTGGGAAGCATGCCATATGTATTTAATATACAACGACTAAAATAGGGATATTTTAAGATGAATTGTAGAACATTAGGGTTGAAGGGACCTCAGAAGATTATTTAATCCAACCCTCTGCTCAAAGCAGGACCACCCCAACTAGATCATTGCAGCCAGGGCTTCATCAAGCCGGTCCTTAAAAACCTCCAAGGATGGAGATTCCACCACCTCTCTAGGAAACCTGTTCCAGTGCTTCACCACCCTCCTAGTGAGAATTTTTCCTAATATCTAACTTAAACCTGCAACTTGAGACCATTGCTCCTTGTTCTTTCATCTGACACCAGTGAGAGCAGTCTAGCTCCATCCTCTTTTAACTACCATTCAGGTAGTTAAATGCTGCTATCAGATCTCCCCTTAGTCTTCTTTTTTGCAGACTAAATAAAGCCAGTTCCCTCAGCTTCTCCTCTAAAGTCATGTGCCCCAGCCCCTGAACCATTTTTTGTTGCTCTCCACTGGACTCTGTATCTTGTCCTTATCCTTTTTATAGTGGGTGGCCCAAAACTGGATACAGTACTTCAGATGTGGCCTCACCAGTACAGAACAGAGCAGAGTAATTACTTCCCTCAGTCTGTTGGCAAGCTCCTCCTAATGCAGCCCAGTATGTTCTTAGCCTTCCTGGCAACTAGGGCACACCGCTCACTCATATCCATCTTATTGTCTACTGTAGCCCCCAGGTCCTTTTCTGCAGAAGAAGGTATGTGGTTAACTCCAGTGGAACAGAAGTTTTTTTGAAAGAGCATGTAGTGGTCACTGGATTCAATAAATAGAGGCATATAATGAATGAGAAGAACCAACAACAGTAAATTGTATTGTGTAACAGTAGGCAATCTCTACAGAACTTTGGTCTCTTTCTCACTAACCTAAGGGATCATCTCCCAGTTCCCAATTTCCTTTGTCTTCTAAATTAGAGTGTCTCTAAATTATAATTTTGCATACTGCAGGGCATAACAGAAGAACCATAAATATTATGCTTAAATACTTTCTAAATTCATATATTTGAGAAATATTCTTGTACTGTATCTGATTCTGGAACTGAATTTTAATAAGGTGGTTCCTGCATGTGTGTCTATAGTTACTTCGCTATACAAAGACAATTCTTAATGCCAAAAAAGTTGGATCAGTGTGCACGTGAATCTAGAATTTAACATGTAAAATAAATCTTTCCTCATGTATGAACTAATTTTTTTGCAAGTAAAATTCTACCACGTGTATTGTTTGATGCGGTTCAGATAATAACAAGTGATGTGCAAGAGAGGAGATTCTTTTGAAAATTTGGGGCCAAACTCTGCTAACAGAAGCCCATGGAACTCGTATAGGAAATCAGTGGAGCTCTGGGAGCAGAAATGTTCTCTTTTGATCCACATGGTAATTCTGATTAATGCTCTGCTTCTGATATACTAGCATAGTGGAGGCCAACCTTTTTGGCATGCTGCAGATTAGCATCCAAACCTCTCTGAGTGCCACTCCAGTCCCTTTCTTTTGCCCGATCTGATGCAATGGCACCAAAATCATTTTTCCAAAATGGGACTTTGAACCCTACAATACATACAGGCAGATTTGGATTGGTTCTGTAGGTGTCTGAACACTGCCCAAATCTCAGAGTGCATGTGGTAGGCTGTCTCATGAGATGCACAGTACTACGATGCCATGTGCACTTGTAGTGTGGCATAGCAATCAGTGAGACTGCACAAATTGATGGTCCTGCAGTGGAATATAGTTTGCATATTAAAGGGTCTTTAATTCAGCTATCCGCAGAGCCCCCAACACATTACATTTAAGATGCAATAAACAAGTTAATCATACCTTAAATGGGTCCTTACCTTCCAACTAACCATTTAAGTTTAGTCCATAAGTAATGGATTCTCTCCTGGCTAGCCCTGCCTATCAGGCCATCTCTGCCCCAGTCGTTTTCGCATCAAAGGGTCCAACCAGTTGTCAGTAATATTGGTACTGTATGTACCATCTGGAATGTAAAATGTATTTAGTAGGTTGTATTTTCTCAAGCAGTATGGATCAGCAGTATGAGTAGATATAGTTCTGTTGGAAAGAGTGAATCTGGGCCAATGTGGACAATGGAGAATGCAGTAGGAGTCCCATTTAAATATTAGAAAAATATAAAAGGTACTCAGTTTGAGCCAGATTTATGCCTGTGTCTAGCAGCCTAGTGCCCCTATTCTGGCTGAGGTTTTTTAGGCATTGCTATAACACAAATAATATGTAATTACAATAATAATGGTATTAATGGGCTCAACTCCATTGGCTGATTTTGCTTTTGCTGTTGGTGAATTTGGCCCGTATACTTTGTAATCTGTAAAGATGTCAAAAGTGATTTATGTGCTGTTTAACAATATAGGGCCAAAATAGCCAGAGACAGCAGAGATGCCTTTCTATTTTTCTTTACAGTTATGATTTTAAGAACTTAGAAGTGTCATTTACTTTGACACCTGGCGTTTTTCAGGCCATGTTTATGTTTGGTTGTGGGAATAACATCAGAATATATTCAAAGCAAAAGATCCTGGTATCTGAAGTTATATTAAGTGTTTGTAGTTTATTGTACATTATCACAAGACTACAAATGACATACATTATAAAATATGAGATTCAAAAGCATTGATGCATTTTAAAAACCTTTACCGGCTGCAAAATGGCATTGAATGAAATGTACTATTAAATCAGCATTTCACAGAAATGCTAGTTAGTCTACTTGGCCTGAATTTAGAAGTCTAAGAACCAAACTAATAAAACCCCCCTCTTAAAAATTGTTGCAATAATTGAAGTTGTTTCATCAGTAATAACATATCTACAGCAAAATAAAACTGCTGTAATTATAAGAGTTAAGTCTCAATACTTTATCAGGACACACTTACCCACGTGAAGATCTCTTACTTAGGCTGGGTATGGACATTCAGAAAGCTCGAGGCAGAATCAGTCTAAGTTGCACAGTTTTCTGTAAGCGGAGTAGATTAAATCAGTAGCAAACAGAACATGTGTTGACCCTTTGGTTTGAGGAGGTGGGGTCAAGTCTTGTACCAGGTTCCACCATTTTAAAACCAATTTATGTATGCTGAACTTCTGTTCTGTTACAGGTATAGACTGGTTTCCAGTTGCTTATACTGATAAAAGTATTTTCTTTACTTGGCCTTAAAGAGAAATTCTGTGAAACCAGGCCTCCTATGTGTATCAAGGTATATATTTTTTTCTCATCAATGACCAAAAAAAGTCAATGTGGGTCTTTCCGCTTAAAATTATTCAGACATATGGTAAAGATTAGATAAGTAAAAGCAATGTGGGCAGCAAGACTTGTATTTCTAGCAAAGAAAGAATGTATAGTAGTCTTAAAAACAGTATTTTGTGTTCAGTGACTTATGAAATTATGTTACTGTTACCACATTTTAAAACAGCACCAGTAAATTATCACTATTTAGGCTCTTTAGGCAGCTCTTCCAGTTAACCAGTCTAAAATCTTGCTTTTACTAACTGGTATTTGCTACCTCTCTCATTTCTATGAAATGAGCATCACCATCACTCTTTATATTGCATAAGAAGGAACAAACACAGGTTAAGATGAGAAGCCTGTTATTTTTGCTGGCCTGCTTGTCTTCATTAGAAGTTTTGCTAATATTGTAAGATTACTGGGGAAGAGAAGGCTGATTATGCTATGACCCTTTTAAACCAGTACATGCCCCAATACAGATGCAGTTATGTTGGCAAAATGAGGGGTTTTTTGGGTGCACTTATAGAAAGAAGCTGCCATAAGCTATCTCAGCAAATGCTGGTATAGAGTGCGCCTATCTATTTTAGGCTGGCTTGTCCATCATATTATACTGGTATAGCTCTCTCGGCATACTTTTTCTAATATAGGCTGGAGATTAGCCTGCACAGCTTCAAATACAAGGTACACTGCAGATGAGAGTGCACAGAGCTGAATAGTAACATTAGTGTACACGGAGAGCACACAGGCTTATTGTTACATTTGGGAGTGGAATTTAAACTGTTAGTCTCAAAATTGTACAGCAGTATCAAGGAGATGCTAGGAAGAGTGTAAAAGAGGGAATGGGCTTCTGAGGGTAAGTGCAGATGTGATACTTAGATCAGCCACCTGCTCCAGTCCTGGGGCTGTGCTTTTCCTACCCTGTATCCACCCTAAATCAACTATTTTTAGCTGTCCAACCCCTCCTCCTGTACAGGCACTGACACCCCCCTCCCCCCCCCATTCCTCCTGCCCCAACTGACTTAGGTGGTATATCTGGTGTGGCTCCTGGCACCTGTGAACATGTGCACAAACAAGACCCAGTCTATGATCATATGGCTTAAAGTAAGCCGTGTAATTGTAAATTGGGTCCTGGAAATGTCTGCATGTACCCTCAGGGCATTGCAAAACAATAATTAATCAAAGCGAAAAATTTGCCCTTAATGCTATACTTAGCAGTCATTTCAGACCGGTAAAGAGTTATTTTATAATGCAAACATCTTATCCTGCCTGCTGTCTGCGACCCCATCAAAAATAAGTCAACAGAAATGGTAAGAGTAATTCTCTAATTAGGTCCCTAGCTGCTTGTTGGACTGATTAAGATGTACTTTTTAATAATACAAAGTTATTTTGTTAGCAGGCATTTACTTTCCAAGCCTTTCCCCCTTCCAGCACCCCTAGGTACAGCTCTACTGGATCAGTTACCATCTGCTCCAGTGTTTGCATTTAGCCTTCAGGGCCTGTGATCTCAGAAATATTTCCTGTAAATGGAATCCCTCATGCCAGGCCTGTCACACAATAGAGATATAATTGGATAAATCCTAAACTGGAAACTACAAACAATAATAAGAAAACGACATACGTGTACTATGCATAGGGCACGTGGTCCTCCAAAATGGGATGAGTTTTCTTGTTTTCATCTGAAACTACTTAAGTTCATTTTCCTTCTTTACTCTTCTCTGGTTTTATTTATTTATTTATTTATTTTTTAACAATAATTAAATTGATTTAATGGCTGGACTTGGTAGTGCATTTTTTCCATTTAGGATCTGACCCAAGCAGTTTGCAATGTTGTCACAGAATGGCATATCTCCAGGAAAGACAAACATACTTAATTTTAAGGCCTGGTCATAGGCACACAGGTGGACATCATTCTGCATCTTGTGAATCCATTAGCAATGACATGAACACACAGGTCATACCCATAATGTTTATAAGTTACCAAACATACCTCTGTGTTCTGAGCATGACTGATGGAGAAGAAACCGAGGCTGCTCTTTCTGCTATTGAACAGCAGCAAAATCTGCTTAAAAAAATTAAAAAGCAGGACCCACAACAGCTCATTGTTTGCTCTTTATTTACTTATTTGTTTTTAAGTGAGATTTTTAGTCCTGGTGGCATGTGGCAATAAGAAACTTTGGGAACCAAAGCCCTATTTTTATTATTCATGGAAGATAATTAGCATGGCACTGACGCTACAAAGGTTTGGAGTTGGCTCCATTAATGGGGCATGTTAGGGCTCAGGCTAGTTTAGATTTCATACCCTTTTGTTAGACTTTGCTGAGACTGCCAGCAAAGGACAGATTGTTGCGAGTTGTGGGAATGGGACCTTTTTGACCTCGACAAAGGCTGTGTATGAATAAGAAACTACCCTGCTTCCATGCAGTGTACCATCCTCACTTGTGAACGACTCCAGTGACCATTTGCTAAACTTAGTAGCTTTTTCAGCAAGATGCAGCACGAAACTGATTTGACTGTTGTCATACTGATTTCAATCTGCTGGTGCCTAAGAAAGGAATAAGCAGTGGCAGAGGTACTAGTGCCATTAGTTTTCAGACTCAACAATACAATGCTTTATTAGCCATGAAGTCTGTAGGTGAAAACTTAATTTTATTAAAGAATTGAAAGTTTAAATACTGCAGAAATGTACCAACTGATAACTCCCTACCAACAAGGGAAATGTTCTTGCTGATCACTTGGGGGAATGGATAATAATAAAAGCTGTGCTTCTGCTGCCATTCCAATGGCAGCAAACTTACAAATACATTTTCTATTTTGTTTGAGGGAGTGAGAACACTTGTGCTCTTAGTCATAACATGCAGGGGCAAGTCAGAGAGGGCAAGTCAGAGAAGCACAGCAGAATATCAGAAAAAAATTAAATTTACCTTCAGTGATGGACAATAATTGTTTTTTATGCTTAATAAAATATCTCCATCCAGAAAGCTTGTCAGTCTCTGGCAGATAAAGGAACTGAGTTTGGATTTGAGTAGTCTTGAATTAGTGTAATAATAAAGGGAGTGATTTATATATTTTTCCAATAGACTCCTTCATTTATTATTCTATTTTTGGTTTATTTATGATAAACTGCAGGCAGACATACCAGACAAAATAAACCATTGAATCCTTTTTAATTCCAGAATAAAAAGATTATATGTTATCAGTATAATTTATCTCGTAGGCTCTCTTCCTGCCTTTGTTCTTGCATGCCTTTTTGGAGCCATAAAACATTTTTTGTATTTTATTTTTATCATGGCCAGCACTTTCAAAATTGAGGCTTTGTTGAAGTCAACTGGATTTTTACTAGTGACTTCAGAGGCTCCAGCATTTCACCTGTCATGCCTTAAGTTAGGATCTTAAAACGGCATTCATTCCCTAAAACAGAAATGGCCTGTTTTTTCAGAGGGACTGATCATTTGAAGCTTCCACTGACTAAAGCTCGAAATTAGTTATCAGAACTTCTTAAACATAAGCCAAAATGTTTAATATGACGTGGAATCAACCAAAATTGCATACCATTTTAAAAAATTGAGACTTAAAGCTGGATCCAAATCAATCTTGTAGGCAACTCTGCTTAGATGTCTTCCCTGAAGAGTTCCCTGACACATTGTCAGGGTTACATGCCCAGCAGAGCTATTACATATGTGGAGACCTGGATCCCTCTAAACAGTTGATCTAGAGCATCTAAGTGTTAAGTAAGATGGTGCCTAGAGCTAGGTATGAAATATTAGGCATGGGGCATATGTGTTCCTCTTCAGAATTTAAGATGCTAACTCAGGGCAGTGAGGAAACCACTTCTGTCATCTTCCAAGATCCAGAAGACCCAGAGGAGCATCTCTTACCTAACAGCAGTTCCCAAATTCTGACAGATTGTGCACCATCAATTTAAAATGTTACAACTTTAAAATGTTTCAGTTCAGTGTTAAGTACCACCAGCAAATTTTTGTTGTATAAAGTAATTATAAGACATCCGTTAATGTGTACCACTGACAAATTGTCTGCATACCACTGGTGGTACCACTGAAACTGATAGCATGTTGAATAAAGCATAAAGCACAGCACCCAGTATCCCTCTCTCCCCCATTATATTTTGTTCTTAAAATTGCTGGTGGCTGTGTCATTCACCTTTTGCCCAATATTCTAGCAGTTAGAAAATTTTCCCAAGTGGGTTCTATGCCTTTCCTCTTAAGAGACTAAGGCTGCTGCCCAAACTGGCTTGCTGCTTGAGCTCCAAGGGGCCCAATCCTTTTTCTTTTCTCTTCCGGAGCCTGTCCCTTGCTTGGGCAGCTGGCCAGATATCACCTGAGTTCCAAAAAGAATCGGGTCCCTCAAAGCTCAGGTGGCACCTGGCTGGCAGTGGCGTGGGGGGGCGGGGGAAGAGGTGAGCTCCAAAGGAAAAAAAAAGATTGGGCCCCCAGAACTGGAACACATGCCCCAGTGAAGCAGAGCAGAGCTCAGCGGCTGCAACACATCAGCCTGAGGCCAATTTCTGCTGAACCTGCACTCTGCAGGAAGCTCCTTTCTGGCTTGCTCAACGGCAGCTGCAATTGGCAAGTGCCTGAAGCCCCTGAACCCCCCCAGCAGCTGGGTGGATCTGGGCATGGAGTGCATGGCTCAACACTACCCATCCAAGCTGGGGCTGTACAGAGCAGGTGGGGAGGCTGCACCACTTAGAGCTACCTCTCAAGCCTGGCAGGGCCAGGAAATCCTATTCCTGTATCACTCACTTCCCTCCTGGGGGTCAGGGTCTTCAGGCACCTGCCAGCTATAGCCACTGCCAGAGGAGCTGGCAGCAAGACCCTCCCCAGCGTGATGGAGCACAGGGCCAACGGAAATCACTTTGGGCTGCTGTGCTGCAGCTGCCAAGCTCCACCTGGTTCCAGTGTTCCAGCCCTGTCGGAACACGTGTTCAGGTCCTGGCAAGGGATGCGCTGCAGTAGAGCATGGGGCTGGGCACAAGTTCAACTACAGGTTAGCAGGAGGGATAAGCACCAGTCCAGGAGGCGCTGTGGCAGCTGGGTGTTCCAGGGCTGTGGTGCTGGCTCTGTCCAGTGGGAGCAGCAGGACGGAGGCACTGTGCTTAGCTCTGCTGTTCCCCAGTGTCCCCACCCTGACTCAGGAGGTACCACTGCATTCCAAGATGTGGAGGACTTCAAGGTAGGCAAAATATTTCTGAAGAGTAGCCACACGTTAATGGAACAGGAGCAAAATTAGGCAGACTGGAGGTAATGCTGCCTTGGCATGGTGTAATGTTAGGGCAAATAATAAGTGCTTTAAGCCACATAAAAGATATTAATGTGCAGCCAATCCTGAGGTTAAGAGCTCCAGAAACTGCATAAAATTACCACGTAACAAGGCCCTCAAGCCCATTATCAACTGCTTCCTAGGGGAGTGCCACAGCAAGGTGTGGTTAGTGCCCTCTCCACATCTCTTGTAGAAGCTACCAACTAGGTAGCCAAGAGTGCAAAATTTACAGGCCGGACAGAGCAAGCAAAAAGAATGATGACTTTGTTGCCTGGTGGTTACAGCAGTCCCCTGGGAGGAGAGAGTCCTAGGTCCTGGCTCCCTGGTGCCAAGGTTGTTTGTTTTTTTCACAATGACTAGTATGAAACACACAAAAAGTGTGAGGAACAGAGGCAAAAATAACTCTTTGCCAGACCTACACTGAATTTCCCTGGAGCACATAGGCTGAAGTGACTTGGCTGATGTCACATAAAAAGAAAATGGCAAAGCTGGGACTCAGACTTTAAATGCCTGAGTCTTAAGCCAATGGCATCAGACTGTCCTACCTTTACAGAAGAACCTCCCCCACTTGCAAAAAACAAGAACAAGCTAAAAAGTGTAAATATTTTTCTTGGTTTATTTTTTTTTAAGTTTGAGAGACATTCTTCCTAAATTTATTTCCCATATACGTAAAATCAACTGGATGACACGGGGTATCACGCGTTGGTTCAATTTTTCTCCTTGTGTTTACTGTGGAGTTATATAATCCTATTGCTAGAACTCCTCATAAAACATCTGCTTGTGTTAATGAACACATTTATCTCCCTCAAAAATACACTCCTCCGGGAAGAGAACTGAGTACTAACTTATGCCCTTTAATTAGCTGGTTTCAAACCATGCTGTCCTTGACTGACTTGTTCATCAAGGAGGTTGCATTCTTACTCTGCCAGAGTTTGGTAATCTGTTCTCTCACACTCTAGTTAGCACATTTCCGTGTTTCAGCGGTTTGGTCATTTCAGTGTCTGCTTTGACTAATAATGTGGTCTAGCCATGCAATTGATTGCCCACAAATGAGCAATCAAAAGTTGCATACTAATACCTGTAGCTGGATATACCCAAATACAAATTTCCAGGCCTGTAATACATTTTGGTCATCCCTCATCTTTCCTTCAACTACTTCATAATCTTAACATAGTTTCTAGTAAATTCTGTGTGTAATTCATGTATTCATTTGCAAGTACCGGTAAATATAAAGTAAGCACTGGAAAGTACCAATTGCTAGGGACTTCTCAGGATTACTGAACAACAAATAATTGCTTAAACTCTCCCTTGAATAAGACAGAAACTCCAGCAGCCAGTGGGGGCTACACAGTGATTTGAACAATGTGTCTGTGGAAAGCTGGAGAAATTTTGTTCTTGGGTAAGGGGAGGTGCTTCTGGCCTCCTCGGAATAAAGAGGTGGGGATCTGTCAAGGAAGAGCCAGAAATGGACAGGCTTGGCACTGCCATCCAACGTGCTTGCCAGCATAGTTGAAACAGTGCAAGTGATGCCAGACAGTTTGCTGCTAAGATAGGATGGCAACAAACTGCCAGCCACCCTTTATTATTGTTCTTACAGCATAGGGAGGGAAGGGAATTGTCTCAGCTGGCACAATGCTTTCTGGGGCTGCCATACCACTGTATGCTGCTCTCCTTTCCACCCTTGCTCAGGGATGTGCCTTGGGACAGAATCAAGCCTTAACCCAATTTTAATTTGGAACCACAATCTTTTCTCCTTGAAGTGAATGCATGTTTGACATTGATTCATAGGGAGCAGGATTGGACCTTGAAATTATAGCTATATTGTAAATGATGCCATTACTTACTATAAATTAGCCTCTGCGTTAAATGCAAAGTCCAGGAATAAATGGACATAAATACACACAATTGAGGGCAGTATCATCTTCACTAGACGTGTAAGTAAGGATTTTATCCTGGAGTTTAGAAATACCACTTATCTCATCCTTCTGGTTATTTTCACTGCCCTTCTAACTTGGAAATAAATAATCCTTAATGGTTTTTTTGTGTGTTTTATTTCTTTTTCCATGATAATCAGATCTGTTCTGACTGAAGATGAAACCAGTTATCAAGAACAATAAATAAAAAGAAATGCACATTGCTCTCTCCCCACTGAAAAAGAGGAGTAAATTGAGACAAAACAAAGTTGATTGCCAAGTCAAAGAACTAAAGGCAATGAGGAATTATGCAGGCCTCATCCTAATTAAAGAGCTCTAAGTGCAACAAAAACGTATTGTACTGATGTCATACATTAAAATATTTACAACTGCATAAAAATAATTATGGTAGATTAAAACACTTACTGAACACACCAATCCTGGGAGTTTGGGAGGAACATGAGCAAGAGAAAAAAGATTTTTATACTCAGACCTGCATATAATGAACATTTTATATATGATGTTAAAGGTCTTTAATTCTGATTGAGGCTCCTGGAAGCTGAATGTGCTCCCTGCATTATAGGAGTATTACTGAAACAATTAATCATGTTTTTATTAATTTCCTGATCTGAAATTTAGACAAAGATCAAGCAAGCTATTCTGGTTAATTGGATATTCACTACAGTTTATTAATGGGAATATGTGACCAGGCCAAGTGTTTGGCTGGTAACTATACAAATGGTACCTGGGCTTGTAAATTCCTTTAGCATTTCATCACACTGAACCAGTTAAGAGCTTCATGGGCAGAATTTTTGAAGAAAGGTTGTAGTATCAGTCATGGATCTCCATTTCTTCTTACTCTGCTCCTATAATTCATTGACTTTGGAACCAGTGCAGTCATTAGGGAATTATGTGCAGTGAGAGAACCCTTTTATATTAGTACATGTTCAACATTAAGTCTATAACTGCTGGAGGAGGGGGGAGCCTTGTTAAAGGAATGAATATGACAATTTAGAGTGAGGAAGGTAGTTAAAAACACTTGGCAATTTCAAGGGTAAATCTGCCCTAGAAAAAGTCAGTAAATTAAAAGAAAACCATTGGCATATGCGAATGAGTGAGACTTTGGAAAACCTATGCTGTTTGTCACAAATCTCATTTGACAAACATGTAAGGGAAATAATAAAGACACAGATCTTTGACATGGTTCCTTAGAAAGTAATCTGGAAAATGTGTAAACTGTACCTATTTCTCAAAGCTGTACACAATGGAGCAGCTGATGTATAAAATGCCTGGTGGCTTCTGAAAGCATTCAGGAGTACCAGCTGCGTAAGCAAATACCTTTTTGTGGCATAATAAAGATTTTTTTGGCTGCATATTAAATACACATTGCATAGGAACTTTGTAAATATAGACTAATTATTATCATTCTTGTTTGCATTTATATTGCTTTATACTGATTGTTGTATTTTTTCCTTTTTTCTTAGGAAAATAAAAATTATAACAAGGTCTAACTTTAGTTTTGGCGTGAAAAGAGCTTTATGGCAGTTTATAAGCTGAATGGAATTTCTCACAATTATAAATAGCAGCCTCACCTTACTTTGAAACAGGTTCCAAACTTATGCAAATATTGTAGAATCATAGCATCAATTGAGACAGGAATTCCATTTTATGCTAGAACGTTAATTAATAGCATTTTTACTGTCTTTGGATTTTTATTTTCCTCTTATTAGCACAGCTTTACTTTTGTTTTTATCCTTAAAACTCTTAGGCATGATATGCCTTTGTGTTTAACTGAACATTGTTAGCCCAAACAGAAACAAGGGACTTGAATGTTTAAAAACATGGCATCCATTGGGGATGTCTTAGACACAAAAGCAACATGCACTTTTTGTGCTTATCACCAGCACAGTCAAGTGATATAATGTGATATGATGTATCCTCTGTGCCCATTACTGATGGATTTTGCAAAGATGTATTCTGTTGTGCAGCCCAGGAGATGGTAGTCTTTCTCACTTCTACCAATAGGTGTCAGTGTACAAAATATATGTGTGGAAATCTGTACTTTGCATAAGTACAGGTTAGGTTACATCTTATTGAAAATCAGGCATAGTATGCCTTAAGTATTTTTGGCAAACATATTATTTTAAAAATCCCAAATATTTCTGGGAAATTTTCTTTAGGAATTTCTGTATTGGTGGAAGTGGATGGATTCATAGCTTTTCAGAATGGACTGTTGTGTTTCTCTATAAAACAGGCATAATACATGCAGTTGTCCCCACATTTATCTGTCTCTGGTCTTGAATCTACATGTGAAAGATCCATCTTCATGGCCTGGCAAAGTTTAGGGCAGTGATTTTATTCAGCTATTGACCCCTTCCTTAATTGAAAACGTGGTTTTGTGGTGCGGTTTCCTAAGAAGCCAGTCAAGACTACCAATTCGGATCAAAAGAGCAACAACAAATAATGTTGGTCTCTACTAATGTAGTCTGGACTTGAACTGGGACCCTAAAGGGGGAAAATCCCATATTTCACTATACAATATATTCTAACTTGCATCTGATCGACTAATATACAAAAATATGTGTGTTGTAGGCTTTGTCCATTTACAAAACAAGTTACCTTGTATACTTTCTTTTTAAAGTTGTATAACATAAGTCCCTTCCAGTAGGTTTGTGCAAGGAAGAAGAGAATTAGAAGAATATATTAAATGCCTCTATACAAGTGCTTGCAGCATGGGAGGTAAGCAGGAGGAGCTGTCTCTCCTGGTGGCTGTGGAAGACCCAGATTTGGTTGGGCTCACGGAAACCTGGTGGGACCCAACCCATGA
>JAGPOW010000261.1:122026187-122048934 GCA_030014935.1 Caiman crocodilus
GATAGGCCTTACGAGGAGCGTCTGAGGGACCTGAACCTGTTCAGCCTCAGTAAACAGAGGCTGAGGGGGGACCTGGTGGCAGCCTATAAACTGCTGAGGAGAGATCAGCAGGAAATAGGGCAGGCTCTTTTTTCCCAGGCACCACTAGGGGTAACTAGGACCAATAGTCACAAGTTACTGGAGAGCAGGTTTAGGTTGGACATTAGACAACACTACTTCACAGTTAGGGTGGCTAGGATGTGGAACCAGCTTCCTAGGGAAGTTGTTCTTGCTCCTACCTTGGGCATGTTCAAGAGTAGATTAGATAGGTACTTGGCTGGGGTCCTGTGATCCTGGCACTCGTTCCTGCCATTGGCGGGGTGTCAGACTAGATGGCCTGCTTTAGGCCCCTTCTGACCCTAGATACTGTGATACTATGATATTAGCTATTAATAATTTACAACTACTAATCAGAGATGTTCGTGAAACTTTACAGATGTGGAACTATATACACTCCTTGTGTTGAGGAAACTAAAGGAGCACCTTATCTTCATGTAGTTTAGATTAATGTCATGTACTCACAGTATTTAGCATGAAATTAGAATTGAATTTTTATTCCTGTGGAATAGAAGATTTGTGCTTCATGAATATAAGACACTACATATGAGAAATTGGGAGGCAACAGTTGCTTTCTGTAAGGCTCTATTGTAACTGTGCTTGGAAAATTTCATTCACTGCTTGGCACTTTACTCCAAGAGATATATTGACAATTTGGAGGAAGTTCAGAGATGAGCTTACAAGCTAACTGAAAGCCTGAGAGATTTACTTATGAACAAAGATGTATGTAGCTTTTCGAAGCAATGTAGTGTTGGGGACATATACTAATAGTTTTATATTTTGAGGAAGCAAAGGCATTATTTTAAGACAGTAGCCAAAAGTTTTACTAGTTTGACTAATGATGAAATTAAGAAAATAAAAATCTAGGCTGAATACTGGGAAAACTTTCACTCTCTGGCTGAAATCATTTAGATTGTGGAATTTTCTCTCAAAAGTAATGGAAACCACAGCATTTAAGATTTATAAAACTAGATTTCATTTTTAAAACAGTAAGACAGGGGTTGTCAACTGGTGGTTCGTGTGAACAGGTGTGGTTGGAGCGCTGCCTCCCAGGAGCAGAGCTGAGGATGGGGAGAGGGCAGTGGCACTTCTCTGTGGGCTGCGCAGAGGTGCCACCTGTCTGGCTGGACATGGGGAAGTCAGGGGGGAAGCTTGCGTGTGGCAGCGGTTGCCACCACCCCATGCTGCCACTGCTCTGAGTCTGGCTGCACCCCCGTGCTGCTCTGCATCCTGCCACCAGGGGTACACTTATTAAAAAAAGTTCGAAAACTCCTGCAGTAAGCAATTAAGTAGAAGGAAAAAATCCTACCTGAACAGGAAGTGAATTAATTATTATTTTAATATCTAGATCACAATGCTCTCTTTAAACCCAAAATTACTTATCTTGTGCCTCTACCTGTCATTTTTCCAGTCACTTTCCCTACTTAAGATCATTTTTCTGCTTGCGTGCCTGGAGAACTATGTTAAACCATTGCACAGGTATGTTGGTGTAGGAGAGTCTTTACCCAAAGAGGTGGTTTTTATCTCTTAAACATGCCTTTTAGTCTTAAGGATATACATTACCCCATTGTCATAGAATCTGAGCACTACATCATCCTTCATGTATTTATTCACCAAATGCGAGGGTGGCCAACCCATGGCATAGGTGCCACAAGTAAATGGGGGAGTCTGTGTGTATGGCACACAGCAGATTGGGGAGGGAACAGGCAGCACAGTGGCAGATGAGGCAGGGAAGAGAAATCAGGGCATCAGATCAGGCAGGTAGCATGAAACAGAAAACAGAGCAGGATATCACATAGGGGAAATGGATCAGAGTGGCACTTAGGGAAGGCATGGAGTTAATTTGTGGCATTGTGAGGGCCACAGTATTTATTGTACAGTATTTCTACATATTTCTACAGTACTGTGTTTAGTGACTGAAGTTTAGTAAGAACATAATATGACTACAAGGAAAAATTCTTTTATCCTCAACACTGGTACATAAGGCCTGTCTAGTTGACAGATAATTACAGAACAGGTTTTGAAGAAGTCATGAAAAGATTGCCAAATTTCTCTTTGTTGGTAATAGCTGTTGTGGCATGAATTTGGCTTAGAGCAACTATAACTGAAAGGCAAGTGCTAAAAGAAAATTGCTCATTATTTGCTTCTCTAATCATGTAAAATTAATATTTTATAACACTTTAATATGATACTCCTAGCCTTCCCCACTGCTGCATCAGCTGCAACATTCTGTAACTATATGTAAGGGACAATACTCACCAAGATATCTTCTGTACCATAATTTACCTGGACTGATTCAAGTTGAGCTGTAGATGTGTAAGATATCCTTCTTTGATAAAATGACAAGCACTGTGGATGAGAGGAGAATAGTGGATGTGATATACCTTGGCTTTAGCAAGGCTTTTGACACTGTCTCCCATGACATTATCATTAACAAGCAGAGGAAATATGGACTAGATGAAAGATGGACTACTGTAAGATGGATGACTAACTGGTTGGATCATCATACTCATTGAGTAGTCCTCTGTGGCTCAATGTCTAGTTGGGAGGGGGTATCAAGTAGGGTCTCCAGGGTTCTGTCCCTGGTGAACCTAATTTAAAGCCCTCTTCACTAGGGTCATCTTTACACATGCTCCGGGGGTGAGGGAAAGTGCTTTAGTTAGAGTGGCTCTCTAAGCTGCCTTAGATGAGACACTTTAACTAAAGCTCCTCGAACAAGTTTTAGTTAAAACTGCCCCCACAGCCATTTTGAAGCCCAGGGACGCTGACACATGAGACGCAGAGTCTGTTGGAATGAGCTAATTAGCATGCTGCAGCAGACTCAATTAATTGAGTCTACTCCAATGCACTGTAATTTGTAATTACAGTGCGTTGGAGCAGCATCCCTGCACGTCTACATGCACCCTAGGTTATCAATTCTATATGCAAAGATGCTCCTCCCTCTCTTTGTCAGGTGGACTTCATCTCTTCCCATCAGTCCATCTTCCTGGAACATAACCCCATCGTTAAAGAAGCCAAAGCCCTGCTATCAACACAATCTATGCAGCCATGTGTTGGTTCATAAATGATCTGGATGATGGGATTGAGTGCACACTTATCAAATTTGTAGGCAACAACAAGTTGAGTGGAATGGCAGACACTCTAGAGGACAGGGCTAGGATCCAGATAGATTGGAAAAATAGCCCACAATCCATAATATAAGCTTCAACAAGGAGAATTGCAATATCGTGCACTTTGGATGGAATAACTGTATGCACAAATACAGACTGGGGAATGACTGGCTAGCCTGCAGTGCTGCAGAGAAGGATCTGTGGGTTATGGTCATAAGCTGCCTATGAGCCATCAATCTACTCCTGTTGCAAAAAAACCCCCAAAAAACTGTCAACCATATCCTGGGTTGTATTAAGAAAAGTGTCACTTGCAAATCAAGGGAAGTGATTTTTCCACCCTTCAGCATGGTAAAGCCTCACTTGGAGTACCTGGAGAAGAGAAGATTGAGGGGGATTTGATAGCCATCTTCTAATACCTGTACTGGAATTATAGAGAGGATGAAGATGGACTTTTTCTGTGGCCATAGGAGACAGGACTAGAAGCAATGGTGTCAACCTGCAGCAAAGGAAATTCATTTGGGAGATTAGGAGGAACTTCCAGACTATGAGGGTGGCCAACATTGGAACTGGCTGCCCAGAGAAGTTGTGGAATCTTCATCCTGGGAAACTTTCAAAAGCAGGTTAGACAGAAACTTGGCTGGATGGTTTAGGTAAGGATGATCCTGAGCAGGGGTTGGATTAGAAGACCTTGTGAGGTCCCTTCCAGTCCTACTTGCCTATGATCCTAAGATGGTTTGATTCAATATTAAGCATTGCTACCATTTTATGCAAGATCCATACTTTATAGTTATTCCATGTCTACAAGTGCAGTTCTCATTCTTTATCATCTTTCTTTTTATGAGCTGCACAAGTAGGGTGGGGAGAGTCTGAGTGAATAATACCATACAACTTTCTACATTTCTCACTCCTGCTGGCTGAAAATAGGAAAAAAGCAAATTATCAGAAGCTGGATCGCATCATCATTCTTGGGAAAGAGTATCATATTTTTGTTGTCTCCCCAGGTCAACATTAGGCTGCTGGGGAAAGTTGTGTTAAAGGGGTGTGCTTTTCTAGAGAAGGAGATTTAAGTTGCTTAGAAAATGCTCACATTTAGTAAAAGCAAGCATTCATTTGTAACAAACTCCTTTGTGCATCAGAGTAAATACGATTTCAGCAAGTAGTGTTTCTAAAAAGAAAGGCTCATCATGGTTCATATAATTTTTCCTTTTTTATTCTCAACATTTTTCCTGAGATCAGGATTAATTTTTCTGTATCTGATGCCTTATTTGGATGGTTAAATTAGCTTATTTTCAGACTAATTCAGTTGCACTGCTGTTGAAATTAAATCTGCACCTTGTTTCTTTTTTATCTGCTCTTTCATCTATCAGTGCTCTGCAGAAAATGATTACTCCTTCATAATACTCTATTAGAGGATCAGGAGGGCAGGGTGTTTCTGTAAACTACCCCACTGGTACATTTCAGTGTCTGTGTATTTTTTTTTGCATCTATGGAAAGGAACTTTTTTTCCATGTTAGCTTGATTTTTAAATAGGGTTCATTTAGGAAAATCTCAGGTTCAGATGGATTGGCATAAGCCATGCATAACGTTGTTTTCCTTCCGGCCCTCATTGAAGGAGCTGGAACTTGGAACAGCTGGTAAATTTCTCAAGAGAATAATGCACTGTCTCTAAGCCCATTCTGTCTGCATGAGCCTCAGGCATAACTCTGTAAGTGCACTCCAGAAATTAAATTAATTTTACAAGTGGAAGAATATACTGCTTTGCTTATTCAGATTTCACTTACAGGGCTCAGTAGGACTTCTAGTCTGTTTTCAAGATTGTTGGGAAGGTAACATGTATATTTTGGTCAGGATTAATATAATCTTTATTGGTCAATCAGCACTTCAGCAAAGCAACATCTTGAATGAGAGTACAGTTCTCCTGCCCTGGGCTTTCATGTTCCCATGTGAATGGAATTAATTCTGCATACTTTTAAATCCCAGCAGTTTGTTTATTAAATAATCTGGTATATTAGGAAATATTTTAGATTGCTTCTTTTTGTTATCTCTTGTCCAAATACTTTTCTCTATAACATGCTTTATGCTTAACCTTGGTCCTTCTCACTCATATCCATCTGTACTACTCTTTTCCTTTTTTACTACCTTATCTTATACCTACTGGCATTGAGACCCAGCTAATACTTGGAGAATCTGTGTTGGATATGCTGCCAACATTTGTCAGTGGTCCTGGTTTAGGCTGACACAAGTATGTTTGTCCTGTGAGTTGGCCTAGGGAATTCAAAATAGATATGCTCATTTGTTAGTTTTTTTGCTGAAGGTTCATGCCCACTCACTTCCCCTGAAGTCAAAGGGAATCCTACAGTTACTTTCAACAGCAATATGATTAAGCTTTTAAAGTGAAAGGTATATTATGATCTACTCTTGAAAGCTTTGCTGGTAAATCTTTACTTCTGGAGTATTCAGTATTGAAATGCCTCAAGTGGTATTAAAGCAACTTGTTAAGCCACCCTTATTAAAACAATATTTTGACATACTTAGGACATTTTGCTGTACTGTATTTAGGACCTTAAGCTGCTAAGGACAGAGCACCTGTAATCCCTTTCACTTAAGTTTGAACACCACCATTTTGATACAGCTTTCAGCCATGGAGCTTGTTAAATGGCATGTGTTAAAAACTTGAACATAGCAGAAGCTGATTTTTATGTTTCTAGTTGTGTTGCTAGGAAACTATACTATATCTTGCACTGAGCCTGTTCAAGCAAAATGTAAACATAAGTGCACACACATTATTTCGGCCTATTTTCCTATTAGACTTGGTTTAATCTGTCTAGGAGTCCTATGGGCTTTGTGTATGTGTGCATGCATATGTACAGGTAGTCCTTGGACTTGCAACACAATTGGTTCCTGAAAACCACGTCATAAGTCAAAACGTTGTAACTCAGAACCAATTTTCTCATAAGAAACAAGGTTATAAATGGGGGGTTGGTTCCTGAACCAAGGCCCGATACCCTGTTTGCACCAAAAATAGCCTAAAATGTTGTACTCGATCAATTATAGATGAGTAATAAAGCTACATTGATATATTTATATTGTAAATAGTAATTGTATTGATTTGGAAGGACTTCTTTGAGGTGACTTTGCTGGACATTCTGAAAGGTTCTTGGCTGGAGTCTTCTCAAGAGTCTTGGCTGCAGGTTTTTTCTGGAGTCTTATCTGCTTTTTTAAAGAAAGTGTCCGAGGAAGTTTGTCTCCAGTGAGATGAGCAACACAGCGAACTTGTTCACTGGTGTGGCGTTGCATTGGATCAAGCATTGTAAAGTCGAAACTGATCTCATAACGTTGAAACAGGGTGTCAATTTATAAATGTTAGTGCAAAATCCTCAAAACATTGCAACCCAGATTAGAAAGAGACCCTATTCTTAAAAAGATCTTCCCAGAGCCACCCATCTTAGCCTTGAGACAAGCACCCAACCTCACCAACCTCATCACCAGAAGCAACTTCCTCAACCCAAGAACACACCAAAAGGATCCAGACCATGCCATGACAAGAAATGCAAAACCTGCCAACACATCTCCACCACCCCGAGCCATCAGCATCCCAGGATCTTACAGCTGCACCTCCAGAAATGTAATATACCTCATCCAATGCACCAAATGCCCTGATGGAAGATATGTAGGAGAGATCAGACAACAACTGCGCACCAGAATGAATGCACATCAGAAATCCATCGAAGACAGAAACACTCAATTACCGGTAGGGGCACATTTCTCACAGGAGGGCCACTCTCTCTCCAATCTCTCAGTCCTGATCTTCAAGGGAAACTTACACAACACTTCCCAGAGATGAGCCTCTGAGCTCCATTTCATCAACCTGATACTAGAGATCAGGAACTAAACATAGACATTGGATTTTTGATACATTACACTCTGTCTGGCAACTGACTCCCCAGCCTAGCCCAGCCCAGCCCCTGGCTTCTTTACTTTTCATTCCATCCAGGAAGAGCACACACTAACTGCTGAGGCTTCCTTACCCTGACAAAGGGTTTTTGAATCCGAAAGCTTGCTTAATAACTATTCTCCAACCATTTGGGTTGGTCTAATAAAAGATATCAAATTCACCGGCACTTGTCTGCCTATGTCCTTAGACCAACACGGCTACAACCTAAACCAGTGCGAAATGTTGTAACTCAAAACCTTGTGGACTGCCTGTATATGTACATGTGAAAGAGACAAGGATTGGTTATATAGCTATATATATACCAGCTACATGTGCATTATATATACAAGTGTGTGTGTGTAAGCACATATGCACATACTGACATAACATATACAGAATTACACTGCATAAATTCCATAACATTAATACTGTATCACTGATTTTGTTGTGGTCAAAGTGATATGTTGTTTATTCTGTAGATGCTTTAAGAGCAGGAAGTTGAATGGCATTGTTGATTTTAGAAAAAAAATCAGATGAGGGAATGCATCTAAGCAACTTCAAAGCATACCTGATACCTAATGTCGTTGTGCTGGAACATCTGAATTTTGGGCTTTTGATCTTCCTCATCATATATCTGAAGGTAAAGTTAAAATACATGTATATCCTGTGAGAAGAGGTAACTAAAACAATAAGAAAGCAGATGTATAAGAGTAAATGCAGCCATAACTGAATCCAGATACTCTTCATGTAGGACACGAAGGGAATGTTCCAATAAAATTCACATAATAAAAATCTGAACCTTTTTTTTTTCCTTGGTTAAACTTGGATTCACATGTGTAGGATTCCTGTGGACTTTGATGTGGCTTGACGTTAACACCATACATGTATGGGGAGAAAGATATTTAACAGACTTTGGATACTGGAAGGCAAATGATCTTCGGAGACTTGCAACTCTGAATAGGAAAAACGCTTGCTCAGTCTAGACTTTAGATAACCAGATATTTAAATGGTGTGATTACATCAGTGGTACAAATGCATTGGTTTAGAAACAGGACAAAAATAGAAGGAAAATTTAAATATGTATTTTTCCTTATCTACCACTGCAGTTCAGATAATTGAATATTGGATTCATTTTCCTCAGCCAATTGCTGTTGCACAGTAAAAGATCACACCTTTTATTTCTCACACACACATACAGCATAAAAATAAAACAGAATGCAGTTTGCATTATATATTAGCCATTTTTTAGTGATAGTAAACAGTGCCTCCATCTGCCTATGGGCAACTTAAATCCTCTTTGTGTACAAATAAGATTTCATTGAATGCATACAAACTGTGTTTGCATTTAAACTTTGTTTCTCTTTCCTAGAATATGTCAGGAACACTGGTGCATTGTCCCAATGAGACATCTGTAGTACTAGCTTGTTCCTTCATATTATGTTCTTACTCATTCATCAATAAGTCCCTTCTCACACACACAGCAGAGGACAACAACATTTTGCCACAGAACATTGCTGGCTGTTTCTAATCAATGTGGTTACTATTCCTTAAGTGTTCGGAGGGCGCCGGACTTATTAAGGCTGTATAAGTCACAAATCATGCTATAAGCCAAGGAAACCTCATCCAGCAATCAGTTCAGAATGTGCAGATTTTAATAGTACATGATGAGTGTATTTGGTGAGACAGTATGTTCCCATATAAGGTTATTTTATGAGTCTGTCTCTGACATAAGATTATTTAATTACTCCAAACTCCATCAGACATCTTTTTGCATAACAACTTACAAATAGAGGTGCTTGGTGAAGGCACCGGCTTAATTTCCAGAGTTGATAAGGTTTTAATGTCACATTCATTTTGCACAAGTACACAAAAATAAGGGAGTGGGAAACCAGGCTTAACTTATGAAATTAACTTTTGGCTTATTCTTTGTGAGAAGTAGGGTCAGAAGGGACCTTGTAAATCTTCAAGTCCAACCCCCTGCCTGGGCAGGAGGAGAACTGGGCTCAATTGAACATGGTCAGGTAGGTATCAAGCCGCTTCTTAAAGACCCCCAGGGTAGGAGCCAGCACTATTTCCCTTGGAAGTTTGTTTCAGATCCTAGCTGCCCTTACTGTGAAGTAGTTCTTATGGCTGTCCAATTTAAACCTACTCTTCAACAACTTGTGGCTGTTATTCCTTGTTTTCCCAGGGGGCGCTAGGGGAAACAAAGTCTCCCCCAAACTCTTCTGGTCCCCCCTAGTGAGTTTATAGACGGTCACCAGGTCCCCCTACTTCTCAAGCAGCACCACTTTGATTTTTGCCTTGATTCACCTCAAGCCGGTTCTTCATCAAAAACCTAATTTTCCTGTAGGCATTCTGACATTTTAATAGTGTCTGGGGTTACATAGCAGGAAAGATTGAAAATACAACATAAGTGTTACTGGCAGGCAGCTAAGCAGATGATCTCTCACTCTCTCTCCCAGTCATCTCATGTAGACATTGTTGAGAAGTAGGGATAGTGTGGATCCCTGAGGGACCCTTCAAAGGGAGTACCTGCAGAGAAGAGGAACAATTACTGATCACTTGCTGGAGAGGAATGATTGGAAGCACTGTATTACTGCACCATCTGCACCTGCTGTTGTTACTTCATTAGTCTGCTTTGTGGGTCTCTGTAAAAGCTGTCAGAGATCCAGTAATACAAGCCTGGAGATCTTCCCATGGTCAAAAGGCGGTTGCCATTTGGGGGCAATCCAATTCAGTGCTGAGCCCCAGATGCATGAATTATTTGGAGGAAAAAGCAAGGATGTCCAAGGAGAGGCTGTAGATAACTTTGTGCTTTCTATTTATAGTATAGAAAAAAGAAAAGTGGTGATTTATGAAGCAAAAGAGAAAGTCAAGTACAGTGGTACCTCGGTACTCGACTGCCTTGAAACTCGTCGAATTTGGTACTCGACACATTTTGATGCGAAAATTTTGTCCCGGTACTCGTTGTTTGCTTGGTACTCGACGCGCAAGCTAGAACTTGTCAGTGTCGCTTGCCTTGTGACTCGCTACCCTTTCCAGCGGAAACAAAGGGTTTGTTTGGTACTCGTCGTTTTTGGTACTCGTCGCACCTCCTGGAACCAATTAACGATGAGTACCAAGGTACCACTGTAGTGAAATCTAATCTGCATAGACAATATTAAGAATGATGTCATTCATTATAATTTAATAGCTATTTTGAACAATGAAAGGAAATTATGAAGGAGCCAGGATTTACACATTTTCTTGTCAAAATTACCCACTGACCTTTTTGTGCCTGAGAGCAATGGAAAGAAAGAAGAAAGAAAGAGGAGAAAGAGAAGGAAAATTGGGAAGCAAGTCCTAGGAACTGAAGAGGACATACGAATAGTACAATAAAAAACTTAGCAGTATTTCAACAGCTTCATGTTTTTATGCAATATAAGCCCAAGCAATTTTTTTTGGTTACTGTTCATAGCCACAGAAATGTGTATTATTTCCTCCTTGTCCACAGTGTGCTAATACTCCTCTTTCCAATTCAGAAGTTAATTCCAAAAAATTTCATCACCCGGAATGGTGAAAGTGCCCTCAGTTTTTATTTGCTTTCTACTTCTATCCACGTTTTAATAACATATGCTGGTTTTAGAATTTTGGATTTTTCAGAATGCACTCTGTTTTATTCTCCATTGCAAAATATTTGCTTTAACAGTAATTCTCATTTTTCCCATTTCACATATTGTTTTTCTAATTCTATAGTGTATAATTACAAACTATACTCTGAAACACATATACTACTAAACATAATTAGGAACCTTACAAAGGAAGACAATTACTGTAAATGGTAATGGTCTTCTTTGATCAGTGCTTAAACAGATAACAATTTAAGAACCCCTGTATCTTCACTGGGGCATCTACACATGCATTTAGTGTGCAGTAAGTGTTTTTTAGGCTGGCATCTACATATGCAGCTATTAAAGTGTAGTAATGCTAAGTGTGGACTGATTTGGGACTAAAGTTAATCCCAAATCAGTCCACACACAGTGTTACTGTGCAGTAAGGCATCTACACATGCATTACTGCACAATAAATAACCAGGCGTAAATTTGCTAGCTACACAATGCAGGTATCAAATTTACACCCAAGTTGGCTTAAGTTGCCATAGTTACTGCACAGTAAGGTGTGCATGTGTAGACGTGTGCCCCTACTGTGCCATACTTTTCAGTTACTGTTCAGTAACCTAAATTCTGTGCAGTAGATGTGCACATGTAGATGTGCCCACTGATTATATATAAATGTTAAAATCACTGATGTTGGTGAAGAACAGTAGTGCTCTGCACCAACTGACCCCATCCATGCTCACTAGCTCCATCCTTTGATCCAGGTTGCTGCATGTTCCATTAATATGGTTTGCAGTGAAATAATTATCATTGAAATTGTTAAGCTACAGAATTACAACACACATAGGGCATGGACACACACTACATTTATAGTGGTATGTATGCCCTTGTAGTGCTGTGATAAAACTAATGTGTATGTGTTCAGGGTGTCTTTAGCACTACAAAAATAGTAGATCTGTCAAAAAAAAAAATGCATCTAACACACAAAGGTTCTGTTTGAAAAAGGAACTTCTTTGTAACCCTATATTTTGTAGCACTCCATAAAAGATGTGGACAGTTGCATGGGGAGTAATGAATAACAAATGGAGATAATGAAGGAGCCAAGATTTACAAGACTACATCAGGGCTCCCTGGATCACCCCTGCATCAGGTGGCTCTCCATACTCCCTCCCTCCCTCCTCTTTCAAACCTAACTGGGGAGGCTATGGAAGTGAGGAGAGCAGGGGAGGACACTCTTTGACAGCTGCTGCTTTCCAACAGCTTCCAGCTGATTGCTAACAGCCTGTCACCTTCCCCAGGGATGATCAGATGGGGCAGGAGGAACAAAGGAGCAGACTCCTGGCTGAAGAGCACACCTTTGAGACAACTTTGGAGCACTCTAGCCAGGAGGGCTATGAACGTAATCTCGTTCCCTGACGAAGGGTTTTTGAACCTGAAAGCTTGCTTAATAAATATTCTCCAACTATTTGGGTTGGTCTCGTAAAAGATATCAAATTCACCCAGGGAACCTTGTCTGCCTATCTCGTTCCCATGGCACTTTACTTTTGTAGCGCTACAAATGAGCATGTGATAACGAGCAGTTTCCACCACTTACAACTGTCCTGGTCTGTCCCCTTTCTTGTGGATTGACAAATATCATATTGCATAAGATCGCATTTAAGTTCATTCAGTAAACTGTGCAGTTTAAAAATTTAATTTTTAAAACCAATGAAGAAGATATGCAACAGCAATCCATTTCACACCAGCTTATTTTGACCCCAGTGATATAATTTAGGCATATTTTAAAGGTGGCAGGGAGATGGGGGGGAAATTTGGCTTCTTCTGTTTGCAAAAACTCAAACTGCTAACAAGGCAGTTGAGGCATATGGATTCATGCAGGTATCCACAGCTTTAAGTTTAAATGACATTTCCATGTACCAGCCGGTAATGTCTGAATTTTTCTTCTTTAAAGTACAGCAAAACAAATACAATACAGATGAATAATGCCCTTGCTTTCAGTTTCAGTCACTGTGTTTTTCACCAATAGACATTCATATCTTACTTTAAAATACTTGAGAAAAATCCCCAAGCTATACAAAACCTCCCAAGCATCCATTGGTTGTTATCTGGTATTAGAGAGAGTTACCCTGGGGATTACCCAAAAGAGTAAGCTCAATTATGAAATAAAGATTAATCATTCAATTTTGAAGCAGTCTATTTGTTGACTTTCTGGTTTAGTTACCTTTACTATACTTCAGGGACCTCTCAGGCAGGAATCTGAGACCTTTCGACAGCATTTCTAAGTGTGTTCTGATGGCCTCCTGGATTTCATCTACTGGTACTTTTCAGACTACATTGCAATTGTATTTCCCTGGATGGTGTTGCTAACTCTTGTGAAGTCTATCATGAGTTTCAGTGGTTGATAGTTTTCTTCAAAGTCTTGTAATGTGTTGCATCAGAATCCCAACTTTCATTTTTTTAAAGAAAATTTCTAGACTTGGCTGCTGACAGATTCTTGAAATTATGATACCTTTCCTCAAGAATGGGGCAATCAGGGAAACCACCTCAGGCACCAACGTATAGGTGTGGAAGGATGCAAAAAAAATCTAGCTGCTGCTGGCAGCCATGCAAGCATGCAAGTGATGCTATGGCAACCAGAAGTTGATACTGCCCCTGTGTCTTTGGCGCCCGGCTGTGGGGCTACACTGTTGAATTGATCCATGTTCTTACAGGCAGAATCTTGTTGTGTAGCAGTACATGGTCAAGAAAGAACCTATACAGCACATGATTGAAGAGGTAATACAATTTTAAATTCAGGCTTTTTCTCCCCTCCTCCCCCCACAAAAGATGGAAAAAGCATTAAAAACAGCTAGAGCTATGGAACAAGGCAGATTTCAGCTGTAACATTACATATTGGGTTTTTTCTTCTCTCTTTGTATTGCTTCAGTGATGGATTAAATTGAAGTGTTAACTGCTGTGGTATTGTGTAGCTTCAAACAGATGTCATTTTTGTCTCAGGACTGGCTGTGCTGGGGTGTATCATGGCACAACTGATCCAGTTGATTGCCAGGTACAGTTGTCACCTGGGACCATTGCCTTGCAGGATCAGACTCCTCCTGTTTGGTCTTCCTGTGGGACTGGGTGCCTAGGTTTCTAGCCTGGGTGTCTAGTTCTGGCCTGGGGAACCTCATGGGGTTCCCCTGTTCTGCAATGTGAAACATATGCCCCAGAATTGCCTGCACAAGCTGGCTGGAGAGCCCAGGAAGCACTGATTTGTGAGGATCACACAATAAACAAATAGACATACTCCACATTAAGTAAGGCATGATGAACTGTTACCTGGAATTGTTGGGCAAGCACTTTTGGGCACTTGAAGTGTGACAAAGGGCAAAGGACTTCTGTTTGCAACTTGTGCCACCATAAACATGTTTATGGCAACACAAGGGCAATGTCTTTTTTGCACCCTGCATGAAATAGATTCACTTTTCTTTTCCTGACTATTTTTTGCTAAAAGGAATGGCCCTGTTGTTTATGTTCTTTTTATGGTGAATATTTAAGATTGCGAGAAATTGGCAATTTAATATGGAAATTAAATATAAGTCATCCACAGACAGTGAATACATGGATTATATCATGAGGTTTTTAGCCATCAGATAAACCTCATAGAGTGTACCCTTTAATTTTATTGACTGGAGGTAATTACCTCCGTCATCAACACTTAGCATTGGGATCTTTCTAGACCTTCTCCTGAGATTGAGTTTCTTGCTCTAATTACAAGAACACATTTCTGAGTGCTAACTCTGCCACTAATTATGCCTTGCGACTTTGGGAGTCTGTCTGTTTACCTTTTCATGCTAGTTTATTCCCATCTATAAAGTGGGTATTTACCTACTGCATCAATCATTATGTCCCATAATTCAGAAATGCTGATAATCTTTAGGGGAAAGATGCTGTATATTCAAATGCATATACATATGCATCTGTAAAGAACTACTATTGCTATATAGGAGGATCGCTAACTAAATAAGGATGAAAAAGGATGACAAATATGATTTTTTAAAATTTCATTTAGCATTTTGGGAGAAAATAAGAGTAAGACTTTCCATGGTAGAGTAGACCTCTCATCTCTCCTTCCACTGTAGCAGTTAAGAAAGATTAAGCCAGTTCTGGCTGCAGATAACATAATACAAGTATACAGAGGTGGGCTTTTAGCTTAGTAACTCCAGCTGGTTGGCCTGTTGAGCCATTTATTTGGCGAATCTTTGTTACTGACTGAAGTGGATCATTGTTTATGTTCCCTTTCAGAATCTGCTTCTGATTTTTCAGATACAAAAACTATAGAATTGCAGAGTCTATTTTTCAATGTAGCTACAGCATAGAACAAATTTATGTGCTTAAAATACTCTGCAGACCTAATCAGAACTCATTTTATAGGGACTGGAAAATGGATTTAAAACAAGCAGGCTAGACAATAAAATCCAAGGTCTGATCCATTGAGCTATGAATCTATTAACTCGCATGCCTTGAAATAATAGTAACATCTCTAGTTTTTTTTCCTGTGAATCTGTATTGTTTTCTAAATACTGTGCCTCAATGGAAATCCTGCGTTTGCCGTTTAACATATTGATCAGGCATTAAGGTCATCTGTTGTAAATCAGCATAGCTCCATTGACTCATGGGAACTACATTAGTAGAGGATATATCCCTGTGTTTCCGAGGAGTCAACAGTAACATGATTTCATAGAATTAAACCTTTCTCATACTTTAACTACAGATGAGCAGGGTCTCAATATTTCTGACGGTCTGAGGATCTGGGCTTGCCATGTTCAGACATGGGCTATTGGCAAAAAACCTTTGCTAGAGCAAGGAAACAGTGACAGTTCTGAAGACCAATATTTCATAAATTATTAACAACAAATAACTTACATCTCTGAAATACTGAGATTGCTGGGCTATGGTTACAACAGTATAAATTATTTGTTTCTAGTCCAACTAAAATACAGTAAAAATATATATGTGCAAGTACAGACACACACACAAGATAGATAATGCTTGTGATGTTAATTCAAATTCCAGTATGATCACTGCATCCATTGTGTCAAGGTCTCTTTGATAAATCAAGTAATTCTTTATATGCTCACAAAGTTTGGAGTGCTAGTTTTCAAGTAATACAGATGAATGCTTTAATTAGTGATTGCTTAAGTCATGCTGGATTTATAAATGATGGTGGAAGAAGAAGGGGGAATTCGAGATGGTTTTCAGTATCAGATGTGTCTGAAGTTAATTATTTTGGTAGACCAAGGGCAATGTTTTAAGAACCACTTAGACTTCCTGGACCAATGATCACAAAATGCAGTCCTTTAAAGGGGAGGAGAGAGATAGCTAGCACATTAGTCTAAAGTCTAGCAGAAGGGAAGTTAGACTTGTACCTTATAATACCATTTAGTTTTTAGATTCTTAGTAATATTTTTAAGGCGCTAACAAGAGAATGGTATTTTCAGGTCAGGAATGATCTTTATACCAATGTGTTGTATAATCTTATAAAGTAAGATTATTTCTTCATAATTCTTTCCACCAGATTTTAATTTCACAGCTGTTTGGAAGCAGCAAACCTTATGAAATTACATAATCAAATTTGGCTCTCATTTTCTTCTATTCTATTATTACTATTGAAATTAGTAGGGTTGCATTGATTTATAGTTCTCTATTTCAGAATATTTATCATTAATTTTGAAAGTTATTATAATGAATCCAAGTTGGCATGATTATCTTTGAAAGTGTGTTTTGTTCAGCTATGTTTGAGTATTATATTTGCTTACAGGTTTTGCTTCAGTAATTATTCTAATGTTAAAAAAGGAAGAATTGCATCTTATTGAGTATTAAAATTTTTTACAATGTGTTACAAAGTGTATATTCTTTGTAGGTCAGTTTCAGTTTTCTTAATATTTTGCAACTTCCAGGCAGGCAGGTAGGTTACATTTTGCTTTTATGTTTGCAGCTAGACAAGTATTTCTTTGACCTTTTCTTGTTTACAAAAACAACCCAATATGTCGTCATCTGTAAAAAGCATGAAAAAGCCTGGCATCAGCCTTGGAACTGATTGATTTCAGAGGCCCCATTGTCCTCAAAATACTCCACCTTATTTCTCTCACAAATATTAACTTGTTACACTTGCACTTACACCCACAATACTTGTAACAAAAGAAATATAGAGTAAACATACATTTTAAATAATGCACTTATTTTTGAGTAAAGAGCTCCACTGAAGTATTTCCACAAAAGATTTAGGGCATTATTGTATTCCACAATGAGGGGATAAAATACACAGCAAATGACAACATACTGTACATCTTTTCCAATACATCTAATAGTATAGGTTGCCTTAAGCTGATATTCTTTTGGGGTATGGCTTTATCGCTTAATACCAAGAGAGATCATAATCACGATCCAGAATTTAATATGGCTATGATCTGGTTTTATCTGTCTGTGAAGAAGATTTAATTCCAGATGGTAGGAGTTATAATCCAAGCCTGTTACGTTTACCATGGTCACCAAAATGAACCAATTGACTAAAAAAAACCTAGTCTGACTAGAGTTACTTATTTCAGAGCATACTAGAGGTAGTCATCTTAAGACATGGAGAAAAGAATGTTAGAAGTATATCAGAAGGGATTTAGATAAAACTGTTTGTGATGGATTGACAAAAAGGGGTAACAAAGCAGAAGGTGTACTACAAAATAATGCAGGCCATTTTTCTGGTCATAATTTCAAACTGGCTTCTGTACTACCTTGTTATTGCTTATAAGCCATATGTTCCCTTCTCATATAAATCACCATGGGGGATTCAATGACTCTGAAAAAGTACACCAACATGAGGCATGCCGAGTTGCAACACATGCTTTGCCAGTCACATTGTCAGACTCCATAGGGGGCATATAGGAAAAGAGAAATTGAACTGAAGTAAACTGCAGCTTATTCACCACAGAGACTTTTAGGATCATGTCCCTTAATATACAGACTTGCATCAGCTGGTTGAAGACCCAGCCGTGCTGGACAGCATTGTTTTCAGGCTTTTCTATTAATTAATATTTATATTATTGTATTGCTTATAAGCCCGGTTAGGATATGGGGCCAGTTGTGCTAAGAGCTGTATTAAGATACCCTCATCCTAAAGAACATAGCTTCTAATATAGATTGCTGCATATACTTTCAACCTATATTAATATTTAAGGCTTAGTATAAGCGGTGTCTGCAGTAGTTTATGTGATGTTTCTTAATAAAATTAGGTTGCCATGTCCCCTTGAATTAGAAATGTGCATTTTGAACTGTGTGAGAGGGCAGCTGATATTTTAATGTTGACCTTAGAACAGATTCATCTTGATTCTACCTAGTTAATTACAGCATATGAAATGAGCAGCTGTCCTCCAGCCTGGATTATAATGACAGGGATAAAAATTACATATAGGCAAATACATGATCATTATTATCAACAATACTTTTCATCTGTAGATCTCAAATCTCTGTATAAATGGAAGTAACCATCATTACTTTACTGGAAAGGAAACTGTTTCACACAATAGCTTAGTGCCCTACCTAAGGTCACATTTACTCTCACTTGGACAGGTTACGGAACCTGGAAACAAGCAGATCGCCTCATTCCTGGTCTTGTATCCTAGACATCCCAGCCTCTCCAGTGCATTCAATTCCAGTCAGCTAGGGGATTACCAGTAAACAGAGTTACTTCATGTAGTCACATGCCAGATCCTGAAAGGATTTTTTTTAAGTATATGATTTATAATAATCACTTTTGAAGGACTACCCGTGCTTAGGTGAGGTTAAACCCATGATTATTCTGAAGTTCTGTTTTCAGTGCAGTCTCTCTGGATGGCTGCTGATTTTGTTCCATTTAAAGCATTTTGTGGCATGAACTCACTTTGTTTCTGCCCACATCACTGCATTCCTGGGATGTTTTTCACAGGCCTTAGCAAGATCATCTGACAGCAACTAGCGAGGTCAATGAACTTTATACACAATTAAACACTTGAAGCTAGGAGAATTAATTATTATTTTTTCCCTCCAAAGTTAGGAAAGAATATATGGCATGTTACATTCTGCTACAAAGTGAATGTTGTGTGTGGCAATCAAGCTAGTTTCACATGATTTAATGCTGAACAGCATAAGAAAATGATTGCATCCTTTACATGGGCCTCACAGAACAGTCACCACCCACACTGTTTATTCAGACTCGGAGCTCTGCCATTCACTGTTCAAGCCAGAGAAGGGGGAAAAAATCCCTTCATGAACACTTTTGAAACCATGTATTCTCAGTGCAAAGTGGAGTTAAAAAAATCCAAATGAAGGATTTTCAATTGCTGCAAGTTTCAAGAAGTAATTTTCTCTTAACACCCAACAGAATAGTTAAATATATGATGATTAGGATATAAGGTTAAATCTATTTGAACATTTGATGATGCCTCTAAAATAGGGTGGCTTTTTCTCTTCCTTCACTGTCTTCTAGTACCTGCAAAAGAGAGAAAACCATTTAGGAGGTGATACCATTTAAAGAAAAGTTACATAGTGTTAAGACCTAGATATTGTGATATTCAAATTCATCAGCAGTGAAAGTATTATTATCCTCAGTTTTCCTGTGCCCTGTTTCTAGTGATATAAAGTATTTGGACCTGACTCTCACTTTTGCATCTACCTATCTATGGAAACGTAGAGATTAGAAGCATTAAAATTAGATCATTTCTCTAATAGTCCAACTTTAGCATAGCAAAGTTTTAAATGTGTCAAAAGAAGGGATTTTTTTTCTCTTTCATGGGCTAAATATAATTTACAAAGATGCTTTTCACAAAAGTTGAATGTTAAATTTCCTAACTCCTTTATTATGTGAGTAATTAATCCCCCTCCCTGGTATTTGTATTTTAAATATTTGAAGATTTAAGTCAGTTCCAGCTGTTGATTAGATAGGTTATGCAATTTAGCTTAGAACATTTTAAATCTGTTTTTGATGTAGTTGAGGTAATAAGCGCCGTGAAAAAAAACAAACAGCGTCCATTCTTTTGGAGACTACAAGAGTGGAAAACATACCTCATTGAATGCAGTCATAAACTTTTCTTCTTTTTTCCTCTCAGTGCCACCTAGTCAATGCGGCAAGCAACAATTGGCTAGTCCACAGTCTAAGGACCCTGGCAGACATTAAAATAATGGTGCCATTTGGAGCTGAAGAATTTTATGTCTCATCACAATAGTGTGTCTCCTGCCATGCAGGACACACAATGCATTGGGTAAACATGTGGCATGTTTTAAATTATCATGCAATTTAACATATTAATTGTGCCATAAATATAATGAGGCCTGAGACTGCTGTCAAGAGTCAGCTTCACTTCCAAAACTTGTACTGTTCAGCACATTTTCATTTCTGTTTGACATGATGATTTTTCCCCTCAATTTTTCCATAATCATTTTTTCTAATAAATTGATTTTTTAGCGGTGTTTTGCAAACAAACAAGTACTGTGTATAGAGGTTTTTTATACTCACTGAGCCATTTGCTTAAAATTTACCATATACGTTCAATTAATATCTATTGGGGCACTTTAAGACATTTAAGGACACACCCTCACATGATGTAAATCCATGGATCAGTGTTGATACAAATCAACAGCTGGCAACCTTTAAAAGCCATGGGCTGGAACAACCTGGTTTAACATGGGCCAGACGGTTTCAGCAGTATCAGCAACAGGGGACCAAACATCTGGGAGCTGTACCCACACCACCATCGCTCCTCCCTGCTCTCTGCTCCTAGGCTGCAACATGTGTGCAACTTGTAGCTAGTAGGAGCTGTGCCAGGGCTAGGTAGCTGGAAGCTGCATCTACACTACTGCTGCTTCTCCCTGTGCCCCGACTCCTGGCTGTGGGACTGGTGCACTTGGAAGCTGCCTGGGCCCTAGTGGCTGGAAGCTGTCTCTATGCCCCAGCTGAGAGTTAGAGGGAGTGGGAGACGGGGAGAAGGGGCAACAGTTCGTGCAGCTTTCAGCCTCAGCACAGTCCCTCACTGTCCAGTCCCAATATGGGCACATGTGCAGGGCAGATCAAGTCTGGATGCAAGTCTGGATCAAGTCTGGATACAGTCTGTGGGTTATATGGTGCCAGTCCCTGGTTTAACTGGCTTAATGCCAAGCTGCCCCAGCTGGAGACATTATCATTTCTCCCTTTTGGTGCACTTCCCAGTTAAAAAAATTAGATCCATAATGGTAAATTAATTTGTTTTTGTTTTTCCTTCGTGCAAACGATTATTTCTTAAATTCTACAGTGAGCACAGTTTTGCTAGTCTGAACTCCAGAACAATCTACTCTTTGTCTTCCAAACAGTGCCTTTTAAATTCATGCTTTGTAGTGACAACTTACTGAATTTTTTCATTCAGTAAATTACTAAAGAGGTGAATTTATATCACCTTGGGTATATTAATGCACATGAATAAACTGGAACTTATTGCTCTGGAGTTTATTGCTCCTGGGCACTGTGTCTTCACATGCGACTGGGAGTGCAGCATGTTGAGCCAGGTTGGAGCAGCCCTGGCTAGCAGGGGGCCCAGGAGGTCAGCTTGCCAGCCTAGGGCTGCTCCCCCCAGCTTACATACTCTGGAGGGACTGGTTGGGGCATTAAGGTGTTTCAGTGTAGGGCTAGTTAGAAGGCAGTCCCCACACTGAAACAATCTCATGCCCCAGCCATCTGGGTCAGCATCTACACATGTGCTGCTGTGGAGTTTTTTACTGTGGGGTTTTACTGTGAAGTTTGCTGCAGAGTTTTTAGGGCACACATGTAGACACCAAAACGTTTATTGAGCAGCTGATTTGTCTAATGTGCAGTAAACATCTCGTATAGATGTGCCCCCTGATTATAGACAAACACTGTGAGCATAATTCTTCTTTGGGAAGCATAGGTAGGAGTCTCACTGATTGCAGTGGGAGCAGCATCTGCAAATGACCAGAGCAAAATTTTTCAAGGTACATGAAATTATGGAATTTATGTAAAGATTGTTTCACTTACTTACTATTTCCTTCTTATTTAAAATGTGTACAGAAGTCACTGCTTAGAGGGAAACCAGTTATATATTACCAAACAAAATATACTTTATATTGTGAGTCTTGTTTATGCAGTATTTGTACTTCAAACACAGCAGAGCTTTCTTGAAAGTATCCCTTTGCTACTTCTTTCTCTCAATAAGTATATGATACGAGCATTACTTTCTTCTCACCAAGTGACAAGTTGTGACTAGATCCTGGAATTATTATGCCTTTCCTATCCACAGTCATTTTGTACAATTTCTCTTTGTCTCATTTAATCTTGGACATCCTTCTTGATTTCTTATTCCATCTTTTTTCAGTTCAGAGTTGTTTGTCCTGGTTTAGGTATGATCTGAGATGCCAGACTGATTTAGCAAAGCTGATGGGAGAGAAAAAATCTGAGCATACTTGACATGGAAGTCACCATGGGTGGTCCCAGGATTCCAGGGAGTGAGGGGGGAGTGTGGCACATGCAAAGCTCAGCTCACTGTGTGACCACATGCCACTCAGTGTGATCCTGGATGTCAGAGAGTTTACCAGCCTATCAGCACAATTCCTTTCTCAGCTCCGCATGTGCCGTAATCACTGAGCTCACCAGTTGACTGGTGCATGCTCTGCCTCGAGCCCCTGCTTTCACACAGGTTTGGAGCCAAGGTGAACATCACCATTGTTTGCCATCCCTCCCTCTTGTTCCCCACTCTTCTTTTGCCCTACTGCAGAATTCAGTGAAGAGCAGTGGCAGCAGTGTTCCGCCCCTGCTTTCACCTGACTCTGGAGCCTAGGGTGGGTGAGTGTCAGTGGGGAGGGCATGGGTAGAAGGGAAAGTAAACAGTGGTGCCTTTCTGGGCTCTGGAGCTGTGTGAAAGTTACTGGAGAGCAGGTTCAGGTTGGACATTAGGAGGCACTACTTCACAGTTAGGGTGGCTAGGACGTGGAACCAGCTTCCTAGGGAAGTTGTTCTT
>JAGPOW010000261.1:122049034-122088103 GCA_030014935.1 Caiman crocodilus
TTACTGGAGAGCAGGTTCAGGTTGGACATTAGGAGGCACTACTTCACAGTTAGGGTGGCTAGGACGTGGAACCAGCTTCCTAGGGAAGTTGTTCTTGCTGCTACCTTGGGCTTCTTTAAGAGTAGATTAGATAGGTACTTGGCTGGGGTCCTGTGACCCTGGCACTCGTTTCCTGTCATTGGCGGGGGGTCAGACTAGATGGCCATTTCTAGGCCCCTTCTGACCCTAGGTACTATGATACTATGAAAGCAGGGCCTCTGTCTAGAGCCTGTGGTGACCAGCTGGTGAGCTCAGAGCTCTCAAGCCATGTGAAACTCTGGCAGGAGCTGTTCTGACATAGTGGTGAGCTCAGAGAGCTCACTGCACATGCAGTGCACCCCCCCTGGAAGTTACAGAGAAAAAATATCACTGTAGTTTCTGTTCCATATCCATTTGGTAGTTTCCTTAGGCAAAGAACAGTTTTGCTTCCTATCAGCCCTGGAATCCGAATAATGATAATATTGCCTCCTCTCTGCCTGACTCTTCATAATCAGCAGCAGCAGGAGCTCTCAGGATTTTAGAGGAAAGTGTGGCTTCACTAAACTCAGAAGGGTTCTTGTCCTGGGCCACGTAAATGGAATCAGGGTTTTTCCCTTTATTCTTAAATTTTAGTTGTCAATATTGTAGATTATATGTGAAGCTGTAGAATCTGACCTACCATTCTGTAGGTATAAGAAATAGGAAATACAATATTGGTTGTTGTCAGTGACAGAGGCAGACACAGAGACGGGTAAGTGGAGTTTGAAAGTCTAATTTTTATGTAGTCAGTTTCCTGTCTACCCTGCAGTTCAAATTCTGTTCTGTTTGGTGCTGGCTCTTTGTCAGTTTCTACCATGTCTTTGAGTTGTTGCTAAGAGTTCTTCTAACAGCATGCCAGCTGCTCTTTTGCTGCGTCCAAAACTCCTGTACCCTAGGTTGCCTTTTTGGAAATTATACTGGCAGCAGTTGCTTATTTAATGCAAATATTCCCTAAGAATAGAAACTTATCTTTGAAAAACTGGTTTAGTCAGTGATAATGAAGGTATCTGCCTTTTCATTGTCTTAGTTATGAGCAGCCTCACAATTCTGCCTAACTCATAACTAAATCCACAGAGGATTTAGGAGACCAGGAATCCCTGTCTGCCTTCTTCAGGCAGACCTGTTCTCTGTATGATGTGTATCTGTCTATGCCCAATTTCTACAGCCTTGGGTTGGCTGTGAAAGCCTCTCAGAAGTGTCTTCCATTACAGCTGTCATTGTGGCTTCTGAGAGAGGCCAATCAATGAGGGCATAGAACATGGATGTCCTGCATTCTGTGCTGAGTCCACCATGAAATATGACATGGTGGACTCAGCACAGAGTATCCTGGTGTTCCTATTTAAAATGCTTTAATCAGCAGAGAAATTGTTGCTGACAGGGACCACGGGTGAATCTCTTAGAGGCTTGTGCCAGGCCATTCTCATCTGAGGAGCCTTAGCTGTGCAATTTCCTGTTATGGAAGTTAGCACTGCATTTGAGTTAGGCCTAATGGAAAGCATAGCAGGTTACTCATTATCTGTTGTTCTCTTGTCAACAGTAGAGAAGACTGGATTTAGTCAAGTGGTTGGATCTATCCAGTCCATTAATACAGAACCATTCAGAGACTAATGTCAGCCCAGAAAAGCTCTGTTCCAAGTTAGCCTTAACTCATTCTGTTAAGGACAGGAAGAAATCTTCGAGTTTTGATTCTTTCTTTGCTATAGTGACCAATGAGTCAAGATCAATGGAATTATCTTCATATGTGAGCTAGCTAAAATCCAGATTATGTGGGTTCAAGTTCATCTGATTTTGCATTGAGAAGAGTTGCATGGAAAACTTGAGTTTATGCCATCAGCCTAGAACTAAAAAAGAAAGAAGCAGTCAGTCTACCTGTCCAGCTAGGATTTGGGCCAATTAGTTACAAAGAAGCTTTTGAAAATGCACAAAATTTACTGGCACCTCATGACATCAGAGTGACTTAAATCATTTTTTGACTGTGCTGAAGTGCTTTTCTGAACAGGGATGCTTTGCTGTTTGGAGGTTCTATGATTATAGTTCTTTTGAGCACTATTGACTCAAAAACTCAATAAATGGAGGAGACATTATACATGCTTTCAATTAAATAGACCCATGGAAAAAGGGCATAGGAACAGGGCACATGGAAAAAGGATTTGTATTTTACATGATCATGGCAATAACGCTGAGGCCTAATGAGGCCTAATGTGTCAAGAGATAGTGTTAAGAGACTGAAGTCTCATACTTACCTCTAAAAATCCTTATTTTTAGAGGGGGAGCAAGACCCTTTCAATATATGAACATAGTTTTGTGGTTGAATGTGAACATCAGTCAATGTAGCAGTTCTGTGGTTTATCATTTACTGAGAACTGTGCTTTTCTAAGAAAATGTTCTCTTCCTGGTACATATCTCAGCTGAGGCCTTTTCTGTCATCTTGTTAACTGTAAGGATCACTGTTTAAAATAACTGTTTGGGGTAATAAAGCTAAACAATTGCTGCATTCACACTGCAGGTGACTCAAACAGAAATCATATTGACTAAAACAGTATTAAGCATGACACCAGCGCTGTATTTGAGTTTTTGCCAAAAAAAATCTGAAAGTGGCTGAAACTGGCTATAAGGATAAGGGATTAGCCTGTACTTCTAAGTCTGTAAATAAGGTCCCCAGACACACTTTCCACTTGGAAAAGTGAACACAGACTATTTTTGGTTAAAACCTAAAATTATATTCCCCCTAACTGTAGAGTCAGCTGTTCATTTGTCCTGCTTTCAGTATGTGGGTCATTTAATGTTCTCTTCTAATAAAGTGTACGTGGTGCAACTTCTCTTTTAAGCAGTGAAAGTATACAGGATTTTTATTTCCACCATTATTTGTATGCTATATTTTTCTCAGAAATCATACCCTAAGGTAAACAGAGTGACTGAAACTACAGAAAAATGAAATTTTAAAGCAAAACAAAATACAAATTCCTTCTATTCATGTTCAAGATGTGCCATTTTTTGAGTCAAGGTGATATATTTTATTTGCAAATCATTTGGTCTTGTAATTTTTTTTTAGACAACTGGTTACAGTACTGAAATAATGAGTATATGCCCTATCATGTCATATGATTTAAGTGCAAAAAGCTTAACTTTCCAGACTATTTTGGTTTGTAAGCATGGGTGATCACAATAGCTGAGTAGTCTATAGCACAATCTATCATGGGTGATCATAGCAGCTGAGGAGTTTATAGCACAATCTACTGGTATTGTTCTCTTGTAACTACATCAACAATGCAGAAATACAAATAAACACCAATTATAAATCATATAGTTTGAAATCTATATTTTAATTTTAAAAAATGCTTCCTGCTATAAGCATTTAGTAAAAGCCAAAAAAAATTCCTATCACAACTATATCACTCTAGTTTTATGCAAGTGCGACTCCATTAAAAGCTATTCTTACACTTGATTGTCAATATGTGTTTCTTTCTTTTACACTATCCTTAGTGAAGTGTTTGTTAATTTTCCATTCTGTGGCATTATGCTGATGTAAAGCTTAAACAATGAGTTGTTGAATCAAGCAAAGCATCAGTGTGAGGGATAGATGGAGTGTCTACAGGGCTGATTGTAACTTACTGGTTCAGAGCTATGTAAGCTGCAAGGAGCAGCCTTGACTTTCACCACTGGTACAGGGTACACCAAGGATACTCTCACTCCTTCCTTCCTTCCTTCCTTCCTTCCATTGAGAAAATTCTTCATTTGTTATATTTAGCTATTTTTTAAGGAGAGCAAAGTGACTTCAGCAGAAATGCAGCCCTTCTCAAACAGGATGGAACATCTGTCCATTATGTAAATTACCCATTTCTTCCAGTAAGATTATCTTTCAGTAAGACTACCTTAATTTTGCCTTCTCTTAATTTTTGAGTGTTTGATTTTGGCAAATTGAGGGCCAGCTTCTAATCCAATTAATTATTAGGTACATAAGTGAACTGGATGCCTAAATGTTCATTCCACCCTGCTCATGTTCCTGAAAAAATAGTTAATGCAAAAGGTAAGCATATCCTCCTCCTCTCTACTTTTTGTGGTTCAGTTTTAAGGGTTGGATAAAGGTGTCTTACAAAAGTAGGTGCATTGATGAATGTTCAGGACTTGATGAATGTTCAGGACTTGAACAGAGTGGAATAGAATCACACTCGGGTGCCTAAGTCTATTTAGACACTCAATAGGTGGAAGAGAATCTGACAATATTCTTTTGAGACGGTTATTTTTTATGCCCGGTTGGTATAACTGGTGACTGCTTTTGCATTAATAAAAGAATTTAAAGACAGAATGAAAGAAAGTAAAACCCATGCTCTCCTTTTAAGTTAGGTTTTAAGGGTGCACAGGACTTGCCATGATGCTCTACGAAGCAGTGAAGCTTACATATGGCATTGAGGGCCCAAAGCTCTGAGATGCTGAAGGCCTTCCATTCATGTTGGGTGAAATGCAACTATTTGCAGAGACCTACCACATAAATTCCCCTTCAAATACAGTGAGCATAACTATAGTTTTATAACTGGGACATGTACCAGAGGTGGGAAAATCCCAGGTTCCATTCCATGGTCAATTGAATACTTCAATATTTTATATGTAGCATTATTCAGTGGAGTAGATCCATGTTAAGAATACTGGCTTTTTTGGATCCCATTCCATGGCCTCTTATTCTTCCCATGCATTATATAGTGATTTTATGTTCTCCAGGTGGCAAAGCACCTTGAAGTTAAGTATTGCAACACCTAAATATTTTTATGAATCTAGCCCTGAATTGCCCCAGCATTGGTGCTGCAGCACCTAACTCATAGGTGCTGTGCAGTCCAAAGAATTCAAAACCCCAGGGTACTCACCCAGCTCCTTACGTCATAGGGAGATTCATGGGATTCATAGGGAGAGTTGCGCACTTTCATAATTCTTTGTATACGTTCAGGTAATACAGAAAGGAATGAACAGCAGGGATGTTCCCTCAGGGATGTACTTTTTATTGTGTTCTGTGAATTCATGCTGTTGCCTGTTAGGTTTTCCAGTTAAACCCTTTTATAGCAAAGTTATTGTCTGTTTTTTCACACATGCGTTATTCTGTCACCAGGGGAGTTTTCACTGTATCATGAGAGGTATCCACCGTCAGTGGGTCATCCTTGGACCAGTCTTCTGTTCACTTCCTGTAATTGCATTGAGGCAATGACAGTGAGAAGAGATGTTCTGGGAATCACTACTTTCACTTTTGGTTGGAAATAGCTACTGATGTATTGATATTAGTTCCTCTTCCATCCATGCTATGAGAACTGAGACTAGGGATTCCTTCTTTCCCTTCATGCTACAAGAATAGCTTCAATTTCCATAAGAAAATCAATTCTTAGTGCCAGTGTTTAACACCTTGGTGCTGGTTATCCTTAAAGAGATTAGCAGAATCGAACCAGATTGGAATGGAATGAAGTTAATTATAAAGCCCCCAGTCTTTTAACATCAAAGCAGTTTGGGGCTTTCACTGCATCTCAGTATAAGTGAGTTCCAAAGTATATTATTTATCTATGAGAGCTCTAGCCAGTGAAAAGATAGCTTTAGATCTCTGTCTGTTACATTTGGTTTCCTGTCTCTCTCTAAGAAAAGTATGTAAATAGCTAGCAGGGATTCCAATAAAAATGTGGGTTCCATTGTACTATATTTATTCAGCGAGGCTGCAGCACCCTGACTCTAAGAATACCGGTAGTGGTATACATCTACATTCTAAGAATTCAGGGAGGTGAGGTTTGTACAGAATTAAATCATCCCGTCACATCTATGAGGCTTCCTGGAGAAAAAGAAATGCACAACAAAAAAAACAAAAACAAAAGGAAAACATCTGCAACAAATAATCTTGTTTCACCAGCAACTGTTTCTGTACCATGTCATGGTAAACATTGTAAAGCAGTTAGACCATGGAGCTTGGATCCTCTTCACATTGCTTTTGGAAGCAACTGTCTCCTATAGAAATGAATGTATGCCATTCATCATACATTCGTTTTTACATTCAGCGGACTTTTAGGGGTAGGCAGTACAGAGAAAAAGATAGAAAAGTTAAATAATATTTAGTGCCAGGGTTTCCTGTTACAGAACCATATTATGCTGGGTGATTTACAGTACCAGAGTGTCCCACAGAGTTCACAGTCTAAGTTCAGATGTCATATAGAGTTGTCCAACATGGCTTACCTTATTTAGCTTCCTTTCCCTTCCCTAATTTTCAGTTGCACAGGCAGCGTGCTCTGTATTGGATTGTATCTGCATTTTTAAGGGAGTGATTCAAGCACAGTGAATTTATCCTTAAGCATATCTGTAAGCTGGGTGTCTTTTTAGCGGGAAGCCTGTAGAGGACAAGGAGCATGTGCATTCTGCTGTCATGTTTTCAAAATATTACATAAGTAGAATGGAACAGCTCAGATATGGGAGTACAGAGCCTTTCAAATCTATGTTGTTTGTCTGTATCCACTCCAGTTCTCCATAACATACATTTATTGGCACCTGAGTGACATCTAGTAGCCTGTGTGATGTGAACCGAACTGGTCACCTGAGTCAAGTTCCTTTCAAATATGTGTCTGTATCACAGAAGCTATGACTACACTTGGCAGGCTGATGGTATGTCTGCATAGCAAAATGCAGTGCTGGGTGCTGATCCTCAGGCTGGCTGGGAGCAAGCTGACTTGAATACTGGAAGCATTATAAGCATTCCATCAAGTCTGTCAAGTCTATCCATCAAGCATTCCATCAAATACAGCACTCCATCAAGCCTATTTTAGCTTGGGCAAAGCAGCATGCTAATGCAGCTATCTGTGTTGGCTCCAGTAGCCAGGTTAGATCATTCAGAGCTAACTTGCATGTGGTTAAGGACTGAATGAGTTTAAATTTTGGCCCTCCCTGTAATAGCCTATCAGCAGTTCCCCTAAGGAAAGGTAGAAACTTATTTGTATGGCAGGGTAGGGAAGCTTGGATTACTGCTGGACACAACTGATGGATATAACACTTTGGTTTCCCCAGCTGTCAGTAGGGCCTGCTCCATGAGACTTGAACTCCATTTTCTGTAAGTACTGTTTCAGTATGGCGTCATCCTTTCCTTAGTAATTGCTCCCCAGAGTAAGCAGGACCCCAATATGATCTGTCTTTGCAGGAGCTGTACAGGTGCAAGGCAAAGAGGGCTACAGAAAGGTATACTGCATGGTACTAAGCTATGGGCTGCATCCTGCTCTTTTGAACATGGCACTTAGCAATGCTTATCTTGGATTACTCAGTTGTGGCCCCTTGGACGTTTTTGCCAGCGGACTTTCTAAAATATAAGACAAGTGTTGAAAGAGCAGAGGAAGGCCCACCAGTGGAATTGTGATATAAATATTGAGTTAGGAGCCTGTGAAACCATTTTAAACCTGTGACCTACTCAGTTGGGCAGTAGCTTTATGAAGTAAAGTCCCAGTTCCTTGTGTGTAGCACCTTTGGGACAAGAATTGAAAATGCCTGTCTCTTGGGAATGGAGTCATTTCAGGTCACCAAAGCTCTGCTTATTCAGAATAGCTGCCTAGTGAAGTGAAACTAAGGGAACATGCCTGTCTTATCCTGTTATATATACAAAAACAGAGCAAGTCCTTGATGTCAAAGTGCAGTCAGAAGAAGGTGAAAGATTTGGTTATTTTGTACAATAGATAGTAATTTTATACCAAAAACATATTCTGCTCAGGGGAAACTCTTATCTCTGTAAACTACCTGAAGACGATCAGCTAGTTTTTCTTTTCTTTTTTCCAGGTAGCGATTAGAGATTAGTTCCCAGGTTATACACAAGGCTATTCACACGGAAGTGCTCACTGCAATTAAATACCAACAACACCAGCTTATAAAAATATGCTACAATCTGTGGGAAAGTCTTTAAGTTTAACTGACCTAGGCAAAGTTTAGTATTTGGGAAAACGTGAACAGGTGGATGATGACACCTAGATCAATCAAGGTTGTCCCTTTTTTTTAACAAAGTTAAATGAGGTGTCCCTTTTAACAATGTTAGTATAGTTCCAAGTGACCGCAATGGGTTCAACCCTTTTTGCTTTGACTTTGGGACCTTCTTCATGTATACCTCCCTGCTAAGCACCGTTTTCCTTGAAAAGCGCTAAAAATATTTCCCTTCACTTCCCATAACACATTCGAGCTGCACCTGTGTTTAATTAGATATTGGATAACCTGAGCTGTTGTATTAAGTACATCTAAGGCAATAGCTTGGAAAAAGTAATCAACCTTAAGTCAAAATTTGTAGAGGTCCAATTTCAAGCCACAGGAAGCAATAACATGTATGAAGCGTGAATGTTAACTTATATCAAGAACATTTTTTTTTTAAGTTCATATTCCTTGGCTCTTAACACATTCGTGATGGCAAGGGAGAAAAATAAATTGTAGTTCTCAGAGATATATTTAAATGATTACAGGTTTTTAGCTGTGTGTGTGTGTGTGTGTGTGTGTGTGTGTGTGTGTAGCTCAAAATATATATATATGCTCAAAATAGGAAAGAAATAAACAAGAAAGAAATAAAGTAAAGCTATATATATATATAGTACCATGCAGTATACCTCTCTGTATATACATCTCTCTCTCTCTCTCTCTCTCTCTCTCTCTCTCTATATATATATATATATATATATATATATATAGCTTTACTTTATTTCTTTCCTGTTTGTTATTTGAAAAAGCCACATGCCTTTGGGCCAACACAGCTCCATGCCTCCATGAGTGGCTTCCAGCACTTTAATGGGAAGCTGCATGTGGAGGCACAAAGCCATGTGCCATCAGACTGGCCTGGCTCTGTGCTTCCACATGTGGATTCCCGCTGGAGTGCTGGAAGCTCCATGTGAAGGTACAGAGCTGGCCGGCCCAGCCTGATGGTGTGCATCCCACACCCACCCACACACACCCCAACCTCCTGCCCACCCACAAACCCCACACACATCCACCACTCCTGCAGGCAGGAGCTCCCCATCCCACTTACCAGCTGTCCAGTCATGTGCCACCATACTAGGTGCCTCCACCTGGTGCTCTCAGCTGGAGTGCCAGGAGCCCTGCGGCTATAGAGGCATGGAGCCTGCCAGGGTTAAATTAGGCAAAATTATGCAATTATGCATGGTCATGCCTTTTTATGTGATAAATTGCATGGGCATAATTATGCATAATTGCATAATTCCCAGGGTATATTCTGGGAAGTCAGAGAGTCGGTTAAAACAGGGGAGAGAATTGATCTTATGCGATCCATATTATGAGTGATGCCATGACTATTTTCAATGAACTGACCTTTTCCTTTTTGCTCAAAAGGAAGGGTTTCGGTATCTAACTGCAAGACAAGCTCAAGGCCATCAGCCATCCATTTAATCCCTAAGATTAATACCTAAGCTCTGGACCTTAAAATGGTCCCTTAAAAGATGCACCTCTCTTAGCATTTCCCACTGGCTAGCTTAGATGGCTTCCCACTCAATGGATGGGCTTCTGTGGACCACTTCTTTATTTGCCAAACATTCCCCATGCATTCTGTAATGAGCCTAGAAACATAACTCATGGCTGTGTGTTCCTGAGGGTAATGACCTTTGCAATGGTATGCAAGTCCCTTTGTGGATTTAGCCCTAGATAGCTCCAAGAGCCACAAGGCTTCACTGCATAAAGTCAAGAGTAGACTGTGTTTGGAGACTCTGCCCTAGTTCAAGCTATGGAAACTCTGATAGTATTTAATACCCTTGTCTCCTCTCCCAGTCATCTCCCTAATAACATGTAACCACAAGCTAGGCATTAAACTACTAAATGCTCCTTTCCTGAGCAGAGTGCTTTGGGCATTAGCAAAGTCTCTTTGTGAGCTCATGTATCTTCACACAAAGCCTTCTGAAAACAAAGCAAATGCCATTTTAATGTATTGTGCTGTTACTATCTAGTCTGTGGTCTGGCTAACTTTTACTTTCAGGTGCTTGTGTTATCCCTCCCACCCTCGCTAATTAGACCCTGCCTGACACCTGTACAACTTCACTGCTGCTGAATTAGTGCTGTACTGAAACCTGTGTGACTCCATGGTTTTCTGCTCTCACGAACACGGTCCATTGCCACCAGTTGGTTTGTACAGATGTATGTAGTTAGAACTTAACTGCATTTATGACACATGAGAAAAAACAGAATTTTTTTCCTATATTCATACAGTTTGAGGTCAGAATGGACCATTAGTTCATCTGATCTGACCCCTTGGATGTCACAGGGCAGTGAATTTCAGCGAGATACCTGTGTATCAAGCCAAAAAAGCTACAGCCTAGAAATGTTTCAGAAGGCCACCAATGCCAGAAACATCTGCAGTGGAAGGGAAATAACCAGGGGAGGGCTCCCAGTAGCTAAAGCACACAGAGAGAAGCAAAACTCGGACTTGGAGGAAGGCGTGTCAGAGGCAGTGCTAGAGAAGGAAGAGGACATGAACTCGCAGGAAGGTGGAAGCTTGTGACCTCTGGCGGCAAGCAGAAGTCTTCATCTCCACCTGCAGTGGTTTGCATAAAAAGAGATGGAGCCCTAGCAACGGAGGAAGAAGCAGATTCTGTTGGTGGAAAAGGCCAGGACAGGCTTCCCAAAAATTGGAGGCTTCAAACCATTGCCATCAAGAGGAAGTGACAGGTGGTGGTGGTTGGAGACTCCCTTCTGCAGGGGATGGAAGCATCCATCTCCTGGCCTGACCTGTTGATTCAGGAGGTGTGCTGCTTTCCTGGAGCCCGGATCCAAGATGCTACAGAGAGATTACCAAGTCTCATCTGGTCCTCTGCCTAACTACCCCATGATGCTCGTCCATGTAAGCACCAGTGATACTATCAGGGGTGACCAAAGTGACTATAGGACTCTGGGTTCAAGGGTGAAGGGCACAGGGGCTCAGGTTGTGTTTTCTTGTATCCTTCTGCTCAAGAGGAAGGGTCCAAGCAGGAGCAGACATAGCCTACAGGTCAATGCATGGCTGTGCAGGGCTTTGGCTTCTTTGATCATGGGGTGTTTTTCTAAGAGAAAGGATTGCTAGGAAGAGTTAGGATCCACCTGACGAAGAGAGGGAAAAGCATCTTCACAGACAGGGTCGCTAACTTAGGGAGGAGGGCTTTAAAGTAGGTTTTCCAGGACATGGAGACCAAAGCCCTGAGCTAAGTGGGGAAATGGGTGACCTGGAGGAAGCACACGCAGGAGGGAGCAACAGGGGAGGCCTTCTCATTGTCCCTGAGAAAGTAAGACAATTGGCTAGTTAACTCAGGTGTCTGTACACAAATTGTCTGCAGCCTGGGAAACAAGCAGGAGGGATCAGAAATCCTCACACAGTCCCAGAATTTTGATGCGACTAGAGTAACAAGAGACTTGGTGGGATAGCTTGCATTGCTGGAGCACTGTTATGGGTTGGTATAAATTGTTCAGAAAGGACAGGCAGAAGAGAAAAGGAGGAGTTGTGCTTTATGTAAAATAGTTATATGATTGCTCGGAACTCTGGTACGAAACTGGAGCTAGGCCCATGGAAAGTCTCTGGGTTAGGATCAGAGGGGAGAGCAACAAGGATGACGATGTGGTGGAGATCTGCTGTAGACCACCAGATCAGGAGGATGAGATGGATGAGGATTTTTGAAAACAGCTAGCAGAAGTTTTTGTCACAGGCCCTGGTTTATGGATTACCAGGCCAGACACCACACACACATGAATTTCTACCAGGAAATAATTTAAAGCATAACTTCTATAAAAATACCAACTATAATTTTGTCTTAAAAATTACAAGCGAGTGTGAATCCTTCATCTTCTCAGTAAGTTGTTCTGCTATTCAGTAACCCAGAATACTAGGAATCTGTGTTTTATTTATTTGTGTAACTTCAGCTTCTAGCCACTGGTGCCTGTTGTTATGCCTGTGTCAGTAAAGCTGATAAACTCACCCCCCCACACAAGTAAGTACTTTCCCGCCATGAACAACCTGTCCAACCTGCTATTCAGAGCTGAGTAAACTGGGTTTGTTTTCCAGCCCCTTAATCATTCAATGTTGTGGGTGTCCTTTATATCCTCATTATTTTCCCATCCTTTTTGAGCTGTGGCCAACAAAACAGGCCAGCATTTTAGCAGCAACCTTGCCCAGGCTATATGCAGAGGAAACATCATTTCACTACTGCTTCTTGTTGTTTCCCTTTAGATATATTGAAACATAGTATGAACCCTTTTGCCACACCATTGCACTGAGACATCATGTTGAAGAGTTTTCTACAATGACCACCTGCCCTTACATTCTTTGAGATGCTGCTTTGCCAAATAGTCTCTCTTCCTGCTTTGCCAAATTATAACCCACAGTCTCGATCCCCATACATATTATCTTTCATTGGGTTAAGTTAAAGCCTGTTCTGTTGATTTCTGATTATTTAACCAGGTAATTCTGGTTAATTTGTAGGATCATTCTATAGAAATAACCTATCCTCCTCATTATTTAGTATCTCACCAATTTGTATCTCATCTGCAAAATTTTGCCAGCAAAGATGTTATTTTATTTTCTAGGTTGATGATAAAAATCCTAAAATGTCAGATACTATTAGAGACACCCTGGTTCACTAACATCTTCTCACTAGCAACTCCATTTTGAGGTCTAAGTGAGGCAGTTTATAATCTGTCTAACAGGTGTCCTGCTAACTCTCTATAATGCATGGGGGGTGGGGGGTTCAGTCATGTGGTACTAATGCCTTGGATAAATCAAATGTGCAATAGCAAGATAGTGGCCTGTAACCTTTTCAAACCCTCTGCCCCTCCAAAAAACAAAGCAATAACCCAAAACAAAAACAGACCTAGTATATCTTTAGCCTTTAATTCTTTACTAAAAAAGTCCAAAATTAACTTGAGCATTCATTTATGGAGGACTGACAACACCCTAAGTAACCTATAGTTCTCTGGGTCTCTTATGCTTTTCGTGTATTATAAATACATGGGCTCCTCCAATCCTTGGGTATTTTCCAATTTTTCTGAGATGTGTTAAAAGCTAACAGTATTGGCTCAGAGAGCTCCTCAGCTAATTCCTTTAAGATTATTTCTACCATTTCCTTCTGGCAATCACCTGACCCATGTAATACTGGTATTTTGGTCCTTGCATGTTTTTAGGACTATCTTTTTATTGTCTTTACCCTATTGGCCATTCCAGATTCCTTTGGCAGTCCTTATCAGACACCCATATATTTTAATCTGTAATGTATATTTCATGCCATTTACTTACACTTTTTACCATCTTTTATTAATTGATTTTCTTTTCATGCTTTATCACTGCTCCAAGATCTCCTCTGACTAGTACAGTGTCTGACCTGTCATTATCGTCAACCATCCTTGATTTAGGGGCTGATGGCACTGTAAATCAGTTTTTTCCACAGTTATCTATTCACTGCTAATCCTGCTACCTCATCAAATTCCCAGTTTGGTCCTCTCTTCCATGATCTTTATCCATGCTTTTAGTCCTCCTCTTCTTTTTTTTTCCACGTAGCCTCGAACGACCATCTTCTCTAGGCAGTGACCTGCATTTCTAACCACATGCCCAAAGCATTTTAACTTCCTTCTCATAACTGTTGTCAAGGTCTCTTGTCACACCAAACGTAACTTTCTCACCCAACATAATCTTTTCTTGTGCCTGTGGCATTATGGCTTTTGAGGCACCCAGTAGGCTACCTTTGAATAATTTCCAATTTTGTTTTAACACTTTTCCCTTAATATATGCTCACAGTCAGTTGTGCCAATAATTACTTTAAACTTTGGAGAATTGGCCTTCTGAAATTTCCAGATATACATGTTACTAATTGGTGCCATATTTAATGTATGTTAAACAAATATAATTAGATCATGATTGTTGGAACCCAGGCAACCAGTAATTTTTAGGTCAGAGATTAACTTTTCTTAGGCCATCAAAATGAAGTCCAGTATTGAGTTTGCCCATGCTCAGTACTGTGGGGCAATATTGTGTGGGGCATTGCATGAAGAAAACCTTGGGTTTTTTTAGGAAGCTCCAAGGAAGGATTGTTACTGGCTGCAGATGTCTTCAGGTTAAAGTCACTCATAATGAGTTTTTCTTCCTACGCATTGCAGACAGATATTAAAGGAACAGTTCATCCTGTTCACTTTGTGAGATTAGGTAGCGTGTAACAGATGCTCACCAGATGCCCTTTTCCGCAATGCTGTGTTCACTTTGCAAAGCTAACAAAATTAAGAAGTTGTTAAAATTGATTTTTGTTACTAACTTCAGCAAATCTGACTTTGAAAACACAAAGGTACAAGCTGGCATAGCTCTGATTATAAATCAATAGAGCTGTACCAATTTACTTAATCTAGTTGTAATAACAGAGCTCTTGAGTAAAAATTGCTTTCTTTACAATTTCTTTCAGAGTATTGTAAAAGCTGATGGAGAGAAGGATGGGACTGACATAAAATACTGCCTAATCAGGATGACTGTCAGTTTAACACTGTAGATGGTTTTGGAAATGCATAGCTCCTTGGAAACCAGAATTTACTAGGCACCTGATAATAAGCCTTTTCTGTCAAAGAGTCTTTTTGCAGTTACAACCCACAAAAAGTAATAAGTACTTAGTTTTCACCTGTAATGATCAAGAATGAAAGCAAAACAAAACAAAAAGCCTTGCAGACTGAAATGCTTTATTGATCAAAATCTGAAATGAGCTCAGTGTTAAACTCTGGAAAAATGCGAACATGTATTTTGAGAATCCACAGTTGGTCTTCAAACAATCAGATGAGCATTAAAAAATCCCAGTAGTTTAAAAATAACAAGTCTATTGCGTGGCAGCCATAAAAGGAAATTTTAGGGAAAGCAATAGAAAATCATGCCAGACTAACACTGAAACAGTAGCTGTTACAGCATAATGAAAAAAGTACATGGTCAGAAAAAAAGAACATGGTACGTGGTCAGAAGAAAGAACTTCTGAAGTATTCACAAAAAAAGTAGTAGTAAAAGAATAAAATGTGAAGAGTCCAGGGGAGAGCAACGAGCATTGTTAGAGGACAAGCAAGCAGGCCTTATGAAGAGAGGCTGAGAGCTATGGGACAACTCAGCCTGGAGAAGTAAAAGCTCAGGGAGGACTTGGTGGCTGCTTCTAAGTATATAAGGGTTTTGCATCAGGAAGTGAAAGAATATCTGTTCACCAGAGCACCCCAAGGGAAGACAAGGTCTAATAGTCACAAACTCCTGGAAGACCGTTTCAGGCTGGACATGACATAAGGAAAAACTTCTTTACTGTCCAAGTCCCCAGAACCTGGAATAGACTCCTCCCAGAAGTGGTGAAAGCACTTACTCTGGACATCTTCAAGATACTCTTGGATGCCTATCTGGATGGAATAATTTGACCCCAGCTGACTTCCTGCTCCTTGGGCAGGGGGCTGAACCTGATGAACTTGTGAGGTCCCTTTCAGCCCTAATGTCTATGAAATTTCCTGGACCATCATGGCTATAACAGCAGCCCAGCCCTGTTATTTTTATGTGACACAACCCCATTTAAAAAATCTGCATTCTGTGGAAAGAAGAGAATTTGGAATAATTAACTTGCCATTCAGAGTAGTTTGTAGATTCATAGATGCTAGGGTTAGAAGGGACCTCATCAGTTCGAGTCCAATCCCCTGCCCTAGGCAGGAAAGAGTGCTGGGGTCAGATGACCCCAGCCAGATGCCTATCCAGCCTTCTTTTAAAGACCCCCATGGAAGGTTAGAGCACCACCTCCCTTGGAAGCCTGTTCCAGATTCTGGCCACCCTCACTGTGAAGTTCTTCCTAATAATCCCTGAGGGACCCAGTTCAATATTTTCTCCCAGTTTCATGTTGATCCATTAGTTACAACCCATTGTCTGTCATCTTTCAAGCAACTGTGTATTCATTGTATGTTCATTTTTTTTTCTAGTCCATGTTTCACCAGCATACAACACCTTCAAGAGACTTTTGGATGTTTATCTTGCTGGGACCCTGTGATCCCTGCTGACTTCCTGCCCCTGGGCAAGAGGCTGGACTCAATGATCTTCCAAGGTCCCTTTCAGCCCTAATGTCTATGAATCTATGAATCTAATGTCCAGCCAAAATCTGCTCTCTGTCAATTTGTGACCATTGTTCCTTCTTACCCCAGGAGGCACCCTGGTGAACAAAGCATCTCCAATTCCATGCTGCCATCCCCCACCCTGCCCAAACAAATTTGTAGGCAGCCACAAAATCAACTCTCAGCCTTCTCTTTCAGAGGCTGAAGAGATCCAGGTTCCCTAGTCTGTCTTCACAGGGCTTGGCCTGCAAACCCTTAACCATAAGAGTGGCCCTCCTCTGGACCTTCTCGAGCTTATCTACATCCCTTTTGAAGTGTGGGACCCAAAACTGGACTCAGTATTCCAATTGCAGTCTGACCAATGCCGCATAGAGGGGAAGTATCACCTCCTTGGCTCTATTTGTCATGCATCTGCTAATACATGATAAAGTGTGGTTAGCTTTGCTTATGATTTTGTTACACTTCTTTTCTCCCCTCCGGCCCTTCCTCATGTATCTCTTGTATATATTAAGCTACTTAATGTATTTTAAGTGTGTGTTTCCTCATGGTCTCCTTACTCTGAGCTTCATTTGTGCTTAGTTTATTAGTATAGCACAGGCATGTCATCAAACTGGTTAAATCATAATCACTGTGGTTTTACTCACTGTTTTGCAGTGACTGAATAACCTTGTTGCTTCTTAACAGTGACCTCAATCTAGCCTAGTAGGTGTCAGCCTTTATGGACTCAAGCACCCCTCTAAATGTTGTGAACTGAGTGGCACCCAATTTAAAACACAAATGTATATGTGCTTATATCACAAATGTACTTCTCTCCTTGCAGAAGGGTGGGCAACAGGGAAGATAAGGAATTGACTAGGCAGGGACAAGGCTGAACCTGCATTTATATGCTTGGCTTATGTGCCCATCACATGGCACCCTTCAAAGGATCTAGCTGACTTGAGAATCACTGATCTACCCAAATATATTAACCAGTTTCCAGAACACCGTCTTCTAAAGACCTTATGAATCACAGATAACCAGACAGTTGACTTAGTGAGCAAAACATTTGGCCAGCTTTAAAAGTCTCGCCCCCATCTAAAACTATAGTTTGTCAGCTGCCCAGATTCTAGGTTTCTTTGAAGAGTGAGCATGTACAAACCTAACTGTGGGCTACAGAGCCTTATAGTTGGGGGGTATTTTTTTTTAATCCTTGAAAATAGGGTGTACAAAGGATAGGGAATCATACATTTTTAGCCTAAGCATGTAGAAAGCTGCCTATAAAGATTAAATTTGATTTTGATGTCAGCTCTTAAGCAGAGAGGACGAGTGACCATATGTCCTGTAGAATAGCTAGTTTTGAGAGATTTAGTACATTAGAGTGGCTGGGGGGCTTGAGGAACCAAAACATTTGGGGGGTTTTTTTCTCTTCATGTGCATGATTTTTTTGTCGAATTGCTGGGTCTTTACTCAAAGTGACCTTTAAATTCATGTCACTTGCCCCAACAGTGAAATCTATCTGCATAAGTTGTACTATGAGAGAGTTTTGACCCAGTCAATAAATAAAGAGCCCTTCATTATGGGGTTACAAGCTGACTAACAAAATTGTATGTTCAGATTCTCAGCTACATCCCTCAAGGGAAATTTTGCCTTCACCTTTTCTTTGAGCACAGATCCTTTACAAAGCAGCCACAGGCCATCTGCCATATGGTCTTATTTTTACCTGGATCAGGTCCTTACTTTCCAAATCAAATGGAGTAGAACTTTAATTTTAGCCATCTGTCAATCAACCACCCAAAGACAACTGAGCTAAGAATCCTCTGTCTTTCTCTTTTATCTGTAAGGAAGGAGAGGGGGAGGGAGAACCCAAAGGGCTGGGATTGCCTTATAGAAATGCCTAAATTGAAGAGCTTGATCATTAAATGCTGTGACTCACAGCAGAAAAAAATATCTTCATAATGCAGCTTCCTGGATTTACATCAGGTGAAGAAAAACCTGGATCACTGTTTAATTGTAAATCCATGTGAGAGCTATGACAGTGCAGATAAGTAATTTCCACCAGGTGTCATGATCATCGCATGGTGCTATAGGCAACCCTGAGTTTATTGAGATTAGTATGGCTGAAAAGGCGCTCTTAAAGCTTTCCTTGATGGCATTTATTTTCTTGTAAATGAAAGTTAAAATGGAATCTTGGCGCTGATGCTGGCCCTTGGATTTGATGCATTATATTGCTGGATTCCAAGGCAGTGTTATGATGTCTCAGGAAAATAACTTTTACTTATTCACTGCTAATCTGTCAGATTCAATGTTTTTTCCTTCACCGTGGAATAAGAGGCAAGCCATTTCCTATCATCTGTACCTGTCAGCTAAATGCCTGCTCCAAAAGTGTTAGAGAAATGCTTATGTCATGGAAAGAAACACAGCATCTGTGTACCTGTGAAATAAAGAATGGAGATATGCTGGATCATGCTTAATTGAAAATGTAACTAGTTCAGACTAGTTTAGGCTTACATTAATTGTGAACCATTGAGCCCATCCATCCTGAACAAATGTAGAGCATGTCAGATGTACAGAGAAATACACTTAAGCACAGTGTTCTTTATTATGCAAGCAGTAACGCTTGTCTGCTTGTGCAGTTTTAGCCAGAGTTATACTCACACACCACGGCTATCTTAAGAGGCTATTAAACCAACTGAGTGCTGCTTTGGGGAAGCTGTACCTCTAGTCTTAAATTCACTGAGGAGAAAATGTTAGCTTGACCCCACTGCAAGTGTAGGCCAGAATGAACCTGGACATGCCTCTCTCCTTTCTGGTATTTGTCCCGAGTCCCAGGCTTTTGAGAGGCTTCTGAGGCTAGTGGGACTTCAAGTGGTTCTGCAGCAGAGAGTATGTTGTTTCTACCACCACAGAAACCTAGCTGCGTCTGACATGTTATATTATTTCCAAATCCTGACATGCTGTTTTGGCATGTTGTATGCAGAGGGATGACTTGTATCAGAATGCCATCATAAAACATAAGAACAAGGTGACACTTCAGAAATTGTACTGGGATGGGCCCAGATACTGCAGTCAATAGCAAGTGCAAATTCCGGGATACTTAAATCTACGTTGACTGCAGACTAAAAACTTCAGCATCTTTACCTAAGTTCCTGCTTTTCACTTTTGCTATGCTTGCAGTTTTGCCATTCCTTAAACATACATAGGCAAGTCTTTAATGCTCTGAGTAGGGTTACCACACTGCACCTTCTCTCCTTCAAAAAAAGTGCATTGCATTTTCATGGCAATTGATACTGGTGCTATGTTAAATGGCCATAGTACGCTTCCCAACCTGACTGTACCTTGGATAAATGTGGAATTATTTAAGGGGAGCTGCAAAGAATAAATCTAAATGTAAAAACTTGTTTAAAAGTTATGCTGACAATTGCTAGGCTGCTTTGGCAAGCAAATTTGGAAGATTACAGCTCAGCCTTTTCTGATTTGCAGGGAAACCTTTGTTGTCTCAGTTTTCCTGAGATACAGGTGGTAATTACAACAATGCTGATTGTGCGCTTCCTTTTATTGAGTCCATATGTTGCATTTTTTTAAGTAACTTTAAATATTACTTCCTGCACTCTGAAAGTGTTATCTCGTAGGGTGCAGGGTAATAGATCCACAAAATAACAGAAGTGCCGAATGTGGCAGCACTTCAGTTATAGGAGCTTTGTTACCCAGTGGCATCCAGAGCTTTGACTGATGCCTTCCTTATGTAATGTCACCTCCTAGAGCCATTTCATTTTACATGCAATAATTAAATAGTCACTAGGTCAGAGAGTGTGAGAACAAACGCTGTGGCCTGGTGGTAAGGGCACTTACCTGAGGAGGACAAACCTAGGTTTCAGTCCAAACTACTTAAATACTCTATATAAAATGTAAGAGCATCAATAGAAGAAACAAGTACTGTATAGCCTAGTGATTAAGGCAGTCTTGTATGAAATGTGAAAGAAGTCCTCTAGCCCACAGGTCTTTTGGGTAAAATGGGGAGGGTAGCACCCTTACGATAATGGTGACATGTTGTGAGGTCTGCTATGAGAGATGTGCTCTGAAAACATACCCTAAGTTGTACCACAAAGGTAAGACTGTCTGGGGAATATATAATTTCTGAACCCATGGGTAGGTGTGAGCATCATTTGCTAGGCATTTAGCTGCTCTTTGATGGCTGGACTTAGGTGGTTATGCCCTGAAGCCCACAATTCTGTAACAGTTTCAGAATAAAACCATTTTGTGTGCAAAGATCATCTACCCAACCACATCACTTCCCTGCACAGGCATAATCAATGGGTGCATTCAGCAATGCCACCATTGCTATTCTCCGTTTCTGTGTAGTTTCTCCCTTAGTAGCAGACATAAAGAGTGGGAGCCATTTTGACATTACTTTCTGAAACACCCTTATATATAGTAGTGAGAAATGAGGTCTCTATGGACTTTAAAGCTCTTTGGTATGAAACCGGTTGGGTTTTTAAGGATCTAAATGTTAGGCTTAGGCATCTGAAGTAACAGTTAAGCACCTAAGTCCTTGCATGAAACTAACCTTGACATGACATTGACATTGATGGGAATTGGAAGCACTCAGTGCTTTCCTAGTTGGGGCCGCAAGTTTCAAGAGTGTAGGCAAGACTCATTAAAAATGAGGATGATTGACAGCCTTAGCCTGAAGCAGAGTTAGCTGAGCTCAGACTGGGAGTTAAAAATTGATCATGCAGGCTCAAATTTTGGGCCAGAACTTTGGGCCTGCCTGTCTTGTTGCTTGTATCAGAACAGACAGCAGCAATTCTGTTTAAGATACTAGAGTTACACAAGTGCATGAGAGGAGAACAAAGTGCATGGTTCTAAAGTGGAATCAGCATGGGTTATAACATGATTTTCCTTCTTAACCATTTTACTAGCCTTTCAAAAAAGTATTGGTCACAGGCATAAGGAAACTGCCTGTGATATGATGTGCTCAGTGAGCAGCAGTGACTGCAATGGATATGTAAACAAACTTCAAATGATGATGTTCCCTTAATCCTGCAAAACAGTGATCTAGCAGTGCTTCTTAATACACCTGATACAGACTCCCTGGTATTTGGATCACATACCATATGGAACTTAGCAAGGAAAAATTGACACTGGGGATAAAAATATTAATTCTTTTCCTTATTGTTACAACTGTATAAGCTAGGAATGACCTCTCATTAAGAAAAGAACTCTGGTCCTCCCTGGGCCCTGCATTGTAATCTGCAGAGCAGATTGTTGTGCCTTAATCAAGCCCAACTGACTTTGATGAAGCGTCTGTCTACCCACATGGGTCGGAAAGCAGGAAAGAGGCTTCATCCTGTTTAAATTCACAACTTACCTTGCTACGAGAGTCATCAGTAGAGTGGAGGTGCTACTTACCGCTGAAGAGTCTTATATCTCTATACATGGAATGATGCTGGCATAAGGGCCTCTGCAGCCACAGGGCAAACTCTTGTGGGGCCACTGTTCTGGCTCCCCTTGTAAATCAGCATCCCGGTTTGGTGTCCCACCACTAGTTAAGCTACTGTGCTGAGCAACTAGTCTGTCTCCAAATCCAGTTTCTAAAACCAGAGTGAAACTGTTTTTCAAAGGCTATGGAGGGGAAGTTAGAAAATCACCTTGTACCTTGGAAAAGGAGATCTCCACTGTAAGCTTTGGACACCAAGTGGGTGCATGAGCTATTTACTGAAGAACTGCCTACTTAGCTCTGCAGTAAACATCTCAGCATCTACACATGCAGGGCTATTAGGCTGGAATAAACTCATAAATTCTGCAGCACTGCTCATATAGATGCTGATGTGGCTGGCTGGGGCACAAGAGTGCTTCAGTACAAGGTCTGCCTGCTGGCTAGCCCCATGCTGGAGCACCCTCCTGCCCTAGCCAGCCTCTCCACAGCTAGGCAGGAGCAGTTCCAGGCTGGCAGGTTGACCCGAGGGACCTCCTACCAGCCAGGGCTACTCCAATCTGGTTCAACATGTTGTGGTCCCACATACACTTGCAAATGGCACTCCTGGAAGCAATAAACTCCAGTGTGATGAGTGCCAGAGTTTATTGCTCCACATTGATTGCATGTATAGACATGCCCACTGAAAGACATTTTAGGTCTTCATAAACACATGCACTGATTTTGCAGGTCCACGCTTCTTTCCAAGGAGACCTACATGGTGGCCATATCTACATCAGACACTGACTATGCGGTCATTATTACATAGTCATTTAGTACTTGTAACAGCAAGAAACTAAATGACTCCACAGTAACCAGAGTTACTGCGCAGTAGCATCACAGAATGGCTTTATCATGACGCTGCCTGCACAGTAGCTTGAAACTACTGCGCAGTAGCATCATGTCATGCATTCTGCCACGTTACACTACTGAACAGTCAACCTCTTGTGTAAATGTAGCTGGTGTTGATTTATAGTAAGCGCAAGATACAATTTTTTATTTATTCTTTTGCTCTAAGCAAAACAGTAGGATTAGTTTTGTAAAACATGGTGGGTAACAGCCATTTTGGAGTTTGTAGTAAGCAAATGTCCTTGTAAACGCACATAAAGAAGAGTAGCAGATTCTTAGAGAAGGTAGAAATAAGCGTACATATATGTATTATTAGTTCTTTCATGTCTATTTACAGTGAGAAAAAAATCCCCCCAAAACTCAACAAGTCTCAAAATACTCTTCTCCAAATTTGTTTTTTGCTCTTCTTCCAAATTTGTCAAGACCAAGCATTTTCAACCAAAGCTATGTAGGTTTTTAAATACAGTCTCTCTCTTGTTCAGCATAGGTACGTGTATGTATATACACATGTGTATGTGCATGCACCCGTGCACATTACAAAAAGAAAAAGAGAAGGAACATTTTTAGCTTTGTTAATAAAAATGGACAAGAGAAGCCAACCAAGGCAGACAGAATATTTTCTATATACCAATTTGTTCTAAAATCAGACTCTTGTCTATTATTTTAAATTAGTTTCTCTGTGTGAGAAATAGTAAAAGCAATTAAATGCAGACTTGGTAACATAACTAGTGCATATTTTTATCAAAGGATGTTTCATGCTAGCTATCATCCTAGTGTTTCCTCTGCTTGTTACTTTTCTTCTTCATCTTCATTTCTAATTTACTAGTTATAATGGATTCTTTTTAAATGTCCAATGTCTGTTCAGATCAGTGATTCTTAAACAGGGTACTGTCACACACTAAGGTGCTTAGAGAACCTTTCAAGGGTGGCAAGAGGTGCCACAGAATGTTAGCACTCTTAGGCATACAAACATAATTTACAAGATAAAACCAGAGATTTCAAAAAGGAATGCATAATGTTAAAAACATTCTGCCCTGTTGTGATTTCTGAGTTCTTTGCATCAGAAGAATTGCTGTATTATTTTTCTGTAGGCAAAAAAGGAGTGAAAACTAAGAGCTGGCATTTTCCAAGGGGTGTATTGAGTCGAGAGTCACTGCTGTAAACACACTGAGTAAATGAGAGAGAGTTCATGTGCACACATGGGTATGGACAACCTGATCTTCAAAGTGTTTATGTACTGAAGAGGCAGCTCAATCCACAAATTTCCTATATATTTTTTTTGTTCAGCTGCACCTGTAGTTACAGTGACGTCTGACTATGCTAACTCCATAGGCGGAGTTACTCTGCATTTGCAGTAGTGTAACCAAGAAGAGAATTTGTCCTGAGGTCTCTAATATGGGTTCATTTTTCTTGTACTGTAAAACTTTAATCTGCTGTGCATGGTTCAAGGCACAGGTTGCTAAGTGTTCTCATTTCCCCTTATCTAAATATATTGATCAGTTCCTTCCAACTCTTATCTGTTTGCTTAGCAATGAGTTGGTTTCATTCACACTGTGAGTGTCCAGGAGTTGAATGGATCCTACTGTATGAAATATATCAATGGGCTATTTAAAACCCTATGACACCTTGATTAGCTCCTCTTTTATTTTTCTAAGAGGCTGAAAGACTGTTTGTTTCACATCTTCAGTCTTTTATCCATTAAGTCAGCAGAAGGAATTGAATGGAAACAGTGCAATATATGCAGTAGAGCCACATGGTGCACAAACAGCACAGTCAAGTTATACCGACTGGTACAAACCCTTTGATTATTGAACATGCAAGGAAAATGCAACCTGGAAAACTTACACGACAAAGAGGAAACCCTAAGTTGGTAAGAAGACATAGACAGTTTCAGATTTGATTCTCCAGCCCCCTGACTTCCCAAACAGAAAGAGAACATTTTAAAAAATGACATTTCCTTCATGAATATCTCTGGATAGAATTGAATCGTCTTATCCATTTTTTGCCTTCAGATGAAATATTGTTTTTATTCAAAATACAATGCATATCATTTTTCTAGTATTTGTACCATTTTTCACACTGGAACTCTACTGGACCTGAGTCTTAACTGGCTAGGAACAAAAATTATACATAAACTGGTATAAGTGGTATCAGTGATGAGAAACCAGCTCAAATATGTAACTCAACAGAAGTTCAGTGCACATAAACCAGTTTCAGCCATTTGGAAGTGATTTAAGATAAACCTGGATGATGTGGTATCAGGTTTAACTGATTTAGGTTAAATCAGTTTATTGAACTTCTGTCCTAGATGTCCTCCAGATTCAAGTGAACTCACAGTCCCCCAGTATCCCTGGATGCTTAGCACTTCCCCCTTTGCAAGTTGGTTAGGCTAGCCTTGGCCCAAACTGTCTGCTCCACCTGAGCAGGGAGGCATGCTCTAGCACTGCCGGGCTTCTGGCCTGAGCCACTGCAGTCATGTGGCTGCATTTCCAGAATCAAAAGTGAACATCTGTTCAATTGCTTATTGGTTCAATTTATGCAGCTTAAACTAATGTGTGAAGATTGAATTGATACAGCCTCAAGCTTTTTGGCTGTCTGTACATAGTCAGTAGGACCATTTAGGTTGATAAGCAGTCCTGAAATCAAAATATCTAGCCCTGCAGGATTACTTTGATGATATATACCTGCCACAATGTGCCAGCTCCATACTCCCTGTGATGAGTATATGGACATAGCTGAGAAAGGCAAGGGCTGTGTTCCTGTCAGTACTCATCTTGAGGGCTGGGGACAATACCAGCATACAATGGTTCCAAGATCAGGAAAAAACAAGGGATTGTTTTAACCTCATCATTGTGCATACTGTCCTAAGTTATGGATTCCTTCAGTTCAGCTGAAGTTAAGGAAAGATCTGTGAAATTACTTCTAATTTATAGTGGTGTAAAAATAAAACCAGGAGCGTTGTTATAAATCAAGCCAGACTTACTTGTGCTTGGGGCAGTGTATGCTGTTTGATAATAGTTAAGCACAGTTACAGCTTTGGACAGAACACTATCAGTGGATGTGAAATTTGTGGCAGGCAGCAAAAGTTTGGCTTTGAAGAATTAGTGCCTTATCTGTAGTATTGTGACTCGGTCAGAAAGAATTCTGTTCACATTTAAGGGATTGATTCAAGGAAAGTTTCTGGGGCTGGTTATATAACCTTTGGTATATGGCAAAATGTTGGGCAGACCTTTTTAGTTTTTGTTTTTCTTTCCTTTCTTTTCTCTGGCATTCAGTTGAGGGTCTTTAACCTTGTTAACAATAACACTTCCTCCCCATGACACAGTGTAACATTTTAAGTAGCTAAAATGCATATGGTTCCAATATAATCTTGTCCCATCCTCATTCCCTGAGGGAAGAGTTTCCTCTTTTTTAACACAATATGCAATATTTAGATTCACAGGTGTATGCTATTAATATAATTAACTTTTATGTCATAGGCTAAGTGCAGATATTTGGAATGGTTAGATCTGGTTAAAAATGGCCACCCAATCTAAGTTTGCCCAGGTGCAGACCTTGCACATAGACCCAGTCTCAGTGATCAGAAATCAATCTAAACCTATAACTGTACAGAACTTCTGTGCATTCAGACCAGTCTAAAAATGGTGGAACTCAGTCTAAGATAGACCTGGTTCATTGTGCACTTAAACTTAATCAATCTAAATTAGATGAATGCATTGAACTTGAGTACAATTACGTGCACAGCCCTGAGGCTGGGAAAGCCCGGCCTCTGGCCCCAACCCTAAGGCTATACTTTTCCTATGTGCTTCCCAGGCACCAGACAGCTTTTAGCTCTCCAGCCCCATGGACCAGCCAGCTCCCCCCAATCTCCCATCCTTCAAGCCATTCCAGGTGCCAATTATATCAGCATTTGCTGCTGCCGGGAGCTGAGAAAGTAGGTATTGGTGAGGGGAGGGGCTGGAGGGATGGGAGTTCACTGTAGGGGGGTTGTGGGGCTAAAAATAGACTTGGGTTCCTACCCTCCCAGACCCCAGCAACCCCCCGCAGACTCCGCCTGCCTCTCAATTCCCCTGATCCCTCCTGTGGATACCACCTGCCCTCTTTCCCACCCCCCATTGCTCCCTGCCCCCTATCGCTCCTGCGGACGTTGCCTACTCCCGCATCACTGTCACGGATCCTGCTTGCCCCACCATCCGTCCAACCACCCCCATTCCCCCCCATCCTGACTTAATTTAGATCAGGTGGTCATTTTTTATGCTATCTAACCTTCCCCCAACCCTCCCAAATGTCTTAGTCTTAGTGCTCAGGAAAGCATGGAATTTGGCAGCGGAGCAGGTGACAGTGGAAGGGATATCCTGGATCTCTTAAAAGGACAACATTCATCCAGCTTTAGTTCATACCATTCATTTATCTCATTCATCTATCTTTAGTTTTTTTAGGTATATGGAGCTGCATTCACTGCAGGATACTAGGGAAATTTATTTCTACTCCATTGGAATGCATTGGCTATGTGGTAGCAATAAGCAGAGATTAGTGGGAGCCAGAAAGCAAGGCATGTGGACTGGGCACACTTAGATACCCGGATAGGCACTGGCTAGGAAACTAGGAAAGTGCTGAGGATCCCAAGTTGTCTCTAAAGCTCTCTGCGTTCTGAAGTACTGGAGACACTGCACTGTCTGGAGCTAACACAAGACAGTAGGTGTGCAGGGGTCCTGTTCCAAACTTTGCCACTGAATTGCTGCATGACTTTGGGCAAGTCATAAAAACCAGCCTCGCTGGGCATCCATCCCTGTAACACAGAGGGGAATAATACTTTCGTGCTGCCCTGGGCACTGCAAAGATTTAATAATTAATCTTTACTGGGCACATTCACATCACAAAATGAAAGGTGTTGGAAAAGCATTATTTATAAGGGAACGGTTGAGACTGTTTTAGATTGGTTTCTTTCAGATGCAGTTCTTTCAGTGTGTAACTGCTTTTCATGTCTCTGTGGAAACATATCACTTGAAGCAAGCAGGGGTTTTTTGTTCTGTTTTGTTTCAGATTGATCTTTGCTGAGGGCCCAATATAGAGCGCAGTGGGGTCTCCCTTTGACTTCAGTGGACTTTGGGTTAGACCCGCACTGCCTTATTTTTTGTGGCCTACTTTCAGTAGTTTCACTTGTTTTACAGCAGCATTACACTAATACAGCATTGCACTATTAAAAGTTGTCTGCCATTTTTTCCTTCTTTGTTTCTCTGTTGTTAGACTGTTTTCTCAGTTTCCCCCAATCGTACTTTCTGGTATTGAAAACAGAACTAGCCAGCTGCGTAAATTAACCTGCATCCTCCTTCCCTCAAAAGTCAGTCAGCATATAGAGACCACCAAAATTTACCAACTACATATTCCAACAGAACTGAATATGAGTCATTTTTATATTACCCATACAAAATAAAAGCCTTAAATACCCACAGAATTTGCTTATACTTAGGGGTAGCCCCCGGAAGGGTGAGGGCCACTTCCGCAGTGTTATTGTTTGGAAATATTGCCCACATGACAACTGGTAAGTCCAGCAGTCCCTACTAGAGGAAATATGCAAAAAATAAGGAAAAAGACCCAAGGGCAGATCCTGCCAGCCCACCACTAACAAATGATGTGGTGCAAGGAGTTCATTTGACTTCAGTAGGCCTGTTCATGATAGCCAGGACCGTGCCCAGTCATGTTTGCAGGACGGAATAGTTTTTCCTTTATGCAGTTTTAAAGGGTAGATTAGCATCTTGTCATGCACTAGTGGTTATCTCTGTACTGATGTACTCTTGTTTAGAAAATGCAAAAAGTGCATCCAAGATGTGAATCTCAGCCTACCCATATAACTCCTCTGCCTGTCTACCTGTCTCCAACTCTTTCCATTAATGCAACGTAGTCCACACAGTTTAACCCAAAACAACAACAACAAAATCAAAGGAAACATGACCAATCTAGCAGGGCAGGGTGGGATGAGATGTTGCTGTAGAGAAATACAGCAACTCCTTTTAGATGATAGTGCCAAGGGAGCCTGAGGCAGTGCTTGTAGGGATTTCACCAAATGCAAATGAACAATGAACAATATGTATGACTCAATATATCCGCTATGCTTTCAATGTGCACTCAGAGGGCTGCTTAAGCTGACCTTTTAAAGTGATAGTTTTTAAACCACATTGTTATGATCAAAGTGTTCATTTTAGAATATAATATTTGGACCTAATCCCATTTAATATTCTCAAATATAACTTTAAGGTCCAGTTAGTAACTGTTTCAAGAAAGGATTTTCAGGCAGCTCCTAGGAATGTTATGCTTTTATCTATATAAGCAAAGGCTGAAGCTGCAATGTGCTCTCTGTTCTGTAAAGCCTGCTATACACCTCTGGAAAATAATAAGCCTTAGATGCAATTGACTAAAATAGGTATAAGTTTTTGTGAGTCCTTCCCAAGTACCAAAAATAGTCTCCAAGAACAATGCAAGAAGAGAAGTATGTGTTACCCTTTAACCTCAGCTTCCTTAGTCTAAAAGCCAGTTTGTTGTTAGCTACCTCAGCATAAACTTATACCATCTCCATTGAATTCACTGCAGTTATTCCAAGTTTACTGAACTATAACAGAATAGGATGTAGCATCAGAAATAAATTTAGCTGCAGGAGAGGCAATACCAAAAATCTGATGCAGCTATTACATTACACTTAATTCTATTCTAACATCATCACCACCAATGACTATTGCACAATTTAGATGTCTTAATGTCTGCATCAGACAGCAAGATTCATTGGAGACAGCCCTATAAAGTTAATGACAAAAGGAATCAAGCCTAGTATGATCCTTAATCAGGTACCACAGAAACAAACAGGGAAAACTGAGAAGGAAATAGGGTTATGTAGCATGGTTTCATGGAAGTTTTCATGAAGTGAATCATTACAAATAAATAGCCTGGGGCTGATTCCCACCCATCCATCTTGCACATCCTTTGGGTACTTAATAGGAGTGAGAAAAACTGATTCTTCTGATCAGGATCAGATAGCATTTTACACTTCTCTTGCACAGGTAGAAATGGCTACTCCAAAGAGCAAGGCCACTCTGACTAGAACCTTCAGTCTTGTTCTCAAACAAACCTATTGGAATTTGAGACAAAGTTGAAACAAAGTTTTAATCACACATTAATAATGATGCTCAGAGGCAGGTTGGAGAGCAAAGCTATGAATTAACATCTAAAAGGTACAATTATTCTTTCTTGAGTTGCAGGTTTGTTATTTCTTGGATGTACGTCAGACATGCAAGCATGGGAATTCCCCAGGTTGGTTTATGTCAGTTTGCAAATTTATTTCAGACAGTTTCTTTTTTCTGACAAATCAGCCTTTTTATAATCATTGCATCTTGAAACTTGAGAGGAAGGGAATGGAGGGGTGAACTGCTAATATCAGTGACTTCTGGAAACTCCCTTCGTATCATCTCTCTTTTTTAGCAACTGTACTTTTTCTGTTGCTTTTGTTGCATTAAAAAGTTAATTGACAATCAAATAACTTGGTCTATGCCAATAAAATTGACTTCATTTACTGTAAAACTCTGGGAGAGACTATTAAACACTTACCCTTACTTTAAAAAACATATTTGATTTAACGTGGAATATATAAAAATATGTTTGCATAGTAAAGAGTAAAAATGTATTTTTCTTTTTTCTGTGCTGAATGGTATCTCTGTTTCAAATATTATTTCAAAAAGCATATACATGGCATTTAATAAAGGACAGATGTTTATTGTAAACAATGGTATAAATTCAGTTTTTTAAATCTCTCTTTAAGATATGGTAATATAGTTACTAATTTAAATCACATCCATCTGGATATGCTTACTAAAACTAGAAACAATCCATGTCTATTATAAGCCATTTGCAGCCATTACCACCCACTGGTCAGGGACAAACCCACCCTACTACTGACCCAGATCAACAAATAGCCAGATTAAACAGCTACATCTTGCTACATATCTAGTTCCTTCCTATATGGTAAATTGTTTATAATGCAAAAATCTGGCCAGCTTTCCATTATTATGGTTACTAATTTTATATTAAATGTTAAAAGAGGCTATATTAAAAGAAAATGTCAAGGGCTAAAAAACAAAAGATCTTAAAATAGAGAAAATACATGTGTTTAGGAAGCAGCAAACAATGATAAATGGGGAAAGAGACAAATAATAATAAGGACTATGTCATTTTCCATTCTTATGGTGTCTATCTGTATTGTAATTTCCTGGGAACAAGTCTCCAAAGTGCCAAGTTACTCTTTTGGCATTGCATGAATAAATAGTAAAGCAGTATTGTTAATGTTAGGGAGTTACTTTCTTTAAGAAGGGTCAACAGAGATTTCTAGAGTATTTTAAATGAGAGTTTAGTCAAATCATTAAAATAACCTCAGTGCTGTTTGAACTTTTGGAATATTTCAAACAAAAAACCCATGAGCAAGTAGTATTAAGATGATAGGTGTTTTCCAATCCTTGCCACAAAAGCTGCCTAAAAAGGAACCATACAAACATTGTAACCAAACCAAGCTATATAACAACAATGTCTCCCACACCACTCATTCCATCTGCAACATAAAAGAAAATGTGTTTCAGATAGGAATCCTAATAGGCAAGGGCTCATCTCAGATTTAACCCAGTCTGAGTTACCTTGCTCATATAAGCAACTGTTTTTTGTTTGAACAAAAATAATACAAACAAACACCTTTGCACTCCTTCCCTTTGAATAAATATAGGGCCTGATTAGCCTCCTCAATTACACAGTTTTTAAACTAGCCATCGTTTCAATGGAGTTCCTCTTAGTTTGCCACATTGTAGGCAAAGTGAGAAGGAGGCCCATGAATTTTGGCTTCATGTGTCTCTGTACTGACAGGGGAATGCAGTTCCCCAGAAATGGTTAATCAAAGCCAAAGAAAGGCAACAAACAATGTTTTTTGCTCTGCATCTTTAGTAACAGAGAAGGAGGAGAAAGACCTAGCAGAACAAATGCATCCTTTGTTTTAAGTTCTTTGGAACAATTCTGTCAGGCAGATTTTTTTTTTCATGTTTAGTTTCTCTTTGTTATGTCCCCATCCAGTAAAATTCTGCAGTTGTCTCATCAAATTGTTGTCCATGTGAAGTCACAAACAGCTTCTGTCCTAATGAAATATGAATCCCATTAGTTAATTGAATCGCATACTTATGTGTTGTGAATGGACCAAGCACTCTTAGATTCCTAATACACAGTGAACATTTTATTAGACTAAAGAATGCGTGGACACATGAAATGCTGTCCATCATTCTTCACCACACAATAGGGAAGATTTCACTGAAAAGCAAAACTTTTAGGATATATTCATTAAAGACAAGAGTTGTAAGATCGCACACAGGGAACTTCTAGCTGAGATGAGTTTAGCTGTTTCAAGACTTACAGTTAAATTGTGATCCCATGTACAAAGCTGGTCTACTGTATGTTGTTTTATAAGACAGGCATCCTCTGGGAAGGATATCAAACACCTACAAACTCCTCTGTATGGCCTGTTGCAGCCTACTACATATATTTTGGCCAGTCACTCCTCAGATTTGTACCCCCACTACCTACATCCCAGTTAATCATGCTCTAGTCCAGAATTGCACTGAGAAACATTCTCCACCTTGCCTCTTCACAGCTGATGCCCTTGCTCTTACTCCAGCAACTTAAATGCCCTAATATTACAGATTTGACGATTTGGGCAAACTAAGGGAAAGCTTGTTTTTTTGTTTTGCTCATTGAAGACCTGACCCAAAGTAATCAGGGTCAGGTCTTTTGAATCCTTCCATTGACTTCAAAAGACTTAGGATTAGGCCCTTCTTGAATTGAATGCTCATAAAACCTTTAGATCCTAGTGGAAGACTCCACCATCATAATGACCAGAATTGACAAATCACATCTGCTGTGACTCGATGTTGGACTGTGTTTGTTCATTTAATCATTTCTAGTGAATGGTCCCCCGCTGACAAAAAAAAAGTCTACTGGAAACTGAACATTTTGTCTTGCCAATGTTCTTGATCTTTGGTTTGCTGTCTCTCACTGAGTGGAAACCCAATATGTTTTTGTTTTGCATCCAGGTTTTGTTTACAGAAAAAAAATGTTTGAGTGCTTTATAAAGACTGGGTTTTATTCTAAATCCAAATCTAATACTACCTAGTTATTCTGTAATTTGACAAGTGCTGACAGGTATCTATTGTTCTGTTGATAACTGGTGCATACATGGCTTGAAAGGACAGAATAATTTCTTCAGCATGCAACCGCAAGAACAGTCCTGTTACACTCAAGTAAACTCACCAGACATGTTGAAGAGGGTGATGACAATGTCTTACTTGCTTTTTTAAAGATCCTGATTTAAAATGATGCACAAGTGTAGGTGGGGGCCTTCATTTTAACTGTAGCAACCTAAAATGGGACTAAAAAGCCAGATAAATTAAAAGGTGGGGCTAAAACTGATTTCTACAGAGCAGAACATAGTAACTTTTCTCATTAATTACTTGGGGGTGAGTAACACATCTCCAAGGTCAGAGCTGAGTTGGATACTCTCTCACTGGACCTTACTCCTCTCATGAAGAAAGCAGGGTGGTTAGCAATGCTAAGAGAACAAGTGCCCCGGGGTTGTTGAAATAGCCAGTCTTCAGTAATGCTGCCCAGCCCACCAAGGGAAATATCATCACCTCCCATTTATAAATGGAGTTTAGAGAGGTTAAGGGCCTAACCCAATTTCACACAGGAAGTCTGAGACCAAGGTAGGAACAGAAGTCTCTTGACTGAAGGATTTTCTAATCCTATGCCATCACCACAACCTCATCCTTCCTCTCTCTGAATTACCTGACCTGGCTGTGTTGTGAATCACAGACTGGGCACCATTTACTGTCCTGGTCTGCATGTGTGAGAGGTGAGTAAGTGTGGTAGGTGTCTGAAAGAGATAGCTTAGTGAGAAACAGGCAGATCAAATGACTGTAGTGGGCAAGTGACTAAGAGTGAAAGTGGTGGGTAAAGTGTGAAAGGTGAATGACAGCATCAGTTCGTAGTGTGAGTAAGACAAGTGAAAGTACTGAATGTGTGGAGAGGGAAGCTTGGGACATGTGGTTGAACATGAGAGAGAGACTGAGGAACATTACCAGTAGCAGGTTATAGATGAAATCTCTGTGCAGGATGGCCTCTATAAACGCAATGTTCCACTTGTAGGAGAAAGGTGTGAAATAGAAGTGGGAGGAATAGTTAAAAAGGCCTGAAAATTAAACATGAAGATTTGGACTTAACAACTCACTGCTAATTCCACAGCATGCCCCAGGGCTCCAAGTGAGCTGGACTCATGTCATGTCATGCTGTGTCCATGGGGCTTTCCAGTACTGGATGCACTCACTCATTCCTGGGCAGTAGAACATCAGTTCTGAGGCCCTAAATGAATACAAAAGAGGCAGCAGGATTTGGTTCTTTAAAACCAATCTATATTAGAGCATTTGGCCCCACTGTAACAAAACTCATTTTTAAATCACTTTAGTTTCACCAGTGCACAGACTGAAATAATTAAACAAGGTGCCCAGCCACTGCAAAACCAGATCCAGAAAAGATGTACTTTTATTAATAATTGAACAAAGAACATGGTGAGCTCAATCTTTTTAAATGTTATTGTTTACTGTACAGTTCCTGATTGTAGTCTCTTTTACAACATCTTTCTTAATAAACTTTTCACTATAATTTCTTCCACTGACATTGACAAAAACAATTTGCTATTTCAGTTTATCTTTTCATCATATCTATATAGTATCATAAAGCACAAATATCTAAATACATTTTGTTAAATTAGAAAAATTAAATGTATCATCTTCCCTGTTTACTGAAAAGCTACACATTCCTTTTGAACTTCTTTCAGTAGCACTGAAATCTGGATAATCTATAGCTTATACCAATTTCCTAGAATGTTAAAAGGTATATGTTAGTTTTTCAAATAAAACGGGGGAAAACTCACTATACTTTCTTAAATGAAAGGATTTATTCAGGGCTTTCTTACTAGCCAAATAAGTTACACCCCCCCCCACTTTTTAATGCAGGACTCCTGGTTTGCTATCAAAATCAAAGTGATTTTTTGAGTTAAATGATCATGTAACACAGGTTTAAGCAATTTTCTTGGGAGCTTGAAAAATCCAATTTCCTCAGGCTCAGGTAATATATAGGAACATAAAGGTATGCAGTTTGCCATGATTCATCAGAATCATAGCATCCTCATACACATAAGACCCAGATACTCCTCTAGCATGCTCTCTGGCAGTAGCCAGCACCAGATGCTTCAGAGGAAGATGCAAGAAATGCTGTAGTGGGCAGATGTGTGATAATCCGTGGTCCTTGGAAGCATAGGCAACATGTAGAAAGGGCATGTCCATCTCCCCTCAAGACTGGCCACTGCCAGCTTCTGCGGGTGGTTGCCGCTTGCACCCGCCCCCCTACCCGCCTTGTTGCCAATGCAGCTAGCGGCAGCTGCAGGCAGTCCTGCTTGCTGCTCACTAACCACCTCTGCCATCACCACTGACACCTTCAGGCAGTCTGACTTGCTGATGCCAGTAGCTACAGGCGGTCCCTGCTCACTGCTATGGTGCTCCCCAGTCTGGGAGGCACCAGTCATTCATGCTCAGAAGATCTCATCCTAATCCCAACTAGTTGGAGATTATTTTAATCTCCAAAGCATGAGGCAACTGATTTTTTTTTCATTAATTGTTCTAACTTCAGGTATTTTTTTTCAGGTAGACACCCACTCCCTCTTTGAACCTTAGTAAAATGTTTAGTTTCATGAGCCTGTTGCCATGAGTCCTACAAATTATGTGACAGAGAAAAAAAAATTCTCATTTTCTCAATTTTGAACTTTCCACCTTTAAATTTAAATGGTCCCTTGTTTTTTTGTCACAAGACAGGAAAAATAAAAGCATTCTACCTAACTTCTCTATGCCACTTGTTATTTCATGTCCTTTGAGTCTAGTTTCCTTTTGTTCATCTTTTTGTTGGGTAAACCCATCCTCCTCTTTTCAGTTTCTCTTTTTCTGAATATTTTTCTTGTTACCTTTCTTTAAATCCTCTCAAATTCTTTACATTGCAATACACTCAAATATGACTGAAAAGATTTCTTCGGATGTTATTATTTTTTAATCGCATTGCACAAAAACCAAGACATTTTTTGCCTAAATGGTGAGAGATATGGAAAGTTTTATAGCTAAAAATTTAAGTTTCCATGTGTGAAAGTTAATTTCCTCTGCCCTCATCCAAACAGCAGCATTACAAAGTATCATTTAGACCAGGGGAGTTAAAGATATAACCCATGGGCTGGATCTAGCCTGCAGAGCCACATCATCCTGCCCACAGTGTTTTCCCTGGGTCTTGAGTGGATCCACATGCCACACACAGCACTCACTAGACCAGATCTGCATGCAGACCTGAGTATGCACACAAGGCCAGTCCAGGAATGCCACACTCCTCCCCGCATGCTGGCCAATCCAGGACATGAGCCACACATGATGCCTGCTTCAACCAGCTCAGGGTGGGCACTGCATGCAATGTAAGTCCTAGAGCAGGCACAGTATATGGCACAGTCCTGGACCAGCCAGAGTGAGTGCTGGATCTGGCATGGGAGGGTCTGTGGGTCCTCTGCGTGCCAGTTCCAGCACCTGCTATGGCCCATCAGGGACTGCACTACACACAACACCTGCTCCAGCTGATCCAGGATCTGTTCTTTATGCAGCACCCACCCCAAATCAGTTGAAGCTGGTTCTATATGCAGTGTATGACCCAGACCAGCTAGAGTAGATGCTGTAAGCATATAAGGGATGGACCTGGATTCACCTGTCCTGTGGATCAGTCCCGTGGAATGATTTTGATGCTCCTGATTTAGAGCAAGATTTTCAGACACAGGATCCTATATTTGGGTTTTTCATGTCACATAACTAAATAAGTGAATAAGCAGTTCCTACCATTGAAATCCAAGTTATTTCTTTAGATGTCTAATTATATACCCTTAAAAGGCTATGGATTACCTTTTAAAAACATGGGGCAAAGTAATATATTAACATTGCCTACTGAATGAGGACCAACATCTTTTGGTCACTGCACTGGCTGATCAGAAGAATTTAGTGATAGATATTTGTCCAATCAAGATTCTTACAACTAATTTACCCAGCCCTTCAGCTGAGGAAACCAGTCTTATAATGAAAGAGCAGCCAGGTGAAATGGAAGGACAGAAAAACTAGGGACAGACATTCAAAAAGCCTAAGCTTGAATTTATTCAATCTTTGCAGGTTAGTCTAGCCTGACTAAGGTAAACCAATTTGTAAATGTAAAGACTTCCCCTCTGGACTGAAAAAATGCAGGTACATGGCTAGAAATTGGGGGTTGGGAGGTAGGGTATGCTAGAGCAGCCCTTCCTTCCCTCTCACAGTGTTGAACTGAGGGGGGTGTGGCCAGGCCTCAGCAGGAAACTCTGATTAGGGAGGGTTTCCCCACCCAATAATGGTTCACCATGGAATTGATAACACAGTGTTTATCACTCCTAGTTCAATATTTATCAGCCCATTAAAAAAACAAGAGGACGACATTACCAGCTACCCATTGATCCTGCCTTTGTCCTGTGTGTCACAGTATGGACTGTAGCCAGCATATGGTCTACTAGCTAATGCTTTGTGCCTGTGTGAGGCAGAGGGGACAGAGGAGTCCCTGCTTGGGGTAGGGGGAGCAGAAGCCAGGCAGATGCCTAGAGTCTCTGCTGGAGCTGCAGGCAGGGAACAGAGGGGAGGAGCCAGCTTGGCTGTGGAGCAAAGAGCCCTGCCCAGCTCAGAGGCCATGCCAGGATGCTGGGGGATTCTGGTTTATCATAAACCAGCTAGGGGTCTGGGACAGATAATGCATAAACCAGTTTGAGGCAAATCAGTTAATTCTGTGGTGCCAGAGAACTGGAAAAGGGCCAATGTGGTTCCCATTTTCAAAATAGGGAGTAAGGAGGACCCAGGAAACTATAGGCCAGTCAGTCTTACCTCAATCCTGGGTAAGCTTTTTGAGAGAATTATCCTGGTGCATGTCCGTGAAGGGCCAGCAGGGGAGATTATGCTTAGGCGCGACCAACAGAGGTTCATTAGAGGCAGGTCCTGTCAGACCAACCTGGTGACCTTCTATGACCAGATCACAAAATCCTTAGATATAGGTGTAGCAATAGATGTAGTCTTTCTGGACTTCAGGAAGGCCTTCAACACTGTCTCTCACCCCATTCTCATTAAAAAACTAGGAAACTGTGGCATCGATACCTACAGTCAGATGGGTCACTAGTTGGCTGGAGGGCTGCACCCAGAGAGTGATGGTGGACAGGTCAAATTTGACCTGGAGGGATGTGGGCAGTGGGGTCCCCCAAAGGTTCAGTCCTCGGGCGTGCACTGTTCAACATCTTCGTCAGTGAGTTGGACAAGGATGTAAAAAGTACCCTCTTCAAACTTGTAGATGACACTAAGATGTGGGGAGAAGTGGGCACGCTAGAAGGGAGGAATAGTCTGTAATCAGACCTAGATAAGGTTACAGGGGTAGGCGGATGAGAACAGGATGGGTTTCAGCACTGACAAGTACAAGGTGTTGCACCTGGGGAGGAAGAACCATCAGCATACCTACAGGCTGGGGAACTCCCTTCTCATCAGTGCAGAGGCAGAAAAGGATTTTTGAGTCATTATTGATGCCAAAATGAACATGGGCCAACTGTGGGGGTGTGGTCAGGAAGGCCCAATCATACCTTGTCATGCGTCCACAGATACATCTCAAGCAGGTCCAAGGAGGTGATCCTCCCCCTCTATGCGACACTGGTCAGGCTGTAGCTGGAGTACTGTGTCCAGTTCTGGGCTCCGCACTTCAGGAGGAATGTGGACAACATGGAGAGGGTCCAGAGGAGGGCCACCTGCCTGATCAGGGGTCAGCAGGGAAGGCCCTACAAGGAGAAGCTGAGGGACCTGAACCTGTTCAGCCTCCACAAGAGAAGGCTGAGGGGGGATCTAGTGGTCGTTTACAAACTAGTCAGGGGGGACCAACAGACATTGGGGGTGACCCTATTCCTTTGAGCACTACCATGACAAGGAGTAATGGTCACAAGCTAGCAGAGGGTAGATTTAGGCTAGATATCAGGAGGCGCTACTTCGCTGTCAGGGTGGCTAGGATCTGGAACCAGCTTCTAAGAGAAGTGGTGCTGTCTCCTACCCTGGGAGTCTTTAAGAGAAGGTTAGATGAACACCTTGCCGGGGTCATTTAACCCCAGTACTCTTTCCTGCCATGGCAGGGGGTCGGACTTGATGATCTTCTCAGGTCCCTTCCGACCCTACCAGCTATGAAACTATGATACTACATTCAACCAGGTTTATCTCAAACCAGTTTCAGCCATTTTCAAACTGGTTTATGTGCCCTAAATGTTTCATAGTTTCATAGTTTCATAGTAACTAGGGTCAGAAGGGGCCTAGAGCAGGCCATCTAGTCTGACCCCCCACCAATGGCAGGAAACAAGTACTGGGGTCACAGGACCCCAGCCAAGCACCTATCTAATCTACTCTTGAAGACACCCAAGGTAGGAGCAAGAACAACTTTCCTAGGAAGCTGGTTCCAAATCCTAGCCACCCTAACTGTGAAGTAGT
>JAGPOW010000261.1:122088203-122124880 GCA_030014935.1 Caiman crocodilus
GCGGCTCCCAGCTGGGTCAGCTATCAGCAATCTGGGAGGCTCCCCTCCAGATCAGCTGCAGCTGCCGGCACCACCGCACTCACCAGTTCGCTGCTGCTGTCTGTCCTCAGCTGCTGCTCCTTCTGCTCTCTGCTCTGCTCTGCAAGGGCTCATGTGTGACCGAGACCGCACATGAACCCCTCTGGAGTCTTAGAGTCGCCCTGCTCCGCTCCCAACTGCCAAGCAGTGACTCCCAGAACATGTCTGTTCTGTTATGAGTTTAAACCAGTTTCTGATCACTTAAACCCGTTAACATGTAATGTTTGCCCCTAGCCAAAATGTGGTCAGTCTCCTTCTGGGACAAAGGAGACAGACAGTTCCTTACAAATCAAGGTCACACCAGGAGTTGGACTTATGGTTGGAATACAAGTACAGACTGTGGAGTTAGGACAACAGTTGTCAGTAATATAAAGAGGTGGGTACCTGGTTATTGTGAGAGCCCTTTCATATTTATGCAGGGCAAGAAAATGGTGCATATCATGCAACACTTAGATGGGCTTCCAATAGCCGTGAAGTAGGAGAAAGTGTCTGGAATCTATATATTTAGATTACTGGGGGTCAGGACCTCAGTGGTGACTTTCCCTGAAACACTTCTCAATCCACATGCAAGTCCAGCCAGGATAAAGAGAACTTCATGGTATCTGATACTAAGAGGTTTTCCAGTTTTTCAGGCTAAAGAAATGGGAGTTTGTACAGAGGGGACCAAAATGGAACTAGATTGCCAGCATGTAAAATAAATAAGGCTTTGGAGGAGCTGGAGACTACCAAGAGAAACTGTGAAACACAAAAATCAGACCTCTGTTTAAAATGTCAGTAATTCAACAATTTCTGTATAGCCAATAAAAGGTAGGATGCAGGTTACAACTGAATAAGGATAAGGACAGGCAAAGAACAGAGGGAATTTCTATAAAGCCAGCATAGTATCAAATTAAGGTGTCAAATAAAATAGGTCTTTAGTCAAGAGCAAAATTGTCTATATACAACTAATAAGAAGCTTAATAGAATGAAAAATAATTACCCAGCAGGATACCATAATATCCAGTTATAAGACACAAGCATATAACCCAAAAATGTGGAGGTGTACCAGTGTGTCCAAAGGATTGCATATCTATCCAACTAGATAAGAATTTTGAGTAAAATAAAATCACACAGTTACTTTCCAAATACAAAATTACAAATCCTGAACTTATATGATAAATGATATGTGATAAAGGTATTGGTAGGATTTTGCTGCCAGCCTCCAGGTCTAGAAAAGGCAATGGAGTTCATGTTGTACAGAGGAATAAAGTGGCAGCAATATCTAGCAATAGGGTGGTACTAATGGGGGACTCCAGCTACCTGCATACATGAACGTGCATGGCAGGAGTGCGATTGTTGGGCTCAAAGCTCACATCCCAATCATGTCACTGCTGGTGCAGAGAGCCTGGGGCACAGGTTTGGCAATTCCTGCCTGGCATCTACAAACCCACAGGCATGTGCCTGGACCTCCGGATGAGAAAACTTTGCTATCTGCATATGTAATTTTTAGAATACCTGGTGCACTGAGACCTTGAATGCACATGTGAAGCCCAGTTCAGCACATCAAATGTTCAATTCCTAGTGCCATATAAATGAGCCTAAAGATGTTCTACATTACATGCAGAATGTCTTTGTAGTTCATTTGCCATTTTGTGGCATGATAAATTGAGTGAACATGAGTCATGTTGCATGTTTATTGTGTGATTAATCAATTCACATGATGAATGTTACATCTGCCAAAAGCCTTAAGTAACACATAAGAAATAATTCATGTAGTGAAGGTAGCTGAGCCACTAAGTGCTGGTGACTAGATGGACCTTTGGCCTAATCCAGTATGGTAGTTCCTGTGTACAAAGTATCTGACCCCTATTGTACCTGAGGCAAGATTTTACCTTTATCTCAAGTCTGTGATGTGACACATATTTTGGCACCTAAAAAATTCACCAGAGAGCAATTTCATTTTCTCCCTTCCTACCATCACCTTCAATAATTCAGCACAGATTACTTCCCCATTTCTCCAAAACCCCTCTGTTAACACCAGCGATCTAGATAATGGTGCTCCCAAAGCCCTTAAAATATACTATTTATGAAAAAAGGCAACACAAGATCACACACAAACATCTCTTTTGTAAGTAATAAATCCCGTCAGTTTTCTTATAGACATGTAATAGACCTGAAAAGTCAAGTTCAATCAGGCAGAATTCCCTTTCTCATTCCATATATATAAGGAGTGCAGGATCAGACCTGAGTTTATTTTTCTAAATGGGGAACTCCTAGTGTTCTTGTTTGCTCAGAGGCTTTAAAACCCTAATCTTTTTCCTATAGGGTTTTTTCCTCCTTACCTAAAATTTTAGTTGGTAGGTAGCTGAAGTCTTCCCTAACATGCTGAGCAGTTTAATATTTCTGTTCTCTGGAGGCAAGTGTAAAGGTAAGGATAGAAATGCCAAATATATCCTTGTGAGCTCCTCTTCCTTGGAGGCATGTCAGCCTGAGAGCCATCAAAGAATCTCTTGCAGCTCCACAGCAAAGACTTTCTTTACCAGTGGGATGACTGACATAGTACAACAGAAGGGATGGAAGATCCTTCTTGCAAACAACAAGACAAATGCTCCTTGGTATGATTTATGCTGTATGCCTATCTGTGGGCTTGAAGATGAACAACAAGGCCAATGCAGGACTGACAAGGTTCTGTTGCAGCTTGGGCTTGTTTCCATGCAGGATGGGAGGCTCTGTATTCTTAGTTCAGTCTGTGACACGCTGTTTCTCCCGCTCTCACTTTCCCATCTCCTTGTTGTCGTCATGAGGTTTCAAAGTACTGAGATCCTTCCAGCAGACCTTTCTTCCATTTGGGACGGTCCTAGGTGATAGTCTCCCACAAGTTGATGTCAGTGTTGCATTTTTTCAAGTTAGCCTTGAGAACATCCTTGAAGCGCTTTCTGTGCCCTGCTCCTGCCTTGACTGAGCTGAGAATATAAAACTTGCTTAGGGAGTCTGGAGTCAGGCATCTAAATGATGTGGCCAGCCCAGCAAAATTGTTGGATGATAATTGCCTCAATCCTCATAGTGTTTGCTTGTGAGAGGATGCTAATTTTGGTGCATCTGTCTTCCCACTGGATTCAAAGGATCCTCTGCAGGCAGCATTGATGGTACTTCAGCAATTTGAGGTGTCTCCTCTACATTGTCTATGTCTCACCTTCATATAGTAAGGTAGAGATCATGACTGCTTGATAAACCGTGAGCTTGTTTTCAAATCTGATATTGCAATTTTTGAACACCCATTTGCTCAACCATCTGAAGGCTGCATTTGCACATTTGTGGTGATGTTGGACTTCTTTCAATGTCAACCTTCTGTGAGAGATGGTTTCCAAGGTACAGGAAATAGTGTTTTCTAGAGTCTCACCGGAAATCTGAAATACTGGAGCTGAGGGCTGTTCATTAGGAGCTTATTAATGGAGAACCTTAGTCTTATGAATGTTAAGTGTTAGTCCCATTATCTTGTATGCCTCAGTAAAGATGTCAGCAACTGCCTGAAGACCAGCTTCTGAGTGAGCATGTCAGTGCACCGGAGCTCAATGATTGAGGTTGGAGTAGTCTTGGTTTTGACTCAGTGTCAGATGAGATTAAACAGTTTACCATCCATTCAGTAGTTCAGTTCCAGTCCAACTGGAAGCTTGTTGGTGGTCAGATGTAGCATCATGGTAAGGTATGTTGAGAAGAGTGTTGGAGTGATGACATAGCCTTTGTTAACTTCCATCTTAACCTCAAAGGGATCTCTGATAGATCTGTTACAGAGAACTACCGCTCACATGCCATCACAGAGAAAGCAAAGAATGGTGATGAATTTCAGTGGGCATCCATACCTCAGAAAGATCCTCCGTGGTGCTTCTCAGTTGACAGAGCTGAAGGCTTTTGTGAGGTCAAAGAAGGCCATAGAGATGGATTTAAGTTGTTCCTGGCATTTTTCCTGCAGCTGGTGAGAAATGAAGATGAAGCCAGTTGTACCTCTTGACTCCCTAAATCCACACTGTTTGAGGTGCACAGGGAGTGGATTGCAGCTCTGCCCGGCTCCAAGCCATGCTGCCACTGCTGCAGGATCCCAGGCCTGGCACTGGAGCAGTTGCCTACCCATCTGTATGCCCTGCTCCTGGGGCTGGTCTCCATAGAAATCATGGCCCCCCACTGTCACAGCCATGCCAGTGCTGGGGTCTCCGTGGAAACTGGCTGCAGCCATGAAGGCAGGGGCTGCAGGGAAACGGAGTCTGGCCACTGGCCAGATCTGCCATTTTGCCCACCCCTGGTATATAGACATCTAAGATAACTAGCTTGTTGCCTCACTAATTTTCCTTTTATAAATTTATTCCATATCCCTATATTTCACTCTCCTCAGCAAGATAACAGGTTGACTTTTCTGAACGCCATTCCCCAGAGGAGGGAATCACTCCCACTGCCACCTATAGTTTATTCTTGGGAGTGCTGGCTCTGATCCTCCCTGCTTTTTGGGTACATGGCTTTGCCTCTTCCTTCTGCAATGCCAAGGCTGTATACTTGTTCTTCACTTTGATGAATGGGGGCTCAGAGGTGGGAGCACTGTCTGCTTCAGAGGTGACCAGCTTCCACCTTCAACCCTCCTAAGTAGCCTCTTTCCCAGATGCTGTCACGGTTTGCTCTAACCAACTCTTTTCATCAATCTCAGATGTCCTGTCATTTATCACCTATCAACAAACTCATGTTCTCAGATGCTTCTTAGCCTGGCCAGTTCCTGGTTTGCCTGTTTCCTGAGGGAATCCAAAAACAGGCATCACTCATGCCAGATTCAGTCCCCTGCTTGGCTACTTTTGGCAAGAACGTGCAGACCACTTTCCCTGAAAACCACGAGCAGGACCTACGTGGAGGTATCCGAGGTCAGGAGCCCTTGTTTTGGCAGAGCCTCCACAGATAGGTGGTGGTGATTTAGGTGATAAGACAGTGCTGATTTTACTGCCTCTATTAGAACAAAACACATTTCTGTATCTTTCCCTTCCCATACACAAATTTTAGCTAATTTAACATTAAAAACAAGCTGCAAAAAATTCTCCCTCCACACTCCCATTCATTCTTCAGAGCATGCCTTTTTAACAGTCACAATTCACCACAAAACCTGACCATGTTCTAACACTACACCATTAACACAGTGATACAATGACTTTGTAGTCAGTGTAGATAAGTTACACCAGTATTCAGCATTATGTCAGCCAGTTTCAACTTACTGGGGACTAGAATGTATCTGTGATTTTACTGGGAGCCAAGATTTACCTGTGATGGGCTAAGCAAGACACTGAAAGCATCTTTGACTTAATCTTCATTGATTGCAGATTTGTAACCAGATATGGTCAGTGCATTATTACTAGGGGAAAGGCCTAACTGGTGCACTCACTCAAGACTCGCAGAAATTTCTAAGGGTATCACTGAAAGAGAGATGATGAAGAATAAAAAAGAAGGTTAAAGATCTGATAAAATGTGCCAAGAACACAATAAGGACAGAGGATACAGGGGATGGAAAAGGGGACTAGAGAGGGAAGGGTGGAAGCTATTGATATAGAAATTGGAGCAAATAGGGAAACAAAAAATTGGGAAATACAGACAGGAGGCAGACAAACATGGTAGCTGACAATAATGTGTACCATATTTTCACTATGATCCCCTTGTTGGTGGGGGAAGGAACCATTTTAATGGAAGCAGAGAAGGTATGCTTTTATCATGGAGAATGCTGAAAATCATGGACTTTTCTGTCATTACATCTGTTACAGCCCTAATTTGACCTGACCAGCCTTGTACAAATTGTCTCTTTCTATGTCAAAGTATTAGAACAGAATCAGAAAATAACATCCCCCCCTTACTCCCTACCTCAAAATATTTAAAAACAATCTTTGAGGAGCATGATTCTTGAATAACCAAATTCACCGACTCCTGCAGTCATTGCCTCAGTTCACTTTGCTTTCCTTCCAGAAAGGAATCTAAATGTAATGTTTTGGAATTAAGTAGGAGGAGAGAAAGAAGGATTGGGTGGGGGGGAGGGAATAGGTGAATGGTAGATTGTGTGCTTGCTTTGCTTTTATGATTTTATTAAAGAACTGCAAAACCTTTAAAAGCTCAATCTGTGAAAAATCATTAACCTGCAAATGCTTTCCCTACTAGCATAACTAGGGTTGGACAGTTTGGGGCACCCTGCTTGTTATACCTCTGGCTTTCCCCACTCTTATCCTCCAAGGCCTGGTCTGCACTTTACCTGTATTACTATATGCTTGGGGAAGAGATTTTATTTATTTTAATTTATACCATTTGACAAGCATAATAAGCCTTACTGCAGATGCAGTTATGCTGGTGTAAAGGTGCCTCATACCAGTCTAGTTTGCTCCACATCAAGAATCAAAACTACCACTTCCATACTGCTGTAACCAGTTTGACACTTGGAGTGTGAGTGGATGTGTTGTCATTTTATTGGTACAGTTAAAGCAGTCAAATATTATAGTATAAACAGGCTCTGTGCTTTTTCTCCCTCATTCCATGTATGCTGTTAAATAAAGCAGACTTCCAGCTTAATTCAGAAAGAATATTTTTTAAATGATATCTAGTGGTGCTCTTCCAGAAAAATGCAGCTGCATTTAATCTCCTCCCACCCCCAAAGCCCTGGTCCCTTTCCATCTTTTTGCCTTGATGCAGATGATAATAAGAAAAAGGAACATTTAAAAAGCATCTTTAAGGGAATCATCTTGCTCCTATTGACAATAAGAACTGGCTCAAGCCTCAAGAGGTTTTTTCTTTTTTTAAAAGACACCCTGAAAATAGACTCCAAAATTTTAAACTAAGATTTTTATTGAATATGAATTAAGAAAGCAGTGATATTCCAGCCTCCAGTGAAGAACCTCCCAGGCAGACAGACACAAAGAAAATCAAGTTCAAAATGAAGTCTTAATGCATTGATCTGCTTGGAAATGCTACAATAGTATTTTGGCAGACTGGTAAGCTCCGTTGGCTCTCATACAGCAATTTGAATTTCTCTTTTGGTTTAGCATGATGCTTGGCAAGTTTACTGTTCTCTGTTCGTGAATTATCTGGGAATGCACCATAATAGAAGCCAGTAAGGTTGGGGAGCTTTGAAGAAGCCTCTTTGCCAGGGTTTGTTTCTGGCAAACAGCTGGCTGCGATACTTAGATTGCAATTTATAGTGCCAGCTTGCAAAAAGGCTTAACTGAATTGCATCCAGGCACTAAGATGCTCAGATACCACAGCAATGTGTGTGGTATAAGAACCTAGATAAGGAGAGATCAGATAGCGAATCAGAAAATTTTGCACATGATTTCCTGAGACTTACTAAACTGTAACAGTAACAGTTAATTAGAGGTGGTCCTAAAGTCAGATTGTGGTGGTGATGTCACTTATTAGCTTCCAGCCATATAGAGCCAACAGACAAGTTCTGTCATGGAGGTAAACTCCCCATCCAGCAGAAAGCAAACAGAAAAAACCCTTGTGCCAGCCCCTAACTTTGGTGTTGTGATTGGGGAGATACAATAGCAGAGGGAAGTATGGGCTGCTAGAGACATGCTGGTGGGTATATAGCAGAGCTCAGATTCAGGGGAGAATTAAGGCCTTGCCCATCATCCCAAGTGTGGTGGTTCTAACACATGACTACCAGTAGAACACATCTGTGTCCAACCCTGTGTGTAGCATTGGTTCCTCTTTTTCTATCACCTGCAAATCCCAAGGACCTTGTGTTCATTTTCTCCAGTGTTTAGCAAGGGCAGTTCTTTAAGCAAAGGCTGAACCATGTTTAATTAAATTCTTGTGGATACTTTAGAGAAAGAATTTATGTTCCAATCATGACTACTAGTACAGAGCTCACTTTGCAGGCTGGTGAACAGAGATGGTATTTAGGTTCTTGCAGCAAGAAAAATGATTAGAGGTCTGGGAAACATGGCTTCTGGGAAGAGGCTGAAAGAACTGAGATTATTTGGTCTGGAGAAGAGAAGACAGAGAGGAAATTTGGTAACAGTCTTCAAATACCTAAAGAGTGGTTATACAAAGAATGAAGCTAGACTGTTCTCTCTGTGTGCAGGGGATGGGACAAGGAGCAATGGTTTTGAATTGCAGCAAGAGAAATTTACGTTGGAGATTAGGTAGAACTTCTAAGTAGGAGGGTGGTCAAGCATTGGAAAAGGCTACCCAGAGAGGTTGTGGATCTCCATCCTTGGAAGTTAAGAGCAGGTTAGACACATGCTTGACTGAGATGGTTTAGTCTTATTCTTCTGCCTGACTCAAGTCTCTGAAAAGCAGTTAATGCAAAGGTGGATGAGTCTTCCTCCTCCTATACTGGTACTTTTTGTGACTTGTGATGATGGCATGCTGCAAAAGTAGATGTGTTAATGTGTTTTTTGGGACTTAAAGAGGAGCAGACTTAGGCATTTAGTAAATGGAATAGTATCAGGCCCTCAGGTTGTGTCCACACTGCACAGTACATCAGTGCCATGAAGGGGTATCTAGCCTAGCTCTTTTAGAAGCAGTCTAGTCATACTAATTTACTCCACAGGGTAAGATCTTAGTAGAGCACTGGACTAATGTGGCCATATGATTCCAGCACTCAAACTAATTTTTTAGAGATAAGATTAAGGTACCTTTACATGAAACTGCCTTGTGCCATGTGAACTTGCCCTTCATTACATAAAGTAGGAATGAAAGGAATCAATTTCAAGAAGCAGTCACTTTTGCTTTACAACTGTAGTTCTTCACATAAGATAGTGATGAAAGGGGTCACTACATTTTTATATTAAATGATATCTGGCACTCCTTCCCCTCACCTTTTATTTTCTTTTGAGGGTTTGACATTCTGTTCCCTTTTCCTATTCATTGTGGTAAAAAGAAAACCCAGACAAAGAAAATAAATAAGAGTGTTTTCTCCTCTGGGATCATGGCCTTCTTCTTCCTAGTCCTATGAGTTCAAGATCACAAAGATTGAATTTGAGCCTGATTTATTATTTTCAGAAATGATATAACAAAGGGCCTGATTTTCAGAGGTATGGAGTCCCCAGTACTGCCACTGATGTCAGTGAGAAATATTCATGCTTGTTTCTTTTGAAACCAAAGCTGTAATAGAGTCCAAAATTACAAAAAAGAAGTGGTTAACCAAACAATGTTCCTTTAGTTTCTATTGTGACAGACTAACCATAAGAATTTGGTGGGTGGTGCTTTCCTTCAGAGCTCCCAAAGATTTGTACGTACACTTTGCCAACAGTGACACGACAGTGGTAAATTGCAACTGGTACTCTAATTGCTGTCATTGTAGAACAGGATCCCGCTAACGATAGACACTAGGTGAACATAGAAACAGGCATTTCCTGAGTCAAAGGATTTGGACTTTAAATACCCATTTTTTACCTACCATCTCAACCCTGTAAGTTTATATACACCCTAAATTCCCATCTTGAACTCTATTGATTACTAAAAAAAACAACTGAATGAATACTGATATTGCTAATACAGCCCATCTTTATGCATGATAAAGAGATATGATGCATGAAAAGTGTTGGAATTGCTGCATTAAAGAACTCATACCATGGTCTGATTCGTAGAAATAGTTGGATACACATAATTGACTTAATGAATTACGGCCAATGATCCGCACCTCAGAAAATCCTAATCTTCAGCTTGTGCCACAATGTAAGAAAAATGTTGGGTGCTTGAGGCACATTGCATTTGTGATTAAAGTAATTTAGGCTGCTTTGAGCAATGCTACATAAATGCGTACATACACAGAAAGACAGAGGACCCTGGCACACATTACATTTTTGGCAGCCTCTATGCTGCTGTCCTGCAACAAAAAACTGCTGGCCAGACATTCAAGCTTTTTGTTGTGGAATAAAAATGGCAGATCACATATGCCAGCAAGAGTTCTTTGGGCAGCAGGGCTCGTGTTACTTGTGGGGTGGCTTAACTCTACTGGGCAAAACTACTTCTTTTGCTGGAATAAACTGTATCTGCACTATGGGAACAACTTTACCAGCAAAGCCTTGGTAGTACAGTTTAGTCCTGAAAAATTTATTTCTTTGTCATCTTTATCATCATTTCACCTTTGAAGCTTCCATTTAACTACAGCACAAGATGTGTGCTATACAGAAAAATTAAAATAGATATACAGAAAGCAGGGTCTCTTCTCCCCGCTTTCTCAGCCCCTCTGGGACTGTCTAGGAACTGGACACTGTCAGTCAGTCCTTTGCCTATTTGGTGCTTCCGAGTGGGTTTTTTTTTTTTTTTAAGTCTACATTTTATATTTATCCAGTGCCATTTGAAACAAGCCTAACTGTAATAGTTAATGGGTTACAGCCATCTATGCAAATGATTTAGGAGCTGATTTGAATAACAAAACCAAGTCACTCAATCCATTCATTAATTTTATTCTTGCCTGAAGACCTTGCCCTGGTTTTCATGTTGTGCTCCTTCCTGCTAAGGTTTGGCAAGAAACTTTCTGAAGGCACAACAAAAACAGATGTGCCTACCATATTTTCCCCTCTTAGCCTTGCTGCCATGATTAAATTAGTACATCTATACTATTGCCAGAACTGGCTTTGGTTCATTGTGACTACACAATGAACCAAACAATTTTCACCTGAACTGTAAAATCTGCCTCTTTTAACCACAGGAGTCCCACAGGCCTCATTGTACAAGGAATTTCCTACCTCTCCTTCCACCACTCTGCAGGATTAAGGACAGACAGTCAAAAAGCCTGAGGCAGAATCTGTTCAATCTTGGCAGATTAGTCTAAGCTTTGTAGATTGAACCAATAAGCAAGTGAACAGACATTCACTTTTGATTCTGGAAATGCAGCTAGTGCTTGCAGTGGTCCAGGCCAGAAGCCAGGATGCTCTTGAGAAGACAGTATGGGTTGAGGTTAACCTGCCCACCCTGCAAGGGAAGGTTTGCTGGAAAGGTGTAAAGTATCTTGGGATTCTGGGGGACTATGACTACATCTGGAGCGGATCTGAGACAAAATTTAACCTAAATCACTTCGGTCTAATACTACATCCATTCAGGTTTATCTTAAACTGGTTTCAGCCATTTTGAAAGCAGTTTACAGACACTGAACTCCTGTTGTGTTACAGATTTGAAGTGGTTTCCAATCACTTACACTGGTTTATTTGTAATTTCTGTACCTAGCCAAGGTAAGCAAACCAGCAGCTTCTCTCACCATGTTTCCTGGCTCTCCTGGTTTTTGCAAGTTACCTATGTTATGAAAAGTAAAAGAAACATGCCAGGACAAAGGCAACCTACTTTTTAAGTAGATGTAGACCAGGAAGGCTCCCCATTACATTTTTCCGTTATCACTTTAGTAAGAAGAAAAGATAAAATTAGGGAGGCAAAGCCGATGTGAGTTTACAGCTTTCTACCAGGCACTCTGAGACTGAAGGTCTTCTATATCCTACATTTCCAGCCATAATATACACAGTGCAAAGAGGCTCACTTGGGGGGTGGCAAGGGAAAGGAATCACTAGAAAAAGAAAGCACCTTTCCTTTTCTTCAGATCAAATTAACTCTCCTTTTCTTCAGATCAAATCTTTCCAGGTTCACATTACCAATAAAAATGTAGTTGCCAAAGAGAAACCTAGTGAATAATGTCCTACATTCAAAAGCTTGCCTAACTTTATCCCAATTAAGTAGCTGGTCCAATAAAAGATACCACCCTAGGAAATCTTTGCCAAAGAAAGCATGCACAAATTCAGATTTTCCATACTGCTGTTGGTGGAGGTATAATAGCCCAATAACGTCTACTGGGCTTTATGTGGCTCAAGCGTTCTTAATTCTAGTTTGTTAAATTGCAACCATTCCAGCATAAAACTTAAGAGGGTTTTTTTCTCCCCCTCAGAGTCAGTTGACAGTCACAAGATTGAAAAAAAAGAAAAATCTGTTGTAGGTCATGTGAGGAATCTGTGGTATTTCTAAAGAAAGTGCTAGTGGCATTGCTTGAACTTTTAACAGAGTTTTGCTGCCATGGCACAGAGTACAAGGTATGCACTGGAGTAGAACAATCAGTTCAGCTCCAGTTCTGGATAACTGTTGCTCAAGGCTATGGGCAAACCAGTCAAACCAAAGACAATTGGATCAGAACCCAGACTCTAGCTAGGAGGAGAGTGGGGATTTAATATTTCCTTCAGAGGTGTTAAAAAACAAGAGGCAGAGAATGCATGACTGGACCCTCGTGCTATTCAGCTGATGGTGCAGCCAGTTCAAACCAGTTCCATTTCACCCTTTTCATTCTGAGGTACTGTTTTAGCTAGTTCTGAGACCATTTGGAACAAGTTCCTAGTAGGAAACTAATGTTCTTTGTGTACCTTTTTTTTTTTACTTCAGCACTTGCTGATTCCAAGTAGCCAGGCTCAGGTCTTTGGTGCAGTATAGCCAAACGCATTGAATAAACACAAGAGCCTGCATTGTGGAAGCAGCGTGTTGATGACAACACCTAAGTCGCGTTACTTGGAACATTTAACAAGCAGCTACTTTCAGTTCCCATTTCTCATACTGTGGCATGAATTAACGCTTCTGAAGCAGTGTGAGAAAGATGGGCACCGGCAGCTGGAACATTGCAAGGAGCATACTGATTCACATATAAATTGTTTTTTGCATTAGTAAAGCTGCTATAGGGAACCTGATTTTAAGACATGGGCTCCTGAATTAGGTAACCCAGTTCATCACTTGACCCAATTCATTCACAACATGCTTCTAACCATAAGAACTGAATTTCAGGGCCTAAGTGCAGAATTAAGGAACCTGAATTAGGTCTTGATCCTACAAGAATACTGGAGGAGTCTACTCACCCCAGTAAAGCAAAGCATGTGGCAAGTATTTGAGGACTGGGACTTTAAGCACAAAAGTTTGAAATAGAGGCTTATGTTTGTCTTTCAAATTCATTTTTTTGCTTTCATTTCCATTTTTAAAGTTATTGTACAGATTTGATAGTTTAATTATCCCTAATGCATCTAACTTCTCCTCTTTGAAGAATATAGTTATGAGTAATTGTACCAAGATTTTACTTAATTTTATGTAATATGAGAGCTCAGCTAGCAGTTATGTGGTTTTTACTTATTCCCTATTCCAAAATGAAACAACTGAACAACATTGACAAGCATTTGCCAAGAATGTCATGCTACACCAAGTTTATTTCCTTAAAAATAGTTAAATACCTTAGTTTGGCTAGGAAAGGAAGATGGGGTTAAAGTTGAGTTATTCTTGGTGGACTTAAATTTCACGGAAACATGGATCTCTCTTTCATGTGTCCATGTGTCTACCCACTTTGTGATTAGCATGTGTGTTCTTATATATGATTTGCACTTGTACTCCTGTGCTGTTATTTGGGAAGTTCAAACTAAGGCAGGCAAACAGGAATCTGAATTAATAGAAAATGAATTGAAGGATGTTACTGAAGTGATTAGGCAGATTCGGTTCTTTAGGTAAATGTGAGCTCTTTTACTACCAACCCACTCAGTGTAATTATACACTTGCACAGAGAATGATAAAACAACAGAAATTCTGCGTTAGCAGGGAAAAAGTGAAGTAAAATGTTCCCAATCCATTTGTCAATAACTCAACTTGAAAAATAGGAACTACTCTGAAAACCCCACCATAAAGGGCTTGTTGCAAGGAGGGCAGTTCTACTTCCATTGTTTGAAGGTCTCTGATTATGCTCATTCAACCTCCACCCCCACCCAGTTGTTACTGCAGTTCTTCCTCTCAATAATTTGAAATATTCCCACCTCAAAAGAGGTGTCACATCACCAGCTGGCTGATGTTGCTGTTCTGATATTAAAGCTGCATGCATGGTACCAGAAGCATCTCATTTTAGAGTTGGTCTTTCCAGTAATGAAAGGAAACCAAAGCAGCCCCCCACTGGGTCTGGGTTTTTTGGATATAGCATAACCATATGCAAATGAATTAGCTGGAGACTCCAAGACTAATTGGTGAAACATTTCTCATGCTGACTTGGCTTAAAAAGAATGCAGCCTAGACTGAACTGGTAGAGATTTCTGTGCAAGTTGACTTATCAACGCTTTACTAATCATATGGTTAACCAAGCTGAATTAATCACTCACCCTTACTGAACTTCAATGTGTTTTCTCTCACTATACCAGATGAAGCAGTCATTTGCTGATAGCCTCACCATATGAGAAAGGATAGGAACAATCTTGGCTGTTAAAACAGTTACTGTTGTTATTCTTTATATGGGTCTGTCAGTGTACACAGCGCTTCACAGCATCTGGAAAGAATTCAAAACAACAGCAGTTTTGCAGCCTAAGGGCCATCCATGTCTTTCAGTCTTTCTTCAGGCTGTTTTCCATGGACCTCATTCATATGGACTTCAGTGGGAGCTTCACCTGAACAAGAACAGCAAGACTTGTCCTTCCTCAGTCCCCTATTGTGGGCTTGCTAATGGAAGTATTTGCTCAAACAAGTAGTACAAACAAGGAATCATAGTCATGCAAGGCCACCATAGGGACAGCCATTCTGTCCTAGAGGTTGTAAATTCTTAGTCTGATCTTGGGTTTCATTACAAGAACAATAGATTACGTAGCTAGAATGTAATTAATCAGCAATAGGCCTAAGGACAGAAAATTGCAGAGGTGAAGGCGCAAGTATAAAACTGGTCAATTTCCACTACTGGGCCAAGGACAGACATTCAAAAAGCCTGAATTGAGTCAATCTTTGTAGATTAGTCTAACTTGCCTAGATGGAATCAGTTTGCAACTGCAAAGACACTCCCTCCGGACTGAGGAAATACAGGCACATGCCTTCAGTGGCTCAGGCTAGAAGCCAGGGGGCACTAGAACAGCACTTCTTTCCCTTCCACAGTGCTGAGCTGAGGCAGTATATGGCTAGGCCCTGTCAATACCTCTGATTAGGGAGGGGTTTAAACCCCCATCCTGTCTGCAGCCCCAGGCTTTTCCCTGCCCACTGCTCAAGGGGGGGGAGTGTTGATAGCTCCCAGCCTCCAGCTAGGACTCTGAGGCAAAGTGAGGGTGTGCAGTGCATGCATTTGTTGATGATACTGAGCTTTTCAATCTCCCTCTCCCTGCTTCTTCATACTGTCTGCAAACCTGACAGGTGAGGGATCCAGCAGGGAACTGATAACACAGCATTTATCAGCCCATCAACAAAACAAAAGCTTTTCTCATTAGTTCAAGCTCTTCTTAAACAGCCCTTTCCAAGGAAAGAACAGAGAGACATTACCAGTCTACCTGTTGATTAGCTCCAAAAAGCCCTAAACTAACACTGCTCTGTCTGCCTATCGAGTGAACTTGGACACACACACACCTCACAGCATTAACTAACATACCACATGCCTAAGATCTGTGGGGCTGGGATCTATGATGTGGGAGATAGGAGAGAGGAATCAGGGGGATGGAGGGGAATCCCTGCCTGAGCAGTGAGTGGCAGGGAGAGGGTGGGGTGGGGTGCGGTGCAGTGCAGTGGGGTAGGGGGGAAGCCAGGCAGACCCTGCTGTGCGTGCAGTCTCTGCCAGAGTTCTGGCTTGGGAACAGAGGGGCAAGGCCAGCCCAGCACAATCCAGAGCTTCAAAGCATCTGGGATGCTGGGGGACTCTGGTTTAACTTAAACCAGGAAGGGGGCTGAGACAAACATTGCGTAAACCAGTTTGACCCAAATCAGTTAAGTCTGATACTACATTCAACCAGGTTTATCTCAAACTGGTTTTGACCATTTTGAAACTGGTTTATGTGCACTGAACTTATGTTCTGTTACAGGTTGAAACCCATTTCTGATCGCTTAAACTGGGTTATGTGTAATGTCTGTCCCTAGCCCTGGAGAAAAAGGAGAATGAAAACTATTTACCTTGGTGTTTGATGTGTTGAATGGAGGCTTGGACCAGAATTGCAAATTCAGGGTACACAAAGCCACTCCCCAGAGGGTTGACTACTAGTGATCAATGCAGATTGCATTGATAGACATTCTGCTGCTGTACGGTTTGAATCGATAAGTGCTCCTTACTGACTGCCAACATTTCCTTGTTCCAGGTATAAAAATACCTGCCTTTGCAAACTTCACAACCGTGGAACACCATACCCTGGCACAGTGCGATGTAGGGCCAAGCTGTCTTTATTTGCATATCATTCTATGTCTGAATTAAAATCCACAAACTTTGCGGGGGGAGGGGGATAACCTCACAAACAACACAGCTATAGATTTGTCTACTTTTCACATTCCTGAACCTTTCTTTTTATTTGCAGGGTGACATTTTAATGAGGTTTCATTGTATAAAACACAGGCTGATTTAACCAACTCCATGCACATTCCCTTCTCCAAAACTCTCCTGAAATGAATTGCTATTCAGGAAAGAGAATATTTATGAGAATTTGATATGAATGAAAGACAGGGAAGGAGGGGAAAGTCATTCAGCTGCTAGCTTTTGGCTTGTTTCCCTGCTTGTTCTGTCCAGACGATAACGCTGTGTCATTCAACTCCAGGCAAACTGTCTTCAAAAGCCTGGAGGTAATGTGTTGTTTGTTTGTTTGCATTCAGAGTCACAGAGAGGGCAGCGTAAAATAGCTACCAGCTGATTGCATTTCAGCAAAATGGAAGCCTCACAGGCTCTTCATTCAATACAGTGTAGCTCAAGAGGATATCCTGTCAGTGATAACGAGGGAAATAAAGTCACTTCCTCAACAGCTGCTTGAATCAGGTAGAGAAAAAAAAAAGGAAGTCTTTAACTTCCTCATGGTTGCTCTACCCACCACCCCCTCACTAATAAATGCAGAGCACATCACTGAACCTGGTTTTCCCTTTTTAATTTTCAATGAAAGGCACTTGTGTTATCAGTGTGTCACTGGGCACAGTATATGGGAAGTACACTGTAGAAACTGTGCGCAGCCTCCCAATCAAGGATGCAGGTTGTGTAGCAATGGTAATGAGCCTTAAGAAATGTACAGTAATGTTACAATTTCTTAAGTAACGAATATGTGGTGAATGAAAGAGCTATTTATTGTGAAACAGATTCTGTGTCTCCACCCCATGTAAAAGGGAAACAGAACTGTCATGGGGTGCCCCCACAAACTGGCTGCACAGACAGCTGGCAGCTTGGAAAGTTTGGTGCTGGCTTGCAGAATACCCCAGAGCACAGTGATGGTATGGAGATTCCTTCCCTTCCCTTCCTTTCCAGAAAAGAGTAGTGTGGTAAATTCTGCTGGAAACTAATAAGGTTTCGGCTTTGTATTAATAGAAGTGAAACAGGATTTTGTAGAAATTACCTTTAAAAAAGCTATAGGGTTTTATAGAGGATAGGTTCCCTTCTATAGCGTTCTGTAGCCTGGATGGTATTTTCTATTAAGTTGTATAGGATGGCTTTAAAATAAAATTCTGCAGAAGAGTTGCTATTCTCTGTTTAATTGTACAGGACTTTTCATTAAACATGACCTGTATAGAACTGTTCTGCCCACTTAACAGGCACTACTCAGGGTCTAGGCCTGTGTGTTTTTACTGTGAAGAGTGCTTCTCAGTGGACAGCAAACAGTTCTAGCCATATCTGTGCTAAAAAGCTCCATACAACCCTTATTTTAAAACGATCAATTTAAATTAAAAACCCAGTTACAAGTATAGTAAACATGCAGAGAAGGAGATACAGTTTCTGAACATTCAACATACAGTTAGGGTTTCCTTGGCATTAAAAATCATTTTCAACAGTGGGTCCCCTCTGCATCCCCCCTGCCCAGCACCTTCATTGTTTCAATACATAGAAAGACCATGTGTTTATTTAAAACAGGTTTGAAACTTAAACAAATAGTGACAGGCTGTTCAAACAAGCTTCGGAAATAGGCCTAATCAGGATGTTTGAGAAAGCAAAAGCAAGAAAAAGGAAAAAAAAGCAGCACCCATAAAGAGCTACTTGTAACAGAGTGCAGACACCATTATGTTGGGTTCATGTTATTGTTGTAATAGTCTCAATATGAACAAGTAAGTCATGCTGTGTGTTTCTGCTGACATTCCTCTTCTGGACTCAAATCACTCACTCTACTTTATACACTGCTCTGCGCTGTCCTTTCACCACTTCTGATCAAGTGAGCTCAACTTCGTGAAAGCTTATGCTCTATATGGGCATGTCTATACATGCATTTAAGTACGCCTAAATTTAATATTCATTACCTTAGCGCACATTAAGCAGGTTTAGGTAGGCATCTACATGTGCAGGGATTAAAACATATTAATGGTGTATGTGGACTGATTTGGGATTAAAGTTAGTCCCAAATCAGTCCACACACACAGCGTTAGTATGCTTTAATGCGTCTACATGTGGGTTAATGCACTTTAACTGTTTGCACCTAAATTTGATACCTGCATTTGCAGGTATCGCATTTAGGCACAGTTAACCCCAAATCACCATTTTGAAAGCACATTAAGGGCACACGTGTGTAGAAATGTGCTGTAATGTGCCTTAAATTTAGGCTAATATGCCTTAAAGTGTCTCATGTAGACACACCCAAAGTATCTTATACTTAGTAAATCTGTAAGGTGCATATCAATCTACCCTGCCTTCTCCCTCACTTCAGGCTAATTTGGGTAACTCTCTCTCCCATTCCTCTTCTTCAGCCACAAGTTATGCCATGCTTTTTCATAGTATTAAGATGCTAGCACCATGAGCTGTTTTGTGGTAGTAGAAACAGTCTCTGTAAAGTATTGGATGAAGCATTCCCAAATTGTGAGTGGGAGGAACAAGTCTGTTTTGATACTGATATAGGTCATGTTTCTGTTCCCATTAATGCATAAAAGTCAGATCATATCCATAGAAAATCATCATCAAAGCTTTACATTAAAAGGGTTTGTGCCAATTGTAAAAAAAAAAAAGCAGCAGCTTTTTTGGGGAAAAAAATAACAAATGTGTTTTACCTTCTACCTACCCCAAAGCCCTCAGTAACAACAAAGCAAAATGTAGGGCTAATGTGTTTAAACTAAGGTACCAAATTTCTTCAATGGCCACAGCTTCAACTGAAAAATCAAACCATTTCTTGAAGTGCTCATATATGGGTTTCAACATGCAACTTCAGAAACCCAAATTTGAAAATATTAGACAAAAGGAATAAATATTGAAAAATAATATAGGGAGAATGCATTTGCAGTACATAGTGAAATCAATGTGACTTCTGTCTTTGTAACAGCTGCTGGATTTGGTTCAGTATATCTTATTGTAAAGAAAAACTGTGGAAGTAAAATAATATTTTCTACATTGAAATACTTCAGCAGCTTCCATGGAACAGGAGTTTGAACAGGAAGATGCAAAAACCTCACATGCCCTCTTGTGGCAAAGGAAAGCCTTTCAGTTCTGACTGACAGTAGCCATCAGTGAGAGGAGACTGAACAAGGACAAGTGCAAAATCCTGCACTTTGGATGGAATAATTGTTTGCACAAATGTAGACTCAGGAATGAGTGACCAGGCCGCATTACTGCAGAGAGAGACCTAGGGCTTACAATGGACCATAAGCTGAATTTGAGCCAACAGTGCGCCCTTGTTGCCAAAACAGTCTATAGCATCCTAGGTTGTATTGACAGGAGTGTCACTTGCAAATCAAAGGGAGTGAATTTTCCACTCTATTTAGCATTGGTGAGGCTTCACTTGGAGTCTTGTGTCCAGTTTGGGGCCTCACACTTCAAGAAGGCTGTGGGCTGTTTGGAAAGAGTCAAGCTCAGAGCAACAAAAATGATCAGGGGCCTGGGAGACAAAACTGTTGAGGAAGGACTGACAGAATTAGGGTTATTTAACCTGGAGAAGAGAAGACTTGTGGGAGATTTGATAATAGTCTTCAAATACCTGAAGGATGATTATATAAAGAATGGAGATGGGTTTTTTCTGTGACTGGAGGGAATAGGACTAGAAACAATGGCAGCAAACTGCAGCAGAGTAAATTTAGGGTGGAGATTAGGAGGAACTTTCTGACTACAAGGGTAGTCAGGCATTGGAACAGGCTACCTAAAGAAGCTGTGGAATCTCCATCCTTGAAAACTTTCAAAAGTACATTAGACAGACACTTGGCTGGCATGGTTTAGTCAGGGATGATCCTACCTTGAGCAGGAGGCTGGACTAGATGACTGTATGAGGCCTCTTCCAGCCCTATTTTCCTATTACCTTAAATGATATCTGATGAAAAAGATATCAAAGCCTGTAACATAGATCTCTCTCATGAAATGCACAGTATGAAATGCTTTACTGTAATTGCATGCAATCTACACTGTAGGTCCTTTCCCCTTCTATTGTTCTAATTCATGACTTAACACTTATTTTCAGGAGGCCATTTGCCAGACCTTTGTTGCTGTTTGTAGTATTGCAACAGCAGCAGGACTTTATTTATGCCACACATTGTGTGAAAAGATGGTCTTAAAACTACAATTTTATTTTGTCCTCTGGAGTTGTTGCCAAATTATCTGCACATTTGTCTGGACTCCATCCTGAAGGTTTCTTTTGCTGCTCTGAGTGTCTGTGAAATGGATGTTTTTCATTGGTCATTCTGGTTTACACAGGAAATAATTTTGTCATCTCCATAACATATTGCTACAATTCTGACTTTTGTTTTCCTCCCAATGCAGGATGCCTTCGTGGAATTGTATGGTAATAACATGAGACCTTTGATCGACTTCTCCTGGATCTCTTGGAAAACTATCTTAAGTCTGGTTCTGGTGGGAGCTTGCATCACTCTTGGCGCTTATCTAGGACATAAGTGAAGTTGACCGGTTCATCATGGATTACAAAAATCTTACAAGCAGTAAAATAATATGACTTTTTTTTTCTGTGGCACAATGCTATTTTATGAGAAGAATAACTTCCTGGCTAATTATTAAATCAGCTATTACTGCCAAAGGGAATATCATTTATTTTTACATTGCAGGAAAATATTTATTAAAGATATTTACATTTAACCTGCTATTTTCATAAACCCTACAAGTTATATCCAAGTAGCACATGATGATGTTGTTATGCATTTTAATTAGCCCTAAAGACTTAACTTTTTTTTTTTAATTCAAGCACCTGAATGGATTATTTTCTTTGAAGAAATATACTGACAAAGACCTACCTGATCACACTTGGAGAGGCAGTTTCTTGGGCTGCTGGAAGCTGTGTAATGGTGTTGGTTTTCCTTGCGTTCTCTTGTATGGTGGAGGGCAGTCCTAAAAAGCCCAGAGTGAATGGATGTAAAATTATTTCCTGCAGCCATGGACTGATATCCATATCTGGTTCAACATGGTACATACTTGGAGTCAAAGTGGCAACTTCTTGAAGGTTGTTGTCCATAGGAGAATTCTCTACAGGACAACAGCATGAAGTCTGATTGTACAAAAATGTGTTTTGACCTACAAATTTTGCCATCCTGCCACAATCGCCACACTATCATCTGATACCTTAAAAGAAGGATGTGTCAATTTAACGTCTCTTTATAGAAACATGAAATTAAATCCTTTGGACTCAAAGGAAGTTACTGTTCTAATGATTTCCTGAGCAGTAACATGTCTTTGCAGCTACTCGTACAGAAACATCAGGAGACCATAAGTGCCTGCTTTTACAGAGCAGAGCTGGAGTCCCAAGTTCCTGACCTACATCCTATTTTCATGGGCTCACTTCTGTAACTAGCCCCATTTACTGAGCTTCTAAAGTCTTTGAAGCCAATTAAGTTTAGTTGTGAAGTCCCTGAAAGTTGAAAAAGATTTAAAATCTTATTTGGCAAGAACTAGACCTCAGCTTAGTTACGGATTATCTCCAACTATTCATGTTCATCAAACTGGACACCAAAATCAAGTTCATTTTATAACAAACAAACAAAACAAGCATTATTCTTATCCAGCCCCTAAAGTTATGCCATGCTAATAATTTCATAGGACTGTCTACACAAAAGAGCAGAGAATGAAGAACATTTCCAGATCCTCAGTACAGACAAAGGCTCACTGACAACCAGATTCCTTAGGTGCCTGTTGTCATTTCAAAAGAAAATAGGGTGAGGAAAAGAGGGACTGAATTCTCTCTCCATGCCATAAATACAATTTAAATAAGATTAATGCAGTATGCTTCTTACATAGCTTTATGGCGGCACGAATTCCAGAACTAAACAACTGAGACCTGTCAACGGAGTTTAAACTATGGCTTTTACAAGCTTTTGGAAGGATCAGAAGTTCAAACAAAAAAATAAAAATAAAATCAGAAGTAGGTATCATGGACTGTTTGGATTTATGTGAATGTCTACCTTAAAACCTCCAAGTCAAGTATTTTCATTTTTTTTTAGCTGTTGATCTTTCAGAACATGAGATCTGTCAATATCTGTACATTCAGGAAGGGAAGAAAGTTAAAAAGCTCTGCATCAAAGTACATTAACAATTTACAAGAACTTTAAGAGGGGGAAAATATTGAAAAAACTGTGTGAAAAAACAGAATGAAACAGAGTGGAAAAACTCGACATTTCAATGGAATAACTTTGTGGCATTATATGCAAAATAGCTCTAGTAACTTGGGAATGTAATATGTTCATTGTTAAGGCTATAGTTGATGTCATGTCTTCAAAGCTGCTTTTTTGTTTAGATTTGTGCATCTCAGCGTTTTTATTGCTATTTAGCCATGGGACCTACACTTTCTATGGGCAAAGATGGAATGAGCTTTAGTTTTCATATTTGAAACATTTTAATTTATAGAAACATTTAATGAAGTTCATGTTTCTATAAAAAAATGAGATCTAAACTTTGCCGAGTTAAAAATAGAACTGCCTGAAATATTATTTAATAAAGCTCCTGTCAAAACTAGATGCATTTGTGCAGGATACTTATGAAACTATTTAAAATAATAGGGAACCACTTGTGTATTGAGTGTGGGCTTTGTTTTTTCTGCTATCAAGTTTAAGTTATACAAAGCCAGTTGCAAAGCTGAACTAGAATTGCCTGGCACTGTGCTAACATTTGAGTCTTCATTTCACAATCCAGCCTTCATTTCAATTTGAGCCCATAGCCCCTGTCAAAGTTAATGGCTTATTTGACCTCAAACTTTTTCAATATTGAATTGTTTATTTTGTTAAAGGTTTACAGTGTCAAAAGTATAAAAAGAGTAACTATAAGTTCCTGTGCTGCTATAGTACCCAGATAATTTGAATGGGGTTTATTTTGTAATACTCTCTATTAGCAAGATTTTTAAGCTGCTTTAGAAATAATATGAAATAGACACATTTCTGACATTTACGTAAATACTGCCGATGTGTGTTCTATCGTGTCTATTCACTGGAGTGCCCAGTGTACTAGTTAATAGCAAGCAGAAAAATAAAGTTAAGATGACTGAATGGTTTTATTCTTTTAAACAAATAATAAAGCTTTCCCACGCTGACTGGAGAATTGTACAGTATTGTGGCTGCATTAGCTATAATGATAGTTGATGATGCATTTATATTAATAAACATATTAGAAACATTGAATGTATATAATAGCTTGAACTCATTTAAAATTTCCCCCTTCCAACCTCATTTATTTTACAATGATTGCAGCTTTTCCACTTTCTTTGTTAGAAAATAAAACCAGACATTTTTCCACAAAAATGCAGGACCTTCAAGATATTCATTTCAGTTAAACCCCCTTTTTCCCCTGATAGATCAAACTGAGTGGCAAAGTCATAAATGGAAGCAAAAATGTCAAATAGATGCAATTCTGAAGTTGCTTGACAGGGATAACAAGGGGTTGCAAAAGAAGTTAAATAGTGAAGAGAGAGGATAGATCATTGAAACATCACTATGATTAAAGATAGTAATATATAAGGGTTTGACCCCCTTTCCTGTAGTTAAGAATGACATGAAGACAAGCAAAAGATTACAAAGAGCCCAGAATTTACTCTTCACTGTGAAAATCTGCTACTTCCAACAGCAGTCATCTGCAAGCCAGAAGATTCTTAATGATTTGAGTAGAAACATAAGTGTCATATTTGATGCTCCTACAACATATTTATTTCCTGTTCAGTTTATTTCAAAAAATAAAATAAAAACAGGAATTGTGATTTTTTTTTTAAAGAAAGGAAAACATCAGACGATCATCTGAGTTATCAAGCTAAATCTACTGATCAAATCGAACAGGAGACAGTAGCCCCAAACTGGTTATTAAAAAGCCAGATCGGATGGAAAGGACATGTTTCAAACTAGTTTGGGTGTTTGACTCAGCGTGGAACAACATGTCTTCTGCGGTAACTAAAGTTGCCAGATTGGGAAGTGGAAGTCAGGAAGGCATTGTTTGTTCAAAAATCCTGCATCATATCTGATGCAGCAGCTTAGCTAAAATGCTCTGAGCAGTAACTTTCAGCCATAACCATCTACTCACCTGTATATCATTAGTGCATAATTGTAATGATTATTTTAATAGTTTGCTTGTTTTCTGTTGTGAACTGTGACACTGCAGCCTTCAGAGCTGTCATAAAAGTAACAGAGAATAACTATTAAATAATTCCTTTGGGAACAAAAATACTTTGTGTGAAGGTCAGTTTGGGGTGCTGTAACTTGAAAATTACAGACTCAAGACTTGTAACTCTTTGCACACATGTGCATCTACACATACCATTTCTGTGGGAGTTAAGCATGCTTAAGGACTGTATCAAAAAAGATAAAATTCTCTGTGGACCTAGTGGCCCACTGGGTTAAGTGTGGTTAAGGTACATCATTTTCTGTAGCCAACAGCACATAAGGGGGTGGTATGGTCAGCAATGCATCTGGACACCTTTGAATCCCCAGACTGAATGAGCAGGTACTCATTTACAGCTGGGCTGATTTATGCCTTTGGCATGTGTCCAGATGGAGCTGTCCTATGACCACAGACCCAGTAGACAGGGCCAACCCTAGTGGGTGCAGGTCTTGGGGCAAATCAGCCTGTTCAGGGCCCCCTGAACACCGTGTAGGCCCATGGGACCCCCACAAAGGAAGGGCATGGGCTGGGGTCTCCCCCACAGTATGGGGCAGAGCCCTGCAGGAGGGGCCATGGCTGCTCCACCTGACTCCATGGGGTCCGGAGCAGTCGTCCTGATTAGCTGTACCCTAGGGATGGCCCTGCCTGTAGGATTGTCTGATTTGGCCTTAAAGCATGACATTGTGTTTGGCTGTGCATCTACCTAAATTCAACAGGCCTATTGATAAAAAGCATGGTAAAATATAGGGCCTCATTTACTAAACTATTTTATTTTATGAAGTAGCAAAATGAATCACATTATAAATTAACAGCTCTCAATTCTATATACAAAATATTCAACTTGTTTTGCTATATAGGGGTATAAAAATTCTCTGCTTCCAGTGAAGTTCAGATTTGTGTTATATTCCTCTCTCAAACAAAATGACGCAAAAAGGAAGGAAGAAGGTTCATCCTAGAATAAAATTGTTTCCACCAGGTTATAGAGTATTAAAAATACCACAAAAATTAAACTATATTTTTATAATTTAAATAGCATATTTTTCTTTTCCTTCTGAATATTTGAATTCTAATTATCACCAGCATTGTTGTACATAAACAGGTATAGTTTATCCATTATCTTGGATGATGTATGTAAGTAGTGTGCCATTTTATTATTGAATAAAATTTCATTGTTCAATGTCTTTAAAATGTTATAAAAACATGCTGCCATTAAACGTTATATGTCTGTCTAGTTAATATTGTGAAGAAATAATAAAGCACACTGTGAGTTATTTCTTATGTATTTTTTAAGGATTTGATGGTGCACATTTTAATTTTCTCTAATCCCAACAATATTGTACATATATTAAGCAATATAGAATATAAAGTTTACCATATGATAGTTCTACTCACACACAACCCTCCCTATTAAGACCTTAAAGCGACAATGAGTTCTGTGAAACCATTGCTAACCCATTCCATTTTAAAACAACGCTGACAATATATTTGATGATCATCTTAAAGCTGCATGAGCATCCCAACTTTCATTAAAATAAGGAGTTCCTAGCCTTCATGATAGCATAGAATGGCTTCAAAACTTGAACCTTCAGGGTTCACAAGCCAGAAGACAAAAATTTGAATTCCAAAAGTAAGATGATTAATAATGATTTGGGGAACCCAATTTCATGATTTTTGAATACTGACATTGGCAAAACTAGGGTGGATATCGATACTCACAACAAGCTCTTGCTATATTAACAAAGCTCCCTGAAGGCACAGTTGTCCACCAGAGTTCATTGTAATATTGGGGTTTGTGCATTTGCAAGACTAGATCTTAAGTGAGATTACTCAAACTCAGCAAGTAGGTCAATCCATGTTTCATATTTTGGCGCCATCCTTTACCCATCTGCCTGCTGCAGCTGCACTGAGATTGCGAACTGCTTCTTTCTTGAGCTACTTTATCCCCCTAGTACAAAATGAAAGGATATTAGCAAGTTTTAACAAGGCAAGGGAGCAGAAAGCACGTGATTTTATTATTCTTACAGGTTTCTTGCTATTACTGTTAGCCTCCAACTCATATTTAGATACTGTACAGCTTAAAGGATACAGTTTGTTGGCCTTCATTTTGCACTTGTTTCCTGTTAACACACCCATGAGATATACCTAAGCATTTAACCCAGCTTCTCAGGCAGGTTTTGCAGCCTATATTGAGCTGTAGACTCCTGCGACTCCTAATTGAAAGCTATAATTCAGGAATTGTGTTCCTGCAAGTTCCTTTGAGTGCAGTTCAGACCTACTACCCTCCAGAGAGCAGAAGCATCAGCCAGAGCATGTAGGCAGGTAAGTCACAAAAACAGCAGCACAGAACGAGCTTCTGTATTGGAGGAAACAGAATTGCAAGACAGGGAGCAAGACCAATTGTGGTTTGTGCAGGTCTCTCTGTCACGACAGTAGAGTCACCACAGCTTTTGCATTTGCTCCACTCAAAGGTAGGAGACAAAGGTTAGAGGAAGCCTCAAAGGTATCTCAGCTCTAGTGAGAAATGATGGGAAGAGATTATTGTTGAAATTTCTCATTCAAAAGGGAAAAAGGATGAAGGAGAAGTAGGAATCTGGCTTAAGGCTTGCCAAGTTTTAGACCTGGTAACAAAACTGGGTTTTGGCTGCCTGATCAACTTGATGATGCAACAGTAAAACTTGCCCAAAGAAAAACCTCTTAGAGCTACAGCTTCAAAACTGGTCTTTCTCCCTGCCCTAAAGTTGCCCATGAGTACATAGGATTCAGCAGCTCCTCACAAAAAGGATCTATTTCACTAGGAGTACAGCAGATGCTTCTTTCCCTGCATTGGTTTTTTCTTAACCTATTCAGTACCCACAATTATAATTCTGAAGAGTAAATTCTCTCTGTTCCCTCATCTTGGAAATCAATCAATCAAAAGAAAGACTACAAATTTTACAGGAATTAAATTTACTCATACACAAGGACCAAAATCAGGGACAAGTGCCACCGAAGAATATAAGCAGTAAACATAAGTGGCAGATACAACTGGTGTTGGCCTTCTGCAAAGCAGAAGTGTCACCCATGTCAGCAAGGGCATGCTCTCAGCTTATCAGACAGACCAAGGACTGGGAAACTGGGAGGTAGGCTGTACAGAAAGATGATCTGTCCACCTGGGCAAGCAACAGAAATCAGCTCTTGAAACTTCAGATACCAGTGAGCAGATTGATACACTTGGAAAGGGAAGTCAGGATTAAAAATAGACAAAATACCCTGAACATTCAAGTTCAGTAGAACTAGTCAGTTCACAGCTTACTATTAAACCACTTATTTCAGACATTGCAAAGGAAGCAAAAGGTTGTCCCCCTCTTATATTAACTAAAATGTAAAAATGAAGCTGTTCCCACTTCTGGGACTGCTCATGGATCCGCTCAGTTGCCAACACTGACAGATTACACACAAAGAATTAAAAGGCTGACCAATGTCGACGTAAGAGCGCTCATTGGCTTCCATTGTGGGGGGTAGTCTTTCGGAGTGCCATGACAAAACACCTTACAAGTCCTTGGTGCCCTTCAGGAAAAGCCATGTTCTCATAAGAATTTGGCACTGACTTTGAGAATCTCAAATGAAAACTGATAAAAATGATCAGGCAGGAAAGAGTTGGCAAAAATCTCACATGATACATTGAAAATTTTATGACATTTGGAAAGTAAACTGTACATCTTGCACAGGAATATGAATGATCCTCCCTTTGAGAACCCATCATGGGTCACTGCTCTTGTATATCACACCTCCCTATATGAACATTATATTCCCACTGCATTATCACTAGGAAAACATAGTATTGCAGTTAAACAATGTTTTACAAAGTTGTAGGGTTTTGTGTTTTGTTTTTTCACCTGTTCGGTCTTTGGCTACACCCTATTAAACTTTTAATCCCACAGCCAGACAATTCAGCATGAACATCTAATAATGCAAAACCTTCCATACAACCTGAGCAACATTTGCCGCAGCCCCACTTGTAGAACATACGCAGCCTGGCACCTGTGGCAGACTGGCAGCCTGTGCAGAAGAGCATGTACTCGCTACAATGAAAACACAGAGAAACTTTGCACTTTGAGCACTTTGAACATAGATGAATTCCATAGTCCTTTGTGCCCCTCTAGGTTGCAGCCTGGCTAGTAGTCTGAGTTGTCTAATTTCACTGCACAGATGGTGTGGCCCCAGCTCTAGCCCCGGCCTGGAAGGAATTGCTGACGGCACTATCGTGTCCTCATATCATTATGCTTTTAGCCAGGACTGGCAGAAAACCAAGGTGCTTTCTCTTGAGACTGTAAATTAATGTTGCTGAGGGAAATTGGCTAGAAGTTTGCATGGTTCGGGCTTTGCTCACCATCTGGAGTCTAACTTTGAATTCCCTCTACTCCCAAGGATAAAGCAGGTGAGGTGTCTGCCTGGTCCCTTCTCTACACCCTCATCTCATTAGTAATTTCCTTTCGTCCAATCCTTTAAAAATCCCTGATCTCACTACAGCCTTTTTTTTTCTTTTGGTCCTTTAAATGCTTCACATTTTCTGCCCTAACAAAACCAGCTGTTATTTCTTGAAAGGAGCATGTATGCTTTGCAAACGTTTCTCCCATTATGTCATTGAATTGCTGTTAACAAAATACAGTTTCTCTTGACAAGTGGCTCTAAGAAATACTGCTACAATTTACACTTTCAAAAGAACAAGTGATCCACAGGAAGAGATTCAAACACTGTTACCTTTATCTCCTCCTCACCCCTGAAAAAAATATCTTCCACATTTCTACACCAAACCCATCTACTCTTCACTGCTTAAAATTGCGTGTTATGTTTTTAACCTCGCCAATTTAAACCAATCTTTAACTATAAATAGGCAGCCCAAGTACCAATTATATCTGAGTCACAATTCTGAGTTGAGGTCTCAAGGCAGGCAAAATAAGAAAGACCAGCTAATAAACTGCAAAAAAAAAATTAGGAAATTTGAACAAGAAACTAGAAGTGTGTGGGCCATTGCAGAGAAGATGTGGAAAGTATTTGTGTTTCCAAAAAATCTGTTTTTGCTTTTCAAAACATATTGCAAACTTTGCAGCTTAAATATCTACCTACAGGTTTTCAACAGCAAGAGAAAACAATGTGTCTTGAGATTTAACTGCTTCTCCTTAACCAGAATTACCACTGCTGAGCTACTCTCTAGAACAGGGCTGTCCAACGAGTAAGTGGCTAAGGGCTGAACGCCCGCCCCCCCCAGCGCAGATGCCCTCCTCACCTCTGCATTACACCCATACAAGCGCCGTCCCCTTCACTGCTGCACCACCTGCCTGTGGCCACCCCGCTCCCCCCACAAGCCCATGTGGCCCCAGGCTCACCCTGCAGTGAAAGCTGGAGGAGGGAGAGGGAGCCTAAAGACTTTGGCTGCTCTTACAGCTGCAGCAAAGTGTGTGTGGGTGGGGGGGGGTGACAGCTGGGTAGGAGCAATTCCCTTAGAGATCACATGTGGCCTGTAGGCTGCCAGCTGGACAGCCCTGTTCTCAAATCACCCTTCTGATAACAACATAGCACGCTCCTTTTCTCCTTACTTCCAAAAGCGCCGTGCCTCCATGGGACTAGCACTAAATACCATGAGAAATATATGTAAAGTAGTGGAAAGGAGCATGTATGATGTATATCCCATGAAGGGAAAGGGTATTGAGAAGGGGGGGGGGGGTTCCTATACACAAACCTACCTAGCTACTTACCTAGGTGCTGTTTTCTTGTCTGCTTGGTTCTCAGATGATATTCCACCTCATACTTTCCTAAATATTTATTGAACTGCTCTGTTTAAAAATCTCATGAATAACAGTAGAGGGGGAGGGGAAGGACTGAAAAAGAAGTTAAGATGTTGTAGTCTTAATTCCCTTTAGACATTGAATGGTTTCTTAAGGTGATGGTTTCATAAGTCCCTAAACAGTCTGGGCCCCACATAGCCAGAGAGAGATGCCCAATCCCGATTCCTAAGGTCACCGAAAGCAACTTTGGGCAAGTACCAGCAGTGTTTGCCCTGCAACACCCCATGGGAGGTGATTCCCAGTAGTCAGCCCTGGGTCTGGCACTCCCTCCCCTGCAAGATGTGCCAAAGCCTCTCAAGTTCAAACCCACCCAGTTTATCTTGGAGGCACCCTTGACCAGACTTTAACATATAAATAGGGCCATACCAGATTCACAGCAGAAGCAGGCTGCCCTGTGACTCCATTCATCTTGAAGTTTCCCCCACACACTCCCTCACCACTGGTTGGTGGAGGGGCACCCACTTGCCCCTTGCTCCTGATCAGCAGGGAAGCAAAACACCCTGGTTTTAAACTTGGCACTATTTTTGACTCCCTGCTGAGCAGCAGCAAGCAACAGAGCTGCTGGGGTCCCTCAACTAGTCAGCAGCAGGGAGACAAAAATGGCTCCAAGTTTAAAGCCATGGTTTTGGCTTTCTTGCTGATCAGGAGCAAGCTGCAAGTGGGGCCCCTCAACCAGACAGCAGTGGGGGGGTACATAGGGGAACCTGCATGATTGAAGGAGCTGCAGCACTACCCACTTCTGTCACGAGTCCAGTAGGGCCCTACTTCTAAATTATATATCCAGAAAACTGCTTTAAAAATCAAAACAAGGAATAACCTATTTGGGACCAAACTTTCAGGCTCCACTTAGGATGCCAATGACTCCACACTACATTCCTCTGTCCTCACACTGTTATTCAGCTGCAGAATACTGTGACCCTCTGCTGGCTTGTTCATCGTGCAGCAAACTAGTGGAGACCCAACTGCATGCTGAGATGCATCGTGTGTCAAAAACACTGCACCCCACTCCACTCCCATGGCTACCAGTCCTCAGTAACATTGCTCCTCTGCATCTCCACCACACAAATGCTAAAGTAAATTTACAAACCAGACTCTGTGATAATCCTATGCTGTCAGTGTGTTGGGACATATTCCACCCACCAACAGCTTGGCTCCTCTCAAGATGTCTGGTATGCTCACCCTTTTAAAACCCTCTGACTTTTCCTTACTTACTTAATGGCACAAAGAATGGTCAGCACAAGCACCAATCAATCAGCACATCATCTCTGACCCTACTGTTGGTCAACCAGGATTTAACTGGCCTTGCTGTTATTGGGCACTTCTCAACTGTTTTTGGACCGGACATGGTCACCGTGCCTTAGACCTGTACCAATGGGGCCTTTGCAATGACAACAAATGCCCTTGTGGACAAGTTCAAACCATGTCCCACATCATTGACTTGTGTCCACTTACTATGCTACCTGGTGGCCTTCGAGCTCTTCGCACTGGTGATGGCATTGCCTTATGATGGCTGAAACAATATGCTGAAACCACATACACTAAATAAGTACATTTCTTTATTATTGTCAGCCACCTTGACTCTTGGTTTGGGAAGAGGAAAATTAACAGAAATAGCACTTTTGGGGAACAGGAGCAGCCATAAAAACAGAATTATCTAACATCTCATTTTAAACTTTACAGCAGTCCATTGCCAGCTCAAGCTTTTCCATTGCCACAGCTGGCTATTGCTCACATATCTATGATGCCAAAGTTTGCTTATAAAGACACATTCATGGCCAGGAGATGTATGACAGACTTCAATCAATCAATAGTTGCCAACATTGCTTCATTTCCGAGTCTTGGGTGCTTACTGTGCAAGTTATTTCCCCTTTATAAACAAACAAAACTATTAGAAAGCAAGCATTATTCTCCTGTCATCACTTCTTTCAATAACTGTGTCCATTCATTCAAATGGGAATAAAATAACTCACCATTTTTCTTAATCATTGGCGACTGAGGCTACTCCCAACAAACACAGTCCACAAGCTCAAAGCCACGCTTGTTTTTATTTCCAGAAGACATTTTTTGTCTCATTGACTAATCCAATTAAACAGCATGATTCACCAATTGAGACTGGGACAGACACACATTCATGACACAAATCCTGCAAAACATAGCACAAACAGACCAGAAAAAGCAAACACCACTGTACTGCCTATATATCTAGAGAGAGAAAGAGAGAGATCGATCTATCTATCTATCAATCTGTCTATCTATCTATAGAAAGAGAGAGAGAGCATACATGCACAAAGAGAAAATAAATGTGAACTCTTTTAATAGATATAGCATTTCCTATCTTTGTATATTTAGAAGGCACAGGATGGCAAATGCCAGTCATAAGAAATACATTCATGAGTGAGAAGAGGCTTCCTAATACATTTTCCCACCTGTAAAAATAAGTGTCAAAAGACCTCAGACAGCTTGTTTTTTTTCCAGAAATGCTCAGCACCCTTGACAAAATGTCACTTTGCCTACGCAAGCAGTGAGCTCTTGAAAATCTGGAGGGAGAGTGCTGCATAGAGAGTGACACATGTACCACTTTAATTTTTCCACCTAGGTTAATTCATTGCTCACTTTTGTGTTATGTTCACCTTTTGCAATCAAGTGTCAAACCCATTGTTAGGAAGAGCCATGATTAATCTGCCATATGAACTCACCTCTAAAATGTCTGTTTCTGTTATCTGACAGGTACACACACAGCTGGCATCTGCATGTTAGTGAAGTTAGGAGAGGACCAGAGGACCAAGAAGAATATGATGCAGGTATTACTGTTTGCCCCTGCTGTCTCCTCACATATGGGCTGGATCCCAAAAAGTACTGGACACCTTCAACTCCTGTGAAACCCAATAGAAATTGTGGGTTTTCAGAACCTTGCCCAACTAAGTGCTTATTGTGCTACAAAGTCAAGTAACAGAAGTTATACTCAGAGTATAGAAGGGCAACTGTTGGATGAAACAGCCTCTGAAATAGAGAGGCCCTTATGAAAAAAAATACCTTCATGTCTTACGAGTTCAAGTCCACCATTGAATATTCCCATACACTCGCTCTATGAGTCCATTCTGTAAAACGTTTGAAGAGTCTGCAGATTTCACAAGCTGATTTTTCACAGTAAGTATTGCAGTTTTCCCATCTGAATTGGCTTTTGTACTCATACATAAGTTATTAACATCTACTATAAGAATATTTTACCATTGTTCATAACTCAGGAATATGTTTTAAGTATAAATCAAATGAACATCTTTTTAAATAGTGTAATTGAAAAAAAATTTTAGTTGTGTATTAATACTGGAACAATCTGCCTTTTGCAATATACTATACTGTTAGCCACTTCTATTATTTAAAAGTATGCCAATGGTAGCAATATTAGTGCATTAATTGAAAAATATTCTTTAGTTATTTATTTTCCTGCAGAAATATAGTGTGGGTGTCAATGATGTGGCTTCAAGGGCTGGATCTGGCCCAGGGGGAGATATTCAAGACCCTGCTGTTCAGGACCGACACCTCTCCCACCCCTAGCATACTGGATCTAGCACCTGGTTCAGCCAGTCTGGGACTAAGCTGCATGCAGCAGCTTCTCTGGCTGGTGTCTGATACAGGCATCATGTGGCACCCTCTCCAGTCAGTCTGGGGTGGGTGTCACATGTAGCACAGGTCCCGGACCAGCCAGAGAGGGGCACTGGATCTAGCATGTGGAAGGGGAAGACAGACCTTGTGCATGCCATATGCCAGATCCAGCACCTGCTCCAACCAGTCCAGTACCCAAGCTGTACGTGGCATCCACCCCAGACCAGCTGGAGTGAGAGTCACATGCATCTCACTTCCTCATTCAGCCATGTGGGGAAATGAAAAAAAAGTTGAAAACCACTGATCTAGTCTGTAGTTCTTTAGCTTGTTAATGAGAATGTTGTGGGAGATGCTGTCAAAAGCCTTGCTAAAGGTATATCATGTCCACTGCTCTCCCCCCAGCCACAGAGCCTCTCACTTTATCAGGTTGGTCAAGCATGTCTTGCTTTTGGTGAATCCATGCCAGCTGTTCCTGATCCCCATTTCTTCTAGGTGTTATACAGTAGACTTCATGATCTTTCCAGGTATCGAGGTGAGGCTGATTTGTGTGTAATCCTCCTTCTCTTTCATAAAGATTGGCACTATATTTGTGTTTTTTCCAATAATCTGGGACATCCCCCAGCCTCCACAAGTTCTCAAAGAAGATAGCCAATGGCTTTGAAATTACCTTAAGCAATTTTGTACCTAGGGTCCATCCTACCCAGTCCTGCTGCTTTGAATGCATCCAACTTCTCTATGCAGTACCTAATCTGTTCTACTGCTGTAGGCTGTTTGCCTCCTTCCCTTTCTCGTCTGACAACTGCACTCATCATCTGACAGCTGCCTCTATTTGTGAAGATTAAAATAAAATTAATTAAACATGACAGCCTTCCCTGCATCATCCATAACTACATTGCATTCCACGAGGAACCAATGGTTTCACTGGTCTTCCTCTACTTCAGACATACTTGCAGAATCCCTTTGTATTGCCTTTCATGCCCCTTTCAAGCTGCACATTTATATAATGTCTTGGACATCCTAATTTTCTCCTTGCTCATTTGATGCTCTTATATTCTTCCCTAGTACTACAATAAGCCTTGGTGCCTCTCTTCAGCCTTCTCCTTTCTGAACTGAGGAGCCCTAGTCTCTCCTGGTATGGCAACTGCTCCATACCACTGCTCTTTTTGATTGCCCTTCTCTCTGCTTTTTTCAATTCCACTACATCCTTTTTCAGATGCAGAGACCAAAACTGCCCATAGCATGCAAGATATAGATGTCCCATGGATTCATATCATGGTTGTTCTCAGTTTTGTTTTCAATTCCTTTCTTGAGGATGCCCTACATTTTACTGACTTTTTTGGTTGCCACTACATATTGACTGTACAGTGACTATGAGGGAATCTTTGCAGGAAACAGAGCAACAAAACAACCCAAGTTTCAGAAAAGGGAAGGAGAAATGTTGTTTAGTTTTTAAAACATTTTTCTAAGAGGGTCTGAATCTACAGAAGAAACCTTGAGAAAAATTCAGAAACTTTCCAAAAGCAAAAATTTGATTAAAATATTAATTTTTCCTACAAAAATGGTTTTTCAGTTTGGGCTAAAATGCAAAAACCTAATATACCTAATACAACCTTAACTGTGAGGCAATCACAGAATCCAAAATTACAGTCCCATCTAGGAAAAGATGTTGAGAGTTGTGTGGTTTATTTCAGATATAAAATATAAACCAGCACCAGGTGCGTCAGAAAAGATAAGATTTCTCTTCTACAAAAATTCCCTGCAAAGATTCGGCTTTTGACAGCCTCCAAGTCCCCAGCGTCACTTCCAGGTGTAATGATTAGCAAGACAATTCCGAGTCAAAATGAGGGAAGGAACCACAGGGAGAGAAAATTTGGGCATGTTTTAGCCACCAGCAAAATGGTCTGAGATGGAAAGAGCGAGAACAGAACAGCTATTAACTTGAGACTAGCCTTCACTGAGGCTGTTGTTACAAACTTCAAAGTACAGCTGCATTTAATGAGTTTGGGAAAAAACAGACATCGTACAAACTGAAGAAAGGAGAATTTTCATCCAATTAGCTGAGTTGGCCACCAGACTCCAATGAACCTAAACATGCTTCCAGCTTTTGTGACTAGGACTAATTATAAATCTAGTTCTCTTGTGTGCATGCTCCCCTTCCAAATTATTAAGAAATATTTGTCCTGTCAAAATTATGTGCTGTGCACACTGATTTGATTAGTACAGATAGCGTATTTGCCAGAGGCAGGACTGGAAGCAACAAGACGCAACAAAAAGCCAAGCAGCCATTCTGCTGTCAAACATCCAAATGGTTTCTCTGGCTAAGTTTCTCCAAATCAGGTTTCCGTTGTTAAAAGGTTCAGATAGCAGCAAGATCTAAGGAACCAGTACAGTGTCCATAAAGTTACAGCAGGAAAACGTAAGAGACCTTGATTTCCTTTTAACTCCAGCACTATTTACTGAGTGAACTTAGCCAGAGAGTGACTAGGATTCATGAGCTGTGCTCTCCAAAAGGGCATTTAAGAATCAGGCATAAACTGGTAAAAGTGGATTGTATTGCTGACATTTAAAGCAACTGAGGCATCGTCAACAGCACCCAGACAGTTGCCTAAACCAGGAGTGGCCAACCTGTGGGAGTCGCTGCTTGGCAGTTGGGAGCGGAGCAGGGCGACTCTAAGACTCCGGAGAGGGTTCATGTGTGGTCTCGGTCACACGTGAGCCCTTGCAGAGCAGAGAGCAGAAGGAGCAGCAGCTGAGGACAGACAGCG
>JAGPOW010000261.1:122124980-122148651 GCA_030014935.1 Caiman crocodilus
GTGACCCCAGCACTTGTTTCCTGCCATTGGCGGGGGTCAGACTAGATGGCCTGCTCTAGGCCCCTTCTGACCCTAGTTACTATGAAACTATGAAACTATAAGTGCCCTGTGTATGTGGCACATGGCAAATCAGGAAGGGGCCAGGCTGCATAGCAGTAGATAGGGCAGAAAGCAGAGCAAGAGATCAGGCAGGGGAAGGGGATTTCCAGGGCTAATTTGTGGCATGCCTTCCAAAGGTTGGCAACTCCGAGCTAAAGGGAAATCAGGGAAATTTTTACCCTGCCTTAACCCTAATGCTAAACTCAGACCTTACCTTGCCTACATTAGGCAAAGGGCAGTTGCAGTACAACTGAACAGCATTGTCCAGCACAGCTGTCCTGCCTCCATGGCTGAATGGGCTCATTCAGAGAACTCTGAGCACAGCTCATCAAGTCAGACAACTTACAAGGTGCAAAAAAACCCAACAAAACCTTATGTAAAGAATGAAGACATGACAGAACATGTGCTTGTTTTGAGAAAAATGCATGCCCTGAGTGCATGAGTCCAGTGGTGGAAACAGGTTCATACCCTGGAGCCTTATTTCATCTAGGAAGTGACATAAGTAACTTAGTTTGAATAGGGGCTTCTTACCACTACCGGCTAAATGCAATGATTTCTATTAGCTGAAGTCCCAGGTTCTCTCCTGGCTGACAAGCCATGGAGGATGATCATGATACTGATAGAAAGAGCAGTATGGTTTCCCTTTCTACAGAAGAAGGTGGTGCCACTAAGCTTAGTAAGAGAAACCAGGGTAAAAATGCATTGAGAACATGCAGGGAGTTTGAGCCTGCACATGGGATGGCTGTAGACCAACAAAGAGCTGAAAAATTATTAAAAAATAGTAAGAAACAGAGGACAGAGGGATTGCATATGAACCCATTCACCCTGCATGAAAGTATTTTTCTAAATAATATATTTACTTATATTTCCCCAGAACAGTATAAGCCAACAAGCCCAGAATTATTTCAAGTAACAGATTGAAGAATTTAAAACACTCTCAAACTTTAGATGGCTGGGACCTATGCCTATCTGCGGGCTAATAAAGCAAACAAACAGGTTTCTGGACATCAGCTCTCCACACCAGCTGAACGGCTGCATTGTGCTTGCGTGAAAAATTATCCAGCAGCTTTGTCCCAAATGGTAAAAAACAAATCAGTTTTGCTTAGTGAATGTGGGAGCCAAAATTTCCCATTGTGAAGTTTACAATAGCAGCTCAAATCACTTTGACAGGGTTGAGGGGTAGGGGTGGCTCTGACCCACTTTTCTAGGTTGTGAAGCAGTTTGGCCATGGCCGGGTGAGAGAGACACCATTGTTTACTGCAGAGAGTCTCTCCACTAATTTTCCTTTCATGCTTGCCTGCCACCCCTTTGTTTAACGGCTGTTATCACAGCCTCAGGAATAAGACTCATAGGCTTAATGACCACTTGCCCATTTCTAATACCTGTTGGGCTAGCAGTGTCCTCAACAGCAAGGCTCATCCTGCAGTCCAGGAAGAAAATTTGCCTCAAGAGACATTCCTCTGCCTTTCCTCTCACCTTCATTTTGCAAGGGGGGGTTGTTTCTCCCTGGTCCTTTTGCTCAAGTTTCTCAGTTTCTGAGAAATTTAGTGAAGGGCAAACTCTCCGTTTCAGTTAAAACCAGGTTCTGAACATGCATTAAGCAAGAAAACATTTCAATTTTTGCAAGCACTATGAAAGGCATTCTTCCAATTCCCACCATTAATCACGTTTCACTTCTGTTGTGAACAGACTGGATATTATTCATGCATCTCTTCTCTGGTGTTGATACCCGTCACTAATTTGTCAGCTCCGGGCTGACTGTCAAGTGGCTGCAAAATATGACATTAGCTCTACTTTTACTACTTCCTGAAAAGTTGTTCAAGTGCTCAAAAATGACAGAAACAAAAATCACCAGACCCCAAGACGAGAGACATGAAGACTTCTAAAAAGTAAAACTGACAGTTTAAGGGGGAAAAAATATTGAAAGAAAAGGGAAAGAGCAACAAAGTTCATATTGCAGGTTCAGTGCTCTAACAGTGAATAACAGAGCCCATTAAAATGATACATTTTTCCTCCAATCTTTCACAACATTTTCATTAGAATATTATTTTTATACAATATGAAATGAAAAATGTTCGGTTGTTTTCCGTTTTCACCTCACCCAGCTCCTGGCACTGGAAAAAAAGAAGACAACCACAAAAACAGTAAGTCCAACTCGTTTTTAAATCCAACTAATATTGTTTGCTTAAAAAAATTAACATCCCCACCCTTCCCCCCAACCACCACAAAAAAAAGTTTTCCACAACCTCTTCGTAGGACTCAAAACCTCATTTCTGTTGATCAAACTTTGCTTTAAAAAAAAAAAAATTGCCTCTCTCTAAAAAGTATTTCATACTGTGAAACGGTACGAAATGGACCAGTTGTTACAATGCTAATTTAGGACATAGGAAACTGAGGTTCAGTTCTGTACTCTGCCACAAACTTGTGACTATCACTTGAGTCCTTGTGCGTCTTAGTCCCCACTTGGGAAATATCACTTCTGTACCGCACAGGGGCATTGTACACAGGGTTTGAATGACACGTTGACTCTTGGGGAACTGTGGGGGGGGAATCAAGACAATACTGATCTTTGATTTCGTTGATTAACAAGTCCACCTAAATGAAGGAGCCATGTGATCAGAGACCCTCCCAGGTTGTGATTTTCAAATCTTACAGAGGGGCTCTCGTCTCTTATGGGGGGGCTCAGCCCCCTCCCTCCTAGCTCCCCCCGTAGTTTAAACCCTGATTCTACAGACTATGGTGATAAAGGCCATAACAGTGTCCACAGCTGTAAAACCCGACACAGATCACCCTGGAGAATGATGGGCTGTATTGAATGAATGCGATGCTGGACAAAGCACGGGATTAGCATGATCATTTCCAGGATATTCCAAACTTGTAGCAGGCTGATCCTCCTGTGACAAGCGGTAGGGGATCTTTAATGATTGAAGAAAGTGAGGACCTTATTTTTATGTCTCCTCATCTGAAAGACAGCTGTTCGAGCAGCAGGGCGACTCCTAGCACTGGGCAGTTGCTGGGCACAGCCTGGGAGAAGAGCCACCTACTGAGCCCGCGCTACCACTTCACCAAGCACTGGAGTGGGAACCAGCCTCAGCCCAGCTGCTAATGGACTCCGCAGAACGCACGCCCCGGTCGGGAATGGCCGTGTCCCCGGGATGAAGCGCCTCCACTGTTGTCTGACTGCAGTTGAAAATCTGTTTCCAAAGAAAAAAGGAGCTGTGCTGAAAGTCCCCATGCAACACTCAGCCTAGCATTTGAGCTTTCCAAATAAACCGCTGTGCATCCCCCCTTGGGTGCATCTGCCCTTTCCTACAAGAAAGGCTCCCATTTTTCTTAAAGCAGGGACTGAGCTAGGTGCGGGGGAGCAGGGGCGCTTGGCCTGCGGGCAGCCTTCCTACGGCAATTCGGTCCAGCATGTGCATGTGCTCGGGGACCGACGACAGCTGGGTCGCGTTTAGCAGCAGTTTATCACCGGGTATCTCTAGTGGAAGGAAGGCAAGCGCAAGGGAGGAAGGGGGACTCAGAGCTCAGAGAAAAGTGAAACAGATGATTAAGGGAAAAAAGATGGCAGATGAAACTAAAAATAGGCCTTTTGGCAGTTGTAAAGGAAATTCGTTTGACAGGGGGCTGTTTCTTTCATCGAGAGTGGTTTGTTGTGTAACAGATGATACTGGCACCAGCTCTCCTTATCTGTGCTGTCAGTTTAACTGACAAAAAGGAGCTTGCTTTAGCATTGCAGGAGTTATAATGAGCTTTAAACATGTGTTTGTTTTCAAGGAGGCTTAGTTCAAAGAGCTGCCCCACGACTGAAGGGGTGAGAGACCTCAGCACATGCTCTGTCAAAACAATTTATTCCAGAAGTATTTCCTAAACTTCTGGATCTTTATCAAGTAGGCTAGGGGAGGTTATGCCTCCTGTTTTCTGTGCCCCCCCACCTCGTCCCACCTTAGACTTGCCCAAGGAAGACCTTCAACTCTATGCCGCACAGCATAGCATCTGGCAAAGTAGGCTGTCACCTCTGAAAGCTCACATCTTTCTGAACAAGATCATTTCTGGTGCCACCCTCCCCTCCCTTGTGCTGTACAACAGAAAACTCAATGCCCGCAAGTTTTGCAGTGCACACGCAGAAGGACACCACTCTGCTTTCCATCCCTTGGGAAGGTTATGTGAAACATATAGAGAACCTTAAATGCAGCGTCTTTCCAGGCCCAAGTGAAAGTGAAATGAAAATCGTCAAAGCTGCTTTATATTTTGGTGAGCGCATTTATTTCTTTCCCCCATCCCCAAAAGATGCAATCCCTAGATCAGAGAGTTCAGGTGAAGGATACAAAACCATTTACTCCCTTAAGTCAGACACAGAGGGGACAAGAAGCAAAGCTTAGGCTTTGAAAGACCTTATCTTGACTTTCCCTTCTTCCAAAGAAATGGGATAAAGTTACTGTACTGAAAGACCGGTCATCAACTCCTGCCCTCCTGCAGGTGACTGATGCAGGATCATTGTGAATTTCACTAACAGATTATCCCATAGCCAACACGCCTGCACTGCGTTTTCCTCTCAAGTCTTCAGAGTTCCTGCTGAATAGAAAGAACCAGCGCCTGAACCCTTCTCTCTTTCTTTCTTCCTTCTCCTTCTCAATAATATTACACTTAACATGATGGAGTTGGGTTTTTTTTTCTATCTTTGGATCAAAGCAGCCCGAGATGGTTGAACTGGAGGGGGAGGGAAAAGACTGGCTTGTAATCATTCATGACCATGATTTATTTTAGCAAGTCCTGCTTTATTTAGTATCTAGAGTGAGAAGTATACGGTGAACCATATGGCTGAGCTGAACCTTATGGCTTTAAATATATCCAACCATTGCATGCCAGATAGCTATTCAATTATATAAAGGTTCCTATAGATCTGCTTCATTCACTGCATCCCTGTCATGTTCACTGAAGCCTTAGCTATGACTTCCAGTATGTCACATTTGCTTTTGTAGAGTACATCTCACAAAGATCTTTCAAAGTTCATTGGAGCAAGCCAAAAAACAACCCAAACAGCCTATTACAAGAACGAGAACTAGCCGTTAACATTGAGAATAGCAGTTAACATTGCTATTTTCTTACCTGCCGTATCTTACGAATGGCTTCTACACACATAAGTATTAATAACAAGCTGGTTTACGTTGACTACACAATATATCACATTCAAATATTATTTGTTTCCAGAGGAAAGTCTGAAGACAAGCTCACAAGTGGAAAGTAAGACTTTATATAGGGCAGAACTAACTTCTGTCCCAGAAGACAACAATTCAGGAACCTGTTCCTACGTACAGTCTCTAAAGATATTGCCTGTACCAGTCTCTTGCTTGTTGGAATAAATCACAGCATTCAGAAAATGAAAGGGCATGATACTTAAGGTAATGGTATTTCTGTGTTGTCCCTTGAATATCCAGGCTGAACAACATTAACATGGCACAGGCCTACTCTTTTTGCTTCGGTAAGCAACATTAAAAAGTTTTCAAAATTGCAGAGTGGCTTGCTTTTTAAAAGTGTTGGAATATTGGCAGCTAGCAGGCAATTCTCCTTCCCTCCCACCAGAGAACAGTAAATTTGCTGAAAAATTCCATTTTGATAATCCAAAATTATCTGTATAGTCACTGAAACTCACTGAATATTTTTGATTGGAAAACCATTTTAATAGCTTCATGATGAGAGAACTCACAGACATGATACGAGACAAATCAAGCTCCCTTTCATTTTTCAACCTTGGAGGAAATCCTTCTCTCCCACATCCCCAGGTCTTATCACAAGTCTTTATGCTGGAATAAGCAGCTCTGTCTCTATCTATCAGTGATATTGTTGCACTGAAGCAGAACCTCCCAAGTGAGTGCTTTAAATCAGAGACTGGACAACTGTTTTCATTCTCCAATAGTTTATGCAAAGTGAAATAGTCCCAGCTCAAAGGTTGAGAAAGACCCATTTCAGATTATACTGTAGGCTGAAGTTGAAAACACCCATCTGCAAGGAAGAAGACTTAAATTCCAATCTGTGCCTGGCTTAAACACAGAACTAACAGGTAAAAAGGGAATGCTACCATGATATCACTGTCTCCCAGCAGTGTATGAATCTTGTCATTCATTTCCTTTGCTTTTCTTACACATGCCGAAAATAAATTATTTGTTTAGGGTTAATTGGAACGGTTGGTGTCATATGAAATTAATTCCACATCCCTCCCCACAAGTTTTTGTTTCAGTGAGAAAAAACATTGATTTTTAAATGTAGAGTTTTGGTTCAATTGCTAAACCAGGAAAAAAAAAATCTAGTATGCACTCAGCCCTATGGACAGCACAGCTACAACCACAAACATATGGTATGATTCTTGATATATGGTATGATTCTTGATATATGGTATGATTCTTGATACTAGAAGTGACAAGACTGACTGAAGTGCTCAGATTTGCATTCAAGTTAAAAGTACAAGTGCTGAACGTGCATGAAAGAGCAGAAGAGTTATGAAAAAAGTTAACTGAAATAGGTAAAATTATAAAGCATTCAACACACAAAGATGTGCTTTGCACTGTAGCATGCCCCCCCCCCCCCCCACCGCCTCCACCCAACAGACACACACCTGCCATTAGCTATAAAGACCACAGGATGCCACTGTTGCATTTCTTTTCCAGGAGGTCAAGACAAATTGAGAAAAAAAAGCCAAAACCCTGTTCCTATGAATTAACTTGTGGTTTTTTTTCCCCACTAAGTGAGTCAGTGTTGCAGCTCCAGATGACACCCAATGCAAACAGATTGGTGCATCACAGTGTAACATGTCACAGAAAGAAATAAAATATTTGGGTACCTTTTGGACTAAATGTGACTCCCATAATAGGCACTGAAGTCAAAAGGAGTCTTATCCATCCATTCTCCTGGGTGTTGGCCATGGCCATATCGTTGAAGATGCAAACAAACAACAAATATCTTCTATTGTTGTTTTTTACCCGTTTCCAGGAGACAGAAGCGGAAGAGAGAGGAGATAAAAAGGAGAATGAAAGCACACTGATGTGGAATTAAATCTTTTAAAGCAGAGAGCATCTAAGAACACTATAAACCATTAAAAATCCATATATTGTCCTAATATAAAAACTTTTTAATGTAAATATCTGGAATGTAATGTGTTCACACCAAGGAGTGGGGGGAGGGAGGAAAGAGGAGAAGGAGTATGTGTAACTATGAATGGAAAGAGTTGCCCATCAGATACTTTCTCTATCAATCTGACGTCTAGGTGATGAACAACAATTTGGAGCACACTCACTTTCGAATCCTAGACCCTAATACTTCAATAAATAAGAAAATGAAGGGAATTCCAGGGCACTCACCTGAGAGAAGCTTATTCCCGTAGATCTAGGACAAAATCAGACTCCAAAGATTCATGCTGTTTCTAGAGATCTTTGAGTACGTGTAAAAATGCTAAATTCTACGTTAAGCTTTATTTTGAAGTGCTCGAGTTAAATATAAGCATTAAATTATGAGACTCCAAATATGGCACCATCACTATCTCATTTCAAGAGGTAATCCTTCTGGAGCAAGAAATAAGGTCTTCCAACACAGCTACAAGGATGAAATCCCAGCAAAGTATGGGTAAAAAATATTTAAATGATTTTTTTTAATGCTGGCACTTGCAGCTTTCAAGTAGAGCATTTCATTATGCACTGTCACTGTTGAAAGGAAAAACGCATGCTTTTGGCCTAGAAAGACTGTGTTTTAAGATGAAGGAAAAAAACAGAAGCAAGAATAACTGAAAATGGCTCAATACCTGCTAGCTAGTCAAGAATGACAGCTCTGAGGAAAGGTTAGCATGACACTGGAATCGCTGCTGTGATGAAAAACTTTAGGTCAGAGGTGAGGCTCCAAACATAAGGCTGAGTTAGTGTATATTAAAGGGAGCAGGATTTATGTTTCTAAACAAGCTAACCCCCTAAATCCCACTGACATTAATAACCCATGGAAAGCATTCTTTGGTTTTTCTTGAACCAGGGTATGGTTTTTAAATGATAGTTCAGAGCCAGACAGGTTTTCACTAGACATTGAGAAGGATGAAGTTTCGGAAAATAGGTAACCAGGGGGAAAAAACTGTCTAAAGATGATTTTATTGCTTTTAGGATGAGTGAATGTGACACTGCAAACTAAAGATACAGCATTAACATAAACTTCTCATGGTTGCTTATATTTCCTTAGCTGAAAATATATAGAGTATAATCATATTCTCTTTTCACGAGGATAGGAAATGTTGGCTGAGACATACCAGGTATTAAGTTCCAAAGCTCAATTTATCCCTTACTCTGAAGCCCGGGGATTTCAAAATTGGTGTTAAAAAAGAAAGAAATGTAAAAAGCACCTGCAACCTAGATTCATTCTGCTAATTCTCTTTGGTAGTTGTTTATATGTAAAAATAACTTGTATTCCGGTAATAAGAAGCAAGAGGAAATAAACAGTTTCCGATGTTAACAGGAGTCGTGTTGACCTTTGGAAATCAGCATTCTGATCATGGGACAGTGGGGGCTTGCTGGATGGATGGAGCAGTCTTTTCATGTAGCTCCCGATAGAGGATTGGTACAAAATACCCCCCTTATAGAGGATTTTTAACCTCATTAGCGTAGACTTTCATGTGCCTGCATCGCACTGGTATAGGACACTAAATGGGACCGAGGTTAGTTATCTGAACAGGCTGAAAGAGGTCATGTCCCTTTTTGCACCAATAATCCCCATTCAACCTGAGCAGTTGGTCAAAATTCAGGGTCCCGAGAATTGCTCTTGTAGGAGAAATATCCCGCGTTGGAATCAGGTGTTACTTTCATGCAACCCTATTTATTTACTTATATAACATACACAGTCCTTGCCCTGCTCCCTCCTGGCCCCCAACCATAGTAGAAACCAAACAACAGGAGTCCCTTTGTTCATTGATCCAAGCTTCCTTCAGCTATCACCGTCCCCAAACAGCTTTCTTTCAAGGCTTTCCCCTTTCAGGAACACATTCCCAGTATTTGTTATGGTTGTCTCTTCCTGTCCAGCATCTGTTTTGGTGAAACTTTTCCCTGCTTGTCTCTCACACACACAGCTCTAGCAGTTAATTCCCCTGCATCTGCCCTTACTGTGTTACTATGCATAGGCCCCATGGTTCAGCCTCTACTCCAGCCTTTCCACATGCTTTGTTTTGGGTGGTGCATCTATAAACTCACCTATCTAGTTACACAAAACAGTTGGATTACTTTCTACACTTACCCTGGAGAAAAGGCATCTACTACCTTTACCCCAATTCACAACACATCTCTCTTTGGGCCTTTGGTTTTTGGGGCCTCAAATGGTAAAAAGTCAGGACTTCTTCAATGTTTCAGCTGTGAAGGACCTTGCCTGTGTGATGGGGAAAAACCGGTGGCTGGGTCTAAATGGCCAGCCCGCCTCAAACCAAACCGGGTAATTTCAGTCTGGCACTCCTGAAGCATTGGGGACCTCTGGTCTAGAACAGCTGCTGCTTCCACAGCCTCCTGATTTCTTATTAGGTACTCTTCTTTTCAATACACAGTCCATGATATCGGCAGAAGTGGACTACCAGAGTGCCGCACATCCCAGCAATGCGTTCCATCAGATTCCCATGAAATACTGCTGCATAGTCTTTGCCCCTGTCTTTGGAAGACCCTTCTTTGCAACACAAGCATCATGTTTCCTGCACCAAGAAAGCATCTGCATGGGGCACGGGGATGTGATCAAGTACCTCAGCATAATTAACATTGGTTTTGAATTCCAGTGTATTTTAAACTGGGATAACAAAAAGCTCAGCAGGTTATTTGCTAGGAAGCTTAAAATATATACTATTAATGGGAATCAACATTGCATGGTAAGAGACCAGAAAGCAACCTGCTTGACCTGAGCAATCTGTTATGCCTGGATAAAGTATGGCCAAACTACACCTAAACTGGTATAATTTACACCAATGGAGTTTTACACTCCTGATTCATTTAGAGCATTGGTTCCCAACCTCAGGGCATGACCCAAATCAGGGTCATGGGGGGTCCTCAGGAGGGTTGCAACGAGCCCGCACAAACACGCACGTGCGCGCATATGGCCCAGAAGCAGCGAGCAGGCGGGTGGGGCAGAGCCACCGCACACAAAGGGGGCAATGGTGGCTCCCCTGCCCCCAAGCCACTGCCACCACTGTGCTGCACTCCCAGCAGCCCCTGCAGTCCCAGGTTAGGAGGGCTTGTTTGTGGCCAATTTAGGGTCACAGAAAAAAAAAGTTGGGAACCACTGATTTAGAGGTAATTCTGCACTGATTGATCAAAATACCCCCACTTAACTGGGCAACATTATCTGGCCGCTGTATTCCACACTGGCAAATGAGTTATCTATCCACCATTTTGAACAACAGCACAGGATGTCCAGCAGTTTTAACCTTTTATTTAAATTTTTCTAGAAAAATATATTGGTACTTTAAAATATATAACTTCAAAAATGTTATTTGGATCCACAGAAGAGAGAATTCTTCATACCCGTAACCCATCTTTTTTAGTTTCCATTGTGTATATTCATAGATATTAGGGTTGGAAGGGACCTCAACAGATCATTGAGGCTAACCCCCCTGCCCTAGGCAGGAAAGAGTGCTGGGGTCAGATGCCTGTCTAGCCTTCCCTGGCCCCAGCCCCAGCCCCAGCCCCAGCCCCCAGAGAGGCTCCTCCAGGGGTGCAGGGGACTTCCTCCTGATTTCTGCAGAGGCGGAGGTGGCAGAGGATGCTGCCACTGTGCCTCAAGTCCTGCTGCAGCTGGCCATGTGTGAGCACGGCTCAGCTCAGCAACAGGGATTCACGTGGGGGCGGCCCCTGCCCAGCCAAGTCTGGGAAGATCTGGTCGTCCAGGGCTGTATGAGGGGTGCTCCCACCACTGGGCATAGCCCGGCAGAGGCCCTGGGGGCCCATGCTCCTCCTACCTGTACTTGAGGCACAGCAGGCAGCCAGCAGCATCAGCCACCTTGTCCTGAGCCCAGGTGGGGAGGCACGGGCTCCTGCCAGGCTGCATCCAGAAACAGGAGCCTTCCCCCCACCCCATGTGGGGTGACTTCCAGACCAGGCTGGGTTGGGATCCAAAGCCATGTTCCTTTGGCTACCAGTTTGGTGCTGCCATGGCACAGAAGTGAGATCAGGCCCCAGCTCACCTGGGTCTGGGACACCCCACAGTCCAGGAGCACGTGGGGCAGGGTAGGGAGCAAGGTGGGGGGAGGGGTGCACGGTAGATAATGGGGCTTAAACTTTAGTTCCAAAAAAGTGATCTTCACCATAAAAAGGTTGGACACCACTGATTTAAGTGGACTAGAATCACGGGTTTGAAGGGTACAAAACTTAAACCCAGCATTTCCAAAGTCCTGTTCACACAGTGGATCAAGAACTTCTATGATAATGCCAAGAAATTACATCAAAAAAAGGATAACACCCTAATTTATTTCCTTCTGGACTTGCACCATTATTTATTCTCACATAGTAGCCTTTAAACCCCCCTTCTTCTACACTTCTTTTTTGTTGCTTCTACTGTTCCTGAAGAAGATCCTGAACCTCTTATCATTCCACTGTCTTCATATGTTCTGTATTCCTCTGACTTCAAATTACAGCATTACTTTCACTAAATGCTAAACAACAACAAAATCAAACAAAAAAGCCCAGATAAGTTTAAACTCAACAGACTTGGAATTTGTTTTCTTTATTTGCTTTTTACTACTGAAGCTTTTAGGTTAGGGAGAGATATACAAAAAGCCAAAGCCTGAATTGATTCAATCTTTACAGGTTAGTCTCACCTGCCTAGATTGAACCAATTTGCAAGTAAATAGACATTTCTTTTGACTCATGAAATGTAGGCACATGCCTGCAGTGGCTCAGGCCAGAAGCCGGAGGGCACTAGAGCATGCCTTCAGCTGCATGGAAGCTATGCTGGGGGAACAGAGCATACCCAGGCCAGGGCAGGCCTGAGGATGATTGGGGAGGGGTTAAAACCCCCAGCAGGTACCCCAGCCAGGGTGTGCCCGGAAGGGCAAGGGGAAACCAGCCCTTGCCAGTAGGGGTGTGCAAAGAGGGCCATATTCGATTTGGATTTGGCCTGATTTGGGGGACAGTCATTCTATTTGTTGATTCAGATCACTGTCCCGATTCGATACGGCCAAATCCAAATCTGAAGATTCGATTCTGATTCAGAGAATCAGTAATTTGGCCATAGACACAGCTTTAAATGTTTTTTCTACATACATCAGGGTACCAGGTGTAGCTTGTGAACTTTGAGACAGTGGGGTGGATGGAGAGTCCCACAGGAGCGTGGGAAGGCCCCCCCCACGTGCTCAGTGGTGGACCCAGAAGTGTGTGGGGGCACAGACCCTGTGCCTCCCCAGTTTGGAGATCAGCTGTGGGAGGACCCCGGGTATTTCACCAGTTACCGAGCTGGGGTGGGGCAGACCCGGAAGTGGACTGGACATGCTTCTGGTCCACTTCTGGGTCTGCTGTCGTGCGTGCTGGGGACACCCCTGTGCTCCCATGCAATGCTCCATCCACCCCACTGTCTCAGCATTCACAAGCTGCCTGGTAGCATGAGGTACGAAGAAAAAACGTATAAAGCTGTATCCATGTCTGAATCATCAAATCTCTCCGACTCGATTCAGAGGGTTCCAATTCAATTCAGAGATGAAAGGATCTCCTGATTCAATTTGGAATTGGAGATTCAGCCACTAAATCAGGCCAAATCTCTGCTGAATTGAATCAGCAACCAACGTTTCACACAGGCCTATCTGCCAGACATTTCCCACTCCTGCACTCACAGCTCCAGTGGCAGGGACATGGTCAACCCCCACTGTAGTGTGAAGCAAATGGAGATGGTGGTTTAATTCCCCCCTCTGTCCTCTGTCCCACCAACATGGGTCCCAGCCAGGTAGAGGCGCAACAGCCTTTGCCAGGCATTTCGCCACTCATTGCTCCAGCAGCAGAGGCATCATCAGCCCTGGCAACGGTGGGAAGCAAATGGAGATGGGGGTTTAATTCCCCCCTGCATCCCCTGTCCCAGTCACATGGACCCCAGCCGGGGTCTGCCTGTCTGGGCTGCAGCAGCCTGCACCAGGGTCCCTTCTCCCACTGCAGCAAGGGTGCGGTCACAGCCAGGCGCCAGCTGGCATGGCCACCTGAGGTGAAAGAGGCAGGGAGGAGATGCCAGCTCAGGTCTGCCTGGCAAGGGCAGAGCAGCCCATCAGGCATTTCTTCCCCGCATCGCCGCTGAAGCAACAGTGGGCATGGCTAGCCCCAGCACTAGCCTCAAGTGAACTGGTCAGGGAGCGGGTTTAATTCTCCCCTCCATCCCTGCCCCACTGGCATGGACCCAAGCCTGGTACTCCCCTCACTGCCGCAGCAGCAGCAGAGGTATGGCCAGACTCCAGCTGGCAAAGCCCCCTGAGGCAAAGGGAGCAGGGAGTGGGTTTGTTCCCCCTCCTTCTCCTCTTCCTCCTGGGGAATTGCAACTGGGTTCTGCTAGTCCTGACTGCCTCCTCCATCAATCACTTCTTGCACAGGGTGTGCGGCAGAATAAGTCCCCTCCCTGTCCCTTTTGACAGATGCCAGAGGGAGGGGGATAATCAACCCCCTCGCTGCCTTCCTTGCCTAAGGGGGCCATGGTAGCTGGCCTCCAGCCACACCTTGCCCCTGCTCCAAGAGGGGCAAGGGGAGAGGGACTCTGATGGGGCAGCAGCCCCTGCGATGGTGTCCTAGGAGCACAAGCCTCTTCCCGGCGGAGGGGCTGTGCAGTAGGCAGGAGCGGGGTGGGCAGAGCTGCTGCAGACTGCACAGGGCACAGCTCAGGCAGGGCTGCAAAGCATGCTGGGATGCTGCAGGACTCTGGTTTAACTTAAACCTTAGGGTTTATAGTGATTAAAAGAGGAAGGCCTTTTTTATGATCGCTGAAAGCTGAGTGACATAGTTGTACAGTTCCAGGAGGCAGGTCTATCAGAAAAGACACCAAATATTGTGAGATGATAACAGTCACAGGGGTTGGCAGCACCAAGTTTCTGAGGCTGTTTGTCTCCCTCTCTTTTCCACTAGTGTTTCACTTTTCTCTCTTACGACCCCAGGACAGACCTGATGCCACAGGCTGGTGGCAGGTCCCCATCTCACACGCTTGATTGTTTACACACAAATCAAACAGGATTTACGGTGCTGGCTCTACCAGACTTCTCTCTGTCCTGGGTCTTCATTAGTACCTCACTTATCTCTCTCTTCCTTCCTCATACGCTCTGTCTCACTGCTTTCTTCCATTCAATCTTTCTTTTCTTTATTTGCTTAAGCTAATAAATGGTGGCTAGTAGTTTATAGTATCTGATGAAGCGGGCAGGGAGGAGACTAATGCACGACAGAGGAACTGGATCTGCACTGAAATGTCAGGAGCTGTTGCTGGAAGCAGGCAGGTGTGACGTACAAAAAGCTTATGTCTCTCTCTGACTGTTGTAGTCTAACAGGCTCCACCCTGCCCTGCTTTCTGCCTGGCTTGTGCCCTATAAGCGCGTAACTGATTGTCTCATTTGCCTCTTCCCCGATTCTGCTGAGAACCAAATAGAATACTGTTTAAAAGTGTCTAGTTGTTTTTCCAGTCGCAGAGAAGAGTTGGAAATCAGCTATGAACAACTATTAAATCTGCTATATTACTCCCTACACCTCAAAACTAGGTGAGCTACTGCTGGCAAAACAACACAAGTACCATCAAGCAATTATAAATACATAGTGAAGTACAGCTCCAAAACCCCTGTATATGTAACTTAGATATTTGTCAATTCCTCGGGTCAGATATTTACTTTCTAATGACTATGCTACTGTGCATCACATGGTTTGAATGAGGCTGTACTTCTGATTTCTATCAATAATTAACAGCGTCCCTTTGGTTCCCCCCTCCTCTTTAGCATACCTGTGAGGTAGGTAGCCATGTTCGTGTGAAGTTGGGCAGAAGGCTGGTACTTGATGGCATTTGTGTTCCTTTTATCCACCCAGCCAGCACGTTTGCCCCAGCAGCGGGCACTCCAGCCCACCTCTCCCTGTCACACATTTCAGTGGCTTCAGGGGTTACATTGCTCCTAAATGAGCCAGCCTGAGGAATCAAAGCCATTCAAAGCTCAACTCGGCTGAGTGGCAAAAGCTGCAGTCTGTGAAGGGAGCAGAGAATTGGTAGGAGGGGCAGTAACCTGTCCTTCACCTGAGAGACTCATCCCTCCCCCTGCCTGGCACACACAAGGAAATGCAGCTCAGCTCTCACCGGAGTGAGACACAGGAACAGCCAAGAAGAAAACTTGGCCTGTTCAACTTGAGCCTCAGCCGAATCAACTCAGAGGCCTCGGGTTGCTACTTTTGGACAAGTGAGGAGCTTTAAACACTCTTAAAGAGGGGTGAAAGGGAGGATTGCATGTGGGGAGGAGGGTTAGGGAAAGGGCATGGGCTTGGTTCTGGATTTGGTAAGGGGAGGAGAATGTATATGACGGCGAGCTGGGATCATAGATTTTCGAGGGGTACTGCATGCCAGGGGGTTTGCATTTGGGGAAAGAAAGAGAAGGGGAAGGAGACTCTCTCATGACACAGGGGCTGGGGCTGCATTGAAATTTCTGGTCTGTTGTTGGAAGCCGGTGGGTGTGACATGGAAAGGCCTTCGCCCTTGCTTTGCGCCTCAGACAGCCTGGATTCCTAGAGAAACAAGACAAAGGAGAAAAAGATTCTCCACTGCTGGACAAACGCAGCAGTTTGCAACTTCCCCTAGGCATATAAGCAAGTGCGTGTGATAATTATTCTAGTTGCCTGAGAAAACTCGGGGAATTTACAGGACTTGACCAATGTCAAAAAATCCAAAAGTGACAAAGCTGTAATTTCCTTTGTTACCATGGATTACCATACAGCATATTTTTCCTCAAAACACAACGTGTTTTCTGAGCACGGGTACCTGCAAGTCAGCTCACTGTCCGACTACTTTTTTTTTTTTTTTTGCTACAATAATCCTTTTCATAGCTGAGGGACTTGGATTTTGGTGATATTTTTCATTAGGCCAGCTGTACAGGTGAGAGAGCTGTTAGACAAGCTTTGGGGCATCAAGTACCAATGTATGAGCTGAATTTTGGGGAAAAAAAAAAATTTTGTCACTTGTTTCATGTACAGGGAAATACTTTTTTAATACAGGAAATTCCACAAACTTCCCTCTTTGAACTCAACCTCCATCTCCTGTTGTCCCCAAGAGAACTGAAACTCAAGACTGCCCTTAAGAAAGGCAGAGCCTATGTCTTTCAAAATACCTCCTGCCTTCCATTGGCACTGCATTCAAGCTGCCATGGAGGAAAAAGAGGTTTCTCTACATGGTCAGGGGTGTCAAATTCACCCCATACCCTGAGCCATATCCAGGCTATGCAGCTTCTCATGGGCTGGAGCTACAGATGGCAGGGAGGAGGTAGATGTGGTATGGCTAGCAGATGCAGCCAGTGGTTGGGTCCAGTGTTGGAGGCAGGAGGTCTAGTGCAACTGGTTCAGCACAGTGCTGCCGCCCCGGCCACTGATGGCCATGCCCGACAGGGTCCTATACCCCATGTTCTGCACCAGACCCTGCCCCTAGCTGCCTGGGGAGTCCCAGAGGGAACAGCTCTGTCATTCAGATCCGGCCTGTTGGTCGTTCACATAATGTTCCTGATTGAAGGCATTAATCTTACCATTCGGTTTCTAAGTTTGTTCTGGGGAATACTTACACGTCTATAATACTGTTCTGTAAAACAGTGGTTCTCAACCTTTTTTGTATCAGGACCTATTTGTAAACATTGAGGGCCAGTCCCGACCCACAGCCACCTGGCCCTGCTGGTGCCTCTCACTCCCAAGCCACAGGGTCCTGCCCCCCTGGACCATGCTGGTGCCCCTCACTCACAACCCGCAGCCATGTACCCCTGGCAGCCCTGCTGGAGGGGGCCCCCAGCTGCCCATCCTGCTCAGGCTGGAGTGCAGTGGCTGCAGTGGCTTCGGCTCATGTGAGTGACAGTGGAGTGAGTCCAGTCCTGGCATGGAAGAGGAGGGGAGGCCTGTGGCACCCCCTGTCCTGGACTGGGGTTCCCATGCTGCACAGCCCCACCTACCCCTAGGCAGGGTTTCCTGGCCGCCCATCCTCTGCAAGTATGGGCGCTGGACCCTGTGCTGCTAGCTCAGCTAGGCAGCTCCCCGCTATCGCTGAAGGATCCCATCCCCCTGCCCCCTTCCCCTGCTGGAGGGGCAGACACCTCCCCCCATTCCCTCTTGCCCTGATCCAGCCCTGGTGCTCAGCCACCTTCCCCCAGTGCCGACAGGCACCCTCCCACACACACACCCATCCTCCTCCACACCCATACCGACACCCAGACAGTCCCCAAGCCCTGACCCTCCAACCCCCATACACTTGCCTGCATCCAGGTGCTAAGGCTGTTCCCACAACCCTGCCTGGCTGCATGCCAGCCACATACATGTGCATGAGCAGAGGCATGTGCACCCTCTGCCTCCAGTTGCCCCAAGCAGCTCCTTGCAGACTGAAATGCTGCCAGCCTGCAAGGGGAAACCCACGCTTTCCCACATTTTTCTGGGACTTGCTTGCAACCCTTTGAAATATTCTTATGACCCACTTTTGGGTCACGACCCATGGGTTGAGCAAGACTGCTCTAAATTACTGGGGCAGGTAGCCTCAAATTTAGCTATATCTTAAACTAGAGCCTTGTTGCACAGGATGTGTTTTATCTGAGAGCATAGAATGGATTACTGTGCTACATTAAAGGTGAGAACGTGTTCTGAGCAGTTGCATGGTAATGCCAACTACAATCTCAGCCTGCTCTGGACAGGGCTGGAGCTGGCTGTGCCCCCCTCGCCCTCCTCTCAGAAACTGATCCTGGCACTAGGTGCTGCAGCGCACACATTTGCCCAAGAATACACGCAGCCCCTGTGCCGTCCCCACCACGTGCCAGCACAGCCCAGCCCGGGAACACCTGCCCTTAGCACACTGAGGCGAGTCAGCTTTGCTGTGGGCCAAGGAGAGGATAGCATTCCTGCTGCTGGATCCTCAGGGTGAGACGGGTTTCCTGGCAGTCTTCAACCCCCTGCACCTCACTGGAATCTGGAACTCATATTATCTCCGTAGAGCACTCCAATGATAGCCAAACACATGTTACTTAATACGATCTGGAGATAGTCCTCCCGGGAAAAGTCATAACTTTGCTACCATACGATCTCACTTAGCACATGTTTTACTGCTTGAACACATGGATGCTTGTATTTTAAGTGCATTTAACACGTCCTAAATGTAATGTGTGATATGACCCATCGTTCTTCTCTGGAAACAGAACATTGTTAGAAGTTTGACTGTGCTCTGGACTGTAAGGCTCCCCTGGCTTTGATCTGTGCTTTCTCCTAAGAACATACTAGAATAAAAGGCCAATTCTTCCTTCAGATTTACATGGCTCGCACGTAAGCCAGTGGAAGCTGCACATGCACACCACACAATGCAGACCTAAGTAGGTGGGTGAAAATTTCCTATGCTTGTTGTCTGATACAAAAAGACAGCACTGTAAGAGTCTTGATTTACTCTTTATAGAGAAGTACAGAAGGGTATTATACACTGTCCCTGTAATCAGGTTAGGAGAGAAAAAACAGCCTGTGAAAACAGCTCAAGTGCTGAGTCACAGAACGGTCAAGTTTCCCAGTTAATGGAAAAATTAAAAAAACCCCCCACACTTGTCCCTCTCTCTAAAGTAGTCACTTTGTTAGTAGATTGAGGACTCTGCTTCTTTCTGTTCCCCAACAACAAAAGCTTTGCTCCACAGTCACCTTTAGTGAATCTTACCCAACATGAGAGCAATTATGTTGTGCAAATGGTGGTCAATAAATAACTTAAATTTGAACTGTGAACTGAATCAGTGTTATGTCTCTTGCTCAGGAGATTATTTCAGCCAAAAAGAATACATGTAAGAGCCAAGATGTCTCAAACAGACAGACTTCACCGAGATAAACCATACCGATACCACGAGAGCCATGGTTATGACAGGTACACCACAGACAGAAGGACTAAAGAACCATACTCATCCCATGGAAGGTATGTTTTGCATCTGTAAAGGAAATATTATCTGGATTTTTATGCTCAGATTGCAATGTCAGGAAAAGCACATTCAGCCTTTAAAATGCAGAACAAACATGGCATGTTCAGAATTGAGAAGTTACTTTGTGATTAGAAGTTGTAAAGTATGTAATTAAGTGCAAGTGTTCTTCCTACTAGATTCTTGAGTCACAGTGGGCTGGCAGACAGGGAAAGCTGAAATAGATGCATGGGAGTAGCTGATTTTTATGCCCAGAGCTGTATCATATGCAAAGAGGAATAGTGGTCATGTGACTTAGTCACATTTTCCTAGGATGTATTGTCATGTGGTTGTGCAGAATGGGGAGGGCCTGTCTACTAGGGCTGTGCGAAATTTTGATGAATGATTTTTTTCAAAGCTGCTTCAAGCTCAAAACACAATCAAAACAAAGTGAAAGGCTTTGAAACAGCTTCAGAAAGAAGCAAGGGCACTTGAAATGTTTCAAAAGTTTCAAAATGTTCTGAGTTTTGAAGCTGGGCTTGTTTGCAGCTAAACAGAAACTTAGAAGAGGGGGGAAAGGACTGCTCTGATATGGACATCTAGCTCCCAGTTCAATTCCCCAGTTCTCTGATCACTTTCCCAGCTCTTCCCAGGGGGTGCAGGCTGCTGATCTGCATGCAGGGTTTCAGCAGGCTGCTGCAGTGATGTCACTGGCCCCAGCCTGCTGAAACCCAGTGCACAGATCCAGAGGCCCGTGCCCTGCAGGAAGAACTGGGGGAATGATCAGAGAGCTGGATAATCGAACCAGAGGCTGGGGGAATGTTTAGGTTCCTGAACATTCCCCAGTTCAATTCTCCAGCTCCCCAATCATTCCCCTACCTCTCTGATAGCTTCCCCCAGCTCTTCCTGGGGGTGGGGGTCCAGGCCCCTGGATGATGCAGGATGAGAGCAGACTGACACTGCCAGCTGGGGATAGTGGTGGCTCTCAGGCTATTCCCCCAGCTGGCAGCATGAAAGCGCATGTGCAGATCACAGGGTTGCGCACCCTAGGAGGAGCTGGAGGAATAATCAGAGAGCTGGGAAATCGAACCGGGAGCTCTGGCTAACACATGAAGCCACCCCAGCTCCAGGACAGCACACAATGCCCTGCCAAGCCACGCTGCACCTGCACCATGGGGCAGCTGCCAAGTGGGTGCCAGGCAAGGGGGATGATCCCTGCTGCCCTGCGCTGCATGGGGAGGGTCTGCCACCAGCCCTTAGAGGCCCCAATCACTGCTGCCAGAGCCCATGAGTGCAGGGTTTTATTTTTTAAAGCTCTGCACTCACTGAATGCAGAGAATGCAGGTGATGGCATGCTGCTGCTGTCTAGGGCAAACACCAGTGCCTGAGTCTGCCAGGGAAGCCCTTGCCGAGAAGAACCCAGTGCTAGCGCGCTGGCCCCAGCTGGCAGCGGCAGCCTGCTGTCATCCTGCGTGCAGATCCAGGGGTCCATGCTGTGGGGCTGTGCCAGACTCCTCCCGGGGGCAGCAGGCCCCCAGATCTATGTGTGGAATGATAGCAGGCTGCCGCTGCCAACAAGTGATATGAGTTTTGCTTGGAATAGTCTGAGGTGCAGTTTCACAAAACTTTTTGCACCTATCTCCTTGAACCTAGGCAGGCTTCATGCCCTCAGAAGGCATGAAATTCCTGTAATTTTCATCTAAATCAGGCAAGCAATGGAAAAGTTATAGTTTTTTATGTGATTCCCCATTATAACCTATGGGAGAAACGTTGAACCTCATTGAAACAATGAAACACTTTTGATGAAACAAAACAAAACAGTGCTTCAAAACAGCAAAATGAAACACTGCCCCTTCAAAACAACGAAATGGAAGTCAAAACAAAACAGCGCTGTTTCGCACAGCCCTCTCTACTTGCAGAGTTGCATGGATTTAAACGAAAGATGCAATTCATTTGAAGCAAGTGCAAAGGCAGAACAAATGCTTATTTCAAGCTAAACTAAACTAAATTAGAAACAGGTTCAAATTAATCCAGAATAAGAAAGATCATGCCTTTGTACCCACTTATGTAAAGCATTGCTAATTCAATAGCACGGCTTAATTGCCTAGGGCAGGCTGTGTGTTTGAAGAGAGTCCAAGGCCCCTTTCAGTGCAATGGGTGAAGAAATAAATGGAGAGATAAGGTTGGCTTCAGAGAAACTGGCACAAGTTGCAGTCTCTCTTTCAGCCCTTCCTGCCTATCACATACTGGCATAGGACTAGTTTTTTTTTCCTACTATGACTTTAAGTGTGTCTGCACTATAGTCACTGCCCAAACCAACTTTAAACATAAAAGTGTGAGTACTAGTAGCAATTTAGCCATAACATCACCAAACTATCTTGCTATGCCCTTGTGACTGTAGTGTACCTTAAGAATAACAGAGCCAATGAACTCTTAAAACAATAGAACAGGGACAGGGAAATTGATTTAAACAGGTCAAAAGTGACCAGAAAGTTGAAGTGATTCTTAAAATCTGTATTTAACGGGGACAGTAGAGCTTTGAGCCATCAAGACTTAAATATAATGTTAAAGAGTCATGTAGGGAACAGAGGGAAATTTTCTAGCGCCCTGGTCCACATGATGTGAATTCTAGTGCATCAAGCTGCTGAACTTTTTAAAAGTCAAGAAAAACTGGGGAGGAAAGAGATGAAAAGCAAAATGCAGTATCATTTTCAGAAAGAAAAAGAGTAAGATGGTCTTTCTATCACTGAAGCAGCCTAATTTTTACTCTTAGACAAAGGAAGAAAGATTATAAGGGAAATAAACATATAGCTACCTAATGAATAATGGAATCATGAACATATTAAAAGTCTTGCAACAAACTTAACTACTTTTGCTTTAATAGAGTTATCTAAATATTTAAAAAAGACAGCCAGATTTAATATCTGGCACTAAGTGAAGCACCTGCATCAGTTTATCTCAAAATTTACTTTCAACATTAACAACAATTGGCTAGAAACAGAGTGAAAACTGGCTGGAGGACTATAAACAAAGGCCAACAATACATATGGCTGTATCCAGTTTGGGGCCCAGATAAGGGAAATTGCTTGAGGAAAACTGCAGGCATAGTTGATTTTTCAGATCAAAATTATATAAGACACAAGTCTCTGAACAAGCAGGAAATCTAAAAGGAACCATCTCCCCAAAGGACTGGTCAACAATTTTTCTGGCTAAAGTCTAAAGCGTTTTGATAGAAAGTTGGGATTTGAGCTAAAACACATTTTTGCATGAGATTATGTCTGCTTTTAAGTAGAAGGTTCACACATTTTTTGAACAGCTATGAAGCAACTGCCCAGAAGAGTTTTCCATCTATTGACTCCTCTATGAAATCCTATGAAATATGAACTTTCATTTCTACCCAGGAGAACTTTTACAGTCTTTTGTCCAATGCCTGATGAAGGGTGTTAGTGCCCAAAAGCTTGCAATTAAATTTTTGGAGGTTTTTTTTGCAAAAATCTTGTCAGGCTAATAACAGATATGATCTCTACTACAAGTCCTGATCACATTTTGTTGAAAAACTTATACCAAAATACTGAAGACTTTTCAAAACCTTTGATTCAACGTGATGGCACAGTGCCTCAGGGCAGATATAATTAGAGTGCCTAATGGTTCAGTTCCCCTCTAGGTGCTATAATGTCACACCAGACTCCCTCCTTCCATGCACTTTTCCCCAAAACATGCCTATTACATGCCTCTTCCTTTTACTGGAAAGGAAGAGGCATGTAATAGTACTGGTATGTTGCATCATGGGAGATGTAGTCTGGCCATTAGAGACAAATGGGAGCAAAGGTAGCCATAAAAAATTGCTAGAAAAAATACAGCTATCTGGTTAAGATCTTTTTTTCTTATTATTTGGAAAATATATAGCTTGTATTTGTGATGCATCACAAATGTGTTGTGATGCAACATTCCTGGCAAGTAGCTCGATATAACACAGAGAAGCAGCTGCATCAGAAGTATCAAAGGGTTTGCTTTCAAGTTAGCTGAAAAACATATAAATCGCACAGTTTATTTAATTTATGTCACACAGCTGTACAGGACACTTGGGTGGTTGCCCAAGACAGGACAAAGGTCAGAAAATCACAAATGTTTTAGGCAAAAGGGAGCTGTTGGCAACTGCTTCTGCAGATAATGAGTTGGGTCTGGTCTTATTCAACATCTTCATTAAAAATATAAAAATAATCCATTTGGATTCAGACAAGTAAACAAAAGTGTCCTGTGACTACATTGGGTTGATACTTTTGGATTATACTAAATTGGTGGCATTGCAGTAAAACAGAGAAGTGCAAAGGCACCAAATGAGACTGGAAAATAAATTCAGTTGTGGGAAAACCCAGACTAATAAGACTGTTGGATAAGTAACCTCAAGTAGAGCTTTTGAGGGTGAAAGAAGTGTTAAAGTACCACTAAAAGGGCACATCTACACATACTAAAAGTGCAGTA
>JAGPOW010000261.1:122148751-122163324 GCA_030014935.1 Caiman crocodilus
AGACTAATTCTACTATACATTAGTGCATCACGATGAAAGACATATAATGCGCTAATGCACAGTACAATTAATCTACTGTGTATTAGCATCACCTAAAATGTGCTGGTGTTACTGCACAGTAGTGCTGATTATGGTGCATTTAACACCTGTTATTACCACTACTACCTTAATGTGCTGTAATTACAGCACATTAATGCATGTGTAGATGTGCCCAAAGAGTCTTATAAGACAACACCATATAGGACACATTGAGCCACATGATTGGGCCAAAGTGAGCTTACTTTAAGCCATGTGATTGTAGATTGGGAGTGGCCTGGGCATACATTTGCTGGTGCTGGGAGCCAGACTGGGAACCCAATCTAAGAAATGTAGGGCTATCAGGTGTAGGGGAGTTGTCTGTCTGGGATGTGGAAGTGAGGAAGCTAAAAATAGCCGAGTAAGGATTGGTGGGGTAGGAAGAGTGCAGCCTCAGGGCTGGGCAAGCAGCTGGGCTTTCCCAGCCCCAGGGCTGCTTTCTGAACATGTGCAGATGTATGGTAGATCAGGGTAACCTGTTCTCAATCTAACTTAGTTCATCTCCTTAGGTGAACTAATTTAAATTGGGCCAGCCGTTTTTTGCCTGATTTAGCCTCCCCGAATGTCTCCCCAGATCATCACTTAGATCAGCCTAACCCTAGTTAGATGGAGCTAAATGTAACATCTGCACATATCCATTCTGTTTTATCTTAGTTCTTATACCTCCTCCTCATCCCTGCTTTCCACTACTAGGTAAAAGAAACACAACATGTAATATGTGGTTCTTTCTCACTCTTACCTGGGGAAGAGCTTTGTAGTTTGATACGGCTTTTAGGCACGCAATGTCTTTGAGAGAAGGCAGATCAAAGAAACATGCTTTGCACTGGGAACAGAAAGTGGAAGAGCTTATGATCATCTTTGGTTCCATTGGGAGTTCATACCATGGTCTTATTCCTGCCTTGGGGAAAGCTCTGTCTCTCCTGCACAAAGGAATTTTCCCCCTTGTGGTAGAAAGTTCCAGGCCAATGGGAAGGAAACTAAAATCTCACCATATATTGTAAAAGGGTTAAACAGGAGAATATGAGTATATACAATGTTATCTCCTCTAATATTTTTGCATCTTGCATTGTTGTAAATGGTTTTAAATGCCATGCTTTTTCCTCTTTCTTTTAAGGAATCTTTGCAGGATGCAGAAAACTGCAAACATGGATTAAATGTAGTAAATAACCATAAACGGGTTGTACTTACATATTTGTTTCTTGTGTGCAATGTTGCAAACAAATGTTGGCCTTTAGTTTCTCCATGGGCTGGTAATTAATGAACACTTGTTTTTAATGACATACAGTTGCTACTTGATATTTGTAAATGGGATTTCCCTCAATGCCCTCATTTCTTTTGCAGATTCCTTTCTGAGAGCATTAGTAATAGCTCAGTGAACCTATTACATGAATAATCAAAGTTTTTCAAAATAGCTGTGAGAGCAGTACCAGTGAAAATACCTTTATAAATGTTTATTTATGCAAATGTATGTGATCTACTGACTTTCTGTGATCATCCTTGTGAAGCAACTGCATCTAAATATTTGCAAACAACAGAGATGACAATTACCACTGACGCAGATGAGTAGATTTCAGCAATAAGAACATTTACTAACGTTTTTGCTGCACTTGGCCACACGCATGTTGGATTCTACCCTCTCCCAGGCATTAATCCCTTTCTTCCTACTCCACTGCAGGTCAGCAAAAGAGGCTCGCAGCACCCAGTACACCAGACCTTCCACACTTTGTTCAGATCCTTATAAAAAAAATGCAGTATCAACTCATGGCTACGTCAGCTCTCCGCCCCACTTCTATCCTCACAAACAGACCTTTTCAGAGAAATGTGCAAACATATGCTCAACAAGAGGTATTGTAACTTTTTTTGCTTGCCATCTGCTTTCTTCATTACACTTTTCCAATCATACATCCCGATTCATAAGCAAAAGAAATAGAGGCAAAAGAGGGTGGGAAGATCACTTTTTAAATGGCAAAGCTGCAACTCAGCTATAAACCAGATTTAGGGGATCTGGTACCTACAGAGACAAATAGGAGTCGAGGGAGATTCAAAGACTTACTTAAGTTAGACACACTCGCATTGACTTTCCAAGGCAAGTCAGGTGTTTTACAAAAGATTTACAAAAGCACCTACATTTTCACCTTTAGGTACTTAAATCTGTTTCGAAACCTCTGTGTTACTTTCTGCTAGGTTCCACATACAATTTATGAACTTGTAGCATAATCTACCGTTGTCTTAACAAGCTATCTTCACATTTAAATATTCTTAGGAGGTAGTGCTATTTTAGGAGCATGAATTAAAATGAGGCAGTTCTAAGCAGGAATTCTTGGAGGAGGTTTCTTTTGTAATCATCTTAGAGAAACTCTCTTATCTCCTGTCTGTAGAGAGAGAATTCAGAGGAATGAATGTTAATGGTGAAAGAAAATTATCTGTAGATACTCCATAAATTATCCCGTTAAAAGATTAACTACAAAGCAAAAACCATCTATTTGAAATAGCCCTGTATGCTCTTCACAACTGAAAGCTTGTTTAAAAACTATATCCTTTGCCAGCATCACTCAGTGTCCTCCCCTCCTTAGTAGTGGTGAGTGCTGCAGTAAAAATTGTCTCACCATCAGGTATGGTGTTGCAAGTTAGATGCTCCAGAGGGGCTGCCAGAGTTCCCTAGCAAAGAAAGGCAAACAAAGGCCTCATTTCAGATGTTAATAGTAAGTCAAAAGATTTGATAGACATATATGTAGGGACATTTTTGTATACCATAACAGAATAGTAAACATTAGATATGTCTACACATGCGCTTTAATGCTTAGTAGCCTATTTTACTGTGCATTAGTGTCACATAAAAAAATGCAATTATATTAATGTCCAGTAAAATAGACTACTGCACATTAAGTGCCGCTTTAAAAATATGTGCTTTTGGACAAAACAGCCAAGATATTCAATAAATTACTGGTTATTGGTACATCTGTATGGCATAACTACCTACAGTGCCATATCTGTGGAATATATTTCCCCAAAGAGGGCTGCTGAGCCATTCGAGAAAAACCAGGAAATCAGAAAAAAAAACCCTGAGTACAGAAAACTAACTTGCATTTCCTTTTTTTTACTATTTTGAACCTTAAGACTTGTTTTTAGCTCTCTGTAAAAAAACCAAAGGTGAAAGAAGTGTGTAAGCCGTTATGAAACTGGTCTTATGATCTAGATAGACTATTTCTCCATCATAGTTTTGGCAACTGCCAAGACTCAGCAGTTTCCTAGAATTGTTTTCTAGATTCCTTATTCCCTGCAGTCCTATAGCAAGTTTTACAAACCAAAAAAGTACAGAGAAAGTTTAATATAAAATCAGTTATGGGTATGCTACCGTGTAATACAAGCATGAAAAAAATCCTTGAAATGTCTTTTGTAAAAAACAAAAAAAAAAATCTACAAACTGGGCTTGTTGTGTTCTATTCTTGGCCTGTAACATACCACCAGTTAGCTTAAACAAATATTTTGAATCATGTTTTCAAATAGATGACAGCTCATTTACAACTCTTGGGTCATTCACCCTAGGGGAAATTTTATATTATATAATTTCACTCTATATTCAGCCTATAGTCACCCTATTTTCATTCACCCTAGGGGAAAAATATATATTAATTTCCCCCTAGGGTGAACGAACACACACACACACACACACACACACACACACACACACACACACACACACACACACACAAATATAAATAGATCCAGGCCATCCTAAGGAACAAGGCAGAACGATGACATGGGTACGGGTTGTTTTGGTTTTTTATGCATAGTTGTATTAAAAACTAGAACTTTTGACTAGAACTTCTATTCAATTGACTCAATCTACACGGATTCACTTATGTGACTAAACTTCAAGGTAATCTAACAAATGGGACTCACTTTAGGTCCTTATCTCATGAACTAATGTCACCATTGCATATGTCAAGACCCAGGGAATTAAGATCACTCTGTTGTACCTCTCTCCCCAATTCTCAAATAAACTCAGTTCTGTCAAGGGTGCCACAATACCTTCTTTATGACATTTCCTTTCCTGAGCAACACCTGAGAAGGGAACTTAAATTTATTGGCTTTATTCCACTTTCTGCTCTCACCGTACTCCCTTCTGTGCCTTCTGTCCTGTTTAGCCAGCCAGGATAAGTCTAACCTCTACACCAGTGGTTCTCAATCCTCTTAGGCTCAAGACACCCATCAGAAAATGCCTGCTCTTAGCTTTCATTCATTTCTTGACTACAGAAAAATAATAGACCATTCTTCTTTTACAAAGAACTGAGACCACAACAAGTCAGAATGTTTTTGACACTATGGATTTCTACTTGAAATCTCTGGGCTTATTTTATGACTCACATATAGATGTTTGCACAGCTAACAATGCTAATATAGCATGACATCCCATTAGAGAATCACTGCTCTACACACACTGTGGTAGGTTGATGAGGTTGACCAGCTAAAAGGACCCAACAGGATGCTCTTAGTGATATTCTTTAGCCCTGCCTTCTGCTTCTGCCCTTCCTTATCTTCTGCCTGCATATGGGAAGCCAGAATCCTTTTTTTTCCGTTGTGCTTTGTATTTTCAGCTCTTGTTGCCACCTACTGAGATTTATTGATGTTTGCAGGGGCAGTAATTTTCCTGTACAACACCTTCCCCTTGACCCTTGCAAGCTACTTTCTCTATTTTCTTCTCCCAAGATGTCAGAAAGACTGTACAAATCTCTCTCAAGCTGAAACTTCATGACTTCAGATTTTATTTTTATTGCAGAGATTTGCTTACAATATTACTTGTAATATACTATTTGCTACTACACTATTTGCTTACAATATTGAACTGTGCCATATTGATGCATTATTTATAGAAACCACACCAGTCCTTACCAACCTGATTAAAACTGCAGAGGTATCAAAACATTATATCTGTGTCAATAGGCCTGTTTTTCATAGTGCTTTTATTAAACTGTCAAGTGTAATAATCAAATGGAAGTATAACAAATTATAACCAATCTTGTAAAACTACAATTGATCATATTTATACTGAAACAGACAGCATGCATGGCAACAGTTATTACTCTTAAGCCTGTTTTTCCAATAAACTTGCAGGCTTCCATTTTCAACATCGCTATTAAGAATAGCTATTGCTATCACCAGGGGATTACTGCCATAGAAATACATTACTAATCAGTACCAATGTTATTAAAAAAAAGTATCAATAGACCCATAGATTTGGTGCAGAGGAGAAAAATATTTAGTAGTATGAGCCACTGATACCATTTATCATAAAGGATCAATATTTGATGACAGCATATAGGAGTATGCTGGATTGTTTAAAGTGAAAATAAACAAAACTAAAATTAAAAAACAAAGAAAAAGACCTTACAAATATTCTCCAAAAGGAAAAATAAGTTCTTTACATCTTAGGGATAACATTCACTTCAAAGAAAGTTACACCTAATTTTTTAAAAATCTGCTGTCATTAAAGTTAACAGTCAAGATCACTGTAATTGGAAGCATCTCCAAGCTTCTCAGTAGTCTGTTATGCTTTCCGGATTTCATAGTAAGCTGTCGATAACTGTGTACTCTCTGAATAGGTAGGTACATCTTTTTTCAGTGCCTTCTGCCTCACAGAAGTGAAGGAACAATTTTGGGATTGGGGGACAGAGGAAATTAAATGCAAAACTTTTGGCCAGAGGGGATCTCAGAGGCAGCTGTAACATCAAGACTGATTTCTCTCTTTTTTAATCTTTTTTTTTTTAATGACGACTTCAAACTGCTAGTACTGAAGAATCCTGTAGGCGATGTACAGGCGTTCAAGAAGCCCAGTGGCGATGTGTAGGAGGAGCACAGGGGTGCACGTGCATCCCCCGAGAGCACCAGTGCACCCCCTGACTGGCTGCACTTGCCACTTATGCGATGCACAGGTGGGAGTGCCAGTTCTCCTGCTATAAGTGCTGGCTGATTGCTGCAGCCACTCTAATAAGCGGCCGCAGCCACTCCTGGAAGTGGCTGCAGCGATGGGCCTTTGCAGGTTCAGCTGTGGGGGACCCCCCAGACAGCAAGTTTGGTCATGAGGGGACTCCTCCCCCGTCAATGGAATTGGCTGTTGGGAACCCCCCCCAGCAGCAGCCAACTAAGGCAGCACCAGTTGCCCATGAAAAAGCCCAAGCCTGAATGGATTCAATCTTTGGAGGTTAGTCTAACCTGTGTAAATTAAACTGATTTGCAAGTGGATAGATGTTCACTTTTGATGAACAGTGGCTCAGGCTAGAATCCCAGAGGGTGCTAAAGCAGCCCTCCCTTCCCTTCTATAATGCTGAGCTGAGAGGGGACATGGCCAGGCCCTAGCAGGCCACTATGATTAGCAAGGGGTTTAAACCCCAAACCTGACCTGCACAGTCCCCCAGAGGGAGGTGGAAGCAGCCCTTGCCAGGCTTTTCCCCACTTACCACTCAAGGGGCAGTGAGTGTTGCCAGCCCCTGACTGCTGGCTAGCACTCTAAGGCAAAGCAGGGGAAGGGGGAAGCAGGAGAAGCTGCTTGTGTGGAGTGCATGCATCTGTTGATGATACTGGATGAGCATTTCACTCTCCCTCTCCCTGCTTCTTCATGCTGTCTACAGCTGTGGACAGGAAGTGAGTGTTACCAAAGCCTCTCAGAAACTGACTCTGCTGTCTTGTTCTTCAACTTCCCAAAGAGTTGATGAGGGCAGCGTGACAATTTGAACTTGTTTGTTCCAGGTAAATCTGTTGCTATCTCCTTCTTATCCTACTAGCTAGTGCTTCATATTTGCCTAAATCTCAAAATGACAGCTCTAACAGGTCCCATTCATTGCAAACCAGGTCATTTTTCACACCTCTATTTGTCCCCTGTTGAATACTGACAGGTTGCAGGACCAGGAAGCTACACTCTAACCAGGCTGAGTAACTGATGCATAGATGCAATCACCAGCATTAATTGCTGCATAGTGAAACTTCATTTGATATAAGAGTTTCAGGGTAGGAGAAACCTCTGATGGATTTGAAGCAAGCCAGAAGCTAACTGGAAGCTTATCAGAACACAAAGCTTATCAGCCCATCAAGAAAACAAAAGCATCTCTCATTATTTCAAGCTCTTCTTACCTGCAGGATGCAGGCATTTTGCAAAGCAATTGGAGATGCACACACAGACACCTCTCAGCATTAGCTAGCATGGGGGGGGGGAACATGGCCAGATGCTGGCTGGGGTCTGTGCTGCTGGGGTCCCTGCCATGAGAGAGGGGAGGGGAAACCCCTGCTTGAGCAGTGAGTGGTAAGGGAGGGGCATTCGGCAGGGGAAAGCCTAGCAAACACTTCTGTGCCCCTGCCAGGCAGACCCTGGCTGCAGCCAACCATCCCTATCTCAGTCAGCTAGAGCAGTGATGATGCTCCAGCTAGGGAGGAGAGGGGCAGGGCCAGTCCTGCTCTCTGGAGCAAACAGTGCAGCACAGCCCTGGCCCAGTCCAGCTGAGGGCTGAAAAGCATACTGGGATTCTGAGGGACTCTGCTGCAACTTAAACCAGAAAGGGATCTGGCACTGAGGTCAAACTGGTTTATGGAACTTCTATCAGTTAAGTCTGATGCTACATTCCACCAGATCCATCTTCAACCAGTTTTGAAACTGGTTTATGGGCACTGAACTTTTGTTCTGTTACAGGTTTAAACCAGTTTATGTGTAACTTCTGTCCCTAGCCACAATGGTACAGGAAAAGGGAAAAAAAAAATAAATTCCCTGAGACAGAATTTGACTTACTATAACTTATTCTAACTGCTTCCTACAATAACTGTTTTCGGGTAATGTATAACACAGCCTTTTGAAATTAAGAGAAACACAGGTGAAAAACTATTTTAGCATATATTTGTTAGTATAATTCTTGTTCTGTTGGCATTGGTGACATGTAGTGGGTACACGCAGGTACATGTGTACCACCTGAGATTGGCCATGCCTCCCCTCCCCCCAGAGAGAAACACCGGCGGCACTTCCGGGTTTGCTGCCAGAGCAATCCTCCCTAGTCGGCGATCACCTGCTGGTGTCCCCCCAGTATTAGAAAGCACCAGTCTTCCATGCCTGTTGGTAAATTAGAAGTGTCCTACTGTGTCAAACCAACAATCCATGTAGCTCAGTATTCTGGTTCCAACTGTGTAAATATTCCAACTAGTAAATATTTTAGGAGGGAGAGTATAGGACTAGAGTATCCCATCCTCCTTCACACCCTGGCACCAACCAATGGCACCAACCATTTTAAAGAGTTATTGATAGATTAATATTAACTATTTTCACAGTTAGTACCATGAACTTCCTGCATATCTTTTTCTGTGACAATGTAAGAAGCCTTGCAATTTATGTTTGATGATGATGAGTCAGGGTTTTATGGTTGGGGGGGTGAGGAGGCGAGAGAGATGGTAACAAGAGGTTGTTTTTTATTTTTGTTTGTGTTAAATGACAAGGCAGTCACTTTGTAGGTAGGTGGAAGAACCAGAAAGGTCAGATATGTGGAGACTGGGCCATACCACACCTTGGACTGAACAACCTCAGACACAATAAAGTGCAAGTTCCTAGATTTAAATAAGCTGGAGATGATTGGGCTTCCTATCAAAATTTCCAACTCTTTTAGTTTTGTTTCAGTGTTTTTATTGGTGTGAAAGAGATGAAGCACTGAGTTATATGGTAATATTTCTTTAATTTGGTTTATACAATAAAAATAAATGGAGTCTTCACTTTTAGCCATACATTACTTTAATACCAGTCAGTTATTCTGCTTTACTAGTCATCATAGCTACTTACCCTGTAACTTTCATTGAAATTCTCTGCTTATTTGACATTTAGAAAGAAACCTAGGAACAAATAAGAAAGTTGGCGGAAGGAAGTATTATGAAACTCCTATTCCTCAGTGCCAGTAATACAACTTGGGGAGATGTGATGAATTCTAATATAATAAAGGGCTTAGTCTATTTGTCTGTCTGTCCATAATACTCTTAGAGCACTCTAGTTACTGAAACAACCAATCAGAGTGCTCCAAGTTCGTTATGAACAGGACGCAGCAGTGGCAGTACAGCAGAGCACCGCCATGATGGCAGGGAAAGAGGAGATGGAGCGGGGGAGGTGGGCAAGGCCAGTGCCGCTGGCCTTGCTCCCCCCTCTCCCCTGCACCTTGGAGGCGGCAGCGGTGTGGGGTACCGGTGGAGGGGGGCCAAGGGGACTGCTGGGCAATCTCCCCTCCCCGCTCCCACCTCCTGGATGGTAGTGGCAGTGGTGACACAGAGGGCAAGGGGGGTGTTAGGTTAACGTTAGCAAGCTTCCTACCCCCCCAATCATTTTTGATGGGCAATTTGCTAGTACTATCATATTTCTCATCTATTGTACGGTAAGTTCTAAGTGAAGATATTTCTTGCCAAATGCTCGGGCATATGTCTCTCCAGTTAGTCTCTAAGAGTGTCTGTCTATAAATGTGCTCTGGGATGGAGGGGCAGGCACTTTAATTATATCAGCTCTGAGAGACACTCTAATTAAAGTGCTTGCTGTGTCATGGACACTCAGCATCCCATACTTCAAAATGGCAGTGGGGGTGCTTGAACTAAAGCTTGTTCGATGAGTTTTAATTCAAGTGCCCCTGCTGCCATTTTTAAGCATGGGGACACTGAGTAGACATGACAAGGAGGCTACTGGAGCACGTGAATTAACATGTTCCAGGAGACTTGATTAATCAAGTCTACCTCAACATGTGGTAATTAGCATGCATCAGAGCAGACATCCGGCACATGTATAGGTGCCCAAAGATACAATCCTACTCTGCCTTCTGTCTCTCTTTTCAAAAAGATCTCATCATTTCAAAGCAACAAGTAAACTTACTAAAGGGTAAAACCTGAGAGCAGAAAATGGAAATCATTACATTGTTTCAGCAGGAAATAAAGTTAGAAAATAGTAGTGATTTCCTTCCTCACCTTCCAGGATGTGCTTATGCATTAATAAACCAGCACTCATTGAAGTATAAGGATCCATAAGCTCTTGTTCTTAGAAATATGATCCAAATCTCTAGCCATAGCTATGCACATTGGAAAGTACTTCTGCATAGTTGGGGATGGCCCTCCTTTGACCTTCTGAGATCATTTCCAACCCTTTTTTCCTATGTTTCTATGGTTAGTGGCATAAACAGTATAGGATAGGGAGAGGGGAAAACAACCCAAGCACTCATATTAATCACTACTAATTTCTTTTAAGTACACATACTTCTCTTGTGCCACTGTGTCATAAATTGCTTTCCATGGTGATTGCCCTTAGAAGAAAGGTTGCTGAGTACTACAACTAATTTCAAAACTATTTCAGGATGAGAAACACAAGTTTATACAGCAAAAGATTCACTCCTTTGAAGTAAATAACCTTCTATAATTTCTTTTTCATATATAGATGGTGTTCAATGCCACTGAGGGATCATTTAATGCATAGACCATAGGTAACTTTGGGAAGGAAATAAAGGACATTTGAGAAACTATTCAAACTCACTCAGACAGCAAGTACCAGTTCCTTCTAGTTTTGGGGACAATGGGCTACACATTTGTGAGCTAATGCCTAGTATCTAATAAAAACTAAGATTTTTTTTCAGTTTTTCAACAGCCAGAATTTTCTCATTTTGCCATTCTAAAGTCTCTAATTCTCTGCTTAAACTTGCTGTAAATTTTTTGACATATGATCATCGTGAGAATAAAACACTAAGTCCCTATAGTGTTTTACCCAGTCTCCTACCAGTCAAGTGTGAGATACAACATGACTGGACAGCTAATTATCTTGACAGATTTTTAATTCTCTAATTGTTTTGAGATTGAGGGAATGTTACAATTTAGACAAGTACACATCATTATCTAAGTGGATAGATTAAAACTGCCTCGTAATACATGACATTTCACAGTGGAGTAGCAGTTAGTTTATTTGTTCAGAATTTATGGGGCATTTTATTCTTTTGCCATACAACACAAATGACCAAAGCATTTGGTATGATAAAATGACTATATCTATTGCATATGACAAATGTATGAGCTTTAAGAGCCATTTATGCTGTGCTGTTTGGCATGTATGGTGAACTAGCAGTTGATGGCACTTTAATATATGCTTGAAATAGACTGTCAATACTAATCATGTACCTCATGGGGTTGTGCTGATAGTATTGTCTTGATTTTGAGAGATGAATGATACTGCAGCTGAAAGGAGAAGCAATAGGAAAGCTGGTATTAAGTAGCAGGTAGACACCAGTCCATGATGTCACTATGTAAATGATTCTCAACCAGTGGCTGGGGTACTCCAGGGTGTTGCCAGAACCTTTGAAGTGTGTCTTGAGGTGTAAGGAGATAAACAGGTAAGTACAGGCTCAGGTTTGTCCCTGCCTGGTTGATCCCCCACCCCTACTGATGGTCCTTAGCTAAGGAGATAAATAGGGTAATATATAAATTAGCTTTTGAAATTGGATGCCACTCAATTAACAAAAGATATGAAGGGGCCTCAAGTCCACTGGCAGGGAGAGATGGGGAGGAGAAGGGTACCTTGAGACCCAAAAGAGTTGAGAACCACTGCTGTACATAATACAAAGTAAAACTGGGACTCAAGAATTTCCCCATTATGATCTCGCTGACAGCTGTGAGCTCCACTTTGTGCAAGGAAGTATCTTTTGGGCTTGCAACTCAGTGGTAACCTGGCATCACAACAACCAGTTTTGGACTTGTTGCTCCCCACTATGTACGACAGACCAGGTTCAGGTAAAAATCTACATTTATTCTCATTTAGGAAGATCTTGCTTTTAGCTGCCAAGTTGGATTTGTATTCCCCACACTTCAAGCAAATTCTTTAACTCTGTTAAAGGAAAGAACTGTTCCCTTTTCAGTCCAACAGCCCTTGATGATAACCACCATAACAGATGAATACTGTTCCTCATGTGAGCTTGTTTGTATATTAAATTTAGTTGCATTTCCTCAGAAGAGAATTGTAATACATATATTTATATATATTGTAATTATATAATTGTGATATATATTAGTTACTACAGCATAGTCAGCTGCTGTAATGGTGGTTCTCTCTCAAGGACATACATAGTTAATAAGAATTTTCACTATATGGACTCGCTTAACCTAGCTATGGCCAGCGAATGTCTTAATGCAAAAGCAGTAACTACCAAAGTACTTTCCAGTTACTAAGAGTAGTTCAAGTCTAGTTCATGTAGAGGGAGTGGTTGTTGAAAACCCTGGAGAAGGCCAGCAAGAGAAACCACCTCACCTCCAGGATATTCTCTTGTCTAAAAGTGACTCTTACAAGGAAGTTTGCAGAACTAAACAGGAATTATTTTCTGTCTTATAGAAAGGGCTGTCAGTGCACCCAGTGCAAGAATCAGTACCTGAAGTGTAGAACACAGGGTCATTATACAAATGCCAAGTGCTAGCTCCCATGTTTCCAAGGTTGGGAGATTTCCTCCTCAAAAATCCAGCACCATACGTGCTTCAGGAAATTGTCTTACTACAGCAGCAGGAGGAGCAAATAAGGAAGATGTCCAGAAGTGGAGTGTGTTTTTGTAGGAAGTATTAGGGGAAAATACTAGTGGGAAGGAACAATTTTTCTAAGAAGAACAGCAAGATAACAGTGAAGAAAGATAAGCTGTCCTGAACTGATATTTTCCATATTTTGAGCCACAGGGATAGGGTCATAAAATTTGAGTGTATTTGAATTTTATTTTTCTTATAGTAATGCTGATATTTTGAAAGGTGATCAAGAGAGTTAGGTGTTAAAGTGATATTTAAATTCAATTTGCTGCCAGTACATAACACTTTTGTTATCTGACTTAAACATTACCCCATTAGGGATTGTTTAACAATAACAAGAGAAAACTGAACTCCATGACTGATGAAGGACCGGCAACAGTAAGGGCACGTTCAAATACCTAGTGATTTTTATACTTGTTATTGTTATGATCCTGCATCACTAAAGTAAGGTGATTTTTTTGGTATTAACTTCCACAGAAGGTTATTACTTTGTGCACAGAAGACTGCAATAATTCACTGGCATCAGCTCACTTTTTTGCTACCTTAATGCATGATTTAGCTGCCCAACACATGTAACATTGTACATTTGGGCTAAGTACAGACAGTCAAAAATGCCAAGGCTGAACTGATTCAGCCTTTCCAGGTTAGCGTAAGTGGCAAAGACTGAACCAATAAGCACACAAACGGACGTTCACGTTTGATTCAGGAAATAAAGCAACATGCCTCCAGTGGCTCAGGCCTGAAGCCAGGGGATGCTAGAGCACAGCTCTCTGGCTGTGTGTTCACTTCCTCTTCCTGCTGCCCCCAAGGTCTATGGGATTTGTAGTCCAGAATCACAACAGCAGGACTCTGCAGGGCTACTTATCACTTCCTTTCCTGCTTCCAGATGCCTCTGGGATTTGTAGCCCACAGTCACAGCCAGCAATAAGTAAACAGGGCAGGGCAGCACTGTACTCAGGGAAAGAGGAGTTTAACCCCCCCCCCCGGCCCTAGACCCCAGCTCAAGGTTTACCTGGGTGGCCAGTGAGTCATCCCTTATTGCTCTAGATGGGGAGCAGAGAGGCATGGCCAGCTCTGCTCTCTGGAGCAGACAGCACAGCCCAACCCAGGGCTGCAAAGTATGTTTGGATGCTGGGGGACTCTGATTTGACTTGAACCAGGAAGGGGTCTTGGACAAACCCAATTCTCAAAATAAGGGAGAAGAAATAATTGGTGGCAGGAAGTTGGGCACAGAGAGATTTCCTGATTAGAAGAGGTTATGTCTGACAGCGTGTTGAAAGTGCAGATCTTGGAGTGGTCATTGTCTATGGGAATTATTTAAAGAGTGCTGTTCTTGATCAGCATTTCCCAAACTATAGGGTGCAGTCCCTGGGGAAGGGCATGAAAAGTTCCTGGGTCCCACAGTAGAGCATCAAGCACTTGTGGCAGGGAAAAAAAAAGGCACTGAAAATGTCAATGGTCCCAAGAGAATCAGAACAAGTGCAATGTTTGAACCCTTACCTTCTACAGTTCTTGATTATGAGAAAGGTGACATGAGACTCCAGAAAGATCCTGTCTATCATGTCCATCACACAGGCAGATCACATTAACAGTATTGGCTGTTCTCACCTCTAGCTGCTTGTACTGTACACATACACCACCCCACCTCCCACACCCACGGCCCATCATCTGCTGGGTCAGACAGGAAGAGGAAAATTGAGGAGGGTTTCTTTGTTGGCCAAATTAGGTGCCTGACAAGTGGATCAGAGAAGAGTATGTGGCTGGGGCAAGGAAGTGCTAAGGAATTATTAGCCAAGAATGGAAAGTCATCCAGAAGTGTAGCCTATACCTGGATACTTGCTTGATGCAGGTGTAGGTTGTGCAGCAGTACTTCACTTCATGATGGAATTTAACTGTCTCAGTTTTCAAAGGAATCAATACCATTATTTCAGATCACACTCTTTCACATTTTGAAG
>JAGPOW010000261.1:122163737-122192099 GCA_030014935.1 Caiman crocodilus
CCCCCAAACCCCACACAATAGAATTTTCCTTTAAAACTCCCAGACCTCATTTCACATTCCACACCAGACCATAACAATGAGCCATTGTTCCTTACTCAAACCTACTCTCACTGGTCAAAAAAAAAAAAAAAAAAAAAAAATCACAGTGGGAACAAACTGCTGAAACTTATGGCCTGATTAGCCTACATATGAATCTAACTTACCTCAAAGCTGCAGCAATAGTTCAGGGCAGAGCTGATAAATTCCTTCTTGTTCTCCTAAAGCCAATTTCAATGTCAGGTTTAATTTTAAAATTAAACCCAAGCAGTTGAGATCATTTATGCCTCCTGATGGCAGGCTTCCCTTTATCCATATGTAAAACAAATCCTACCCACAAGCTAGAGCAAGTGCCACCATCTGCCTGCATTCAATATTGCCCAACACTAGCATTTATAATTATGCTTTTTGAATAAAGCATTGAGGCAAGAATTGTTCTGTGTGTGGATTCTGCATTCAACAGTGAAGTTATAAGCAGGCAAGCAGAGCTATCCATGAGTGGAAACAATGACTCCTTCACTTTATGGGCAATATCATCCATTTTCCACTCCTGTCTAACCATGGAGGCTTGGTATGTGCTAAGATTTAGATGTATGCTGTTCAAACACAGAATGCAATGTCTTCTGAAAGAAGACAAGGCAGTGTATGTAGGCACAAACACACACAAAGGTGAAATGTTAAGAGCTATAACTTTCCCACCTCAATGTGCATCATACATAGTATGGTGAACACTATCCTATCAGGTGTTAGTTGATACATCCCAAATGCATGCCAGACAGTCATAAGCCTAGACAAAGTGCAAACTCTTTCTCCTTAACGTGGAAACACTTAAAGCTGTGTTTACACCAATGTAGTTCTTGCTTGTTTCTCCACAATGGCATCCAAACATGGGTTCCTCCCCGCCGCCCCCGAATTGTTTGATCTGGTACAGAAAAATGGGCATCTCAGATAAACAAATATAGATCAAACCTAGTCACATGAAGGATTTTTTATGCAAATGTTTCCCATGAGCACTAAAACTGGATACCTCTACCAGTATGAGCAACAGAGGGCGCTAGTGTAGACACAGTGCAGCAGCAGACTGATTCTCCAACATGGTCAAACCTAAGCCAGAGTGCACATAACAGATGCAAAAGTGAAAACAAGTGGCTGGGCACAACATAAGAGCCAGTGTAAAAGCTGTGGGAAGCCTTTGCAAAAGATACCTCATGTGAACAGAGCTATATGTTGGTACAGGAAGGTGCAGGAGGGAGTTTTTCTATGGTGCAGTAACAGAGCAAGTAGGGAGGGAATGAAACCCTGCCGACACAATTGTGCGCAGGGTTTGGATGTAGCCCGAAACATGCAACACCTGAACAGTCGGAAGGCTTCAGGATTCTCTCTCTTCACTCTGACGACTCTTCAAACCTCTGGGGTTTGCATTAGCAGTTTAGTGCTTGTACAAAACTTGCCAGCTGTTCCCAGTACCACAGTAATTTACAGTTGCTTGATTTGCTCTGGCTGAAACGCAAAGCTGAACATGCATGTTTTCCTTTGATAGAACCTCAGATGCACATTTAACAATCAATTTGTATATGTGGCAAGTAACTCAACAGGTGAATCCTCTACATCAGTGTTTCTCAACCTATGGGTTGTGACCCAGAAGTGGGTCACAAGAATATATGAATGTATATATAAGAATATATATATGAACGGGTCTTGAGCAAACTTTAAAATGGATTTTCCTTTAAAAGAGAAAAATTTGGGAAATGGTGGCTTTTCCCTTGCAAGCTGGCAGAGTTCCAGCCTGCAAGGGGCTGCTTGGGGCCCCTCATACAACCACCCTCCTGCCCCACACATTGAGGGGCTGGAGCCAGGAGCTGGGGGGCAGTGGGTCAGGACTGAGGGGCACTGAGTCAGGACAGGTCATTGCTGTTTACATATGGGCCCTGGTACAGAAAAGGTTGAGAACCATTGCTCTAGGTGGCGTGTGCATATTAAGCACAACACACTGGACTTCAGGTAGGACCTAAATTCTCAGCCAATAAAGTACTGGCAGTTCAGTGGGGGAACTTTACAGAAGCTCATAAACCCGTCTAACCCCACTGCCCTGTCTCTCTGGAAACAACAGGCTATAAAGCGACTCCTGGCTGCTGTAGGAATGATTGCACCTCTAACTTATTTTTTTCCTACTTGTTTAAGGCCACATCCTGCTAGTACTTAATGCTAATTAGAACTTCATTCTGGGAAGAGTCCCACTGCAAGCAGCGTAGCAGACTCGGGCCCTTTGTGAATAGAGGGGCACAGCAGAACCGCAGGTTCAGATCGGCAGTACAAAGTTCCTTCCACCTAAGAAGATGTCAGTACCAAGGGAGTCGCTCCTTCCTGGGCAAAACACAAGAGGGAGTATCTGACCCTTCTTAATGAAGGCGGCTGAATCTCCCGTCTCTGTAGCATGTGCCAGTGTAATAGATGAAGAGGTCTGGTCTCTTGTGCTAATTCACTGTTTTTCCTTGCAGAACAAAGTGGACTATTGAAAGCTGCCCAGTGCCTGTCCCATTTTTAACAGCCTAGAAATGTAGGAGCATTTTGGCAAGTTTCTAACTCTAAGATTGCATTCACACTTATTATTACAAGGAGGAGGTGAGAGCTATAGGGGCTCAGGACCTTCAGGTCTTAAGCAGTATAGCACATTTGTTATGCTAGGGATTTTTACCTCCTGAAATTCAGCTCAGTTTCAGTCAAATATATAGCCCAGTGATTCCCAGCCACCCTGGAGTGCCCTGAGATCCTTTCAAAGGTGCCACAGAGTGACATGCAAATTTAAGCATGACTAAAAGTACAAACATGATTCACAAGATAAACCCAGATATTCCAATAGGAAATCATAGCATTAAAAACATTCTGCCCTATTGTGGTCTTTCTGAGTTCTTTGCAGCAGAATTGCTCTGTTATTATTCTGTAGTTAAAAGATTATCCAAAACTAAGATTTGGCATTTTCTGAGGAGTGCCTGACAAGGAGTGCCTTGAGTCTATCTGGGGGTGTCTTGAACCTAAGACAACTGAGAACCACTGACTGAACTGCAGGAAAACATTTACTAATCTTAGTCTGACCCCTGGTGGCTAATAATCAATGCAATCTAAGCTTTTGTTTCATCAGACAAGAATGAGAAGTAGGATCCACCTCTATGGTCTTGCTTACAGCCACTAGGTAAAGGAAAATGGCCAGCTCAGAAACTCTTAGTCCTAGAACTTCAGCCTAGCCTACTCCAAGTAAGGGGGTGGATGTCAGAGATGTCCAAAAAGCATCAGGCAGGTTTAAATTCCCCACCCCCACACCATACAAGACGCATTTGATAGTAGCAACAGTAATTGCTTCATAACATTTATTTTCCTGTAAAGGAGATAAAGATGGAGCACACACAAGTTAAATGTGCACCTTCCCAAACGTAATTTGAACATAGACCAACTGTTCAGCTTCTTAAATGTAATTATAAAAATCTCATTAGAATTTGGTTCAGGATGGACAGTTCCCATTCAGCATTACATCAAGGAGCTGAAGGACAAAATACGACCACTATTCACTTGCCACCTCTGTAGCCCATGTGTGTTGTAAAATCTTTATGGATTTTTCTTGGTTGATCCACTTATCCAGCACTCTGTCAAATTACTGAAAAAACCATCTTGCTCCAGCTGTAAAACTCTCCCTCTGAAGCAATTGCTTCATTTACAAAGCAAGGTTTTTCTATAACAACAGCTAAACAAAGCAGCTCAATAAGCCCTGAAAGGAACTTGTGTATGTATACGCGCGCTTGCATTCACGTGTTATTTTTGTCAACAGCATATTAAAATCAATCTTTATTTTTCCTTCAGGTATTTTGAAATTTGTTGAAATTACAGTCAGCATTCTGGTGCTGATTTGTGTTGCGGCTGCCCAGGCAGCCATTTCAGGCTACAGCTCCATGGGCGGCTTGGGAATGGGCTCCTTCAGCCTGGATACTGCTTACAGCCCATTTGAAGGATATGAACTCAAGGAGGTGAGAGACCTGGACATGCAGTTCAGCCAGATGAGAGCCCCTTGTGTGTACGGGGCCGTTGCCTTCAGCCTGACAATGGCTGCACTTACACTCCTGTTCCTTGTCATTGGGGCAAAGCCAATTCATCGCCTCTCCATGCCACTGCTCACAGCAGAATGTGCCTTTGATATTCTGGCTGGTATGGCATACACTGCAGCCGTTGGCCTCTACCTGCACTTTGTCATCCAGGTGAACACAACAGATGTATGCAAGAAGAGGGAGAGGTTGTATGCACGCCGGGGATACACATCAATGAACTGCGAGGTGCAGGGAGGCGATGCAGCTGTTGCTGTCTTTGGTATCGTGGCTGCCTGTTTGTACTTCCCAAGCTCTGTCATTTGCGCTCGCACCATTCAGACTGTGAGGAACTTCCGGAGGCACCAGACACAGCCTCAGTACAGCCCAGAGAGCAGCTACAGAGAGAGAGGCCACCCCAAAGCCAACAGAAGCCCTGAAAGCACCCGCAGCATGCAGGCAGTGGCAACGTTGGTGTAGACTCCACTACAGAACTGAGCATGCAGCAAGACCAGAAACCCCAGGGAGGGGCTGGATTTTGCATGTAGTTTTTAAATGGAGCTGCAATACCATATTAACCATTGTCTAAGCAAGTATCAAATAGCCTATATGAAAATGCAGTAAGATTACCCATGAGGTAATAAAAATCAATACTCTGACAGTACATTTTATTTTGATTTTTTTCAGTCACCTCAGCCAGGGTCTTTATCATTTATAATCTAAATTTGGTACCAACAGTTTAAATTTGCTTAGAGCAAGTCTAATTGGCTCACTAGGGAACATCACTCACTAGGGTTTGTTAACACATGCGCTGCCAGCATCATTGAGCTATTGGAAAAAAAATTATGGGAAATTTCTAAAAAACAATTCCCAAGAATAGATTAAATCCCTACTAGAAATATGGAGGGAGGGGTAACACTTTGTCCTTTCTGCCAATGACAAGTCCATGTAAGAAGTTAATGAATACTCAACTCCAATGAATGAGTTTAGGATGCTATTCAGGAAGGTTCTTTAGCTTATACCCATTTTTAAATTGTTGAACAGCCCTATTAACATCAGTGGGCATCCTCAAAGTTAAGCTTTTGTTTCGAATTAGGTCCTAAGTTATAACTCTGATCTACTTTGCTTGGGCTGGTGTCATGACTAGCAATCTGAGAAAGGTACATCTAAGTCTCTATCTAAGTGAGACATCCACATTTAGATACCCAGATTGCACTGTTCTCTAAGGAATTCTGCAGACAGTATCAGAAGTGATGGGTTGGTCAACTTCTTATCCTCTACCGGTTTTATACCCATCTCTGAATCTAATGTCAATTGCTATGAATTTTTAGAAACTGAGAGCTTTCACCTGAAAAAAGAGGCAGTTTGCAAACCTCTAACCCCAGGGATACAGACATTACTGTTAAACCTATGACTGCTTGGGAGCAAGTCCTCAAACTAGAGCATACTGGATGCCTTTGAACATTAAGCACTGTTTTTTTATGTAATTAGTTACTCTAAGAGAGTGATAGACACGAGCACATCTTCCAACATAAAAATAACTTATGAATAACAGTAGTCAGGCTCTCCCTGGGTCAAGAAACTCATTTACAGTAGCATCTTTCAAGAATCCTCCGTTTGAAGCAGAGCACACGAACCACTGTACATCAAAGATGAGCAAGAACACAAGAGCAGTGCTTAACCACATCAAGATTTGTCAGCTCATGCAGAAGGGAAGAAGCAATTATGACTCTGGCAGTCCTCTTTCAGATTTGGCTGGCTGAGAATCATAATCCAGATGAGGTCTCTTTTTATATTAGAGTAGATTTGTTATATGCATGCCAATTCCATTAAGCATGATCATGCTTTATAATCAAAACAGTGTATTAAAACAATATTATGGTCCTGATTCTGTAGATACTTGCATTAACCTTTGTAATACTATTTAGCATTTATGCAATGCAATGCTTTATGTTCAAAGCACTGGAGAGATGTTTAGCTAAAACTCTATACTCTCATACACAGGCACTCAAGCTCCTTCAGCATCCAGAGGCAGGGAAAGGGAGAGCGGTAGGGACGGGGCAGAGGGGGACAGAGTCTCTTACCTGTCTGTGCTCTCTGCACTCAAGCCATAGCTGCCACTGAGGGAACAGGCTTGCTGCACACCAGGGGCAACAGCCCCATGGCACTGGCTCCTTGAAAGCAGCCCTTAGTGACTAATTCACTCCCCTTCCCTGCCCAGATATGCCAAGGGGCCGAATACTGTGTCTGCATAGAAAACACTCCTTAGGACAGAGGGGAGGCACCACTCTGCTCATTCCCCTTCTCTTCAGATACACTACTTAGGGGCTGAGCAGGCAGCTTCTCACCATGACAGAGCACAGCACAAGGTCATTGCTGCCCTGGCTGATTCTTGGAAGAGAGGGGGAAGTGCTTCCAGTACCTCTCTAAGCTGGAGGGGAAGTGGAGCAGGGAACAGATTAGTCTGGACAGGCCCTCCATAAACACTCTTGCTCTTAGCAGGCACTCTGTGAACATGAGAAAGGTAAGTAGCATCACGCTGGATCAGACCAATGGTCCATCTAGCTCAGTATGTTGTTGATGACGAAAGTGGCAAGTAGTAGATGATTTAGAGTGAAAGTCATTAGTAACTTACCCCTCACTTATCCCTACCACTCAGCCGTTTTCCTTTCCAAACTGAAGTCCCAGCCTTCTCAGTTGCTTTTGTAGTGGCATCTGCTCCATATATCTGATCATTTTTGTTGCCCTTTTCTAATTTCACTACACCTTTTTTTAAGATAGAGACCCAGAACTGCATGCTATACTCAAAATATGGGCAAGGGCATACCATGGATTTATAGTGGGATCACAGATATTTTGCTTTCTTTTCCTCCAATTCCCTTCTTGATGCCAAACATTTTATTGATTTGGTTGCTGTTTTAGAAAGTGATCTGCAATGAATCCATGGACTTTTTCCTGAATGGTAACAACTAGTTTGGTGCCTAGCATTATGAGCATATTAGGTGAGGCTAGTTTTTCCCAGATGCATTACCTTGCATTTGTCAACATAGAATCTCATTTTCCACTTTTTCCCCCTTCACTGAGTTTTGAGAGATCTTTCTGCAGCTCTGCACCATCAGTTTGGTATGCGACTACCCAGAATAATTTAGAGAATCATTTGCAAACTTTTCTCTTTCCTGGACACTCCCTTTTCCAGGTCATTTATGGAAATATTGAATAAAGTCAGCCTCAGCACAGATCACCGTGGGACTTCACAACTGATCTTTCTCCACCCTGAAAAATAATCACTTAGTGCTACTCTTTGTGGCTTAAAAGATAGGAAACAAAAGGAATTACATTCCAAACCCCTGACAACTCAAGTTTGGGGTTTTTTTTTAAAGCCTTTGGTGAGGGACCTTGTCACAAGATTTTTCAAAGTCCAGATATCATATCACATGAATCCTCCTTGTAACACCCGATATGGGATACTGGGCTAGACAGACCTGTGGTCTGGTAGCATAACTAAGAGGGGGTGACTAGGGCACCAGCCCCAGGGACCTCCTTTGTGAAGGGAGCGCAAAAGTCACTGCTACCACAGCAGCAGTAACAGCCAACACTGCTTTGCATGTGGGGCTACCTCAGGCATGGAGCTGCCCTGCTATGCCTTTTCTGTAGTCTGATCCAGTAGGCTTGTAACACTGGAAATCAGACTCCAAGCTTAGCTGCATTCCACTTTTCATCATTAGTTGAGAAAGTATGTTGGACTGTATCTGTAGATCAATCATAAATATGTATTTCATTCACATTGCAAATACCTATCCTTGGATAGTTTCATAGTTTCTAGGGTCAGAAGAGACCTGAACAGATCATCAAGTCCGACTCCCTGCCCTCGGCAGAAACAAGTGCTGGCATCATAATACCCCAGCCAGATCTCTATCCAACCTCCTCTTGAAGACCCCCAAGGTAGGAGAGAGCACCACCTCCCTGGGGAGCCCATTCCAGAGCCTGGCAGATCTAACCGTAAATTAATGCTTCCTGATATCAAGCCTGACCCTGCTCTCAATTAGTGGCTGTTATTCCTTGTTATCCCAGGTGGTGCCCTGGGGAACAGAGCCTCACCTATTTTCCGCTGGTCCCCCCCAGTGAGTTTATAGATGGCCACCAGATCCCCTCCGAGTCTTCTCTTGTAGAGGCTGAATAGATTCAGGCCCTTTAGCCTCTCCTTGTACAACCTACCCTGCTGCCCCTTGACCATGCGAGTGGCCCTCCTCTGCACCCTCTCAAGCTAGCCACATCCCTCTTTCAGTGCAGCGCTCAGAACTGGCCACAGTACTCCAGCTGTGGCCTGACCAGTGCTGCATAGAGGGGAAGGGTCACCTCCCTGGACCTGCTTGTGATGCATTTGTAGATGCACAACAAGGTGCAGTTAGCCTTACTGACTGCTTCCTCGCATTGGTGGCTCATGTTCATCCTGAAGTCAACAATGACTGCAAGGTCCCTTTCAGCCACTGTGTTGATGAGAAGGGTGATCCCCAGCCCATCGATGTGTTGCAGGTTCCTTTTCCCTAGATGCAGCACCTTGCACTTGTCCACGTTGAATTCCATCCTACTCTCATCCACCCACCTCCGTAATCTGTCTAGATCTACTTGGATATACTTCTGTTCTTCCCCTCTTGATTTGCATTCTTTGTATAATTTGTTTTATACACACACGTACATACACAAACATGCAACTACAGTTGTCTGGCATTTACTGAGTTCTCAAATTACTTCAGATAAGTTAGTAAAATAGGAATATCAGACCATTTTTCCTTAAGCCAGCCAGGGAAAACGTTCATCATTACTCATCTCTTCCAGAACACCAATCACTCAGAGAGGGTGGCATTCAGTATATTACATAGCTTGATGCCAACACAGCATAAAAACTGTCACAGATGCTCCCCCTCACCCATCATAAATAAAACATCAGACTCCTTGCAAGGTCTGCAGATTGTCAGGGTGTTTGATGTAATTGGTTTTGGCATGTGACAGAGCAAAACAAGCAAGTCACAGGATGCCCTTCATTACTACAAATGGTCTATTGATTTAGAATGATGCCATTTACACAGAGAAATGCACCTGCTACTGGACTTTCCACTGCACACATGGAGCAGTGGAAAGCTTACATGAGGAAGATGTGTGCATGTGTTTCACAAGTAATTAATTTTTTAAGAAGATATAATGATGCTCATGAGATAGAGCAAAGGGCCACATTTTAAATGTGCTTTAGTGAGCTCCATTATGGTATAGACACTTCAGATACGTATACTCAAAATAGTCTTTTTAGTGATGAGTGAAATTCTTGAACCAGTGGTTCTTAACCTCATTGTACTAAGGGCACCTCTATAACTCTGGTGAGTTGCACTTATCTTCTTGCAACTTGAGCCACCATTTAAAAGATCTGGTGGCATACCAGGCTATTGCGGCCCTTTGGTTGAGACGTGCTTGCTTAAATGATTATAAACACAAGGTTTTCATATATTCCACACCCACTTCCAAGTGGAGGTTGCATGACGAGAAACAAGGAAACAATAAGGAGTCCATCCATCTGTCCAAGGGACATGATATCCCTAAGGATCAGGCCCAATAACCATTTGAATTGAGACTAGAAAAACCTTCCCTCTCCCTACTGAAAACCAATTCAATATGAATGACATGCTCTCTTTAATTAAAAAAAAAAAAAAAAAATCAATTGTTGTGGGCAATACAGAACCCTTCCATCCTTCATAGGACAGGAAATCTGCTTGACCTCAGGATGGTACCTAGCTATTGTACTCCTGAACAAGTTAAGGTAGAGATCAGATTCATGGCAGACTCAAGATATTCAGTAACAGTGTATTCAAAATAATATCTTTTTCATCCCTGATAGATTTTTTTTTGTCACCAAAATTATACAAATAATCTGTACCTCCAAAACAGAAGAGCCAAGTGATAAGTAACTCCAGTGGAGACCTTGCCATGCCCAAAAAAGCATGTTAGATAAGATGACAAGTGCTACAGAAAACCTGAAAACAGAGATGCCAGATGGAAAGTCTAGAGTACTCTCTCCACATATGGCAGGTACAATGTGGGCAATAGCAGTGCCAGCTTCCTCACACACACTGACTTACAGTTTGCACTTTAAGAAACTACAACATTTCAGTATCTATGGCTCAGTCTTTGCCCAAGGATATTAAAATACATAGATGCCCAGTAGTATCTAAGACAGGTGCTTTTTGCACCATAGATAATTGTCTATTGGAAACTGAATCAAGACTGCTCAAAACCATTAACAAATGCTGAGAGATTTCTACGTGGGAAGTCAAACAGTCCATAAACAAAACTCATTTCACATGGACAACTGAAAAAGCTAAGACCTGGCCATTCCTGGTTTTTTGTTTTGTTTTTGTTTTTTTTAACACTAGTGACACCACAAGGGGGCGTTTTTACTGTTTTTAATTAACATGATCCACAGCAGAGCATGCCCTCTACAAGTAGTTTAGCTACTGAGCAAAATTCCTGACCAAGACTGTGGGCACCCAGAGGGCAAGGCTATTTGTACTACAGCCAAGTCACTTTTCTCCTGGAAAGACCGTCAACCAGGGGTTCAGTGAGCAGGGCTGACGGCAAATGGCTAGGGGCTGTTGTAGAAGAACTTTGTTAGCTGAGATAGTTCACTGAAGGTAATTCTTGTCAAACTAAGGAAAATCAAGAGATGATTTCTCTGCCTCACTAAATTTCCCCCCACCCTCCTTCATATGCTGCTTTATCATCCCTGCTATAGATTATTTATCTTTAGGGTTCAGACAGACTTATAAAGAGCTTGTACTTGCATTGCATGTGTACAGGTGTTCCTTGGGGAAAAGCCACTCCAATTTCCAAAAGGTGTGTTCCACAACCCCCCTTATATACTCTGTGCCAGCCAACTTTGAAAAGTAGTGTTGCACGAGCTATAGCATGAAGCATCATTTTTCAGTATCAAAAATATAAAATGATTACAGCTAGCATACTTACCAAAAGATTGCTTGCTAAATGCCAGTCTTCTTCCTTAGTTAGTCGTTAAGATGAAAAAGCAATTTATTCATAAGCAACTGACTAGTATACGCCTACTATACGATTGGCTCTCTCACACAATCAACGTGTCCTAATTTTCTGAGGCATTCAGGCACGATTCTTTTCTGGTATGTGGAAAAAAGGGCAAGTTTTTACTTTGAGTTGCTTCCTATCTGTACTCAACATTATCAGAAATAGCTTCGGTGTTAAAAATAGCTCTCCCTACATTTTTGATTAATTGTGAAGGAATCTACACGCAGAGGGGGAAGATGGGCTATTCATTCCTTAGTGCAACTCCACACTTATTTCCTAAGTTCTAAAAACACTGGATGGCACCATGGCAAATAAGGGGTAATTGAAGGTCCACTGAAATGTCCTTACTGTCTTTAACAATCTCACAGGCTTTGCAATTTTCAAGGTGGGCAGCTGATAAGATGCTTATACTTGCACCGAGAAGTGGGCATATATGACCTGGAAACCATTGATGCAGGCACGGAATCCCACAGTGGTGTTGTCACCAAATCACACTTCATAGAGCCACACACTAAAGATTCTCTCTTGTCAGACCTATGCTTTGACAACCAAATGCAGAAGGGAAAGTTTGGAAGATAATTTGAAATGTGTCAGGAACTGTGAGATCTGATGACACTAATACTCTGAAAGCAAGAAACTTAACTAAGACAGAGGGAAAATAAAACAAATGAACAAATAACCCAACAGGTTACTAACCAGCATCTTGGCATTCTATTTCAGATAGAATGAACACGAGTGAATGGTTACAAGTCATGGTGGTATTAAGTGGACAGAACGATACTGTACATTTTTCCTATAGCCAGAATTGCTACAAGTGGACTTACACAAAAGTTATCTAGTTACTGGGAAACATACCAGAACTCCCTTGTCAGGTAACAGGCTTCAGTTACGTTTCAATTATTATAAGGTCAGTCTTTGAATGCCACAGTGCCACATCAAGTTCTTATCCAATTCTTGTTGAGTAAGTGTATCTACTTGCTTCACATATTAAGAAAATATGGAGAAAGATGAAATAGTAACTGCTCCATTTAGCTCCTGACTTCCATGGACTAGAAGTAGAACGAGTAGAACCACCAACTGCAAGGAAATGCCTATTTCTCAACCTGCCACAAGGAATCTTGAGGGCTGAGCCATTGACCTTGAACAAATTGAAGTCTAAATAAAAACCAGGAGGGGAAAATGCATGGATTAATCATCTGATCAGGAGACCAGCACCAAGTGAAGAACTCTAGCATGTTTTTAGGTAAACTCAATCCTGAATCTTTACTGATATTACTGTGGCATATGATCATTAGGTTTTCTTCAACATTGTGATATCAAGACATGTCAAGTAAATTTATTTCTACTAAACAACAGTAGAATTTTAATTGTATACAGCGAAGAGTCAAGTAATGTAGAACCTAGCACTATTAGCCTCAACACACATCAGAAGGTGACCTTCTCCAAAACCCAAGTAATCCAGCAGTAACACATTCCTATCTATCTATCTCAATGCCCCCCACCCCACGACCCGAAAGTTTCACTTCCAAACTGCTGAATCATCACTAGACAGCAAAATGATAGAAATTCATTAATCAAAGTATCATGCAATAAATTTGCTCCGACACAAGTCAATAACTTTCATAAGAGTGAAAGGAAGAGGGGAAAAGAGGAGCAACCTGGCAAGGTCATTTTGTAGCAATTCACTTTCTAACACCTGGGCTCAGTTCAAACTTCGGGTGCTTTGTGAAAATTTCTTACAACTGAATTTTGGTTACCTGAACTGGATCCACTCCCAGAGGTCTGGGCACATCAGGGAGAATTCTGCACACCCCAAAACTCCTCTATATTCAAGAGGTTATCCTTTGCTTCAACTGGTAGGAACAAGAGTAAATAGCCTCATCCAGACTTCAAAAAAATGGCACACCCCCCGCAGAAAAAGAGAAACATTTCAGAGTTGAACTTTCCCTTGCTGAAATAAAATGTAAGTGATTTGAGCAAAACCATAAAGCAAATTGCCACAGCACTAGCTTGAAATTTTCAAGCACCTCTAGACGCTAGTTACATGCTGCTTAGTGGGTCAGGCAGCCTGGCACAATTGCATGGATTTCTGTATGATTGAGCTCCCAAGTAGTAGCCCATACCTGAAACAACACAAATGGTGACAAATATCAGGTCTGTGAAGACTTTTCTAAAGATCTAGCAGTGGTCTGGTTTTGTTTGGTGTGGTTTTTTGGTTGCCATTATGGTCATTGGTGGATGAAGTCTCTTCAAGATGCTGTGGGAGCTCTCCCAAAGCAGTGCAAGGGTAGCAGCAGGTGGGGGTCATGTGAAGGAAGGGGGAAGAGGAAGCAAGGTCCCAGCAACAATAGGATATGACGACTTTCCTCTGACCTTCAAGTGCAAAGGGTAACTCCTGGGTACCAACTTCACTTTGGGTTGCAACCCACCAGTTGCAGAGTTCTGCTTACATACCATTAATCTCCTGATTGCATCACCACCAAAGCCAAGTCAAACACATCACTCAGACAGACAGATAATAGTCATACCCTTACAAGTTTCCTGTTTTCAGGGCCAAACCATCTTGGATGGTGTATAGGAGAGAATGCATAACCTACTAGCTTGGTTTCTCAAAGGACAAATTCTATTTTGTCAAAAAATCCCATCAAAACCCTGGAATCACCGTCCTCCCAACATGAGATGCATTGGGTGTTATTTCTTTCCTGTACTTTATAAACTAATGTTTACAACTAGCTGCCATCTTTGAATCTGAGTGAGGCTTCAGAAGCTGGCCCCACAGGAATTGTATTTCATCTTTGCCGGGAGAAAAAAACAGTAAACTATTTTCCTTTTTAGCAAGAAAATACTTAAGGTTAAAGATGGGTTGCAAGTTGATGGATTCTATTCCAGACTTTAAAAACTTCCTGATGTCTGGGTTTGGTTGATTCAAATGTTTCACAGCCCCTCAGCCTTCCTCACCTCCACACTGGAGAGGTTTGCTTAGGTGATACTCTAAGGACCATGGTTAGGAACACTTCCAGAAAATGACCTCCTATTGCTTATGCACAGATCTGCACTGGCAATTAGATTTGCTCATAAAGTGGGGTCAGTCAATCCTTTCTGTTCACAAGAAAAATTTTTTTTTTTTTTTTTTATTAATTATAGGAACAAGAGAGTGAATTTGTACAGATACACTTAGCTCCTCTTGAAAAGAAAATCAAATCATGGCAAGATAGGAAAATCACTTTGTTGCTAATAAATGAAAAGATGATTGGATTTAATGTGTCATGCTTTGCATGCACGAGCAGAATGCCTGTGATCAATCACCTAGCACAAAATGCATTATTTAACAGCTATGTGACAGCAGGCAAGATCAAAAAGAAATACTGCCACAAAAAGCTGTATATGCAAACAATCAAAATCGCAGTATTTTCTCACATGACACACCCCAGCATAAAATATGCATCTTGTTTTTGAAAGGCAGAATGAAGAAAAAAAAAAATCTTTCTAGGCAGTAAGTATTGGAGGAGCATCAGCCAAGGAGCTGCCCCTCCTCATTGCTCTGCTCCCTGCAAGTCACCTGCAAATTTTACTTTTGCTTTCACCTGGTAAGGCAGAAACTGCTCTTACTGTATTTCTTCTATTTTCTGCACACTAGAATTTCTGGCTGCTGTATTTTGGGGAGAAGTGTGGGCTGCATGAAAAAAACAGTACTTTTCAAACACATACTAAAAGGTCACTTATTTCCTTACCCCTTCCTTGGAAATACTTGAGACAGGCAAATGTGCCAAAAGGCAGCCCCTCTTCTTATTTTAATTTTAAGTTCAAATGGAATTTAGTGCTCCTGGAAAATACTGGGCCCTCACCATTCTAACCCATTGCTGCTGTATTTCAGCATGTTAAGGAAAGCCTACAAGGAAGTGTTCAGTTCCTACAGCTCACCTACTGCTGGCTTGTCAGGATAGCAAGAAGAGCCTGAGTGCAAAATTGTCTCCTGAAAGCAAGGCAGTCCATGTACAGCAGTTCATCAAACTGGTCATTTCACACTAATAAGGCCCTTACCCCAGGGCACCCACATTTGAAAATAAATAAATAGAAAGGTAGATGTAGGTGTCAGTTATGTTTTTGCTTCCATACAGAAGTGTATAAAAAGGGTTGGGGGGCAAGAACCATTTCCTGCAGCAACTAGCATTTAGGTCTTGTTTCTCCTTCAAATTATCCTCTCCATCAGTGACTGGCAGGTGACCAACCCCCCCCCCCCCAAAAAAAAGAAAAAAAAAGAAAAAAGAAAGTATTCTGTGAGAATCCCAAGGTCAGTAAGGATGGGACACAGCAGGAAATGAATTATGAAGGATAGTGCGTCAGGCAGGCTCAACAGAAGGAGAAGATGGAGATCCTCTTATTTGCATCTATAGAAATTAGGCTAGTTCAGTAAAACTGAACGTTTCTTCTACTTTTACACTTTCTACAAGACTCCCCATACAAAGAGCAAACAGCATTTGAGTTTGAACCACCTTGGGAGAGAGCAGCATTACACTACTGTTCACAATGGGCTCCCCTCTGAAGAAAATTCCCATTGCTAAGGCACAGAAAAATTTCCAAGGAAACCTTAACTTGTACCTAACTTGCCCAGGCCTTTGTATTACCTTAGTTAATAAACACGTTCAGTCCCAGGCAACATGTGAAAACTGACTTGTTTGCGACAAGGACATGAAGTCAGGATTATTTTGAGCCAAGTGAATTGTTCAGTGCTCTTTCAGATTTCTGAGCCATTCGTTAAAGATCACCCAATGCATTACCTATGGAAAAGGCCTCAAATTATCCTTTATTAATGTATTTCACAAACCTTAGATACAAGAGCGATTTGTGTCCCCATTGTTGGAGTGAAATCTTCAGTAAATTAAATTAAAATTTTCCTTGAGCCGTAAGCAATATGTTGCCATACATTAGAACAAGTGGTATAAATCAATATTTGATCAAGCTGAAAAATCAATTTCCCCCCTTATTTCCCCTTGCTCTACTGCCTGTAACAACCTTTGAGGGAATGCTGATCAAAAATGGTACTGAAGAAAATCTCTTCTCTGTATGGTCATCCATCTCATAGAGCACAATAGGCAGCCTGTCCCATGTTCTGCTGTTACAAGACAAAGATCTCCACACAGTTTATCCTTGACTACTGGACACTGGCCATCATTTTGAAGACAAAAACTAGACCAATTTACAGGATCTGAATGAAAAAATAGTTCAGCTCTTTCTGCCTAAAGCATGAAGACATTTTTGTCATGAAACATGTATTAAATTCCAACTCAAAATGCACTGAACAACTCAAATACTAATTCTCTATTTCCATATTTTTAATTAATGTGAGTCTCCACTCTTCATTCTCTCATTTATCAAGCATCTTCTTTTCCTTCCTTCACTGTCCCATATTGCCCATTTGTTTCTGCCCTTTAACATCTCAGTCCTTTGGAAGTGAAGAGTGTGGAAAAATGAATCTAGGGTTTTTTTTTCACCTGCCTTCCAATGTGTTTGTTCAATAGTGTTTTGAGTGAGGATAGCTGACAGCACTAAATTAAATGCTGCTGAATGGGGGAAAAGCTAACAGAAACTAACTGTTAATCTCTTCTCTAGAGGATTTTATAAGAAAATCAGATTTCTTTTAGTGGGCTTTAGGAAACATCAGGCAATTTTTTTGTTCATTTTTGACAAAAGGTCCCTCTATTTTAAGTTTACCTTTGTAAATATCTCCTCCCATTTGAGAGAGCAATCCAATCTGAGAAATGTACAACTGCAGGCAACACCCAGACAAGCTCAGAGAATGTCAGGAACCTACAGGAACCTTTCGCTAAGAAGATGCACCCATTTAGCTACTAAAACATTAAGGCAGACTCATTTGCAAATTTCATATTTATTATAACAAAAATTATGACATGTTCATTTGTGCATTCTGCTTTAATATAACTCTTGGTATGTAAATGATCTACAGTAAAATGAGCTCTATACAATCATGCTGGTTGTGGCAGCAATAAGGAACACAAATAAAATGCGTCGGGTAAAAGTAAGGGAAAGAAAAAAAACAGACTGGAAGAAAAATGGAGGTTTTATTATGGTCTAAGAATCACCTAAACCCTAGGTAATTTGTACAGCCACTCTGTCCCTCATGTAGGATGACATGGCCCAAAAAGTAATTTAAGAAAAAAAATGTCAGTTTGTCAGGTTGTGTCCTTATGCCAAGGCTACAAAACATTTTAAGCATCACTATACAACATTGAGCTATTTACAGTAATTTCCCAATCAACTGTTCTCTCAGAGAAAATTAGTGAATCTCAGTGACTTAGGTCACCTGAAAGAGTAAAGCAACTCCTAGGAGTTAGTCTCCATATTCTACAAATGTCTATCATTTTCAAGACCAGAAAAGCCTTTTTTCTCTCAAAGAAATACAGTATTACAATATTACTTAATCATTTAGCACTGGCATACTGCCCTGCTTTCCAAACAAAACAAAATGAGACTTTTTAAAAAATATTACATCATCATCTGCTTCTCTGCAATATATTAAACCTTTTGTATTTAATTTTTTTTTAAACACTTGATATGTTAGGGGGAAGTTAACTAGTTTAAATCTTAATGGTAAGATTCTCTAGAAGAAAGTCAGTGAATATTAAAAACTAACAAACAGAAAGACGTTGCAGTTATTTGTTGTGGCAGGATAGGAAAAAGGAAGCATAGTTAAAACCCCTGCTGTATTCTGAGTCCTATGCAGGTCCTACACTTCACCTTCTTGTTTGTTAGCTTGTTTCTGAACAGTAAGCAGGCAGGGTCATAGTGGTGTATCATAGTAGTCTGACAGCTGGTCCAATGGATACTGTCGCTGCTGCTGCTGCTGCTGTTGTTCCTGGTGTTGTTTCATGATCTCCTTGACCTCTTCCTCAAGCTCTGGTGGAATAATAAACTGATCATCTGGATCCGGTTGGGCTGGGGCTGCAAAGTAGCCCCCAGTTTTTTTGAGTGGTGCATCTGTTGCAACTTCAATCAGGTTATGGCTCCTCTCCTGGGGAGCCACAGAGCCATTGCCCCGTCGGCGCCCAATCGTACCAGTGGCAGAAACATCCACTTTCCTGGGAAGACCAGACTCATCTTCATTTGCGCTGATGACAATGCCTTCATCACTGGCTTCCACGGCCACTTGGAGCAGCTGTTTCTCCTTGGTTCGATTGCAGTGGATGTCTACCTCTACCTCCACCCGACTTCCATTGGTAAAGACACCCTCAATCGGTTCCTCATCATCACTGTCAAGGCCATTGTCAGAGAAAGCACTCGAGAAGGTGGCGCTGGACAACTGCCTTTGGAAAGAGTTGGACAGGCAGACTGGGTGAAGCATGCAGCGCTGCTCACTGGGGTAGGCTGGACTGTTCTCATTCATGGCAACCTGAGGAGGCTCATCCGAGGCTGTAGACCCCACCTCGCTGCTCATTTCAGAGGTGGAGATCTCACTGCTGATCTCAGAGGCCATGCCACTACTCGAAGATGGCATTCCCAAAGCATCTGTTGGCCTGTCCTTAATGACCACGTTCACTGACTGGGGGAAGATGCCTGGACTGGGAGGTGGGACTCCACCGAGTTCACAACAACAGAAGCTGTCCTCCGTCACATTGAGCTGAACCACCACAGCACTGATGCTGTCATTGCAGCCGTAACTCTGGGCCAAAGTGCAAAGCTTCTTCGCAGCTGCCAGGGCATCAGGCACATTTCTGACTGCTTCCACAGCCTCATCCATAGAGAGGCTGTCCCATAGTCCCTTGCTACCCAGAATGAAGAACTCATCTTGTGGAGTCAAAGTAATGGACTGGACATGCGGACGGGGCACAACGCTGGGGTGAAGGAAGGTATAGCCCAAGATCCTGGTAGAATCTGTCACACCATTTACTTTGCCATCCTGGAAATTTGTGAGAGAGAGAGAGACACAGGAAGTTGAAACTCTATACACATACAGACATAGCAATGCCATGCACCTGCATTGGCAAAGTGCCCATTTCCAAAGCACCTAGAGACACCCCCTTTTGATAAAGGAAGCAGGGTGGTGAGAAATAGCTTGAATGCCACAGTGATGGGACTGAGGTTAAGATTTAGTAGACCCTAGCGGTCAGCCAGTCTCCTGCTCCCTTCTCCTACCCCCGTATAGAAATCAAAGACTTAATACTAGTTCATTTCAAGACACCACATGAACACATCAGCTGTAAGGCACAGGACAACAACTGCAATAAATTGCCTATCTGACATCAAAACAGAACATGTGATTGGGTCAATCACTAGCCAAAGCCTTAAGCTTCTAGACTTATGCACCTATGCTCTTGTCAGCCAGTGAGACCTGTCCCTCCAAGCATATATTATCTTTTATATAACAGGGTCATACACCCACTGCCCATCCCATAGACTCAAGAATTCTTTTTATTTTATTTTATTTTTTTTTTATAGCTTCTCTCTCTCATAGCTGGTACAATGTACAATTCAACTCAACCCAGCCCCTTGAAAAAAAACTAAAGATTAAAAAAAAAAATCTTTAAATGAAACATGAGAGTCAAAAATAACAGAACCTAACTCTGTTCCTCAGGCAGCTGAGCTGTAGTGAAATATTTTACATGCCCCAGTTACTTCCTCTTACACATGATATTTCCCAAGGAGAGGAAAAATAATATCAAGTAATATCCATAAGGGAGAACACCGTTAAAAGTATGTGCATTTGAAAAATAAATTCCAACCACATTCCAAATACTAATATCATGAACTATCAGGATAAACAGAGCAAGTGCCTAAACTGTGGTGCATGCTTATCTGCCAGCTTCTTATGGGACTATCTGCAACCTCACTAAAAAATGACTCAGGCAGATGAATCACAAAGGTAAGGATTTATAGTACTGCGGTCCAGCTAGTGCAAGCAAAAGCTATAACAGAATAACCAAAGCAGAGTGAATTATGGACCAAGAAAAATGGATTTCCTTTTAAAAATCTAGAAAAAGAGAAATGTTTTGAGCTTTCTATATTACATGACAGCCTGAGAAAGTGATAAGCCAAACTGTGTGAATTTGGAGAGATGTTTTAGAATTCAGAGCAAGAATCTCCTTTTCCTTCACAGAAAAGTAGTGATAACTCCCTGGGGATCTGCATCACATTATGATGTGGTTTCCTTCAAGCTTGTCATGATTTAGACTTCAACTGTGATCTTTCCTTGGCAGGATTAAAGAGACTTATGTGTGCACACAACATCCTTCTGTCCCCTTCCTGACATTGGTAAGCTACAAAAACACTATTTATTCATATGCGCACAGTTCAAGACGAAGCAAAGCTAAGCCAACAATGTCAAGCTTCAAGTCTTACAGCAGCAATGTAGCAGCACCCAGCACCATTTTCTCTTGGGGGGGAGGGGGGGGAAGTTGTTTGTTTAAGGAGGGGATTTTGTTCTTCTCTGTTTGAAAATCAGCCCTGCGGCTGTTCCTCACTGGAGGAACAATAATTCTCTATCCTTTCAGCAGCTCATTCAACCATGGATGAGCTCAAATTGAGCTGCACACTGCCACACAAAGTGCCTGTTGAAGAACAACACACCTAGTACTGGGGTGGACAAAATGTGGTCCGTGGGCCAATCCAGCCCACCAGGGCATTCTATTTGGCCCACGGGGCCTCTACAAATTTTAGAAAAAAATGTATCTGCTCCTGGCTGCCTGTCAAAGGTGACAGCAGCCAGGGGCAGTAGAACCTAAGGGGAGCCTCAGCAGGAATGTGGCAGCCCAGCTCTGCCCCACCCCCAGCCACTTCCTTGCCTTCCTGCCCCACAACTCCCAGCTACATAGGCAGACCTTGGAGCATGGCCCATGCTGGTATGTGTGTGTGTGTGGGGGGGGGGTCCCACACCCCCATACTCCTTGCATTGCCATAACCACAGCCCCCCATACCCACACCCCACCTCACACAGCCCAGCCACCCTCCCCCACACAAGCCCCATACCCACCCATACCCCCAGATATCCACACACACTCCCACATGCTCACTTAACCCAACCCCATACCTATTCACCTCCCACAGACACACCCACAGCCCCTCCCCCCAATATACAGGAGTAAAACTTCATTTTAAGCTATTATACAATCACCTCTATGTACATTACACAAACATGTAAATCAGGACAAAAATATTTTTTTTAAATCAAATATAGAAATGTTTTAAATGTTTGCTTTTTAGAACATAATTTGGTATTTTTCTGGTTCTGAGATGACAACACCCCTTGCTGAAAGGAGTACTTCTGGCAGCAAGGGGAGGGACTTGTGGTGGCAAAGGCCAGGGGTTAGAAGGCAGGATTTCCAGTCACAAGATGGCAACCAGGGGGCAGGGCACTCGCTAAGGGGTAGAGCTACCCATGCAGCCCTTCACAGCCTGCCAAAACTGCGTACGTGACCCTCTGCTCAAAATAGTTGCCCACCTCTGGCATAGGCAGACATCTAGGCAGCAGCAACTAGCCCAGTATGGGGGGGACCAACCTTTTTGGCAGACAGACCACAAATTGGCCCTGCACCTTTCTGATTACCACTCCAATCCCCTTCCCCTAGTTGATTTGCTGCCCTGCTTTCTGCTCCCTGTCTTACACATCCTGAAAAACCTACTGCTCTGCTTTCTTCTCCCTGATAATCTGCCACTGTGCTGTCTGTCCACCTTACTGGTACTGTCTACCAGTAAAGTGCCACACCCAGAGGCTGCCCATGCCACCCATGCTACAGGCTGGTCACTCCTGAACTAGACCATGGTGACAAGTGTACAGGAAGGGGAAGATGAAACTCTAGCACCTTGACTGTTAAGCTATACCTTATATAAAACAGAAACATTACTAAAGAGTTTGTTGCCATAGAAATCAGTCCCAAGGAAACTGCAGCTTCAATATTCCCTTTGGAGTGGTCTTACCTCTGTGATAATGGCCTTATGCTGCTTAATCCTCTTGAGCTCTTCTTCGTAATTCATCACATAACACCTAGACAAAGGCAGAGGTTTTCCATTCCTACAGAGAACTGTTTGGCACTTCCCCACATTTGCTGAGGTTAATGTGAAGCATCCACCAGGGTCCATGGGATCATGTTTTATATGGCAAAGGACAGCAGAGCCTCCAAGTTTTTGTCCAGCAGTTCCAAGTTTTCTGGAATGTCAAAACAAAATTATGCTTGTTTGTGAACTGGAAAGGCTACATTAGGGAAGTACTAAGGAGAAGGACTTGAGATCATGGTTAGGCAACCCCTATCAGTTGGGACACATCGTCAAGATTCACTGGGGCATGCACAGAAAGTCTCCAGTACAGATTTTGACACTTAACGCAGCACAGCAGGGAAATTATGTATAATTCATGGGAAACCTTATTAGTAAGAGAGAAAGATGCATGTCCTTAGCCAATAAAGAAATCCTTTCACTCCTGAGGCACTGACCCAGAGCAACTCTAGCTGCACAGGGCCACTTTCCTATCATTTCAGCCCCAATGCAGTTAAATGTATTTTACCTCATGCATCTCATCAAGCAGCCTTTAGGGAGATTTGGAAATTAAAGCATTAGAAACTATTATTTTGAGAGTATAGGGAATGTAATAAATTTTATTGATGTGGAACATCAGTCTCTAAAAAAAAAATAAATTTGCTAACTCAGTCAGCAGTTTACAGATATATTTGTGCGATCTACTAGCCCTGATCAGACACTCAGCTATTTCAACCTGTCATTTTTGGAGTCTCTGGTTAAAATTTGAAGACAAAACCTGTTCCAAGCTTTCAAAATACTGTCTATTAACATTAAAACTAAGTTTATTTTCTATTAAATCTTAACTACAGGGCCTACCTGTAAGAAGTGGCATGCATGTCTGCTCTGCATGCCACACACTCCAAAACAGAGGCAATGGAGCTGCTCAAGTGCAAAGCTGGGTCTCATACCAATCACTAGCCCAGTCTGAGGTGTACCAAGTATGCTGTGGTTCGCACACTGAAGCATAGGATCCCTTGACAAGGTGAACACACCTATGTCTAGTTGAGCTAGAACAGCCTCTTGATTCAGATGGTAGAGGGGCAATATATAAGCTCTAATGTATATTGGCTTTTTTCATCTCAGGAGGGTCTGAGATACAGGAACTCTGCACTGAAATTTAACAAAGGTTTAAGCATAAACCATACTATTTCTGGGTATTAATGAAGTGCTAATAACCTATTTCCTGAGACACAAAAGATTCTTGCAGGAAGACTGGAAGATACTTTATCAGAGACATGGACAATGGCACCTTACTGGTATTTCCAATACTTACATTCCAGGATTTTAACAAAGCTTTAAAGTTTTGCTTCAGACAAATTATGTTAAAGCAAGACAGCGTCATAATAAACAAGGAAAAGGGTGGAAGTTGTTTTTTGTTTCCTTGTGGAGAGGTGGCTCTGTGTCACCATGTATTGCTCCAATTTCCTGATACAGACCAGTTTCATTTAATCAGGAAGTGGTGTCCAACAAAAGATGCTACTTTTAACGTGCTAAATTTCCTGTAAGCTGTCTTCATTTTTGCCTCCCTCTACTCCCCCACCCTTTCCTTCCTGTTTGTCCCTTCCTCTTGATTCCTTTTTCTTGCTAAAGGTTATTTCAAGGCACTGGCTCTCAGACTGTCACAAGCAGTTCACACTGACTCCAAGAAAAGCAAAACCACTTACTATAGTTACCTAACATTAGCATCACACTTCATTGTGAATGCTCAAGTGGTTTCCTTTTAGGCTCAAATATGAGCTCAAGGAGGCACTTCAAGAGTTTGGATGCTTCTATTAAGCAATATTTTGAGACCCAAGATCATCCAAGTTGGTGGGGAGAGTCAGAAATGAAGCTCCCCAGCATCTGAGTTACGCTGAAAGAATTAGGACACAAAAGTCAGTTCACTGCCTTAAATATTAGCCACTCCAAGCAGTAAGGGTTTAAATTAATCACATCTCAGAAGAATTAAATCTCTTCCCATTCCTTGGTCATGAACACTTTATGTTGTTTCTTTCTTACAACTAAGGGGTCAAGATTCTCAAAACAGGGAGTGACAAATATGCAATAGCCAGGTAGAAAAAAAATTTTAAAGGGAGGAAGGGGAAGAGGAAAAGAGGGAGAAGCAACATGCACAAGATGGCTATAGAAAGAAAAAGAATTAGCAAACTGAGGATAACCTCTGCATCACGATGAAAGTATTGATCATGTACTCCTCTTCATTCTTTGTTTTCTGCAGTTCTTCTGCTAAGATGTCACTCATTGTACACTGCAGCAGGTAGGGCACTTCCACATTGCGGTCTCCATCGAAGACACCATACAACGCTTCCCTGTTGTCGCAGAAGTTATTGGCTGACAGTGCTGCAACACACAACCTAAAGAAACAAAACGTGGTGTGCTGTTTACCAAGCCACTGTTTAAGGCTTCGTACCATAGGACTGTTATAAATACTGCCCTATTCTCTTCTCATTGTTCTGACCAAAGTTCCTAGAATCTCCTGCTGTAAGCTTTTTATATAGCTTTTGAAGGGACATTTTGTAGCAAGGAGGGGAAGCAATGACATTTATTTCAGTTAAACTTCAAAGTAGAAAGGGAGCTATGCAGAAGTTTAAAACAGAGAAAACAAACTCCCCTACTCTCTCTCCCCCCCTAACCTCCCTCCCCAACCCCACATGTCAGGAGTTTAGCACTACCCCTATACTACTTCTTAATGCACTGAGTAAGTACCTTTAGATATGAAAGTAGCTCAGACTTTCTGTTCAAGACTGCCGCATCTTTGCTAGGCTTTCCAGTTGCTGAGCTACCCAGAACACGAGCTAGCTGCGACAATGACGAGGGATCGTGCCATGTAATGCTGGGTCGAAACTTCAACTGAACAGTTACCAGCAACAACATTCAATCTATTCATCTGACAAGAAAGAGCAGGCCTCCACCTCCACAGTTACTACACCATTTCTAGACTGCAAACCCACTGTGCCCAGCAATGGCATGCTGCTCTGTATGGGCAAGCCTGAAGTAATGTAACTGCATTTATGCAGTGCTAAGGCAGGTTAAATGGCCAGCAAGTCTAATTAATCCACTTGCCCACAGCACTATGCCAAAGCAGCTACACTTTCAAACCAGGAGGCTGTCTGCTTGGAGATGAATGAAGTGTTGAAGAGAACCCCTCTTGGGTATGGTGAATTTATGGTCTAGACAGAGCTCAAGCTATTAAAACCAAAGAGGTCTGGCCCAAAAGGACCCGTCTTGCTTAACTGCTTGCTCCCATACCAGGTTCTCAAGGATATAACATTATGAACAGAGGCAGCCAGGGATTCATTGCTGGAGCAGCTGCTGCTCACAGCAGTGATAATACAGATAAGTGCCGCTGAGTGTGTTAGTTCAACTAGATTTCAGACCCCCCATTGATTCTTTTCAATGCTTTTTTTTTGTGTGCGCGCGCTGAGAATAGGAGATGGAAATAGGGCAACATCATTTAAATGATATCTGCTCCTCTCACCCCTGGAGAAACAGTCACTGCTATGCAATGTGATAATCGGTTTATTAGACCATGCGTGTCACCATGGTGATGTGTAACAAGCTTGCACGTGCTTGACTCAAAATCTGGGAAAACCCACACTGGAAGCACAGGAAGATTATAAGGGGAAAAATTAAGAGGCCAAGGAAAGGTACTTTATGGAACCACACACAGTTATTAACATGCCAGGTTCCTGAAATGTTAATTTACGAGGGCTGGTTCAGTCCTTAAAATGGACTGGTCAATAGGAGTCACAGTCCCAGTTGTATGTTATCCAGAATATTTGCTTTGCTTGATAAACATACTCCAGTTAAAAGGATGTTCAAAGAGACAGGATCCATTTAAAAAGCCATGGCACTGCCTCTGCCTTTGGGAGACAGGAGACCCAGCTGACTTTTCACTTTCACAAAGAAGGGGGATTCTTTGCAAGAGTCCAGGCAGCAGAGTACCTCTTTGCCAATACCAGGTAAGAGCTTACTTGTTCTTAACTCCTGAGGCTTCAGTGTAACCATGGCTCCATACCGCTGGGGCTCCTGAAGCATCACCGGCTGAGGGCTGGTCAATCTTAAAACAGCGGATGTTACTGGAACAAGAATGGAAAGGAAAATTAATAGTTTAAGATGCCAGAGAGATTTAGTCAGCAATTGTAAAGGAGTAATAACATTAAGGCAACAGTTCATTTACCCAGTCCTAGTGTGTGACTGTTTCAGGAAATGAGATTTCCTCAAAAGGGGGAAGGGGGTGGGGAGAGGGAAGGGATTCCTTATATAGCACTCAAAGTTTGTTCTCTACCTACAAACAGGTAAAGAGGAGGGGTGAAAAAAGCAGTCCAGTAAAGTTCTGTTTCATTTTGTTTTGCATTCACTCACTCACTCACTCACTCACTCACTCACTCACTCACTCACTCACTCACTCACTCACTCACTCACTCACTCACTCACTCACTCACTCACTCACTCTGTAACCTCTTTTTCCTGAATTGAAAAAAAGTTACCCTGTCACTCTTACATTTAGCTTTTTTTCTGAACTAAAAGGTTTAATAGGGCAGTGTTCTAAAATCTCTTATAAAAAAAAATCACTGCAAGCAAAAAACAAGTCTGCATTCAACTTCAGGTCTACACTTGAAAAATTAAGACTTGCCATTCTCCTCCCAACAGCTGTGAAGCACTAGTTTTTCTTTCAGTCACTGGACTTCCAACTGATTACAAGACTAACCAACTTTTGTCTGTATTTCAAACATGTAGACCAGTACACAGTCTAATACAGACTTGCAGGGGGCATCCATACCTATTCATATATCCCTTTTTATACTGCATGTTTATGTTGGGGAGGGGGAGAACAACCATGCCATCCCCCACTTCTCTTGACTGTTTTACTCTAAAAGCAGTTAAGCAAGTTCTCTGTATCGTATAAAACCCAAAAAATCCAAAAGGCCTGAGACCTTTTCAGGGAAACAATGTATGTGTAAAATAATAATGTATAATATGAAACAGACACAAGAAAGGTTCAACTGTTGACTTTAACAATCCATTTTTCTTCTGCCTGCAAAGACTGTGTACACAAAAGTCTCATTAGCATTTCACAATCTACATGGCCTCAAAACACTTCCTCAGATAAATAAGAGCTATTGTGTCCAGTTTACAGTTTTATCCTAGGCTAATAAATAAGTCAGGACATACATTTGCTAGAGCATATCAAAAGTAAACTCCACACATAATATAAAAACTCCTGATATTTAAGTATTAGATTGTGGGCTTCACAGCCTAAGTATCAAAAAGAAGTCAAACTTCTTAAGTCTATTAATCACCTATTAGCTGGCACCAATCAGGAAACTAAAAGTGATCCATTCAGGAGTAATGCTCATTGTAATTCTGCACAGACTAGCAAAGAACAGTCTTTACAACAGATAGTAAAGTGTTTCAAACTCTGCACTTGTTTCTTCCAGGAAGTGGGATCTTCAGTCTGATAGATTTCTGAGAACTGAATTGACCATCTCTTTGCCCTCTGCCAAAAACAGGCCAAAGACCTGACTGGCATTTAAGCAGCAGTACTTAGTGCTGAAGAAATTCCAACTCCCAGACTCAAAAGTTGCACAAAAGGAAGAAGAGCACTCATTAAGAATTATTTGCATGTTTGCTACAAGTTATGAAAGAAATCTCCACATTTCAGAATAGCAATTCTATTACTGAGCAATTAGCATTACTTCTTAGTTCATAAGTGACACTCAGAAAACACAGGCCCAGTAGGTCTTTGTCACAACCAGTTCCGAATTCAGAAACTGAGTCACCAGCCTCAGCCAAGAGGGTTAGCTAAGATGGGGAAGTTATCTTAGTGCCCAGTTTTTCTTTCACCACCCTCTCCCACAACAGATCTAAATTTGTTGAAATTTATTTTTAAATTCTGTCCAGGAGCGGGGCAGGCAGGGGACAGGGTCCTGCACTCTCCCAGAGTGGTCATATCACACACCTTAGCTCTTACATTTCTTTGGCACCTAACTATCCTTTTTTTTTTTTGATGATACCTGTTTAGTGGCACTTGTAGGTCACAGCCTGCCCAGACCAGACTGGAATTCAGTGATCCCTACCAAGCAGATACTAGAAATAACATACGTGGTTTTTAAGTGATTTAAATTTTTATGAAAAAAAAAAAAAAAAA
>JAGPOW010000261.1:122192199-122203053 GCA_030014935.1 Caiman crocodilus
AAAAAAAAAAAAAAAAATCACATATACTATAGAGAGTGGATACTGAACCTCTGCTGCTTAAAGCATTTAAGTTCAGTATTTTCTATAGCAAAAATGGCTAAAGAGTAAGGTATTCTGGGAAAAGCCAACAGGGATCTCTCAGCACCTTTACCAAAGTAGCATATGGGAAGAGTCAGACAAAACACAGAAGGAGCTATTTGTTGGTTCTTCCCTCAAGCAGACTTACTACTAAAAACCTTTGCAGTAATTGTAACACAGATGGCTCCAGGAAGGCAAGGCAACACCTGAAGGAGGCTCAAATGCTGTCACATATATTTGTGTAAACCATTCACAAGCGGAGAATGCTGTGCCAGCTTTCGAGGCACCAATGGTGATTTTCTCCTCTCAACCTATACACATTACAATTAAATACTTCTAACACTGAGGTCCACTGTGTTTCAAATTTAGAACTGATAAAACTCACCCACGAAAAGACGAATTGCAAGCGTCTATAAATTCTCTCTGGTAAATGAAGAACCAGGAGGTTAAGGGAGAGCAGCGCACTCAGTAACTGCAGTAGAGGACAGAGTCAGGACACCTGAGTTCTGTTCCTGGTTTCACAAGAGCCCAATGATGTACAGCATCTGGTACAAGTGGACTTTCAGCATTAGGTATACATAGCACTTTAAAAGCTAAATCTGTACTGTAAATCTATTTTCCATTATATAGAGAGAAGCATAATTGAATTACTAATCTCCTGATTTAAATTACCTATAGAACAAAGAAATACTAAGAGCTGACTTTTGAAAGAGCCTTCACCTATAATTTGGTGCCTCTGAAAATAGTCTAAGGCAGGAGCAGGAAATTATTTCAGCTGCAGGGCTGCTTACTGAGTTTTGGCCTATTGAGGGCCACAATGGCAGCCCCGCCCCTTGACAGATGCCCCACCCCTTCGCCACCATTTTGGGACCAGATGTCCTGCCCTCTAACCCCTGACCATTGCCAGAAAAAGTCCCTCCCTTTGCCCCTGGAAGTACTACTTTCAGCAAGGGGGGTTGGCATCTCAGAATCAGAAAAATACCAAATTCTAGTCTTAAAAAAAAAAATCAAACACCTACTACAACATTCATTAATTTGATTCCAAAAAATATTTTTGTCCTGATTTACGTGAGTTTGCATAGTGTATATATAGGTGATTGAACAATAGCTTCAAATGAAGTCTTACTCTTGTATATTGTGAGGGGGTGGGGAGCATGAAGGGTGGGTATAGGTTTGTGGGGGGCTGCGGGTATGTGAGAGAGGGTGTAGGGGTTTGTGTGTGTATTTTTATACAGATATATATAGATATATGGTGGGTAGGGGAGCATGTGAGGGGTGGATATGTGGAGTGTGGGTGGGCATGGGGTTTGTGGCTGGGGAGGGCTGTGGCTGGTGTGGAGGGGGAGGGTGGCTGGAGTGCGTGTGCGGGGCAGTCTCTCTCCTCTGCTGCTCCTGGTCTGAGGGCACTGGCCATAGGCCCTGTGTTCCACGCTTGCTGCCACTCCCTGCCCCTCTCCTCTCCCATGTCTTCCACCACTGCCTCTCTCCCACTGCTTCCCTTCCTCCCCGACCCAGCACCACATCCCAGCTGCACATCCAAAACCACAGGATACAGCAGCAGCTGGGTGCCAGCTGAGAATCAGTCCAGCGATGCAGCCAGGAACCAAGTGGTGCTGGAGCAGCCAGCAGTGGGATGGGGAGAAGCGAGAGTGGTGAGCAAGAAAGCAGGGAAATGGCAGCAGCAGGCAGGGGGGCAAGTGGTAGCAAATGAGCATGTGGGAGTGCAGTGACAGCTGGGTGGGAGCATGAGGCCAGGGCTGGTGGGGGCCCAAAGCAGGGCAGCAGGAGTGCAGGGCCCAGGCTGGCAGGGGCTCTAAAGCGTCAGGCTAGCTTCCCCCTCTCCCTGCTGACACGGCACAGCCCAGCCCAGCCCAGCCCAGCACCATAGAGCCCTTGCCAGCCTGGACCCCATGCTCCTTCTGCCCCACTCTGGGCCCCTGCCAGCCATGGCCCTAGGGCATGCCCCATGCTCCCACCGTGCTTCCACATGCAAACTCACTGCCACCTGCCACCCTCCCCACCCCCCCTGCTGCTGCCATTTTCCTGCCCTTGCACCATGTGGTTCCCAACTGCACCGCAAGATTGCAGGATTCAGCAGGAGCCCGCCTGACTCAGCCCTGAGGACTGGGACAATCACCCATGGTCCCCTGCTTCTCCTCCCCTCCCCATGTTCTTATCTGAATTTCCCACTTGGGCAGAGGGAGGTAGGAACAGCCCCAGGGTCCCAGGCTGGGGTGGGGCCAGGCAAGCCTTACTGCTGCGTCCTGCCCACCAGCTCCCCCTGGGTCCTACTGCTGCTGGTGCCAGTCATCTTTGATATGCAGCCAGGGGAAAATAAATATTAATTTTCTGAATTTTTTAGGGGTCCCGCAGGCCGGATAGAATGGCCTGGCAGGCCAGATCCAGCCCACAGGCTGTATTTTGCCCATCCCAGTCTAAGGTGAACCTCCCTACTAACTGTCTAACTTGTTATACCATACTAACATTTACTTTCAGTGCCAAAATGTTCCTCTTTTAGGCTTTCATGTAACCTAGGTTACTCATCTTGTGTGTCTTTTCTTTTTTAATGCAATAAACTAGCAAGATTTAAGTTCCAAAGCAGATTTACTGTGGGCATACCTCATGTGTGAAATTTAATCATGTACTATCTAGTCTCAATTGTTTAAGCACGTTACATAAACAAATTGTTTAACCCCATTTAAGAAAGCTAAGCTGTTCTCAAAATCATGTTAAATATTTAAAAGCCAAGTAGTTATGCCAAGCTAAAACAGTACCGAAGGAACAGTTTGGTAGGGAGTCTCAAGGCTAATACTGGCAACTCTGACCTACTGAAAATCTGAAGATCTTGGAGGAAGAATACCTAACCCAGGTAGGATAAACCCAGGACACTCTGCAGAAGGAACCTATTAGAGCCTCAAAATAAAGTCTTTATCAATGCAGGGACCTAATTACTATTTGAAGTAGCACTTAAAATAAGCCAGCTGCTTTCTCAGTACTTAGCCGATGGCCTCTGCTCAAGAGGCTCATAACTGAACACAGAGACAAGAACATGGGGGACAGATATGTGGATTTCTATATAAAGTTATTAGCTTCACTGCCAGCTGTATAGCAAGAGTGGCTCTTGAAGTAACTACGTATGAACTGGTTGTTTATTTTGAAAATGCACACCTTCTAATCTGTGGACAAGGAAGGGAAACCCAGGGATAATGCTTGGGGAGTGCACGTGGGTGCATGTGCACCCCCCCTCCCCCTGAGTGTGGTGGTACACCCCCTACAAAAAGACAACATGAACATTGTTGGTGGCACCTGCGGGCAGTCGCTGCTTGCTACTCCTCTGCTGACAGCATCTGCGGGTGGTCCGTGATCCCTGCTGGCCACCACCAATGCTGCTGGCAGCATCTGCGGGTGGCCACCAACTCCTGGACGGTGTTCACCATCATCCCTCCCTGCCACCAACAGCACTGGCAGCATCTGCAGGAGCTCCCCCATTTACTGCCGCCATGCTCCCGCCGCCACTGGGGATACCCGGTGTTCATGGGGGAACCGAACAGACTGAAGTTACTTGAACCTTGGAAAAGGACTCAACTCAGTGCACACTGGGTTGGATGTTGGGGTCATGGGTAAAAAGCTAACTCAAATGAGTCCAGCAGTAGCCACAAGTACTATGACCAGCAATGATACCTGGCAAGAACTGCATTTATTGTAGGTGAGTAAAACTAAGAGAAGAATTAAACCTTGTGAATTAGTAAAATTTTTGCTCATGACTAGGATGTACTGAGATTGAAGAGGTAGGTGGCCAATTTTGTGGGCTGATCATGGTGCCAGGATTACCATATGTCTGGGTTTTCCCCAGACGTGTCTTCTTTTCGAGTCCTCTGAACTCTATCCAGGCAGGTTTTTCAAATCTGATCAAATATCTGGATTTTTGCTTTACTCCACTGCTGGAAGCAGGGGGAGGGATGATTGTAGGCAGGCAGCACCATGTCTGACTGCGCGTGCCCCAGGAGCTATAGACAGGTAAGTCTGGGTTGGGGGCCTGGGGTTGTTGCCTGCCCCTCCAGCAGGGGAAGGGGGTGACCTTTTGAGGGCAGCAGGGAACCCCATGGCCAGGCTGTTAGCACAGGGGTCAGTGTCCTTGCTTGCATGGGCAGAGCAACCAGAAGATGCTGTCTGGGGTGGGGGGGGAGAGAGGGCACGGGAGAGGGGGCCATGGCCAGGCATCCTGGCACAGCACAGCACAGCAGCCCCAGCCAGGGCAGGGAGGTGCCATAAGTCACTGTGCTCTGGCCCAGTCGGGATGAGGGCAGCTGGCAGGGCAAGGGGTTGAAAGTCAAGAGTGAGAGGCATCAGCATGATCCAGGGTGCCGGGTACTGTGCTTTGGGAGTGAGGGGCACTGGCAGGGCTGGGGTGGGGGGCAAGCTATGGCTTAGGAGTGAGGGGCAACAGAATGGGCAGAGGCAGGTGCCAGAATATCATTACCTCCCTCCCCCCATGTGTCTTTTTATTTTTTAAACTATAAATATGATAACCCTAAAATGGGGCCAGCTACTATTTTCATGAGCTTATTACAGCAGCACCTCCCTCTGCTTTTGATTGGTTGTGGGGGCCTGGGGCCCCACCTCTCACCACTGATTGGCTGAGAGCTGTCTATCATGCAGCCAAACCCCTTGCTGATTGGCAGAGAAGCTTGCCTGTTGTGTGACCCTTCCCTTTGCCGCCAATTGATGGAGGGGCAGGGCCACAAAACTGGCAACTCACAGCCAATCAGCAGTGAGGGGAGGGATAAACAGCTGCCACCACCTTGGCTGCTGCCCCTCCCCTCCATCCCACCCAACTCCCTAACCCTGGCAAATTTCAAACAATGCCCAATTCTGCAGTTTCTGCAAAATCGTGAATTGAGGCGGTCCCTACTCATGACACTAAGAAAGCGCTATAGACATGCAAGTCTCTCTGTACAGAGGTCTTGTCAGACATGCATTGAGAAACATTCTGGAGACCAAACAGAAAAGTCACTTACTTCAGCATCTCTAGGGTTTTGTGGTCCAGAGCAAGCCTGGGGTTTCCTGTCAAGTCAAGTTCCTGTAGCTTTGGAGGCAGGTTTTCAGGTAATGTAATTTCACTCAGTTCATTGCAGCTTAGGTCCACACACTGCAGAAAGAAATAGAGGCAGTAAGAGAACACTGAAAGCGTTCGACTCTCTTGTAAAGTCCAGTAACTTTTTTTATTAACTGTAAGCAGTGTATGTGCTTACACAAAACAAGGGCCGAGAACCTACACCCTAACACTACTCCTTCATAAGAAAACCAGCCTTCACCAAATGCAATATAAATATGCCTATGAAGTCTTCTGAGACATCCCAGCACAGCTGAAAATAGACTTGATCTGCTCCCACTATTTGTAGCTTAAATGCCTGATGCAAAATAGGCATGGGTTTACTGCTGTCCATATCCCAGTGCAAGTACCCTGCCAAAGTCTCTTGAACAGAGAACATATTATGCCACTTTATTAAACGATACATCTATTTCCAAACCAAGCCTGTATTTAAAATGATCAAAAGGATGACTTCAAGTGTTAATAACTTAGTGGATGAAGGAAATACACATACAATACATCTGGACTTCTGTAACTCTGCCATTAGAAATCTAGCTTAGTTAGTTCAAACTGGTTTGGAGAGGTAAGCACTTTCACAAAGAATGAAAACTGTTTGAAGCATACTAATCACATGCTATAAATGAAAAAAAATACATTGCACTGGTAGCGTGTAGAAAGCTTTCATCAGATAGCAGTTTAAACCTGGTATTATTACTAACAGTCTTGGAGTGGGCGATCATATAGTTATAATGGTTGTTCTATATGAAGCATCAGACACTAATGAAGACAGGAAAAATGCAAATACCCAATACCCCAATAACGCACTAGTGTCATGACAGTAGTCATGTACTAGTGTCATGACAGTAGTCATTCAAAAAATATTCAGTAAAAATACAAGTCAATGCATTTTGAAGAGATAAGACAAAACATGGGAGTAGATTACTTGGTAAATAGTAAACCCAAAGGAAATTAGATAGGACAATGCTATACTATGGCAAAAATCCAAAATGTAGTTTGAGCTGCATGCTGAGAAGCAAGGTGGCAGACCTAGGAAGAGACCAATCATTTATGAGAAAACACAGCATCTGTTCTAAAAGCCTTCATTTAGCCATGTCAAACCACAATAAACAGGTTTAGCAGACAAATGATAGATGTTTTAAGGCAACATGAAGGTAAGATGGCATGCACAATTTTAGGTGGATGATTACATGCAAATTTATAACCTCTATTTTCAATTAAAAAAAAGCAAAGAGGAAGAGGGATAAAGGGAACCTTCCTAAAGAGTGCATGTCAGTTGTCTGTCAAAGTCTCCAAGAGTAGAAGCAAAAACCCATGAATGAATTAAAAATGCACATGAGAAAAAAAAAGGCTAATACACTGTAAAGGCTATATTAGAAGAAGAATGGATTAAAGGGTGAGAGGGCAAGCCCCTACGAGTTCTTGAATTCAATGTGAATTTGCACATCTCAAACAGAAGTTCTGGTTCACCTAATATTTCCAAAACCCTGACCTACAGACAGGCTAACTCCCAAGTTAAAAAACTCAGAAATAAAATTCATACCCCGCTGAGTTCATTTAAGCCCTGGGGGAGCAAACCAGATTTTGGATCCTTCACTTGAAAAAGGAATACTTAAAATTTCTGCTTTCTCTGCCTATGGTACTCAGAATTCACCCAAGTCACTGTTGCTTTCTTTCCAAATGGAAACTACACATCTCTGGGTATTGCCCTTTCCAATTTTCCAACAGACTACAATTTTTTCAAGACCTCTTCAACAAATAAGTGAATGAGGAGAGGGAGGAAGGGGGAAAGGAGGAAAAAAATGCTTAAGTAAAGGAATAGTGAAGCAATACAATAAACTGGGTCCAGCTGGTCATAACGCTCCTTGACATTCTAGCACATATATAATGCAAAAGTATGTTGTCACAGGAACTCTAATCCCCTCACACCAGAGAGATCAACATTTGTGTCATCAGCTTCGGTTAGGATGAATTTTTTTTCCAAGTTCTCTATATTCCTTATCCTGAGAGAGACTGATTTTTCAGCTTACTTATGGTCCCTTCAGGAATGGGAATTTTACTGTAACTGATCAGACTGCAGATCTGAATTTCCTGATGCATCATTTCAATGCAAGACATCCCAAACCAGTCCATGCAACACCATTTATAACTCTGACTGCATGGATTTATATTCTAAATTAGGAAGTGCCAAAAGAAAAAGGGTTGAATACTAAAAGTATTTGTTCCAGGGTGTAAAACCATAATGTTTTGTCTTTGGCTCACTACAATATCTCCAATTACTGTTGGAGTTGGGTAAATTACTATGCTTCTGTAACTCTGAAAACCAAGTCAAGTTAAAAGCCTGTTCTTCAAGAAGTATTTGTATCTTTAATCTTAAACTTAAAGGAAGTATGGATAAAAACAAAGTACTGTTCAGAGGCTGTAACAAGCAGACTCCATGCTGCTTCAAAACTGCAAACTAACAAGACAAACTGTTGGTATTCCAAAGGCAACCACAAAAATCAAGCAAGTCAACCACACCAGCTATTTCAAGAGATATCCCATAACTACAGCTGAAGAACAGAACCCAGAACACATTCCAAGAGCCTAAGAGAACAAAACCAGACCCCATTCCAAAAGGGCAAGCCAGGGTAGCTGAACTCTGCTCAAGTATGTGGGAATATATGCAATTTTGTTGATCCAGGAAGCAGAATATACCTTGAGAGGGTTCCATTTTCATAGGGACATATTTTTGGAGTTGAAAGATTTGGAGTCAGATAACAAGATGCCAAGGAAAGTCCACTGGTGTGTGAAATGGGCATGAAAATCCATGTAGGGAGCACAAGGCCAGAAATGGGAGTGGGGGAGAAGGGATTACTGTAAATGGCACAAAGGTAATACTTGGCACTCATTTCCAAACCGCATGCAGCACTTTTCTCCACCATAATTAAAAAGAAACTTGTTTTTGTTGAGGTGGGCTTATCAAACAGACTACACTCCTTGCTGATGTTCAGTGGGGACCGTCTCCTGTCCTCAGAAGACAAACCAACAAAAAACTCAACCCTCCAAAAGTTATGCCTATGCTAAATGTACTGCAACTTTCTTTGAACTGCTTTAGTGTATTGAAGGAATCCAGTAATATTGGACAAAAAAACTGGGGGGCAAGGGGAGGACATAGGGGAACTAAAATAGTGCAGGACAGATTGGAGAAGATGGAGCAGAAGGCTGTGTTCACTATAGCACACTCCTCTCCAGACTATGGAAAAAACTAAGATTCCTGGGTATCACGATTGTCAGCTGTTGGCAAAGCATACACCTCATCTCTCTCTAAAGCTGGTCCACAAAAAAGGATGACAATAGACTGCTGCTATCAGATACTCAATTAGCTCAAATGGCAGAGGTCTGTGTAGTGGATCTAATGGTTCTAACCCTGTCAATGAGCCATGTGGGTGTCAATGTCCCACCATGTGATGAAATATGGGGGCTTTGTCTTTTTTTTTTGGTTAAGTCTAGGAAATTACATACAAAATCCAACTCTATTAAGAGCATTAACACTGCAAAGTCCTGCACCTTAAAAATACTAAAATTAAGGCTCCCTCCCACATACATTTCAAAACAGTTTTAGGATTGCATGTTTTATTTTTTCCCCACAGGACCCCCTACCTTACCTAAATAAGCACCTATGCAATATTTTGTTGTTTCCTCTGTTTTCCTTAGTGTGACCCCTGCTCAATTACTGCATGCAATTTCAAACCCTACTTCAAAGACGGAATTTTTCTAACAGGTTCTTCTCTATTCTCGATATTATAAATTTCTGTGCAATTTAAGCATTCATTAATACATTACATGACTCTCCTATGAGGTGAAGTGGTATTATGTGCATTTGATAATAAGGAAGAGAAAGAGATGAAAATGTCAAGTTTCTAGTAACTTTCAGCGTCCAATTTCCAGAACCTAGCAGCTGATTTTCCCCAAGTACTGTAACAGTGTACACTAGACATTCTATTTTCACAAAGTCACACTACACACAAAATTAAACTTGTTTAAAATTCTGAAAATTAAAGTGAAAACTGTTTTAATTAACTATATTATCTTTCCTTACCACATGGTATTAGAGAAGAAACAAAAAATATTCCATTTCCAATTACCAGATCCAGCTACCTAAACACCAAGTAAAAACCAAACTAAACCTATTTACTGTTACCTCATGTAAGAGGGACTCCTGAAATAATTAAAATGTTTTTTTAACCTCACTGCCATTATTTCATACTTCTAGGTGACAGGGTCACTGATAGTGTGGGATACACATGCATACAGTGGGAGTTACAGAGAACAATAAGCTGAATATGAGCCAGCAGCGTGCCCTTGTTCCCAACAAAGCTAGCAGTATACTGGGCTGTGTTGGAAGGAGTGTTCGCAGTAGACCAAGGCAAGGGATTTTTCCCCTTTGTTCAACATTGCTAAGGCCATATCTGGAGTACGGTGCCCAGTTTTGGGTCCCTCCACTACAGAAAGGATGTGGACAAATTGGAGAAAAATCCAGCAAAGGGAAACAAAACTGGCAAGGGGTCCTGGGGGACATGACTTGTGAGGAAAGCCTGAGGGAGCTTGGCTTATTTAGTTTGGAGAAGAGAAGACTGAGAGGGTATTTAATAGCAGCCTTCAACTACCTGAAGTGGGGTTCCAAAGAGGATGAAGTTAATGACGACAGAACAAGGAGCAATGGTCTCAAGTTGCAGCACAGGAAGTTTAGGGTAGATATTAGAAAAAACTGTCTACAGAGGAGGGTAGTAAAACACTGGAACAGGCTACCTAGAAAAGTTGTGGAATCTCCATCCACTGACATTTTTAAGACCCAGGCAGACAAAGCCTTGACTGGGAATGGTACTCCATTGAGCAGGAGGTTGAATAAGATGACCTCCTGAGGTCCCTTCCAACCTGAATTTTTCTAGGATTGTATACTAGCCCCCATATATGCATTTTTGTGACTAACACAATAGAACTGAGGGCCTCATTTCACTTAAGTCTTTAGAAAAAAAAAAGATTATAAAACTTGTTCAACTGCTTTCCAAAAGCTCTAGATTTACTGACCATTCTCCAGACAAAACCTTTCCATAAAGCCCAAGAACTGACAGAGCAGTCAACTGTAGTGCAAACTTCAAACCAGCATACCTCAACCCTGACCTGGAGGGAGGCTCTTTTATAATGGGCAATCCTGTCTCTGGGCCTCCAGTCTACAGTACTCAAACAAGAGGCTTGTCATTGAGGCAGATGTGAACTCATCTTATGCAAGCCAAGCAGATCAAATTACCACTTGGTCTTTTGTCTCATGCCCTTATTGCAGTCTCAGAGTAATCTATCCTCCTATTTTAAGTTTCTAAAACTAAAAGATGGATTCAATGCAAGAACCACCTCCTTGTCCATTTTGTATGTGTAGGCAAGTGGAAAGTGTTGTCTGACTCCTGGAAGTAGCCCCTTTTCTCTTACTAACTTGTTTTCATAGATGGCATCTGAAGAAGTAAGATGTTGGTAACAAAATGTATGGTTCTCTAAACTAGTCAGTTTATAAAAAAGTGCCACTCTAATCTGCTTCTACCCTCTTCTCAGAGTGAAAACCAACAATAGGGGAGGAGGGGGAAGAAATACACCTCGCTTTCTATAACCATATTTACATTATTATTATTATT
>JAGPOW010000261.1:122203153-122219267 GCA_030014935.1 Caiman crocodilus
TTTTTTTTTTTAAGTGTACAACAGGAGGGTATACTTTTTGTCAGATGTTTACATGTAGAGAGAGAGTTGGCCTTCCTCCACCCCAACCCTTCCTTTAAGAAAATGCCTTTTAACTTTAATAAAATCTTAATGGTCTTCAATTTCCTCTGACCATTGTTCCAAAGAGGGAGGAGTAAACAAAAATCCACAAGTTTGTTTTAGATTTCCTAGCTAAAACTGGCTCCAGCAGCTCATCCTTAGATGTGCTCAAACAGCAAGAGCAGCAACTTGAATAACACTGTTTAGTGTGACCAGATAGACTGAAAAATACAGAAGGGTTCAGGTCTTGAAATTCTTCAAAGCTCCTGTAGAGCAAAAGGCTGTTTAAGATTATTGGTCCTATAGGAAGGCAATCTGCTCTCAACATTTATTTTTTAGGATTAATTAAGCTATTTTTTCTGTGCCCAGGCAACCCATGTACAATTTCTACCCCCTACTTTTGATTGGCTGAATTAGTGTAGAGCCTGCTCTGGTTCTGTACTACAGCCTGGGAAAAATGCATCAATCTGATTCATGCATGACACCACATTTAGGCACAGAATAGCTGCCCTCTCCCCAGCAAAACCTGCCTAAGGAAACTCAGATTTAAATTTCTTAAGAAAAATACACAAAATTAAATTGTACATTCCCAAACAGCACATTACTACTGTAGTTAGAAAACAACTACTGCTTAAGTAGCCAAATCCTGCTATTTCTGGAATTCCATCAGTGATCTTCAGGCCTTGTGCAGCCTGTAACATTTAACAAGATTTTTTTAGTCAGTAAATGGTAAACAGTTGGCTCAACTCATTGGTCCTTTCTACACAGGGTTAACTACCAAGGTTACAAGAATGAACTGTTCTCATGAAGCCACTGCCAGAGGTCCTGGTTTCCATGCAGTACTGTACAGGAAGACAATTAAAACCACATTCTGCAGAACAGATGGGACTTGGTAAAAATGAGAGTGCAGCCAGATTAGCAGTTTGTTGAGATGTGATGCTTCCCAGATCTTGAGGGTGTTTTGCATTAACACTGCTTTGCCAATGAGATGGCAACAGTTACCTATACATTCTGAGTCTGGATAATCCTGTAAGAGCTGCATAGCAGGGTGAACTGGATGCACAAACAGTTGTCACAAACGCACGTTGCAGAGTACACAGACACATCTCAACTCAGATACAAATGCAAGTGCATTGTTTTACATGGACAGCCTCATTCTTAAGCACCACACCAGGTCAAACCACAGGTCCTTCTAATCCAGTATCCTGTCTTTCTCTGTGGCAGAGTGGATAACAAGGAGAAAAGCATTACGAAGAGTAAATTCAGAATGATCCACCCACTGTTGCTCTCCACTTATAGCATCCATTTTCTAACAAAACCATTTCTAGCCACCAAAGAAAAAGTTTTGAAAGCAATTTACAAAGTCCATTCCTTACCTTTATTTCAGGAAGCTGCATGACTTCTGGGAAAACTTCGATGCAGTTGGAGTGAGCAGTCACTGTATGCATACGCCGACAGTTCATGATGGTTGTTGGAATGGCTTTCAGTTTGTTCCCACTAATATCTATTTCCTCCAACTCCTCAAGCTTGGCCATTTTACTAATAAAATAATATAAAATAAAATAGGAGGAATTTTAAAATGTGCCCTGAATTTATTTATTTTTAAACAGTAATGGTCTCACAATGTTTTTCATTTGTTATAATTTTAGTTCCATGCCCTTACTGCAGGTCAATGCTTGCTCCACACACAGTATGCTGAAAGGGTGACAGCACAAGGTCAGGCTCATTCTGCTTGGCTTTTTTTTTTTTTTTTTTTTACTTCTATGTTAGTCTTTATTTTCATTGTTTATTTTCCTTTTTTACCTCATGCTTTTGCTCTTTATTATTTTAATCCTAGTTTCTTTTCCTCATATCAAGTATTCCCCCATTCCCCCCGCTTTTTCCTTCTTTCTTTTTTTTTTTTTTAAATGGTGCACTGATACATTGGTCCCATATCAGATCAGCACTGATATAGGGGACATTGACAGCATTGGAAATCGGCTTTTTTGCCTGATGTGGCAGATAATGTCGCCGATAAATGCCACACGCATGTGCACAGCTGCAGCATGCATGGGGCCAGCAGTGCAGCCTTGGTGGCTTGGAGAGCAGCATTGGCTGGTAAGTCTGGTGTAGGGGAAGGAAGGGGCATGGGGTGGGTAGATAGAGGCCCCCACGGTGGTGCAGCTGCTTTTTTAGTGAGCAAGGTCAGTCGTGGGGGTTCTTTCCCCCTCTCTCATCAGAATGATCAACTGCCATGCTGCCCCTGACTCAATAGGCACCAGTTGCCCATGCCTGGTTGGAATGAGAAAGATGGATGTCTTCTGATAAATCTAGAGATAGCCCCTTCCCTGAGGTTTCACTCCATCAGCCTTAAGGCTTGGCTGCATTTGAAAACGATTCAGAATTAAACTAGGGTGTTAATTTCAAGCACAACAGCTACCTGGAAAGAACTCTCTGTATAAGCCATTCATACTCCAGAATAAGAGTGCCTTTTCCTAGTTTAGCTGAATCCAAGTTAGAAAAAGGCACTCTTATTCTGGAGTATGCATGCCCAAATAGGAAGACTGTTCCAGAAGAGCTATTCTGGGTAATCTCTATATACATTTATACCCTTCTTATATGAGTGTAAAGCAGACATGTTACAGTCTCTGTGCAGAAGTGAGGGCTTTGACTTTTATATTTAAATTCTCAGACTGTAATGGTTCTGTAATAAATGGAGCTGAAGTATTACACTGAATCTCCTTGGCTGAGAAAAACAGGAAACACAACTATATTTGCAATTTAAGATGCATAATACTTTGTTCCTTTGTACCACTGGAGAGCATAAAGTTGCACACAAAACACTGAAACGCCAATTCCTGAATCCACAATTTTAAAGCAACCACTCCACAGAATCTGTGCTGACCAATTTCTGAACAGCAAAACAAAGCTGTAAAAATCAGTAAGATGTTAGTCTACCTTGCTGGAAAGCTTTGAAGGTGGTTGTAGGCCATGTGCAGAATCTTCAGGTGTGGATGGCCTGTTAACAAGGGCACACATTTATCTGTGAGGTTGTTATTGGTCAAATACAGCTCCTGCAAGATGCTGTGGGTCTCTTCAGAAAGAGTAGCTGGGGGAAGCATTTCCAGCTTGTTGGCAGAGGCATTCAGGAACCTCAGGCTGCAAAACAAGGTTGTAGGTAAGAGTTACAATATCGTTCATTTGTCTTCACCTACAATAAAATACCTGCTTATTGAAACCTTGAAGTGTTCCAATCAGGAGCAGTAAGCTGCTGAAAACAGTGAGAAATTCAGTCTAGTTTTATGCATGCAAAATTTCAAATTTGCTTAACTTGTTAAACTAAGTAGCAGCCAATCCTTCCAGTTGACAGTTGGGAATAGCAGATGACAGCAATAATACTGAAGTACAGAATTTCAAAAGGGATCAGCATTACATGAGTACCATATTGAGAACTTGTTTTTTTGTTGAAGCAATTTATCAGTAAGGTGCCACAAAACTGCATAGCTGCCTTTCAAGAAACTAGGAGGAGCATGGGTAAAGCCACATGTCTCAGCACTCTGGAGCACAGGTTATATTTAATATACAGTACTGAAAAGCATTAAAGGAACTATCTGCACAGCATGGGAAAGCAGTTAGTGAGCATATAAAAGACTAGAGATGTACCAGACAGGCAGGAAGGACTGGATGATTTAGGAGGCAGGTAGTTCTTCACCTCTAGGTCACAGTTTAAGAAAAGTCCAACACCCTCACAGAGGGAAAAAGTGGTTACTATTTCATACTTGGCTGACAGTCTATGTGCATGAGATGAAAACTTTAGTCTATTTTTTTTCATTGATTTCTCTGCCCGTCCCCCATAGTAGGCAACTGTTAATCCCTCTGGACCATGGTGTATGCGTGAGTCACCCAGACCTTTGACATTTATACCTATGCAGGAGTATGGAAAAGTGGAGGCTGCCCAGACCTTCCATCCCCAACTTTAGACCACTGAGACAGAATCCAAAGGCAGAACTGAGTCTAGATGTTGGGTGGCTCGATGGCTGTAGTTGTATGCATGTCAGGAAATTGACTCTCTCCCCCCCGCATGACAGACAGACTCTAACACTGTACCCTTATGGGATATGTATCCTTGTTATAGTGTTTTCTATAGCCCCAGCAGGAAGGGCTGAATCAGAAAAAAAGAGATATATTCTTCTTCCCTCAAGAAGGCTCTCCCAGGACTGAAGTAACATAGCAGTGGGGAGAAGGTTACTGGTACAGCAGAGGCAGTACAGACTCCTACTGCAAATACTGATAAAGCTTGCTCTGATTGACCAACTATGGGGAGATTTTAAGCCAAACTCTGAAGGCTTCATAATAAATGAAAAAATAGATTTCAATACAATTCAGACACAACTTGTTGAAACTTGCCTGCTGCAAATAAGGGTCTTCATGCTACAAAGAAGCAATATATAAATGCTGAAGATATTAAAAATAAAAAAATATACTCTTTCATGCAAAGAAAATGTTCCAGGAATTCTAAAGAACCGAAAGTAGGATGGCACTAATTTATCCATGAAGATTCTAGAGGAATTCACTTAGAGAAATGCAGCTTAATCATCAAGCTCTTTCATTAGTCACAAGAGCTAGATGACTTCATGGAAATAAGCTGCCACTGCAAATTTTATTTTATAAAAGCCACTTAGCTGACCTCCACTTTAGCTAACAAAAATACATTATATCCCCATTCAAAAATGGATGACAAAGCACAAGGCACACTGAACCAATTTTCTAGTATTCTAGAAGTACACATACCAGATGTTGGGTGGTATAAGTATACATACCTAAGGTGAACTAGAACAGAGAGCTAACACAACAATACACAATATTTTGGCAATGTCATCCTTACAAGCATTTTTTTCTTCTACACTGTAGAAATAGACACAATGACTAAAGGTGCTGGTGCTTCAAATAATATTAAAGTGAAAAACAATTATTCTTTATCGTGCCTGCAAATGAGCATTATCCAAATGGGTTTGACCTACGAAGTCTTAAATGATTTAGCATCTTTCTACTACAGAAGCCCCTGCCTTTTTGTGAATACTTGCAGTCAACATAGGGGTTAACTATATTCAGGCAACTTAATGTCCCCAAATTAAGCTATTTAAACACAGCAAGAGTCTGCAATAGAAGAGCTAGTCAAAAAAAGTTGGAAAAAAAAAATCAGTAAAAAAGAAAACACCATCCTTGTTTTGATAATGCTGCAAAATATAGTATATATTAAAACATTTAAAATGTAGATGCCAACTGAATTGAAAACACTGGAGTCAAAACAAAACTTCTCAATATTACTGAAATAAAACAATAACCTGTAAAATAAAAAGAACCCCCACTCCTCTAGCTAAGATACAGGTATTCCCACCTCCCCTGTGCCTGTAGTTAAACCTCATGCAGGCCTCTAAACAGTTCCGATGGACAAAAACACAAGTATGAAAATCCCCATATTTCCAGGTGAAAAATTATTCTGTCAGGTTTGTCAGCCACCATTTTATGGCAAAACCAGGCATAAAAGATCTGTGATCCTGACCCCATGACTTCTGCTTTGACCATGAGCAGGATGGATATCATCTATGCCAGTGATTCTCAATTAGGGTGCCACGAGACTGCATTAGGTAGGGCTGTACGAAACAGCAGTATTCTACTTTGACATCCATTTCAACAGAACAGTGCTTCGTTTCAAGGCTGTTTCAAAGCCCTTCATTTCAATTTCACTGTTTTGAGCTTGAAATGAGTCGAAACACTGTTGAAATGAAATTGTAGGCAAAATTTCACATAGCCCTACTATTAGGCGCACAAACATCTACACAATTCACAAAAAACTCAAGAGTTTTCAAACAGCAGTCCAGGGCATCAAAAGCATCCTGACACGCTGTGGTCTTCCTGAGCTCTTTACAGCAGCAGAACTGCTCTATTATTTTTCCACACTCAACTACCGCCCCCGCCCCACCCTGCCAAAACCAACCCTTCAACAAGACAGACCCTCCCCTTCCCCTTGCAAACAAGTGGAAGCTAAGAGCCAGCATCTTCCAAAGGGTGCCTTGAGTCTAAAAAGGTTAAGGAACACTACCCTATGGCTCAGGGTTTTCACATGCTGGTCTCCTCTATACCAAGCAGACAGCTAGTCAAATCTCAAAATGACTATACCTGTCTATTCTACTGCTCCACCCCTTTTCCCAATTGGGGGGAATATCTGGGGGCAGAGGTGGGGGAGGTTGCGGGTGTACATGTGCTCAAACCCTATCTTTCCAGCTGCAACTTAGATCATCAAGTCTTAACACCATGCCAAAGTTGGACACAAGCCCAAGGCAGAGAATATCAAATGCTAAACAGAAACTATACTCGGGAGCAAAATTGTGGAAAGCTTCAAATAAAACTAAAAAACATGCCTGAAAAAGGTCACCGCTCGTTTACTTTCCTTTTTAATAGCTGCCGTTCCAAACTAAGAAATGCAAGGACATTAGAGAGTCCAGTATACATAAAAGTGAGTTCTCCTTCAATAATTCTTAAAAAATACTGCCCAGATATTAAAAGGATAATACTGTATTCTGAAGACAGAAAACTTAAAGAACTGGAAACTGGATGGAAGGTAAAATAATACTACTTCTAAATTAGAAACCTCACAAATGCTTAAAAACACAGAGTTTCCTTCGTGCTGACTTTAACAGGGCCTGGTCAGGACTTCTCCAAGAACTTAGATTTATCCCTGTTCACCAGCTGCCACTGAGGGCATGACAAAAGGCTGCTCTTCACAGGAGTGGAAATTTACTTGGGCACCACTATTCCCATCTCTCCAGTGCCTGTACTCAAAATCTGATTCATGTTCCTGCAGATATCCCACTCAGATCGCTTATCAGATGGAAACAGAATGTCAAGCATTAAAGCCTAGTCCAAAATTAATTGTTTTCCTTTCAAGTTCCACCCACGCACACTACCATGAGCATACAAAAAAGTACAGCATCAATATAAGAAACTGAATACAGCATACCTCACACACAGGGTAAAATATAGTGAGAGGAACATGAATTAGCAACTACTAAAAACAGTGTTACAGAGATAAGGAAAGAAAACCAAGTCATTGGCAGAGGTGCTGGAATTCTTCAGCTTTGACAAAGTGCAAAATCTCCTTTGGGATAATATAAACACTGAACTGTGGTTGGAACAAACCACCTTCAGTTTTATGGGGTATTAAAGCACAATCCTTTCATACATTTGGGGTTTCTTTTAAGGGGGAAAACTACCAACTAGAATTAAGGCAGGGCAGACTGGTTTTTGCCTTCCTCTGCAACGAAGGGGGGGGTGAGGCATTTTCCTTGGATGTCTCAAGGGTATTTTAACAACAATCACAGTGGCAGGATGCTGGCTGCCATTGTCCCACTGCTTTTCCTGTGACATGTTAGGGTATTATGCTTTGTAGATGCGTGACAGGGTTGACTCTGTAATTTTATTAATAGGTTAGACAAGGATCTGTATAGGATGCTTTGGAAAGAAATGATCCTGCCTTGGATTAGATGACCTCTAGAGGTCCCTTCCAGCCCTATGTTTCTATGAAATCCCTGAAAATGCATAGGAATTCATAAGTGTTATTTAAAGTATAAACCATAAAATATCCTATATTAATAAGCTGTTTCTGACAAAGGGGAGGCACCAATTTTCAGTCCAGGGAAAAGTGAAAAAAAAAAAAAAAAAAAAAAGGTTCCAAAATGTTTTGCACTGGTACCTGTGAGTATTGTATTCAATGGAAACAACTAAATAATTACAAAAATCTTTTCCTGACTCCCCCTTCACCCTTCCTTTACTTCTAAGAACAGGTTTTGGAAGCACTCCACAAAACTTTGCCTACTACCTAGGCCAGTGATTCTTAACCTTTTAAACTCAAGGCCTCCCTCTACAACTCCCACATTTTAGCATCACCCTGATTGAGAACAACTGTAAAGATCTCAATTTACTTACTTTTTCTCCAAGCTGCCGATGACAGCAGGCAGAGCTGCCCCATACACATAGTTCCTGGAGGGATATGCATGGCCAGATGTGGAAGCAGCTGCACCAGAAGCAGCAGGTGACCCACCTGCATTTGATTTTGTCTTCCTCCCGTCCCCTATTGTCTGGACATTTGTAAATATGAAATGGAGGTTTAGAAAATCCAAACATGGCTGTGTTCTGCACTCAAGAGAGTGCACCTGAGGGCTACTGCAGCATTTCTGATTTACAAACTGTCAGCCAATAGAGGAGGGGAGGCAGAACAGGGAAGGTAGGAAAGCAAAACAATACAGTCAGGAGCATCTGCTCCTCCTTCTGCAGCTGTTTCACTATGTGGCCCTATGTGCTCCTCCTGAAAACAGAGACAGTGGACAGGATCAGGGGCCCATGCATCAGGATTGGGGTCCCACAGCACCCTGCATGCCTAATATATTGTACAGGGTCACAGACCCTTGGGAAGACCTATAAACCAGATGACAAAATGCCAGGGGGGGAGGGGGGGGGTATGTGTGCAGATGTGGCCAGCAGGCTGGGTGTTGCGCACCTGTGCTATAAAACAACTGCGGACACTTAAACCTACCACGTTTAGCTTACAAGTATTGCCTGCTCAGAGGAGATACTGCTGCAAAGCACTTGCATGCACAAAACTATAGGGGAAAAGAGAAGAGATTCTGGGTCAACATGTGCCCTAGAATATTAAAAAAAATAATGTAAAAGACAGGAAAGCAGTGATGCTTTCACTATGATGCATAATCAGCATAGGGCGACATACATCTGTCATCATGATCTATTCTGAATACCGTAACATGACAGTAGTAAAAAAAAAAAGACAGTCAGGACAGGTCTACATAAGTACTCTTACTTTTTCACTATCAGTATGGCTGCAGTGATGAAAGATAGTATGAAAAGTCGAGCTGAAGAAAATCAGAGCAGGACAGGCCTGCACATCATCTGCACCCAAACATATCACTAATACCTAAAGCAAAGCCTGAGAAATGTATTCTTTGCAAGGGATTTCATAGGACCAGAGGAAAAACACACAACCTTGAAGATCTGAAGTCTGATTCCACTAAACAATGGAAGAGTGAATTTGACAACGGTTAATTTTTCAGATACAGTCTAAGTATCTGCTCAGAATCTGGTGTAGAATTTATTTCAGCCAGATCTTTTTATAAATTATCAGCATTCTCACAGTATAGTTTAATCTGTGAGTTTGAGAGAAATGATACAAACTTCTTACGCATCTTTTCTCTTGCTGCAAAATGGCACTAATTTACTCACTAGGCTAAAAGCCCATAAAGCTAACTCAGACAAGGATTATTTTTTTCTCTTTCATAGCTGTAAGCAGTTCTCAAAAACTACTATTTCTTAATATTTTGCTCTCTAGTGTTACATTAAGAATTTTTTCTCTCCAATTTAATATAACAATTTCTGAATGAATTCATATTTATGAATTATTTATTAATTATTTGTATTTAAAGCAATGTAGGTAACTTTTTTTTAAACCTGTTGTTAAAAAGAACAACAAAAAAACCCAACTGTGAGCATTTACAGCATGGCATGGCTAAGATCTTACATATCCAAATGTCAGAAAGTTCAAAGATATAATCCCCACATCAACAGCAGTTATTGCTCCTTTTCTTATGACTTTTTAACAGACTTAACTTCACTGCAAAAAATCACAGTTGCTGTGATAGAAACTGTTACATTTCCTGACCTTTTTTTGTTTCATGCATTTAGATGCAGAGTCTCAACATCAGCATTATATTAATATGTGAACATTCTCCCCCTCAACCAATTTGTTCCAAACTCAGCCTATGAGTAGGGGTCCACCAAACTCGAGGGAGCTGCTGGACCATTTTGCGGGCAGACCATGGGATGAGCAGCCATTTTTGCAGCAAGTGGCAGGGCTGCATGATGGATAACCCTCGCAGCGAGTAAGTGATTGGGGTTGGGGGGGAGGGGGGCGCGCGGTGTTGCTGCACTGTGAAAAATTTTTCCAGTGTTGAAGGAGGAAAGTTCTATGCCAAGATATGGGAATAGAAGCAGCTTTTGTCAATATATTTAGCATGTTTTAACCTAAAGGACAGTTTTTCCACAGAAAACTATTGAATTTAGTAGTTGCCATATGAAAGTGTTCTACTCTACCAAATCCATAACCATTTTAATCACCTGTGCAATGAACAGTAGAAAAATGAGAAAATCTCAACACAGCTTCATAATGAAATCAAAATGTAAAATAAGGGGTTTTAATTGACTGTATCGGCACCCATCAGTGCCATCTGACAACAAGCATCAACAATATCAACAGCCCTCTCTTGATCCCAAGGAGAAAAAATAGCTTTGCATTGTTTTTACTGCAAGAGAAGGAATTCCATGCATTTGGTGTATATCAAGTTTTATGCAGAGTAGACTATGCCTGTTTCCCAATGCACAGAAGTGTAAGAAATATACGAAACTGAGCAAGGTAGTCTACCAAAGACCTCTCACCTTCGTCTGTCCAAGGCTAGAATGATAAAACTGTTAACAAATCAGTTTAAACCACCCACTTCATGACTATAAGCAAGTGACAGTAAGTTTTTACAGCCATAAATAACATTACAAAGATCCCAAGAGTAGAGAAGCAGTAAAAAAATAAAAATAAAAAAGGGATAATCAAATCCAGTTGTCACTAAATTACCTAGTGTTACCAACACTTGCAGACAGGAAAATGTTGCAGACCAAAAATAGAAGGAATTAGTGTAATTAAGTTACTTTGACAGTTGTGACAAGTTTACTTTGTGTGATGGGCATAAATAAAGTTAAGTCTTTGACTGGGGAAAAAGCTTTCATATTTGATCAAATTACAAAACTTAACAGTAGTTTCTTTAAATGCACACACAGGCAAGTATGTCACACAAAAAATAGTGTATATTATTTTGCAACTAGACTTCAAAAAAGTAGGAGGTACAATAGGTACCGAGGGAAAGAGCAAGTATAAGTGGGTTATACCACAATAAAAACTAATTTGTTTCACTAGGTTAGGCAGGACATTTGCTTTCACTGCAAAAGGCTCATATAGCTTTCAGTTTGGGAAATAAATGCAATGGTCCTTCACGTACAAATGAAATCAAAAGCCATGTTCTCCCTACCTGTCAGCTTTCAGGAGAAGGTTAGATGGCAACTCAAGCAGCTGGTTGTGTTGTATATCCAGGACCTCCACCTGTGTGTGTTCAAGCCTGTCAGGCAGTCTCCCCAGCTGGTTATGTCCCACCAACAGCTTCCGCAAGCTACTACTGCAGAACAACCTTAAAGAACAAAACATCAATAATACAGTAAATGGAAATGAGACGTGAAAAAGAAATGCAATGAGACCTACTGTTCAACAGAAGTGGAGTTTGCCACAAAAGGAGATTCAGCCAACTGATCATCAGCAAAGGTTTTAATTTCCTACAAGCTCTCAGAACATCTTCCCACACCTCTTAAATAAGGTGCAAATGTTCAAAGACAGGAAGGGTTAGGGTGGGAAGTGGAATATCAGAATTACTATGGAATGGAAGAGGGAAATGTTATCTGATTGCACTCTCTGAAATGCACATGTATGTGGTACTGATGAAGTGGGTAATTATGAATGCCCATTGAGAACTTCACTTGTGGGATATCTTCACCTACAGGGAAGATTTTTTAAAAAAGGAAAGAAAAACTATGCAAGAAAGCCTACCATCACAGAAACTTAGCAGTACTTTACTCATCATGTGCTGACTCATAATCCACTGCAATTTCCCGCCTCCCTCATTTTTCCCTTTTGGTTAATACCAGACTAACATAAAGCCTCCTTTCCAGTTCTACAGGGAATGAAATTTATCTAATCCGCTTTTCTATCTTGAGCTTTTACAAGCTCAACATCCCCCCCCTTTGCCCCATTTATTTACTTGTTTGGGCTGAGGGCAGAGAGAAAAATAAAAGAGAACTACTTTGATCAAATCTAATGGTTAATATTTGCCACATGAACAGTTGGTGCTGGCAAAATAATTCAGATCTTGGACTGAAAGAAATCACCACCCAGAATGATCAAGTTGAAGTTTTGAATAGAAAACTACTATAATTTTTATTAAAAAGTTTAAAAACCAAAGATTATTCTTCATCTGTCACCTTTCTTAAGCCCCTGTGACTGTACCATGACTGTTTAATCAGATGTCTGCCCCACATGCTGATCTGTTTCAGTCAAGGAATCTCCAAATTACTCAGCATCACAGCAGAAGCCTTCCTCACTCCTTTACATTGAAGGCCCAGATACACGCAAAGAATCCAACCCTCCTCTCTTAGGCATCACCCTCAGTACACTAATGCGTCATTGGGCTAGTGTGCTAAAGTAATCAATGAAGTACACTGACTTGTCACTTGACAGATGCAGTCATACTATACATGTACCAGCCTTAACAATTCTTAGTAGACAGTTGCCTGTGTTATATGATTATTAGGGTTACAATTCAACAGGCAGTTTTACTATTCCAGAAGACTCAGGAGCAGAGTTGAATAAGCTCTAATATACAAAAGATATATTTTTTTTTTTTTAAAGAAGGCTTCTTAGGCAATTTTAATTTACTTTATTTGTTTAAAAAGGCCTTTGATTACAGATAATGTGGCAATGTGGCCCTCAGGGAGAATGCAATGCTTAATTTGTGACATACCTGCCAAAAAAGATTGGCCTTCACCACTTCAGCTTACAAGCATGCTTATCAAAAGTCTTCCAAATCCTCCAACAATATTTGGATTTGTTAAAAAAAAGAAAAAAGCTGTTGTGATGAGGATGAGAATGAAAATGTTCTTAAGCCACCCAATTACTCAAGGCATTGGGCAGCATGGCACAGAAGGAAACCACCCAGCTGAACAGTAGAGAGCCCCCTACTCCCTAATAATCCAGGGCCCCACTGGGATATAAAGACAAGGCAGGCAGCCAAGTCCCTGGCCCAGCAAATGACCCGATTACTGGTGAAAATTGACTGAATGAATATCCCCACTGGACACGGTTCAGTCAAACTGATGTTTTCTTATCTTACACCATTCCATTGGAGAATTTTCAACTAGTTCTGCTACCAAGCAGCTGCCCAACAGGCCACTTTCTTCGTAAAAGCACAAACAAAGCAGGTCCTCAGCCACAGAAGGTAGAAGATGCACCAAAACTTACTGAAGAAACATACAAGTATTCTCTTAGGGAACATCTAGATTCTGGTTTTACAATAAGAAATTTGGCCTACCAATTTGAAACTTGGCAACCTTTTGCTGCTTTTGTGGTAAAGTTGGTGCCAGCTTTGCACACCTTTATCAGAACAGCTTTTAGCACATCATCTTTTATTGGGCAAGGTATACTACTGAGACAGATATTAGTGTAGAGTATACCTTCTCTACATCTTCAAGGACTCTACCTTAGCTTGGCAGGAGGCAAATATAAATCAAAAGCAATTTCTTTAAATTAAATGCAAGCCTTGGGCTCCCAGGAACTCACTGGCCCAGCTTTTTATAGGTCAATGCTTGGGTATTTGACCCTAGGGAGTTAAACTTCCACCAAACAATGAAATAGAAATAAAGCAACCAAGTTTCCTTAGAGAAAAGACATTCCATGCACTGCTTTTGGCTACGGATAGAATTGCATATAAACTGGTATACGTGATTGGAAACCGATTCAAATCTGTAACACAACAGAAATTCAGGACACAAACCGCTTTCAAAATGGCCCTAACTGGTTTAAGATAAACCTGGATGGAAGTAATCTCAGACATAACCGATTTCAGTTAAATCGGTTTCTGGAACTTCTGCCCCAGATGCCCTCCAGATTCAAGTTACCTCACAGTCACCCAGCATCCCATGATGCTTTGCACCTCTCCCATAAACGCCCTCCCCCCGCCACACTATGGGGTGGATGGGTTAGCCTTAGTTTAAGCTGTCTGCTCCAACTAAGCAGAGCACTGTGCTCTAGCACCCTGTCCAGCTTCTAGCCTGGACCACTCCAGCCATGTGGCTGCATTTTTTTGAATCAAAAGTTGAATCTTGCATATTGGATCAATCTACACAGCTTAGACTAACCTGTGAAGAATTAATAGATTCAGCTTCAGGCTTTTTGACTGTCTGTACTTAGCCTTTGAATGCAAATAGGCTGGTATTTTCAGATCTGTGCCCAAGCAACAAAAATCTGACCAGAAGTTCACTAAAGATTACAGCATTCAAGGCTAACCTGGTATACCTAGTATGACTGTTTTTGTGTTCTGAGGTATAAGTGAAAACAACTGGATTTTTTTCCTCTTGTCTTGTGTGTGATGCAGTTTCAAATTGTATAACACAAAACAAATAGTGGCACAATCATTAGCATGCCTAGTTGCTGAAGCCATCTCTTCATTCATAGGATCACATGGAAATAGGGATGGAACGGAGCTCATGAGGTCACCTAGTTCAGCTTCCTGCTGAAGCAAGGCAGGTTCCTCCCTGACTAAACCACAGCTAACCATTCGTCTAATCTGGTCTTGAAAACTTTTGGGGACAGAGATTCCACATTTCTGAAGCCTGCTCTTACTTCCCTGCCTCATTTCAGGAAAATAGCCCACAGACTTCTTTCCCAGAGAAAACTGGAACTCACTTGTTTTTCTGTCATTTTTCTCTGCCATGTAATCAACATTCAGCAGCTAGAAACCTGCCTTTCCTTGTGCGTCACCCTATCCCTCAACCTTGAGTCGCTATACTGGCTCGTCTTACAGTTTCGAGTTCCCTTGACTATTATGGTTCTACATCTCCCCGACCTCACTTGACTTGTTCTTTACATCAAGTGGCTCTTGCTGGGGTATCTTCACCCACTTTCATCTCTATGTCCTTTCCCACATGAAGGGAGCAATTGGGAACGTCAGCATTCCTTCCGGAAGCTATATATTCTCAATTTTCCTCAAAAAATGGGGATGGCGAAGGAAGAGGAGATGGGACATTTTTAGTCTTGGATTTCCAAGACGCTCTCTTCTCCATACTTCCCTCATCACTCCTCTTTTCTTTTTTTTTTTTTTTTTTAAATTGGATCGTTGTACATGTAAGTCGTGGGGGTGGGAGTGAAGAGGGGAAGGAAATAGACTATCTTTTAAGCCTAGGCTCACCTTATAAAAAGTCACTTTAGTGCCACCTTCTCTTCTTCTCCCAGCCACCCACCCCACATTTTTCAAGTCCTGGCATAAATTTCAGACCGTCAGCTATTTGTGACAGGAACTACCCTTTAATGTTTGGACAGCATCGTGCACCAATCAGTCTTGACCTGAGGCTTCTAAGCACCACTGGAACAGACCCCAAGACAGAACTCCATGTAAAGTTATGGCTGTTAATATTTAATACTTAATATTAAAATGAAGCTTTCCACACCTAGAAGCAACAAGGACAGCATTAGAATTTCTGTCTGGAATTCAAAGACACTGCTTGTCTCTGCACGAAAGCCAAGAAGAAAGGCTGTGTGGAAGCTTGTGGTATGACGACACCCCATGAGGTAAAAAAAAAAAAATTAAAAAAAATCAAGATGAAATGAGCTTGTCTATCATCAGAACAAACTAAACACTGAATCAGCAGTTACTTTCAAACTACTTATACTGTTCCACATTGCATAACTTGGTTTGTGGGACTCACCGGGCAGGCAGCTCACAAAATTGATTGTGGCCAGCATCCAACACTTCTAGCTTTCTGCTGTCACAAATCCATTCGGGCAGGTTTTCCAAGTGGTTTCTACAGACAAGAACAGGATGAAAACTTATCTGTGTTTCAGATTTGAGGACTATTAACTGTAATAACAACATATTAATATTACAAACACAAACATACGGCATACACAGGGACCAATATATCTTATCTTATATCTGACACCAAACTGTGGGCTGAGGTGGGGACACCAGAGGAGGGGGAGAAGCTGCAGCGGGATCTTTGCCAACTGCAGGAGTGGGCGGACAGAACAGGATGGGATTTAATGTGGACAAGTGCAGGGTGATGCATCTGGGGAGAGGAAACCCCCAGCACACATACTGGCTGGGAAGCTCCCCTCTTACTA
>JAGPOW010000261.1:122229212-122244949 GCA_030014935.1 Caiman crocodilus
AAAAAAAAAAAATACTACCTGCTGCTAGCACTATGACAGTTTGTACAACGAACTAGCAATGATCATATCTGGGGGCTACTATTACCACCACATACGAAGTTATTTCTACATGCATAATTCAGATTTGCTCTCACAAATATCTACCTTAGATCCACGTGTTTAATATGAGGCATTCTTCTCAGCGTTGGTAGGTTGAGGGTATCTATGCAGTTTCCAGACATACAGAGTTTATCCATGGCAGTCATTTTCTCTAATACCCCTGGAATGTCAGTGAATTCATTGAAGGAAAGACTCAGATAGCTGAGCTGATGCATGTGCTCCAATTCAGCAGGGAGGGACTGGAGAAAATTGCCATCCAGCAAAAATGTCTGCAAACTATTAAAGCAGATGGGAAAAGTGACCCTTTGTTACAAACATGTATTCATCCCAAATTAACAGCAGTCATAGGGAAATAAATCTATACAAGGGTAGAGAGCGAGAGAAGTCACAGAGAAGCCTCCCAAACATCTGCGAACAATATGACAAAATCCTACAAGTCCTAGTCAGCATGAACTATGGTCTAGATAAACTAGCTGTATTTCATACTTCAAAATTTCTGGAATTCCCATTTTTTATACATACTACAGACATCAATGCACAATACCAGTGGTGCCCAACCTTTTGGCCCCACCGGCCAGACTGGCAGTGCCAAGTCTGTCTGCAGGCTGGATCCAGCCAGTGCTCCTAATCTAGCAAGGACTCCATCTGGTTGCATGGAGGAAAAAGAGGGGTACAGGCTGGTCCCAATGCAGCTTCACAGGAGAAAGGAGTTTGACCCGCCCCAGTGGAAAGAGGGTGTAGCCCAGCCTGGTTGGGGGAAACAGTGGGAGGAAGGGGGCGTGGCTAGGTCGCAACTCAGCCCCAGGGGGAGGGAAGGCAGCATGACTTCAACCTGATCCAAAAGTGGGGAGGCATGGCCCAGCCCCCTGTGGGAGAAAGAGGTGTTACTTGGGTTTAACTGGCCACACATGGAATGGGGATTTGGCAAGGAGAAAGGTGCTCATATTAAGGGCCATTGCTTCCACCCCGACAAATTTCCAGACCCATCGGACGCCCCACCAGCCTGATGCAGTGGCTCTGTGGGCTGCATTTGACTCATGGGCAGGCCAGAGGTTGAACACCTCTGCCTTATACAATTATCATCATTTATACAAAAAATGGTACTGTTAATGCTTAAGAGAATTTAAGACCTTTATGATAAGTGGAATGGCCACACACACGATAACAATGTTCCTTACTGCTCCTCCGACCCATTGATTCCAATTGGTCAGCAAGAATATAAAAGCTAGCTGGCTATGAAAGCTAGAGTCAAACAAACTACAAACATAGCAAGATTTGTGCAGGAATCGCTCAATCTTTTGTTGCCTTTACTTCAAGAATCCTATTCTAGCACGTGCAATTAATGTTAAGAGTACCTACTTGTACATATCTCCAACAGCTACTGGAACACTTCTGAGGGCATTGCAGGACATGTTGAGCTCAGTCAAAGTTGAAATACTGCAAACTGCCAATGGAAAGTCTCCTAAATTATTACTGGAGAGGTTAAGACTTTTCAGCTTTGTGAACCTATTGATAGAAAGAGGAAAAAAAACTTAAAGCATATACTTCAGGGAAACAAAATACAAAGTATTAGAAAAGTGCTGGAGTTGTCCTGTAACATCTGAAATATAAAAGGTAGATTTGGATATCTTAAAGGTATTTCAAGTCTGTGTACTCTGGACATCAAACAAGGTTTAGAAGCACATTTACACACTTCAGTGGGTCACATCTGACCATTTACTTGATGTCAAAATACCACTGAGCATCAGCAGACGAGGCCACCAAGCAAAATATTAAATATATTTTTTACTGGTAGAAATCTGTTATTCTGTGATGTGATCAGTTTTTAAGTGAAGTCTCCCTTACCATCTGATCTTGAGCTGATGCACTACTATACTTCCACCACATTTATTATTATAAAAGATGATGAATATAATTAGAAGCAGAGTGCATGATTCTGTCCACATAAGCTCTTTGAACAGGAAACAAAAGCGAGTAGGCACAGTTAATTTTCCATGTACACTTTGTATTGAAAACAAATTGACACAAGAATTTTATGTTAGTTTGCAAAGAGCACTGTACTAATTTGAAATTTAGTCAAACAAAAATAAAAGAAGCTCTTAAAATCTCAATTAGGTACCATCTACAAGTGCAGATATCCTTATGCTGATTATATACTTTTCCCTTCTCAACATGTTTTCATATTCCTAACATGGTTCAAGCCTTCTCAAGTCTCCTGAGAAGGAGACAGATTGCTTTGGGGTCACCTGATTTAAAACAAAAAAGAAGAGAGACCATTAAAAAAAAACAAAAGAAAAGAAGAGGACAATCCAATTAGCCAGGCTGGATGTTCAGCAGCCCTGTTAGCGTTGCCTAACAACCACTGGGAGGTGTGCTGAAAGGCAACTAAATGGATGAATGAAAAGATCGGTGTCAGATTCCGATGGATGAGAGGAAGTTCTTTACTGGCATGGCTTACTCTGATGCATTCTAGTTGGACTTCATTTTCCCTTCATTAAATCTCAAATCCCTTGTGTAGGAGAGGGTCAGGAAAAAAAGGGTAGGTAGAAGAGAGTTTTTTCCTCTCAGTTTATTCTACAATAGGACATACCACATCCATGGACAGATCTAGGATTTTGAAAAGTGGGTGCAGATGATGTGGCATAATCACATATAACACAACATTTTTCTCTAGTTGAAGAGAAACTAGATGCTTTACCAATATGCTAGGGAGCTAGCACTATAGTATTTAGTTTAAGATCAAGGCAAAAGCAAATGCAATTACTGGAATGTGCATTAATTTGCTAGATCTTATATAAAATGTATAAAAAGATACAACAAATGAGGCAAAATTTAGTCAAAATAGACAAAAAAATCATGTCACTAGTTCTCCTTCTCACCCCTCTCATTATTCAGATTCATAAAACAAAATCTACCCTTCCTGAGCAACTTGACAGTTCCTCCAATACTGCACTGTCAGCCATTTCTATACCTGAGTTAATATTACTACATCTGAGTTAATGTTTTTAGCGAGAGCTATAAACAGTTGGAAGGGCTGTGAAATAAAGAGGGTCATTACCAAGAATGGCTAACAGACAGCAACTTTGCAAAAGAAAGGATAGTTTAAATAGCGGAACATTAAAACCATTAAAAAGAAGAAACGGTTGTGGAGTGGAGAGAGATTAGCTAGAATCATTGAGATAAGCCATGAAGTCAATTGGCAACGTCAGTGCTGCCTGAATAGAAGTTGCTGCCCCACTCAAACAAAATTTGGGTGGAGGAGGAATCAAAAGGGAGGCAAAATTACACCACTGCACCATCCTGGATCTGCCCTGACCACACCTACTAACATTAATATTTCAGGTGACAGATTTCTAGCAGTGCTCCAACTATGTCATGCAGGCCAGGACTGGCTAGACAATTTGCTATCTTCATGTACTTTGTCTCCCCAGTTAGAAAACTAGGACAGGAAACTCAAAAACATTAGATGTATTACACGATAAAAAGAAGCAAAGCAAAGCAATTTAAAACTCCAATTAATTTGCCTGCATGTGCACCAGTACCACCACCATTGCAGAAAGCTACCATTGACCAAAAGACTTAACAAAATGTATGCAGGGCATTCAATACTATTTTAGTGGGGCTGTAATTACTGCAACATGAACTAGGCCAATGGAAGCCAAGACTGCAAGGATAAGTAGCAACATGAAGCCACAGGGATTTCAAGAAGAATGGGCACTTCATGCCCTCCTGTTGGCACAGTTTGCTAGGAATAAGGGGTGCAAGGGAAAATCCTGCCAAATTATCACTCATCTTGGGCACCTCATGCCACACTGGAAAAAGCAGCAGCTTGGAACAGCCTTAAATGGGATCCAGCTGAAGGGAAAGTGTTATTGTACAGAAACAATGATTAATTTATTTCCGGAGGAAGAACTGCAATGCAAAGAATGGGTTGGGATAAGTAAACTAACAATAATAATGCTCCTCGCTGAAAGAAAACATACACACTGGATGGGGGTGGGAAGAGATTAAAGAAAACAAACAAATACTAAATACTAAAAGCACACTAGATATCTGCCACAACTCTAATACTGACTGTAAAGACACACTGAGAGCTAAGCCACAGGTGTGCAGGTATGAAGCTGGAGGTTAAAATTTATCTAGTGTGCATTACAGCACAGACTGAAGTCACAATTCTCGATTTTCTTCACATTTATCCAGCTCACTCCCCTACACACATGCACACTGTCTACAAGTATGGCTTTTTAGTCTCTACCGTAACACCCATGAGAGAGCCCTTAACAACAGGGATGCAGATTTTTAAATGTTATGTAAACCTTGAAGCAATAAATCATCAATATGCACAAAACTACTTGTCTGAGAGAGAGGAAGGAGCTGGTGTATAAGGATGAAGTTAGGGGTTCTCTAATGTCTGCAACAGTAGGATCCCATTAAACTCCAAGTCTGTTCTAAGCTGCTGCTGTTTCCAGTTTGGCAAGGTACTGAAGATGAGTGATAATTTGGCAGGATTCTCCTTTGCACCCCTTACTACTGTACTGCAGCGAAACACAGGTTGACCACAGGCAGTCTGGGTCAGCCAGTCAGGGCTTCCACATGCACTGCTGCCATCTGTTGGCAGGCAGACTAAGGGAGCCTACAGAGCTTGCTAGAAATATGTGCATATGGGCACCTCCTGGATGCACAGGATCCACACTGCAAGCTCTCCACAAAGCATTTGAATGTCTTTACACAAGGCTCTGGGTAAATTGTTCTACCAGGAGAACAAACCTGGGAGAAATCTCCCAGTTTATTTGAATGCATTTTGCAGTTTTAGGCATCAGTCTAAACTTCCCACTTGTCAGCATCACTTCATAGCCACAGTAAATCAAAAGCAAAAAGTGTTATGAGAACATAAATAAAATCAACTTATTTTGTTAAGGAAAGGGAATATACATCTACCACAGATTTCATAGTTAAAATATAGCCTTTTTTTCTCTTTAGATTAAACTGCAAATGCTAGTGTAGTATCTAAATAAAACAGGTTTAGACTCAACAGATTTATAATAATGCAGGTTTTAGCTTCATTTTGCAATATCACACAAAAGTAAAAGGAAGAGAAAAGATACATAGAGAAAGAAGAAAAAAAGAAAAAGCATCAGTTAATTCTAGTAGGTCTATAGAGAAATATTAAAATGTAAACATTTAAATTTCAAGTCAAACATAAAAGAAAATTAGACCAATTAATTCCTGACAGGCAGCCATAGACTGAGACTATGTGCCACAATGGAGCATTACAAGATTAGGGGCTGGACATTTAGCCTCCCCAAAAGCATGGTGACTGGATTTTTACTAGGAAACACAAAGTACAAGTCTCGGATCAAAATGCAAGACAGCAAAACAGATGCGTAGTTAAAGTAAGGACAGAGAGAAAAGCTACCCTGATTCTTCTAACTAGCTCTAGTTTGCTGTTCAACATGTCAACAGTACACATATTTTATTTCTAGTATAAGAATTCCATTAATAATTTAATCAACTTGATTTCCTGCTCCGTATTCTCTTTGAACTCCAATATGCTAAAATCATATTTTTGTACAGAAAAGTCTAATATGGTGTCAAAACATCAGTAGTGAGGACTGGTGGGCAGTTGCTTGGAGAATTTCAGACAGTAAGGTTAGCTTACATCTTAGGCACCTGCCTCACGTTAATTATTAACAGCAAGAATCTATACGGGACTAGCATGGCTGTGTCATTATGGACAACAGCCAAATAGAAGCCAATTTGGAATACTGGCTTGCTTGTAATGCTTTTTATATTTAGAGAGTTATCGCATTAACCTATATTGCCACCAATAACTTAGATGGCATTAAGGTATTTAACAAAGTAGAATTCTCTGCTGATGAGCTGGCATAAGAAGTTGGACTTTAGTTTAAATGGGCTTTAAAGAAAGAATTAAGCCTCTGTTGAATTAAGTCACTAAGCAAAGAGAACAGGCAATAAAATGGCAAATGAACTTCAATGCTGACAAGTTCAAGGTAATGCATATGGGGGAAAATGACCTCAACCATATGTACATAATGCTGGCTTCTGAACTAGTTGTAATAACACAGGAAAGAGGCCTTGAAGTCGCTGTAGAGAACTCTCAAATAGTCAGCTCAGTGCACAGTGGCAACCAAAGCAGCCAACAGCATGTTGCGCATCATTAAGAAGGGAATAGAAAACAAAACTGAGAACACTAGCATGCCATTATACAAATCCACGGTGTGCCCACATCCTGAATATTGCGCTGTTCTGGTCTGAATCGCCAAAAGGATATAGGAGAAATAGAAGTCTCAGAGAAAGACAACCAAAATGCTAAAGAGTATGGAACAGCTGTCATATCAGGAGAGATTAAAAAGATTAAGATTATTCAATTTTAAAAGGAGAAGGCTAAGGAAGGATATGATAAAAGATCTATCAAAAGTCATAAAGGGTGAAGAGCAAGCAAACAAGAAACTGGTGTTCACCAAGTTGCAGAATACTAGAGCTAAGGGGCACCCACTAAAACTACTGAGAGAGAGATTTAAACCTAACAAGAGAAAGTACTTTTTTAGGCAACGCGTAGTTAACTTGTGGAATTCACTGCCACAGGACATTATAGAGACAGATAGCATAGCCAGGTTCAAAGAGGAACTAGACAAATTAATGAATAATAGATTTATTAATAGCTGGTGAACAGAATGGGTGGAGATGTTTCCCCTGGAATCTCCAAACAATAATGGTGGATACCAAGTAGGGTAATCAGTAGGTTATAGATCACTCTAGATCAGTGGTTCCCAACTTTTTTTTGCTGCAACCCTAAATTGGCCACCAAAAGGACCTTACAACCCCGCACCATGAGGGCTGCTGGGAGTGGAGCGTGGTGGCAGCGGCCTGGGGGTGGGGGCACCACCCTTGCACCCTTTGTGCGTGATGGCCCCACCCTGCCCACTGCTCTTGGGCTGCACAAATGAATGTGCAGGCCCCTTCATGACCCTACTGAGGACCCCCCACAACCCTCATTTAAGTCACCCCCTGACGCTGGGAACCAAAATTTTAAATCAACCTGGTTCAATGCTCTCCCTCAAGCATTCACTTCTACTGTTGGTGGCAAGGTTGGATGGATCATTAGTCTGACTCAATATGGAATGCCTTAAGATCTTCAGTTTCCACCACCTTCCTTACCCCCAAGTCACACAATGCTGATTGTACCTGCACCAAGAAGTGGAAGCAAGCAGCAATGATGGAAAGGAAACTCTACAGCATGCATAATAGCATTCCGCATTTTTGGTTTTTTACCAAACTTCACTGATAAATTACCTGGTTTTTTTTATTGAAGTTATTCATTTTTTACTGATTTACATCAGTTTTTCATGCGCCCCCCGCCCATGCCTCCTGGGACCCATGCACACACCCTCCCCACACCCCCCAGATGAGCCGCAGCTCCATCCCATGCCCCACCCTGCCCTGACTGGGCAGTGCCTGTTAGGGCAGCATGCAGGGGTCCCAAGTGCTCCATCCCCTCTGGCCCGACAGCACAGCCAAGGCTGGCCCCACCCCAGTCTTCCCACTCTAGGTCCTGCAGATGGTGCAGGGTCAGGGTCGGTGCCAGGCTGGGGGTCCCCCCACTCGACTTTCCTGCCTGGAGGGGGTATGCACACACCTGTGCTTATGTGATCAAGTACTTCCCCCTCAAAATTTATTATTTTCCCTGACTTAAACCGATTCCTTTTCTTTTCTTCCTTTTATCCCATTTTCCACCTGATTTTTGTTTGAAAGACAAACCCCGAAAAAGTCCTGGAATTTAAAAAAAAACAACAAACCCCCAAAAAGCCCCCGAAAATGTGGAACATTAAGCATGCATCATTAGTTTTTCCTTGATGACAAAATGGCTCCATAAATTCAAGATCCTTCCATTTGCCATTCTCTACAAGCATCACTCCCAAAATAAATTGTTTCTTTCTTTCCCTGAACATACCAGGAAGAGAAAACCTAATTTGGAGACTTTTTATTATAATGGGTAAGATGCAACATTCTCATTTCCCCAACTGAAAAGTAAGTCACAGCAAAAACGCTGACATGTCAGCCCTCGTCTTAGAACACACAGTATACCTCAACATTAATTGCTATAATTGACCCAAACAACATCATTATTTAATAGGGTTGTGCAAAACGGGCTGTATTCAATTCAAATTCAGCTCAAATCCGGGACAGTGATTCGAGTCGTTGAGTCAGATCACTGTCCCCAATTCGATTCAGCCGAATCCAAATCTGAAAATTCGATGCTGATTCAGAGAATCAGTGATTCAGCCATAGACACGGCTTTAAATGTTTTTTCTACATACCTCGAGGTACTCAGCATGGCTCGTGAATGTTGCGATGCTGGAGTAGATGGAGCATCCCACAGGAGCATGGGTGGGCCCCCTCGTGTGCTTGGTGGCAAACCCAGAAGTAGACTGGAAGTAGTTCCAGTCCACTTTCAGGCCCACCAGAGAGTGCCCCCACTGGCTCAGCAATTAGCTGTGGGGGGGACCCCAGGTGCCTCCTCCCAGATCCAGGAAGCACCAGTTGCTGATGTGGCAGGGTGTGGGGGCACCCCCCCAGCAGACCAAGAAGTGGAGTGGAAGTGCTTCTGGTCCACTCCTGGGTCTGCTGCCAAGCACGCTGGGGAGCCCCCCACACTCCTGCGGGATGCTTCATCCACCCCACCATCTCAGCATTCATGAGCTACCTGGAACCTTGAGGTATGTAGAAAAAATATTTAAAGCTACGTCTATGTCTAAATCACCAAATCTTTCCAAGTCAATTCAGAGGGTTCCGATCAGATTCAGAAAGATTAAAGGGTCTCCTGATTCAATTCAGATTTGGCCACCAAATTTGGCCAACTCTCCACTGAACTGAATCAGGGACCGAAGCTTCACACAGCTCTTTTATTTAATACTGAGCCTGCCAATTTAGGAGCAGTTTTAGTTTGACACACACAAAGGAAAAGGCCACAAAGTGATGTTTTCTGTTACAACAGTCCATGCATTTATCATGATTTCTTACTTCTCGATTCTAGCCTACAAAGTACATTAAAGTAGTAATTTTGGTTATACACTGCGGTGTTTGTGTTCCAACAGGTTTGGAATAATTATCACAGGAAAGCTGGCCATACTCTGCCACTGGAAGATGGTCACAAAAACTATCCTGACAGAACCAGTTTACCTGACTCCTATCAAAAGGATTTATACAGGAGATGAATTTCACTAGTCAAACAGGATATCAAACATAACAGGGAACTTTGGCTGGGAGAAAAAATAACTTCCAACACCTTTTCCTTCAGCCCTTTTTCTGCGACTAACACAGAACTTAATTTCAAGTAGCAAAGGCATCTTCCCATACCTCCATCAGAAACTTGCTAGCAACCATTACTGAGCAAGCAGTATGCAATAATTATGTGCTGCAACAGCTACCTACTACTGCCTTACACTTGCCAGCAACTTCATTATCAAAAAAATTTGTCAAAAAACTTCAATTCACTATATTTCTTTCTTGCTGCTAATAATCTACCTTACTGTCTTTTTCAGCTATTTCCTCAGACCCCTCTATATCTTAATGCCTCTCAGGGAGGAGTTAGCTTAACACCACAAGCTTAATTACAGTATTGCTCTTCCCTTTAAGGCATTGTCACTAAAGCCTTAAGCTGCCTGTGCAAATATAAGGGTTACACACAGGTTTCAGGAATCTGCAAATTTAGTTCTCCCCCAAAAGAAGCAAACCCTGCCTTGGTAAATTTCTGAGGACTTTGCTAAATGGAGAGTTAGAGTATCCCCCCCCCACCTTCTCTCTCTTTTTTTTGGGGGGGGGGCAGGGGAGAGACAGAAAGGGAGGAGTGGATTTAATTCAAACACAACTGGACCAAGCATTTCACCCACTCAAGTTGAAGGCAACCTTCCTATTGACTAGGATTTCATCCTAGATGCCCAACGGATACGAGGGGTTCTGATCTCTCTCCATCCATTCTGAAGGCAAAACTGGCTTGGGAGCCCAAAACAACAGAAGTCTCCCTATGTCTGAAGAAGGGTGTTTGTACCTGAAAGCTTACAAAGAACAGTTTTGCTAACTATTTAACTGGTCTAATAAAAGATACTACATTTACCCAAAGAACCTTGTCTACCTATGTCCTTAGACCAACACAGCTACAATTAACACCTCCAAAACTGGCTGGAATACATTTGGGAAACAAGCAGCTGATGTCATAAAACACAAAAGGGATCGATTAAAATAACACTAGGATATAAGGGACATAGAAATTATTGCTTAAATGTTAGGGCAAGGATTGTAATATAGTTAGTTTTGGCTACCACCCATTCTACAGCTCTTTACTGGATAACTCAAAACACAGCCCTCGTCCTGAAGAAGGATTTTTAAATCCTGTTTCAATACACTACAAAATTCATCCTGCCACATTCTCTCTCAGTTCAATGCTATACAAGCCACTTGGGTTTGTAAAGATGGATTTCAACATTCACATGCTAAGTTAATAAGTATACTTTTTCCCCAAGGAAAATTCAAACAAAATGTCTATTGCACAAATAAAAAAAAAAGGGTACCTTTAAAACCAAAGCATTTATTTAAAAAATAAATAAAAAAATACAAATAGCCATAGATGTTAAGTCAAACCAGGAATACATCCAAATTACAAGACAACAATGCAGCCTTTATTTTCTTTGACAAAAGCACCAAGCAGGAGTGGAAAAAAAACCTTTTTGCTAATGGACATAACCTGAACTTACCTCAGTGCTCCTTGCATATCACAGGGAAGCTGGATTTTGCAGTTCCCTGGATAAACAAATCTATTCACAAACTTCTCAACTGGAAGAGGGGCTTCTCACTTGCATGGATAAAAATGCTCAAGGAAGGAAGTAGAAACCTATTCTTCATTTCTATAGTGGATATTTATCTTTAGAAACAAAGAGTCACACACTTGAGGTAGGTATTACCCAAGAGAAATTTGAGACAGGCTTTTTCCTTTATTGTATTATAAACTGCAAGCACGCTGCTTGGAGACAGATCCTTCTATAGTTTAGAAGAAAACCAATTAAGTGAAAAAAAGAGAAAACCCCAAAACAGGCAAGATTTTAAAAGTATTATGCATCTATTAAACAGTCCTGATGCAAAGGCTCTTCCAACAGAGCCTTCTGTTGGAACAGAAGCAGGTCCCCAACACCTGCTTGCTATGAGAAAGTTCTCTCTGTTTTTCATGGTATGTGTTGTTAAGAAACAATAAAACCAGCTCCTACTATAATCAAGAGGTGAAAATATCTGACGAGGAATCTTTTATGTGACGTTCAATTTCAGTAAAGTGGAGAATAAAACCCCTCCATCTCAATGCTCCAGGAGGCAGTTTGATTCCTAAAAGCAAGAGAAAAGTTCACTGCCTGATTTAAACTGAACTTGCACAGAATCCTAGTCTGCCAACTCTATGTAAATGAGAAAGGTTGTTCAATGAACTTAGTGGTTGAGGAATATTTCCATACTAAATATACAACATTTCAAATGGAATAGTAAAACAGATTATTAAGTGCCAGTAAAATAGTGGAGATTTTAAAATGGTCTCTTTCCTTCTGATAGCATGTAGCATGACATTTTAGGGTCAGGAAATTCAGTTGTGATTTACCAATATACTGCAAAGAATTATACTGAAAGTAGTCTATCTCCTTTGCTGTTTATTTCATATCCATACATTACATGGAACACAGAGGAATTAATAGCAGAAGAGGAGATAGGAATAAGTTACACATCTGAAAGAAAATTTCTTGGATAAAGAAAACTAAACACACACACACTTCTCTATAAAATTCTAGAGCTAGCTCATGAATAAAAGGGGAATAAAAACCCAAAGAAAACCTTTTCCAACTGGAAGTCCAAAGAGAAATTTAGTTAGGCAAGATGTACATATGCACATTATATACTTAGCAGGCAGCCAGCAGTAACATCTCTGCTGTCATGAAGAGCACCATGGGATCTTATATGGATCGCAGCTAGGCAGTAAAACCTATTATGTGTTACTCTAGCTTAGTAAATAACTCTTCCACAACTCTTATCTCTAGCCATACTACACGGACAAGTCTCCCATAACAAGAGACGATAGTATTAGTAGCAGATTAATAACAAAGGGGACTGTATAGAGCATCAAAAGAAGAGAAAAACTGTCTTCAACCAAATGTTCGGAAAGGGAGATTCCTGGAAATATGGAACAATTACTTACACTGGAGCTTCAAACAACAGGAGTCTGGTCAAAAAAGAAAGTCTAAGAAAGGTTTAATACATACTCCAAAAATCTCTGGAACATGTGGCATACCATCAGTTTTTAAAAGCAAGCCTCATTTTACAGTGATAACCTGAAGTTCCCATTTACTCCCCTCTTAAATTGAGTAGGCTAAACTTACAACTTAATTGAAATGGGAAACTTACTGCAATAATAACCTCATGTGTGTCTTGATACTGAACTAACATTTGTCTGGATCCCACTTTCAACTAAATCTTGATTTCTACAAAATAATCATCATTTACAGTTCTACTGTTAGCTTTCTAGTAACAGCATTTGTAAATACCACTTCAGCCAGAAGTCAGTCACTAACTGCATTGTAACCTTTTTGATAATAACTTGGGAATAAGACATTTCCTTGAAGTTTAAAAGCTGGCATTGTACAAGGTCATTAGTTATATGAAAGTTCTAGAGGAGGCTGGGTAGGAAGGAAAAGGGTGCCCAAGTTGAGCTGTATCAACAAGCTGCATAGTGTAATTAATACTTACATTTGTTTTGAAACAGCATTTTCAGGGATACTGTCTTATTTAGCACTGCAGTTTCATCAGACTCCAAACAAATTCTAGTCATTACCTACATTATAATTTCTGCATTTATACCTACACTAAGGAAAGTATTATTTTATAGCACACTCCTTGCCTTTTTGAAAAAACTTTGCATAAATGAAGCCCTGAATAATACACCTGTATGATAGTACAATCAACAGACAAGAAAGTCCTGAAGAATTTATTGCCAAGAGAGACAGTAATTCCTCCAAACAATATTTACAAGCTGAAGAAGACAGAAAGAAGTAAAGCTCCAAAAAGAACATATTGTAGCCAAGGACCTTTTATGCAGGAGTTGCAGAACAAAGAAGTATCCTCTGTACTAGGAGACAAAAGAGGCAAAGCTCCAAGCCACTTTCCTCCAGCTTCAGTTGGATGCTTTTGGCTCTATGGCAGGCAACAGAACCCTTTTTCTGCCCCAGGGTTGGGGAGAGCACCACTTCCTTTAGAAGCCCATTCCAGATTCTGGCAACCCTTATAGTGAAGATGTTCTTCCTGATGCCTAACCTGAATCTGTTCTCTGTCAGTTCGTGGCCATTATTTCCAGTCACTCCAAGGGTGCCCTGGTAAACAGAGCATCTCCTATCCCTTGCTGCCCACCATGACCAATTTGTAAAATTGCCACAGATCACCTTTCAGCCTTCTCTTGTAGAGGCTGAAGAGATTTTCCTCAATCTCTCCTGACAGGGCCTTACCTGCAGGCCCCTAACCATATGAGTGGCCCTCCTCCAGATCCTCTCAAGGTTATCCACATCCCCCTTGAAGTGTGGCATCCAGAACTGGATGCAGTACTCCACCCGCAGCCTCACCAGTTCTGCATGAAGGGGAAGTATCATCTCCCTGGACCTGCTTGATTCATTTTCATCTTGGAGTCAACCATGACTCTGAGATCCCTTTCTGCTACAGTGCTGCTGAGGGTCATCCTCCAGCCTGTAAGTCTGTTGGTGATTTCTTCTCTCTCTTTGCAGCACTTTGCATTTGTCCTTGTTGAATTTTGCATCCTATTCTATTCTGCCCGCTTCCCCAACCTGTCCAGATCCACCTGGATTTGTTCCCTGCCCACTAGTGTGTTTACTTTACCCTATAACTTGGTGTCATCCACAGATTTCGACAGAGTGCTCTCCATGACCTCATCCAAGTCACTAATGAAGATATTGAGTCAAAGGACAATGAACTCTAAAAGGTTTAGAGCAAACATGCATCTTTTGTTTGGTGTCATGAGACTACCTCTGCTCTGTCCCCATGTTTTAGGAAACTATATTTCAGCTTTCTAGGTAAACTGGTAACAACAGGGGGATTCTAGAAGCAGGTGTACTGAAATATGCCTCCAGTTATCCAGCTGTCCATAGCAGGGCACTCCAATTCCACCAGATCAGAGGGCTACGAGCCATCACCTGAGTGGTCTGATTTTAGAGCATCTACCAAGTATCTGGGATTTCAATGAGCTAAAAAAGAGGAAGAGATCTGGAAAAAGGCAGATTAACAGAAGAGACAGGTGGGAGGTACATCCAACAGCAGAAGGATGCAAGCCTGCTGGTTCTCTCAAAAGCACCTATGCAGGAGTAGCATATTCATCTGATTTCTTCTCCCCTCAAAGCAGGAAAGTCAGGTCCAGCAGGAGTCACCCACAGACTCAAACAAGTGGGTCACTTACTGGTTTAAAAAGATCATGAGATTGCAGTTGAGTGACCCATACATTTGGGTCTGCCCCCCTGACCTAACTGTGGTAAACCATTAATACAAAATGCATGTACAGTTCACCAAGATGAGAAGTGAAACACAAAACACATGTACAAAGCACTTGCAGCACTCCTCCCAAAACCAACACCTCAGTTTTATCTCCAACTTCACTACCCAGCAGTCCCACACATAGTGGATCCTTCCTGCAAGGTCTCATAGCTTTCCAGAGTTTTGCATACAACACTTTCTAATAGGCTGCAGACAAGTTAACCTTGTATAACTTCATGAGACTATTCATTTCACCAAAGTACCTCCTCTACCTGGAATGGCATGAACCAGCTCCTTGGCTTCCATACTGATCCCACATCCATCAGCAGACTAAAGTTGAACTTCTCTTAGCTTGTGGCTCCAGTGACCCAGCATGCTAGAGACCCTGTCCCAAAATCCTACTCAATCCCTCCTGACAAGCTCTAGAAACCACTCTGTAGTAGTTTGTTGGAAACCAGACTCTGCCAATAGGTGTTGGGAGAGGAGCAGGAAAGTATTCTTAGCACAAATCTCATGTATGTTTGTAATAACATGACTTGCAAGTCTTACATTCTTGTGACAGTATCAGAATACCATGTCACAATGTGCACTATTGCAATGCTACAGTTTATTTTTAAAGCATTTCTGCAGTAACCTTATGTGGGGCAGAGAGTACCATATAGTGAACAGATCTTTAAGAGCCTGAGAAGCACATTCTGAAGTCTCATGGACCATGTTCATATAGGAACATATTTTAGAACTAGAATGCACAGAGGAGTCCCTAGACATTTAGAACTGCCAGCCCAAGCCATGTTTAATATGTGAAATATTTTTCTAAACAATTTTTCCAAATCTGGCAGCTGTGGATGAGGACTGTATAAAGAAGCACATCCAAAGAAGTTACTGTGGCAATTCAGGGCAATTCAACTGCTAGAAGGAAAAAGGGAGGAAGGATCCCAAAGGCCCTTGATGGAGAAAGTCTTGTTAAAAGCTACCCCAGAAAAGAAGAGATAGAGCTGAAGGTTCAACAGAGCAAAACATTCAAAATGGAGATCAGAGAAACAGGAAAAACAAAAAAA
>JAGPOW010000261.1:122254186-122269095 GCA_030014935.1 Caiman crocodilus
TTTTTTTTTTTTATATCAAATTAAAACAGGTGACAGCCTTTTCAAAACCAACTTTCACACAAAAAAAGCATGGGGAATAATGCCTTGTAACTAGAGTCAATTAATTCTGCAGACAGAGACAGTATATCCCCTTTTCTTCAAATCCCTGGGGGGCGGGGAGGGGCAAGGGAGTCAGCATCACTAAGCACTTCCGCAAAACAAGACAGGAATAGACCGACACACTTGCTTTTGAATTGTGGGCTTTTTAAAGGCTCTAGTGCACGGTTATATACAGTTAGTATCAATCAGTCTTATCATACACTCTGTTCTCAGTGGCTCTCCTTCACAATTAACCAACGCAAAAAGGATTCAGTGGTTAATCCCCACACCTGTTCACCATCTCCCGGTTGTGAGATCCAATGGTTCAGTCCCATCCTGTGTCTTAAGCCCCAGAGGAAAGCAAAATTCTCCATGTTCCTTGCAGCCCATTTCATCTAGGTGAACATCTCTTTCCTGATCCCAAATTTGGCAACAGGTATGACCTTGAGTGAAAGACCAAGTCACTCCATCCATAAGCCTGCAATGTTTCAATGACATAGCAAAATCCATACTTTGGACATTCTGATTTCCAGCAGATTTTTTTAGTTGTTTGTTTTATTAGTGGTAATTAAAATATGAGGATACAAGAATAAAACACTTGGCTATATGTGATTTTTTTAATGTTTTTAAACAAATGTATAAATGGATTTTATGGAAATTTTACCCCACTTATTTCAACAGAAGAGAGAGGAAGCAGTAACCTGGTAGGTTTACCCAACAGTTTATTTACTCAACAGCAATAAATCTGACTGAAGATCCTTTCAGTTCACATTGCATGGTACTCGCTCCATTCAGGCCTACAAGTTTTTAAATGCTTCCTTTGTCTAACACTTGAGGAGCAGATCAAGTAAAGGTCCCATAAAAGAAAGTGGCATAAGACTAGAATAGCAAGCCAAAAAAACCACTCTAGATCTTCATCGCAATTATCTTTTAAAATGTCAGTGCACTGTGTACTTTGCCTCAGCAGTAATGAAATGCAGTATCGTTATTCATAATGGTATTGGCAGAGCAGGCTCTTCCCTTGGGCAATGAAAACCAGTGAATGACTATTCCCCACCTAAAATGAGTTTGCCTATAAAAAACTATAATTATTTCAACAGAAACACTCAAGAAATGCTAGCATTTTCAAACTGCCTCATGTATTACTTTTAACACAACACTGCTTAAAAATATAAGCAAGGGTACACAAAAGCTAGTGACATCCTATGTGGACCAAACAGCTCTGAACAAGTCTCCTTTGGTTAGTGTTTGGTAACTTGATTTGAAAACAACTAGGTATGATGACAAATAAGATGAAAAGGAACCCAGTTTCATGGTAAATTTACCTATCTGCAATTAAAAAATTGCAGCAAGCCGCCTCTGTTCCTTCTTTTGTCCAAAAGCAGAATTGTGTCCACCACAAAGCTGCGATGGAACGGATTACTGGACCCTTCTCTGCTCTAGCCTACAAAAATCTGCTGCTAACAATGGATGCCAGCAGTGTCTTCAAGACAGATTCAGGCCTATTTTACATGCGTAAGTTTTTGCTATAACCTAAAGCATGAATTTTAAAAATAAATGTAATTATACAGTCTCCCTATTCATCCCAACTCCCTCAAAATAGAAGATAATTTTTTTTAAAACCTCCAATAAAAGACAACTAAAATAACAGATCTCAAAATGCATTCCTGATAGCCAATTTTCTCTCAAGTTACACCCAATATTAGCCTTTGTATACACGTGTTTTAATTTTGCTCCCCCTTCAAAATCTTCAAAAAAGACACGTGTTAATCATAGCATTGTGGCAAGCTTGCCAGGCTCTCTGGGGTTAGGAAACTGCAAATGCAAATGGTGGTGCAAAACCCACCAACCAGAGCTAGGCAGGGGAGGAGCCAGAAGGAGAGTCCACACCACCTCTATTGTAAATGCAGGGGTGCCAGGACGGACCTATTTGGGAACCGTCTATTTGCAGCTCCCCCAACTGGTTCATTTTCAACTTGGAGGCAGGGCCCCAGAAGGGGATATAAGCAGCTGCATGCTAAGCACATGGCACTGTCTGCAAGGGTGAAGAAGAGGGAAGGGGTCCCTGGGCCAAAAAGAGATGGGAGAACTGTCCAGCAGGCATATCCAGCTGCCCTGAAGAGCCTGAAGATTTCACTGCTGCACAGAAGTGGTAGAAAGGTGCTGGAGTCACTGTACAGAGGGTCCACGAGGGACCAGGACTCTGGGAGCTGCACCGAGGTGGCTCGAGTCTCCAACCCTAGCATGAGGCTGGGCTGCAGCACAGGCATCGCTGCATGGAGGGTGCTCAAGGGACTTGGACCCTGGGAACCGCAAAGTGCCTCAGGTTTCCAACCCCGGCATGAGGCTGAGCATGGGAGCCAGCACTACTGCATGGTGAGTCATTGTAGGGCATAAGGTCTTGAAGAAGGAAGGGCCAGGAGGTCTGGGTCCTATCCCCTGTGGTGAGTTCACATGGGTCCCAGAATGGAGTGGTCCCCGAGCGTGGGGAGCAGTATCTGGAGCAATCCCAACCTGGGCATGTGTAAGGTTGGTCCAGGCCCACAACCTCTCTGCTGGGAAGGTTTGAGCCACTGGGCCGCGTGAGTGAGTTATGCCTCTCCCCTGGGGCGTGGAACTAAGCACTCCCCTGGAGAAACATTAGCCCGGTCCACTGGCTTATGGACAACACCTATCTGGCTCCTTGGATCATACGAGTCAGTGGGGCAATATATCTATTATTATTATCATTATTTTGAGAGCAAGCACAAGAGGGCTCTATATCTATAAATAAATAAATAGTGTAACTGGTTAAGACATTGCTTTCTGTTCCTCCTCTATTGAGATACGATAGGTGGGATGGAACTGCGAGTAGACTGCAGTTTCTACCCCCAGCATGTGCGCCCTACTGGCTTTTCCCTTCTACTGGTGAGAGGGGGACACTCACTCTGGGAACAGCCAGGTTACAGCATTAATATTTCTAAAGCTGACTCCAACTATAATCAGAGTGGTTCAAACAGCTACAGAAACTCAGTCAAAGTGTCGCAGAAAGCCCCCTTTGTACATTTACTTTCTGGACACTGATATAACAGAAGCCCCTTCTTGCCTGCACCACCCCCCATTTTGTGTATTTATTTTTCCTTCTAAGTATTGGCAGAGACCTAGCACACATTGCATGGGTGTGGCAAGGCTCAGAACAAGCCAGAAAGCTGAGGTGGCTTTCTGTAGGAGAAACCTACAAACTACACCCACCATTTAAGCTCAGTGTCACTAAAGAAAACAAAAGAAATAAAATATCCACTTCAAAAGACTGTAAATATATCCTGGTGCTAACCTAACTCACTCACTGTCCCCAGTAACCTTTGATCCTCACTACCTCATAGTGCATTTTTATATTTCATCTGTCTCATCTTTACCACGGCATTTTATATTTTTTTACTTTTAAACACTTAAGGAATGCACTCCCTGTAGAATGAAGCTACACCCTTGATTATTGTTAATAGTCTAGCCAAAGGAACTTATTAAAAAACTCTGCTCTGCAAGCCATTTTAAGCTAACCAAGACAAGGAACTGATTCCTGGGACTGAACACCCACCCAATTGACTATTCCTGCAACCCTTCACAGTATCATTGTTAATTAATCGAAATCACAAACTGGCTCCCAAAACTGTACTACCAGATAGGCAAGACATCTTTGACTAACAGCTGCTGTGCACGACTCAAGTAGGATAGCAACCTCCAGACAATGCTAAAGAAGATGGCAGCCAAGATGATGCTGGGTGATCACACAAGTCTGCCAGAAAGGGATAAAAGGCAGTGAAGCATGACCCTCAGTGGTGCCCTCATCCAGCACCTGACCTACCAAAAGAGAAGGACAAGCAGTAGGCCCCTTTCTGGGGAAGACATTGCCTTGAAGGAAGCTGACCATTGGCAGCAGACTCTAGGGCCTCAGATAGGTAGATACACTGACACCAGTGCTTTCACAATCACTGCAGCAGCTACTATACACTATACTACCTGGGTTTAAATTACATGAGTTTGAATGAGAGAGTGCATGTGTGTGTGTACATGTGTGCTAAGGGGACCAATACCACTCATAATTCAAAGTTTTCATTTATGATTTTATTGGTAACCTCACATCTCAATATATGATGATCCCAAGAGTTGGTCCTTTGTAGCCAACAACACTAATGATCTAGAACAACTAAGAGCAAAAACATTTCCTCTCAAAACCAATCCAGCTCCATACCACAAGCATCTTGTATAGAAAAATGCAAAAAGCCCATTATTGATGGCCTCAGTCCCATTTTCAAGGAAAGCTTGTCAAGAAATCAATTGAGATCTTCACCCAAAAGAAAATAACTTATTTTCCCTGACGTATAACTACCCAGCAAGCTAACATAGCCATTCCCTTTTATAATCTCAAAAGGCTACCCAATTCTCTCCGTCTCAACCTTTACTTTTTTAAAAACATCATGTTAAACATAATACACATCCAACTCGAGCTTAAGACCCTTCAAAAGAACATATATGAAAGCCAAACTGGGCAAAAACTTACAAAACTAGGGAAATCAACGATACAGTAATTCCACTTAGGGACAATAGGTACATGATGGTAAGCTAGTCACAGTTCAATCAGCCTGTCCTCCTATTTTTTCCTCAAAACTTAAGACTTGCTCTGCAGTACAACAGTACACTATGCAACCAAAATACCCAAGACAAAAAAAAAAAATGACATTTCTTTAATTAGCATGCCTCACCCTCCCCTCAATTTTTGCTCTTTCACATTGATCAAAACCCGTGTACAAAAAAGAATATCTTTTACATTTGAACTTCATGCAGGTTTAGTGTTCACCAACTGCAGTGTTTGCTACTTCAAAAACAGACCAGTGGAACAGAAATAGTGAAGCAAGTTTCACACACAACACTTCAGATATGATTTGAGACTGCTTGAAAACTCTTGCAAGCAGGGACTTGTCCTACCAGCATAACACTATCTGGAAACTTATTTTGGAATAGATGGCTTTTTGTGTCAACCTAAACAAAGAATGGTCCCTTTTGTTACAGTGTATGCACATCCACATGGGAGTTTTACTGGCAGTCATGCTGGTAAGTTTCCCTGAATAGGCAAACCCCTAAGCAAGTAGAAATGGAAATTACCATAATGGAAAATAACTGATGCAAGTAACATGTCATTCTATATAAATCAGATTCCAATTCCTTCACTTTAAGTAGATTTCCCAAATGAAAATGGCTTTTCCTGTTAACTCAGTAGAGAAGTACTGACAAAAGAAAAACATGTCAGCAACAGCCTCAGTTTGGGAACCTTGGTGGTTTTCATTTTTAATTAAAATCCACTGAAGGGGTCAAACATTTTGTGCCCCTGTTGCATCACCAGCTGCCCATTCTCCATCACATTTTGTAAAAGCTTAAACAAGTACCTACAGAACTCATGACAACTACTCCTCTCTACACTGTCAGAGGTCTAAAACTCTGACATCAGGAGTAGCAGTAAATTAAATTGGGTAAATTAATTTATATAATTGTATTTAAAGCAAAAAGATACCTATATCAAAATCTCATCATTGTAATGGCAAGAATTTTTGTGGGTGATAACTCTTATTGGACCAAATAAATACACAGAACTGGTCCAACTAAAAGATATCACCCACAAAAATTCTTGCCTCCTGCACATTTCCTGGACCATCACATCCACAGCATGGTACCAACACAACAAAAACATTTTAATGAAATTCAAGACTGGGCATTACAGCCTCGGAAAGTATAAATGCATATGGATGCCAAAAGGTCTCTTAACTTCTTACCTAAGCTTTGCTTCTGTTAAGTAGCAGAGGGAGTAAACAGACGCAGCACTTAAAACATTTCAAAAGGCTACTGTACAGATGTGGAGAAGGGATAACATACTCTCAAGCATGACAAGATGGTGCCTGCAGGGACTTGATACTATTTGGTACCATTCTGCACTACCATACAACTGTACAGGTTATCAGACCTTCAGCATCCCAACAGGCAGTGCTCTCTATCCACACTTCTTCCTGGCTACTGTTACCTGCTCCCCCTCCTCCCCTCCATATGCTGCAGCCCCTCGGGTTGACCCAAGGACCAGGAAATGGGGGGTGGGGGGGTTTCTGACTGTTGGAACATTCCTGCATCTCAGAACTGGCAGTCAATTTGGCTCCCATGGGAGAAGAGGCAGGGAGAAGAGTCCAGGTGTTGTACCCTCTAGCTGGAGAGCTTGCTTTGGCATACAGTTGTAATGTTTTCAGAGCACTCCAGCCAGGAGCCATGACAGGGGCTGCATGCATATCCTGCAGTTGAAGTGCTGTGCTTTTTCTAAGCTAAATGTTTCTAAGCTAAAATGTTTCACATGGTATATCTGTTCAGATCCACACAGAACCTGATTTACATTTCTCCCTCCACTTCTTAAATCTCCATACTAAGATCTCCAAAATACTTGCTCTTGGAACATAAGGCTTTCCAAATCTCTCCCCCTTCTCTGCAACACTTGTGTGAAGACTGCATGGCATCAGCCTTCAGCATGGAGTATCCCTAGAAGGACCTCAAATCTCAATCTTGCCAAGGCAGAGATACCAGAGCAGCATGCAATTTACTGTGCATGGGGTGGGGGAGAGGAGGGGAAGAGTCCTTCCAAATGAGACCCGGGTAAAGAAACATGGAGTCAGCCTGTATGCTTAACATGAATAAAATTAATTTTGTTACATAGTATGTATGACCAAAGGTATATGACCACCCCTGTAGCAGCTTACTCCCAAGCTCTACTCCTTTGTCCATCTTTAAAAAAACCCTTTGAGATCTTTCTGGATTCAAGATACCACAAAAACTAGAACAACATTGATTCTAGTGTCTTGTACCCACATGTGATAATGGCAGATATTTGCTTAGAACACAAAATTCAAATTCACATTTAGAACTGGGATCTGATTTAATGCCAAAGTACAATTAGGCTTGAAAAAACCTAATTTTATGTGTGGGCAATACTGCTTTATACTCTCCTGCTGGGTTATATTTTTTTTTAGTAAAACTATTTTATGATTAACTAAATACAACCATCTAGAACCAAGGAACAGAGCCTTGATAAACTTCAGGGCAAAGAGAGAAAACTACAGCTTAGCTAGAACAAGCAAATCAACAAGCTTAACATTACTAAATACCACTTCACAGTCTTAAAATCATTTGAATAATTTTAACACTATAATCAAGTCAGGATGCAAGTGTTCACCCCCATATTATTAATCTGTGTGTACAACATGTAAACAAGGGTTCAGAACTAAAATGGCAACTAACTTTTTTACCAACTTAAGGTACAGAAGACAGTTATGAGTGCAAGAGGAAAAAACATTTCCAAGCATTCACCATTAACAATTCAAAACCTGCCCTAGTCTTATTTTAGAACAAGTCACTCAAACCTGCTCTGTTCATTATTTTGTTCTTGAAGACAACGTTGTGGCATGAAACCAGTAAGATGCATTTTCTTTGCTTAAATATTATCCTACAGACAAGTATCTATCTGTGTAATAAGCAAAAGGCAGCCCCAACCTTAAAAACATACACAAGTTTTCCCTCTGTTATTTCAGGGACAAAAAGTACTACACAACAGGGGTCAGCAATGTTTTTTTGTGTAGCGTACCAAAAACACATGCAACCTTAACTTTTAAGATGTTGGCATACCACAGGAGGACACCAAGGGAACCATGAGAAGCCCAATCCTTGTCATGGCAGTGCAGCCCTGGCCTACCATCCACCCCAAAGGCGCACATGCACCTACCACCAGCTATGAGCCAGGCCAGGGCTCTGCAGACCTCAGCGCAGCTGCTTGCAGTCTCCTGGCTGCCTGCCTACCACAGCTAGTTCAGGCTCTCGGCAGGTCCCCCATGCAGCCCACCACAGAGCCCAGGCTGCTTGCAGCAGGCAAGGTACAAACAGCTGCATCAGGGTCTGTGGAGCCCCAACGCAGCTCATTGCTGGCAATGGGTACACACACACAAACCTTGAAGCAGACTGCAGGGAAGGGGCCAGGGCTTCACTGCCACAACAAGGATGTATTGGGCCTCTTGCAGCTGCACCGCTGTCCACCACAAAGCACATGTGCCAAGCAAAATGCCTTTGCATGCCACACTCTGACATGCATACTGGGGGTTGCCTACCTCTGTGCTATAGCAAGGATTAAGCTCATTACTCTACTATACTCCAGAAGCTGAGCTCAGGTTAACTCAGGAAGGGTCATGAATGAACTAACACACTCAAAATTCACTAAAACAGGAACTCCTCAGTACTATTTGTAGCCAAAGATCTTGACTATTCAAGATTTCACAGACACAAGAAGTTAAGATCCAAAACAGAAACTGGAGGTTTTGCTGGATTGTAAATCAGAACTAGAAAGAAAACTATTTTTAGAACTCAAGTTCCAGAGAGGCTCTGAGAACAGTATTCCTACAAATAATTTAAAAAACCCACTTTATAGTTCAGATACTCTTAAAGCCACTGAAAAAAACAAAAGCATGGGGAACACCATAACACCTTCCTCTGAGAAGGGATGGCTTCAACCACTCCAGAAAATTAGGAAACTATCTTCCAATGAAGAAATAAAATTGCTAAATACAAAGTAATAGTTACTGCTAGATTATGGTTCAGAAAATATATTTTTGCTATTAAATTGATATGCCTCACTGTGTGTGAGAGCCTGTGCATATAAACAGGCTTTTTATGCAGCCTTGCTTCTGAAAATAGTGTTAATTACATTTCCACTCTTGTATTCAGTTTAGATATCCATTAATACATTAACTTTTTTTTTTTTTCAAAGCACTACTGGCAAAAAGGAACCAATTAGGCTAGAGTTAACTTCGTACTCTGGAAAACTGATGCTCATATTTGGCCCTCATACCAGACAAATCCATGTAAAACAAATATTTCTGCTTAGTCCAGGAACTGTGTAGAGCCTGAAAAGACTTAAGCAAAGACTGTAGTTACAAAGCCAAGGAAATTCATCCCAGCCAGAAATGTGTCTGCTGCTACTCTGCAATAACCATCAATTCAATAGGCAAGGTGCTTTGAGTAGATGTGATATCTTTTATTAGACCAACTGAGTAGTTTAAAAAAAAATTATTGGAAAGCTTTCGGGCAAGTCACCCTTCTTCAGGCACAGTGAGTCTTTGCTCTTCTGAGACTCCAAGAAATGAGAGAAGCTAACTGTGGCAGGATGTCAGTGAGAATGTAAATAGGTAGAAATTAGAAAGACAAAAGGTAAAGCAAAGTGGGGAGGGGGAAGAAAACAGGGAGGAAAATGGCTAAAGGGAGACATTACAGTGATAGAATACAAGGTAGAAAAGATGCTGTCTGTGAAAAGGGAAATCATTGGAGATCAGGAAAAGAGGAATGAGAGAAACTCAAAGTGTGAGAAGTTAGTGAAAAAATAAAACAGTAAAACTTGGCAAAACAAAAAAAGGTAAAGCAGGAGAGGGAGGGGGAAGAAAGCAGGAGAAAATAAGGGCCAAAGGGGAACACTACAGTGGTAATAATATAAGGTAAGAAAGAGGCTCACAATGAAAAAGGAAATAGTAGAAAATCAGGGAGATGGGTGGTGGAGATGTGTTGGCAGGTTTTGTATTTCTTGTCTGGGCATGGTCTGGCTCCATTCTCCACCACTGCCACAATAACTACATCTCACAGCAGAATCATCACCATTCCTGGATCTTATACCTGCACCTCCAGAAATATTACGCATCTCATCCAGTGCACCTAATGCCCCAATGGAAAATACATACGAGAAGCCAAACAATAACTGCACACCAGAATGAACAAACACCAGAAATCTATCAAAGACAAGAATACCCAACTACCAGAAGGGGCACACTTCTCACAGGACAATCACTCCCTATCTGATCTCTCAGTTCTCATCCTCAAAAGGGAATTTACAGCACACCTTCCACAGATTAACCTACAAAAACCTTCACTTCATAAATCTACTGAATATAAAAAAATCATGGACTCAATGTAGATATTGGATTAATGACTCATTGCAACCTGCCTGACATGATTCACCAGGTACCTGCCTGACCTGACCTCTTGCATTCTTCTTTTCCCCCCTCCCCTACTTTTCTGCCCTTTGTCTCCCTGATTTCCTACTATTTCCTTTTTTCATTATAAGCCTTTTTCTTACTTTATATTATTACCACTGTAGTGCTTCCTTTGAACTTTATTTTCCCCTGCTTTCTTCCCCTTCCCTTCCACGACTTTACCTTTTGCTTTTCCAATTTTTACCATTTTGTTTTCACTGACAGTCTCACACTGAGCTTCTCTCATTTCTGCTTTCCTGATCTCCAGCGATTTCCCTTTTCACAGACAGCCTTTTTTCTACTTTGTATTCTATCATTGTAATGTCTCCCGTTAGCCATTTTCTCCCTGCTTTCTTTCCCCTACCCACTCCGCTTTACCTTTTGTCTTCCTAATTTCTACCTATTTACAGTCTCGCTGACATTCTGCCACACTTTTAGTTTTTCCTAATTCCTTGGAGCCTCAGAACAGCAGAGACTCCCTGTACCTGAAGAAGGGTGACTGCGCCTGAAACTTTGTCAAGAACTTTTTTCCAACTAGTCAGTTGGTCTAATAAAAGATATCACATCTATTCAAAGAACCTTGCCTGACTATCTTAAATTATACAGACTTTTAAACTCACACAGATTTTATATATGCTGTAGAGCTGTTTTCTGACTTCCTGTCAATATCAGGCTGTGGGAAAGACCATGAAAACAGGATTTAGGATTGGCTGGTTCTTCCGTACCTGGCACCTCAAAAACCTGAGTGCCTGATTGCAAAGTTTCCCCCACCTCTGAGTTCCGGATGAACAGGATATCTATGGAAAGAAAAAAAAGGTGGTGGGAGAGTGGCAGAGAAGAGGAGAAGGATCACACCTTCCAGGTTAACAAACTTATTTGACCTGGAAAAGCTCTACCACCTGAAACTTTTGGAACCTTTCAGAGTTTTGAACCCCAAGACTATTTAGTCCAAGTCTCCTTCACATTCTGGACTATGGCTGATCATCTATATTAAGAAAGCTTTGCAAAATCCACATTCTTATGTCAGTTTAAATCGAAACAAAATTTTTAACGTTCCAAATTAGCCTTGCCCAACCTAAAAAATTTAGAACTAGGTTATACAATTCTGCAACAGATTGAGATTGAACTGTACCCACATACAGATATGATTTAAGTTTGATTACAGGCAACTTTTAGTTTAATGAGTAGAATCTTAGGTTGGAAGGAAACAGATCCACATTTGATCATCTTTAGCTATCTCAGGGATAAATGAAGCACAAGTGGCAATCAAAGACACTTTACTAATTAGCAACATACTTGCATTTGATTCAGGTTTTTTACCGCTATTCCTGTAAATGGCAATATACACTGATTACATTTGTCACTTATTGTAGAAATATATTTACAGTACTGATAGCAAGCTGAAACATTTTTTGGCTTTGAATATTTTATTCTTTTCACAAAACAGGATCTTATCCTTTTCCAAATTTCACAGAGCAGCACAGGACTAATAACCTAGGCCATTTCCTTTCGGCCAAGATATAGAATTTAAGCCACTGCATGCAGGTTACAATAGTGACACTACAACAGGTTTGCTTTCATGCTACTTAAACTGACATAGCAAACTAGTCTTAAAGAGGAAACTGAAATGCCCAAAATTACAGTAGAGTCTGTACCTTACTAAGAAAAAAGGAAGAAGAGGAAGACTACTCACCCATGAGACTCGAAAGTAAAAAACTCAAAAACAGCCGTTTCAAAGACTTCTGTGGCTGCTTTTGATAGATCCCAGGACCTAGGACAGGGGTTGGTAACCCCCAGCACGTGTGCTGAGCATGCGATGCAAGGCCATTTTGCTTGGCACACCACAGCCAGCCTCAGCTCTGGGTAGCTGCTGCCAGTGACGGAGCCTGGGCTGCTCCCAGCAGGAGGCTGCAAACAGCTGTGCCAGGCTCCAGAGTCCCAGCATCAGCCCCGTACTGGTACATGCATGCGCGCCTCGGGGCAGGCAGTGGGGGAGGGGCCTGAGGCAGCGCAACTCCAGTCTTTCCTCCGCTCCTGGCACAGAGCTGGTGACTGGGCTCTGGAGCCTGGCGCAGCTGTTTGTAACCAGCCTGGGCTCTGGGGCAGCTGCAGCAAGCAGGCTGCAAACAGCTGCACTGGGCCCCACAACTCCAGCATCAGCTTCATGCTGGTGGCGACTACACACACACCGCGGGGCGGGCTGGGCTGCCCTGCTGTCTGCTCTGAGGCGCACGTGCAGTCATCGCCAGCATGGAGCTGATGCTGGAGCTGTGAAGCCTGGCACAGCTGTTCGCAACCTGCCTGCTACAGCTGCCCAGAGCCCAGTCTGGCTACAAACAGCTCACCAGGCTCCAGAGCCCAGTCACCAGCTCTGTGCCAGGAGCAGGGGAAAGACCGGAGTTGCACTGCCTCAGGTCCCTCCCCCACTGCCCATTCCAAGGCACACATGCATGCACTGGTGCAGAGCTGATGCCAGGGCTCTGGAATCCAGCACAACTGTTTGTAGCCTCCTGGCTCTGGGTAGCTGCTGCCAGTAGGGAGCCCGGGCTGCTCTCAGCAGGCAGCTGGAACGCTTCAAGCCCTGCTGGGAGCAGCCTGGGCTTCAGCAGCTACCCAGAGGTAGGGTAGCTGCTGACAGCCACAGAGCCTGGGTTGGGACCAGGAGCACAAGCAGGGCATCCTGCCATGCACCCCCTGCCCTCATTTTGATTTTCTGGCATGCCAGCACTACAGCACCTTCCAAAGTAGGCATTGTGGCATTTTTCGGCACTCTGGACAAAAAATGTCGCCCCTCTCCCGACTTAGGAAATGTACATTTTACTGCAATTTGCCCATTTTCCCTTCCTTTTTACATGCTTTGCTACTTGATAGCAAACCTGTGCTATTATTTTCCATTGCTGCCATGAATTATATAGAAGTTTCAAGCTACCTTATTAACAGTTACTGGTGAAAACTCCAGAAAATAAGACTAAATTGAACTAACATCTTAATTGCTTCTAAAAACTGCTCCTACAGACAGCTTTCTCTTTGGACTGAAGAATACTTAGTCAGACCTGTGGGCAAAATATGGTCCGTGGACTGAATTCAGCCCACCAAGCCATTCTATCCAGACCATGAGTCCCCTCCAAAAGACAATTATCATCAGTCTGCTGCTGCCCCTCTGAAAGCCAGGAGGAGGTGCAGGCTTTCAGAAGTCATGCATCATCTGACCAGGCCAGCTTGTGCCTCCACTTCACGGGGCTCCCAGCACTCCAGCTGGGATCCTCATGTGGAGGCACAAGAGCCAGCCTGGCCCAACGGTGCACAACCCCCAGGGATACCCGGCACTCCAGCCAGGAGTTGTGGGGAGCCATGCGTGATTGGACCAGGTGGGGTGTGCTGCCACATGCACCTCCCTGTACTTCTTCCGGGAGCAGCACACCATCAGACTGTGCAGGGATGACTTCATGTCAGCAAGTGTGTCTCCTGACACTGCAGGCAGGAGCTGTATGCCTTCAGGCCAGTCCAGGCTGGATCAGTGTCAGTATGTGCAGCTCCCAGCACTTGCACCTTTGGGCTGGGCTGGCTCTCTGCCTCCATGTCCGACTCCCCACTAGAGTGCTAGAAGCCCTATCTGGAGAGGCATGGACCTGGCCCGGCCTGACCCAATGGCATGCAGCTCCTGCCTGCAGTGCTGGGAGCCCCACATGCTGGCACTGAGTTCGCCTGGCCTGGCTCAAAGGTGCATGCCAATGGGTTAGGTCAGCTCTGTGCAGCTCCCAAGACCCAAATGTGGGCAGATGAGAGTAGGATGGGGTTCAACATAGACAAATGCAGGGTGCTGCACCTTGGGAGAAGGAATCCACAGCGTAAATACAGGCTGGGGAGTTCCCTTCTTGAAAGCAGAGGCAGAAAGGGAACTTGGAGTCATTATTGACTCCAAGATGAACATGAGCTGCCAATGCCAGACAACAGCCAGCAAGGCCAGTCATATCTTGTCATGCATGCATCCAGAGGTGCATCTCAAGCTGGTCCAGAGAGGTGATACTCCCCCTCTATGCAACTTTAGTCAGGTCACAGCTCGAGGACTGCGTCCAGTCCTGGGCGCCGCACTTCAAAAGGGATATGGCCAGCCTGGAGAGGGTTCAGAGGAGGGCCACCCACTTGGTGAGAGGGCAGCAGGACAGGCCTACGAGGAGAGACTGAAGGACCTGAACTTGTTCAGCCTCAGCAAGAGAAGGCTGAGGGGAGACCTAGTGGCTGCCTACAAAAACTCATCAGGGAAGATCAACTGCAAATAGGCAGAGCCTATTTCTCCCCAGCACCACCTGGGGTGACAAGGAACAATGGTAATAAGCTGATGGAGAATAGGTTTAGGTTAGAGATGAGAATGCAATATTTTACAGTTAGGGTGGCCAAAATCTGGAACCAGCTTCCCAGGGAAGTGGTCCTCGCCCCTACCTTGGGCAAATTCAGGAGGAGATTGGTTGATCACCTGTCTGGGGTCTTGTGAACCCAGCATTCATTCCTGCCTGTGGCAGGGGGTCAGGCTAGATGATTTGTCAAGTCCCTCCTGACCCTAGCTACTATGAAACTCAGCCAGAGCCATGTGCCACTGAGGAGCTCTGCCTGCCATGCATCACGAGCCCCCAAAGGCTCATCACTTCTGCTTCTGCTGGCAGTGGGGGCTGCATGCCACAAGGGGAGGGGGTACAGCAGGGACCCATACCCCCACTATTGAGCTATTAGGCAATTGTCTCTATATAATCTATGCAAACA
>JAGPOW010000261.1:122270640-122293179 GCA_030014935.1 Caiman crocodilus
TATATGTATCATATCCCAGGTGAGATCTGTAATGTGAATTCTAGGAAAGCGGAACAGAAACTGCCTTCAATTAAAAAGTTGAAGTGTGTGTAGAGCTTGTGAGGTTATGAAATAATGTGAAAAATTATCTAGTTCAGTGGTTTGCAGCCATTTTAGACTTGAAGCATCCTTTACTCAATCTGTGGCACAGCTTGGAAGTTGTCAGCTCTTAACTTCCACTTTTTTTTGAATGTGGAAAAAAGCAATTTTTCCTGTTGCAAAGAATGAAGAAAGACCACAAGAAGTCAAAATATAACACCCTAGATTACCATTTAAAATCCCTGGGTTTATTTTCTTGCGAATCATGCTTGCATACCTCACAATCCTAACGCTATGCAGCTCCCCAGTGCACCCTTAAAGAGATTGCAAGGCACCTCAGGGTGCTTCAACTCTCTAGTTGAGAATCTCTGATCTAGTCTCACTCTCCCCTGAGGCCACAGCACTCAGCAGAAGACTAACATTGCAACAAACACCACTTCCTGCCCTTCCCAACAAGGACACACAAACAGCCCGTGTAGGTGAGACTTCCATGAAGAGCCCAGCAAGAGATGCTATTCCAAGGAGGATATACCTCTTAGTAGGTTCCTATTTAAATTGTGTAAAGCTATATTTCTGAAAGAAAAGTGCATGTCCTACCTTGGACTTCAAGGATTGGTAACTACCTGAATTGCAGATACCATTAGATGTATTATACTGAATATGTGCGTTTAGACTACGTAAGAACGTTGTATATGTTTCTGGCTGAGTCCAGTATTTTATTGCACATTTTAGAGGGGTTTATTTTAATTATTATTATTATTTTTTAAATACTGAAGGGGGGTACAAATGATTGACTTGTTATGCCTCCAGATTCACATTTTGTGGTCTTTGTTGATGGGAAGACTGACCACAGCCAGTCCCATATTCATGTGATGCGTCTCATGCACTCCCCATAAGGGAAGAAGTTGGGAAGAGTACCCATGGCATAGTTGATGGCAGATCCTGTCTTTTTCCTGGTTCTCTGAAAGCAAAGCAGATCAAGGTCATGCCATAAGAAAAGCAAGGCAAGAGGGAGTAAAAATGCTAAGGCAACTTACAAAATAAAATAAATCTATAATAGAGTGCATAGGATGGCAGAGCAGGGGTGGGGCTAGCAGGGCTGGGATAATGAGAAAAAGCCAAGTGAAAAAGCTGTAAAGAGTTAAAACATCAAACCAAAAATGCTTCAACTCCTGTTTGTGCTAGGCCGTACAAGTGCTGAAAAAAATGGGACACCCTCAGCTATGAAAGCTCAAAAAAAAGTCTCATGAACTATATAAAGTTGTCCATGTTAAGAAAGGTTTTACAAGCAACATTTAGGTCTTACACCATGCTCAGCTTACTTTACTAACCACTTGCTGTTGTGCCACATGGCATTGTATTGCAAGGCATTTTCTGCAGCTGTTTATCATACCAGCTTTTCATTGGTAACAAGAAGCTTTTTCCATTTATTCTGCTATAATTATTACAGATAATGTTCTTTTTGGTTTTCATTTTGTTTCTGGGTCTGTATTTGTTAAGACAAGGGTGGGCAAAATACAGCCTGCGGCAGGTCCCTCAGTCCCTGCTGGCCCAGGCACCATCCAGCCATGGCGTGTCCTGCTGTCCCCTGGGCATGTAGCAGGGCTGGGCCAATTCCGCAGTTGGATTGCTTTCTAGGGAGCCCAGGAGGTAGCAGCTCCTTCTGGCTGCTGCTGCCACGGTCCCCAGACACATGGTACCAGCAGGGACCCATGCACACAGCCCCAATCTGGCCCACCCCACCCCTACTCCAAATTTCCCCACCCAGGCCAAGCAGAGGTGGCAGCCCGGCAGAAGCTGCTGTTTAACAAGGGGAAAAGCAACCCCTTGCTGCTGCCAGGCCCTTCCTGCTGCAGCCACCCAGAACCCATGCTGGGCTGCCCTGCATCTGCTCTGTATTGTCACCTCTGCCCCACTAGGCAGCCCAGAGCCAGCAGTGACGGCAGCAGAGACGCAGAGCAGCCCAGCACAGGCTCCAGGGCAGCTGCAGCAGGAAGGGCGGGGCAGTGGTGGGGAGGAAGAGGGGGTACTTTTCCCTTGCACCAAGGGACAGTTGCTGCCCAGCACTTCCCACAGCTGCCCCTGCTCTGCACAGCTGGTGTGGAGCAGGCATAGGGCGGGCTGGGGAGAAGCTATACGCACAGGTCCCTACCAGTACTACAGGGCTGGGGCCAATGGCAGTAGCAACCAGGAACTGCCTCTGCCTGGGCTGCCAAGAAAGGCAGTTCAGCCGCAGAGTCACTCCAGGACAGCTGTGCGCCCAGGGGGCAGCAGAACATGCTCCAGGCAGGCAGTGCGAAACAGGCACAAGATTGGTTGGGTCAGGGCACTGCACTGGGCTGCAGCTGGTTCACTCCTGTCGGAGTGAGTCTGGAGTGGGCACGGGACAGAAATGGGGCTGCGTGCTGTTGCTCTGCAGCGCTTCCTTGCCATGGCCATGGCCATGCGGGCTCTGGGCTATTGTGGGGCAGGGATGGGCACTGACCAGCTCAGGGAGGGTACATGCTGGGGGGGAGGCAGCATGTGCCAGGGGACTCCCATGCACACCCTACCCTCCATACCCACAAACCCTTTCTGTAAAGCACCATACCCTCCCCCATAACCCCCCCCGCCGCATGAAAACCTGCGTGCCTCTGGGGGGAGCCCCACACACCAATATGTGCACACCTCATCCACACCACCCCCAGCCACCCCTTCCCCTCCATACATCCCACAGCCCCTCACACACCCCATACCAATCCACACCCACTTACCCATATCCACACATACCCTCACACACCCTCTCCCTACAAACTCCCCACACACACCCCTCCCCACAAACTCCATACCTACCTACATCCACACACCTACATACAGCCCCTCTACAAACCCTATACCCATTCACCCACACACCCCCAGCAATATACAGGAGTAAGACTTCATTTTGAGCTATTATGCAATCACCCCTACATACAAGGTGTAAACACATACAAAATCAGGACAAAAATACTTTTTAAAATAAAGTTCATATATGTTATTGTGGATGTGTGAAAGAGACAGATGGATACACAAACAGACTTATATTTTTAGGGGTGCACCAAAAGAGATTTCTTGGGCCGACACAGGTAGCAGATTTTTAAGGAGGCAAAATCGGCCAATATCAATTCAATTTCCAATACAGTAGGGACAGCTGTGTGCAGCTGGTAAGTCTGTTGTGGTAGAAGGGGAGGAGGGAGGTTAGAGGTGTGGGGGAGCAGATCAAGGCCCCCAGGGTGAGCAAGGGTGTGGGACTGGGGCACGGGATGGAGTTGGATGATCTGAAGGGGTATAGGGAAGGTTGGGCAACTCCTGCTGCTGCATGTGCCCCTGGATCTGCGTGGACTGAAGTGGTGCCGGGCTCTTTCCAGCACACGGGGGGGCTGGGCTGTGCTCAGGGCAGGCAGTGGGAGGTGCTGGGAGGGGGCTAAGGGGGCTGCAGCCACCCCAAAATTCACTGTAGCCTCCCAACCACCCTCTCCAGGCACCGCTGCCTTCCCCGAGCACAGCCTGGCATAGGTCCCCCCCACCAGGAAAAGCCCAGCCCACCATGGCAGCATGCCCTACACAGATCTGGGGGCACCCCCATGCTCTCCTGGGGTGCACGCAACAGCAGGAGCCCCCCCCTACCTCCCAGATAAGCTGCAGCTCCATCCCAAGCCCTGCCCCAACCCCAGCCACACTTCCCTCACCGCGGGGGGCCTTGATCTGCCCTCCCCATACCCTCCTCCCTCCCCGTCCACCACAACACACTTACCAGCTGCATGCAGCTTTCCAAGCTGCCAGCCTGTGCTCTTTGCTGCCGACATGCTGCACTGCAGCTGTGTACATGTATGGGCCATTTATTGGCCCCATCAGGCCAATTTCAGATACAGCCTATTATCTTTATATTGGTGCCAGTCTGATATTGGACTGACATACCAGTGCACCTCTAACATTTTTCCCGTTCCAAGACAGCAAACCCCCTTCTCAAAGTAGCATTTCCTGGGACAAGGGATGTCTGGTGGCAAAGGTCCAGGGTTAGGGAACAGGACTTCCAGTTCTGCCTGCTCCTGTAATGGTACTGGGTTAGCTGAATAGCTGTAACACTGTTTCTGAATTCAACTGGGTTTAAAGTTTTACCATTCCTTGTATTGCTGCAGGGGCATAAGGATGCAAGAGCTACATTATAACAGCTGATGCATCCCTAAGCAGAAGCAATTCCTCCACCTGTTTTGAAGGGTTTAAAAAGTTGTTTATCCTATAGCCTAAGTTTTACCTGAATGTGCAATCTGCTACGTTAAGGTGGACTGATCTGTGCAGTATTTTAAGACTGATAGTACTCTAAACTCTTCCGTTCTTTCTCTTTTAATCTAGCTATTTCAGAAAGTATGATTCTTCTAGCATTCACATCAATTTCTTAAGTACCATTTGGGTTTAATATTGGATTTTTCCCTGACTCTTTCTTCTCCCCCTGCCCCCAACCCTGGTTTAGCAAATGATGTATAATATTGAAGTTTTCTTTGAACAATAAATATTCATATATGGCTGTTTTCTGTACAGAATGCCAATTACACTTTCTGTAGCAATAGTCTTTTTTCTCTATTGTCATCCATCACTGTGGCATTTATGCTCAACCTAAAAATCCCTAATGCATCTCATATGAGGCCAAAGTGTGGTCTGTGTCAGAATTGCATTTGTTCTCGTTGTTCCATGGCTCTTCCTGGAAGACTGATGTTCTTTCATCTCCAGTGGCTTTGACTTTGGGTGAATAAAAGACAAATCTCATGAGTGAGAAAAACAGTGTAAAACAATGAACTTTAGAAGTAGAGATAAATGGCCAAAAAGTCCCTTTGAATTACTAACAGCATACACTTATTCTGTGCCATGCTGTGCTTTCCTCTGTCTCTGTCTCATCCAAATGACTAACAGCTTTGGGAAGGTAGCCAACACGAGAACATCTTCCTATACAACTATGTTATCTTCATTCTCTCTCTCTCCCCTTTTGCCCTGTTCCCTCCTATCCCCAATAGGGGAACAAGGGAGCCCACAGCTTGAAAAAGTTTTGATTGTCAGAACTGGAAGGAAAAATTTACTAATAAGAACTGGCAGTTCCACATACTCAACCCCATAGCAAAGCATGTTTGTTTTTATAATTGCATTACTAAAACAGAGCAACCTACTTAAACAACTCATCTACTTCCTAGATGTATTCCTTTGAGACAGAACTTAAAGTGGTCTTCAAACAAAAATTCCTTTTCAAATTTGAGCTAAAATGATACAGCATAGCAAATGTGTCAGGGTATGGAAAACACTGTGCAGTAGAAGACTTTTGCATCTCAAGCTAGTAAGAACAGTAACTTAAATCTTTTCTGGTTCATGCCAGTACCTGAACCAGTTAAATATGTAAACAGTTCCTGGGTTTCACACGCAATGTAATGAAGGAGGGAACTGAAGCCAATTTTGTGCTTTTAGATCAGAGCTGTCCAATTTCTAACAGCTAAAGGCCATATAACCCCCTCAGTCACATGCCATGTGAACCATGTCCCACAGGGCATGCCACATCATGCTGCTGGAGCACCCCACCATACAATGCCAGCATGACCACACACTGAACACCATGCTGTTCCATATGCCCCCACCTCTGTATTATGCAATGGACACTTGCCACCTCCTCCCCACTGCAGCACGCTGACAGAATGTGTGGGGCCCCCCAAGCTACATGGCTGCAGGCTCCCTTGGCTCTGGTCCCAGAGGCATGGGCAAGCAGCAGAGGCAGGAGTGAGGGGGAGCCCAGAGACTGGAGTGGTGGGAAGAGGTGGTACCTGGACCAGGGAGCACAAATTAACCCCTCAGGGGTCAAGTACAACCCACAGATCACCAACTGGACAGAATTTGAATAAAACAAGGCTATTTCCCTACATAAAAGAAGAATCTCCATTTTTGCAAGGTAGCCCAGTTAAAATTGGTTGTGTGCTTTACAATACAACCTCCCTTGCTAATGAAGAAAATGCTTTCCTGGGAAGAACAGCTGAAGTGGGGAGTTTTTCTAATCTTCAACTTTACTGCAAGCTTTTGGTTGACAACTGTAGCTGGATTAAATTTGCCATGTAGAAGTGATATTTAAACTGCACTTCTCTTTAAAGAAGTGCTTTTGAGGCAGAAAATAAATTTGTAGCTATAGCATAAAAATAAACAATGAAATGATTTTGAAATACTTAATGACAATGCAACAAACCCTGGTCCTTGTGGGGACCGCAGAGCTCCAAATCCTCTCCCCACTGCTCTGCTGCATATCTATGACTGGATTTTGCCTATGGGATACACCTCTCCCCCTAACAATTCTCACCTTCTTCAGCACCACAAGTGAACTGTACAGCTTAGTAGAGTGGAACTCCAAGAACCTTTAGGGTTCTCTGGGTTTGAAAATGAAGTTACGTCTGCTGTGCCCATAAGAAAGAAATTGTTACTACTGCCAGCCACCCTGAAATCATTTTTAACCACCAGGCAAGCTGTAAGGTAAAAAGTCAAAGCAGGTATATTGTGCAAGGTAGAAATACAGAAAATAATTGTTGTTAAAGACAGACCTAGAAAGAGAAAACAGAAACACCTCTCCTGTACCTTTTGACAGCAGCTTCCTACTTGAGGTGCATGTCTTCTTTTCTCCCCGAAGACTCCTCCTTAGATTGTTCATTCTTCTCTCTATTCCGTCTCCTAGAGACAAATTTATCTTGGCCAAATGATTTCTTCCCAAAAACTAACATTTCTGATAAGTATATTAATAGTATTATCTTTGATGTGTACCAGGCCACTGTTTTGCAAATATACTAATGTGTGGTCACTGTCAGTGGGAAGTCTCTCTTGCCTACAAACCAACCAATAATCTGTTTATCAGGTTTACCAGGCAATAAACAAATCCAAGATTAGTTGATTGGTGTGACAAACCTTGAGTGATCCCAGAGCTTTGAGTTCTTGCCCCAACTGTACTGCTGCATATCATTCCATAGAGACCTGATCTTACTCAGAAAAGACTTCTCTCCTTGACAAAAAAATCTCTCACCCGCACTCTGTCTGGACCTTATAGCTTAGGGAAGGGAGACTCCACAAACTAAGAATTCCTCGGGTCTGCCAAAAAGTGAAGTCTGCCATTCTCATGACAAGGCAATGGTTGCTCCCAGCCACAGTGTGATCACTCATATTACAAGACAATCAATTAGTAAACATTTTTTAAAAGTTTTGTGGGATATACATCAAATAAATAAAAGTATGTACAACTGGAAAACACAAGCAAACGAGTTGTCAGGATTGGAGATACTACCAACAATTACCAGATAACAGACCCAGAGATAAGGCAATCATGGAAGACAATCATCCTCCACTGAGGCATCACTGACGATGACGACGAGAAGGAACAACAACAGAGATACTTCACTACTACTGCATAACATGAAGCAGCATTCTTGGAGTTCGGTCCTTCCAGAAACTAGCAATCTTGTCAGCTTGTCCCCAGGGAGTTCACAAACCTTCCTTTGCTTCCCCTAGATTTGGAATGTCTTGTTTATTCTACCTCACCCCAAAGGGATTTCTACTTAAAGCCCTTATCATATCTCCCTCATTTTTATTCTAGTCAAGGAAGCCAGAAACGTTTGTTTCTTTGCAAATGATTTCCTGTACCAGACAGACATCTGTCTGACAAGTTTAGGTATTTTGTTTTGATACGTATATGATGCATATTCCTTTTCAAATGCATCTGGCCTTTGGATGGGCAGAAAAACTAAACCAGAAACTGGCTTGTAGCTAGTAAAATGAGTTTGGCTGACCATTAACAACTGATAACCCAGTCACCGAGTATGCAGTCTAACTAGGACATAAAACATATCTTATACCAAGCATAATCAATAATACAAACAAATGTAGCTTACTAACTACTGAGAGATACTAAACGTGATGGTCAGTAAACCCAGTCTGGAGGAATAGCTGTATAACTAATGCCTCCTCAAATTAAGCAGTGTACACGTGTCAACAGTGACAATTAGATTAGACTTCTAAACACAAAAAAATGCCATACTGAATATCACATTCTAAAAACATATGAATGATGCACATGAACATAGCTTTATGTTAGCTGTTGACAGTAACCAAAAATGAGAGTAGCTAGAGCCCAATCTGTGGACAACTCTTGTACATATGGAAACAGTGCTTCTAAAATGAGCCACTGCAGATTTGGGTATCCCATGACAGGCACTTATTTGGAATATTTATTAACATTCAATATTAGATAATTCAATATGATGTTCTGAATCACTTGCATCTAAAAATTATTCTGAAAGTAAAATTTGAGACTTAAGAGTATATAAAATCCTATCTGGTTGATACAGCCTGACAAAATGTCACTGAAAACTGAAGTTTCTGCCTCTTAGTAGTATATTCAAAATATAAATTTATAAATAATACAGGAGGAAAAAAGTACCATAGTAAACACCTGATAACTTAAGCTTTCATTTGAGACTTTAACTAGCAATAGTTTTTCACTTGAAAGCTTGTACATTTTTGTACATGCATTAAGAAGAAATCCGAAATTCTCTTTGCACTCTATAACAACATATACATCTTGAAAGCATACTTTCTAATGCAACACTTCTGTTTTGCCAACCTTCTGTGGGAAGAAGATGACCATGTGACTCTCCTAACAGAAGGACAAAAGGGAAAACATTCTTAACATGTGCTGAGGAAAAAATTGAAAGCTGAATGAAGCATTTTTAAAGAGTTAAGAAAGCATAAACTAATTCCTTGTTAAGACAAGGGTGGGCAAAATACAGCCTGCGGCAGGTCCCTCAGTCCCTGCTGGCCCAGGCACCATCCAGCCATGGCATGTCCTGCCGTCCCCTGGGCATGTAGCAGGGCTGGGCCAATTCCGAATTTGTAATTCTGCCCATCATCCTCAGATTTAGCAAATCAAGAGGAATCAAACACAGGACTGTGACAAAGGTACCCTAGTACTGTTCCTCGATTTAAAAAGAAAAAAAAAAAATGAAGAAAATGTATGACTTCTTTACTCTGAACGTTAAAAGTGATTCAGACCAAATTTGAGGAGGGAGGTACTAGAGGAAGGGGAAACATTTTGCAGTGAATTCTACTCTAGAGTGAATGTTGATCTAAATATTGAACTCAGTGACACACTTACTCCAAATAGGTCAGTTTTAGATATGCTGATTTAGCCTTAAACAGAATGCTTTTAAAAAGGTGGAAGTGGGCCTTACTCTTTTATGTTGGAGGCCCTTGCCCACACTCAAATATTAGTTTTAAATTCTAAATGTTGTAGGTGATCCAGAAGGATAACAAAAGTGTAGTGCTTCCATGGCCTAGTATGTTCATTCTATAGTCAGATACTGAAAACAAAATATAAAATTTGGAAAGAGAAATTATTTTAAGATCCTGTCTGTACTAAGCTGAAACAGTGTTGTTGGTGGTTCTGCAGTTCCTTGTGTGGATGACCTGGATTCTAAAGTTAATTTTGGACTGTAATGTTTCTACTTCAACAAACTCTGTCAGGAAGGAGAGAGACTGCAGTAGCAGTCAAGTGTGAGGGTGAGCTTGACTTCCCTGTTTTCCCTTACATGAATATAGGACTAGAGAATGAGGGTGACTGAATGAAATGAAAAAGCAATGCTTTAAAAGTAGCTGGAAGGAGAAAAGATTCCCATCTAGAGTTTGTACTTAACTAGTAATTAACATTTAATAAAATCCCAGACACACTTCAACTATGTGAGAATGCTGTAGAAGCTTAACTACACAGCTAAAAGCTAAGTTGATCCCTAATGAGAGAATGATATCAAAGAAGTGAAACCTTGCAACTGAAGAGTTAACTGAAGCCCTAATACAAGATGTTGACTCCATACATCAAGATGTTTGAAGATGATGCTAAAAACACTCCAGCAAGAGGAAATGAAAGGTGTGTCTATCCTGTCATGAGAACTTCATTTACTAAACCAAAATACAAACCCAGCAAGGTCTAACATTTCCAACAGAAAGCAAGCTATCAGTAGTCACATATGTAGTCACAGAAGCACTGTGCTTAGGTCTTCTACATTTTTTGCATTACCATGGCTTTTGTTGGAACTAAAACAAAGCTTTCCATACCAAAATGTGGGTAAAACATGTTTCTGAATTATCTTCATGATCTCATTCCATTTGTTAAGAAGCTGCATTAAGAGGGAAAGGGGATAAATCTGACTGGTGTTCCTCATTTACACACCACGGAGGAGAAATCTCAGTGTAGCCAAAAAACCCAGGACATTCACTCTTGCTTTATGAGCAAAATTATCAGAACCACTATATAACATCGAGCCCCACACAAAAGCAGGCAGTGCTCTCAGTAATATCTAGGGAGAACATTAGACATTAAAATTCTTTCCTTACCTTTGACGCCTGTCGAAGCCACCGCAAGTACTCTGTGAACGTATCAAAACAAATGTAGTAGGTCTGGCTTTGTGGTCCAGAAGAGCTGAATGCTAAACAGTGCTGGTGCTTTTTCACTTCTTCCACCTATATTAAAAAGACAAAAAAGTATTATAAAATAATTTATGCATACAACATTTTATATACATAAATGCATAATATTATATATAATCCATAAACATATTTATGTGCACATGCATGTATGTTTCATTATTTTATTAATAATAAGGGCCAAGAGGTAAAGCTGTTTAAGTAAAGTCCTAAAAGAAAACCTCTTAAGTTTCATTAAAGCTGGGATCTGAGGGTCAAAGATTTTAATCCACTGCTTGCACAGATTTTGTAAACAATGAACAGCATTTAACTGGAGACTTATCATCACTTAACCTAAGAGCTAAGTATTATCTAGATTTGGTTTCAAGACACAAACATAGTAAGATTTTTCAGCACAAAACTAATTTTTCAAGCACTTTTTGGTTTTTCAAAAATAAAACCAAACTCTTCCTAATGAAAAACTAAGCAAAGGCATGTAAATCAGAGGGGCTTGGGGCAGGCCTGAGAGAAGTGTTTAGCAATAATCTTCCCTAGTTTGAAACATTTGCTGGCAGTCTTTAAGAGGTAGAATGCAAAGTAAAAATCACTGCAACTTTTTGTTCTTTTTTGACATATTTGGATAATCAGGTCCTCAAATGTCTAACCTGCCAGCACTTCCAAAAAATTTTTTTGATTTCTAATAAAAAGCAAACAAATAAAAGATTAACCTTATAATAGGCATTTATGCTGTATTAATATATCAAAGAGAAGCAAGAATGGGCACAATGTTTTATTTTCATAGTTCAAGATTAAAAATTTACATTGATATTCTTCCCCTAGGCCCTAATTAAATTCTTTGACACTTCCCAGCATGCTAGACACACCCCAGAACATATCCTTGCTGATACAATACACTCAGTCCCACACAATTTCTGACTTCAGTGGTGGCTTAATACAAAGTACCTTGTGGAAAATGTACACTGGTATTTTAAGGAATAGAAGTAGAAGGAAGAAGGGAGAATATTCTCAGTTGCAAGCTCAGACACTAATCCTGTCCCAAGTGCCCCACACCCAAACCTGGTTAGCAGATGCCTACAGCAATGACCTACTTCTCACCAATTCCATCATGTGCACCACACTTTGAAGGTTCACAGAAATGCTAATAGAGGAGATGTTTATGCCAAGATTTTACTGTAATCATTGCCTGTAGCTGCTTTGAAAGAGAAAAGCCTAGGAAGGCCTAAAACTTTCACTTCCCGGCAACAGCAACCAAAAATGAAGCATACAAATTGCTGGGGAAAAGGTTATGGAACATCCCTTCATTAATTCTTCTGGAGGGAAAAGGAAGAGTGGGAAGGAAAACTTTCCCTGGGAGAAGAGCATGACTAGAAGAAGAAGGGAAGTTCCACATAACTAGGAGAAGCACACTCAATATATTCTAGTACAGAATATTCAAGTATGGCTGAACTGACTTTGCAAATATGGCACTATGAACTTTTCACAAGTATATTAAAATCTCAATGGATTTCTCTATCAAACATCCTAGTGAAGAAGGTAAACAGCAACTCATTGGGTTATTTTCTACCTTGTATGCAATCACCACTAATAACAAAAGTGTGAAGGCCAGATAAGGACTCCAGTTACACTTGCATAACTCTACTGCCTTCAAGAGGGTCTCATGTGCAACTATTTTGATGCATCAGCAGAATTCACTCAAACAAAATAAAACTAGTTCATTCTCATAGTAAGCAGTTTCCTTACTGCTATTCACTCACAATAAGCCACTAATATACCCTGCTCCACATACATAAAAAGATGCACTGAAAAATAGTCTCATTCTTAGAGCATGCTAAGCACATACTTTAATATTTGCAACTGATGGACTCAGCCACTGAGCAAACTGGCATATTAGTCAGCAGAAGCAAAACAAAAATCCAGACTTGTACATACCCACATATTAAAAAAAACATCTGATGTGTGATTCTACAACAAAATGAACCGAGTTACCCATATCTTTTCCCTTTCGAGGATTCAATCTAAAAAGTCAAAAACTGAAGCAAGTAATGGCACGATTAACTTGGCAATAGATGCTATGCCTAACCATAAATATTTTTTATCAGCAGGCCAACAGAATGCAAGTATTTTGGGACAAGAACCTGTGTCCAGAAAGCATCACATGCCTTCTGCAGTGTGAATAAGACTGGTATAAGTAACCTCAAGCATTAAAACTTACTTTTCCACCAATTAGAGGGAGGACATGCATCTTTCCAGTCTGGCTCTCTTTCACCGATGATACTATTAAGCATGTCCCACAAAGGATAGCTTGGCGTCTTGTCCATCTGTTGACTGGCAAATGAATTTTCCCTTTTCGAACATTGTACATTCCTGAGAGCTGAATCCGTTCCGAGTTGCCAATGCTTTGGGGCCTTCCTGAAATGGAAACAAAAGCAGGCACTAATTCACTGAACATTTCTTTTTCTCATCTCTTTCCATAATGAAGATCACAGGCAGTCAAATGAAGACCAAATTCAGAGCTATACAAGTAAATAAGGGGATTTTACCATATCTGCTTCTTCTACTTCACAAAGATTTCAACCTTGACATGCTACATAGGCCAAGAACATATATCTTCTTGCTTCTCTATTTTGCATTAATGTAAAAAACCCAACAAACTGATCTGGTAATTACATTTCACAGATAAAATGTAATACATATTGTGAATCCTTTAAGTAGTTGAGACTTTAAAAAAAAAAAAAGACAAATTCCAAGCTGAGGCCATTTACACATCTGTGAGTATTATTGTTCTAATGAGTCTGCACACTCAAAAACCACAGTATTTCTGCCTGCACTATCAAATGGAAAAAATATATCAAAACTACAAACAAGGCTAATAAATTATCAGTCAAATGATGAGCCTGACTCATTTAAAGAACTGCTTATATTTCAAAGGTAATATCTGAAAGAGAAACTTAACAATGACATTCAATGGCAACTGATTATTATGTACCATGTCCCCTTTGTCTCTGGAGGCATATGTCTGAATATCTTGATCTCAAAAAAGAAAGGAATTTGATTATCTTGTTCTAATATGAAGGGCCCATCTGTATCAAATTACACTGACCATCAAGTCTGGCATTGTTCTAAGTCAATACAGACTGAGGACCAAAATAAAGTCCCTGAAGAACAGAGCAAGTGGTTCAGTAGGTTTGCTAGCGTTTGGCCTAGAGTGAGCATACGTTTCTGAAGCTGTGACAAACTAGCTCTTGGAGAAACTGTAATACCCTGTTTTGAAGTTGCAACTAATATGAAAATTCACTACTTTTCCTATGTTAATCCTGTAAGGCATTCCTTGGAGTCTCAGGACAGCAGAGACTTCCTGTGCCTGAAGGGCGATTGCATCCAAAATCTTGCAAAGAACTTTTCTCCAACTACTCAGTTGGTCTAATAAAATACATCACATCTACTCAAAGAACCTTGCCTGCCTTAGATCAATAGAAAAACTCTAAACCAGCTACGATGTCCTTTAAGTATTATAACCGATCTAGAGAGGTATAAATATACACTGAAAATACTGAGAACATGGGGGGGGCTATTATAAACCAACCATGGAACAGACATGAACAACTAGTTCACATTTGGATTAGTCCAGCAAGAGCTCACTGATTATAAAAAACAAAAACAAAAAACCTCCCCAAAAAAACCTAAACCATGGTTCATATAAATCTTTATGAAAGCTACACCTTCCCACAGAATCATAGAAAATTAGAGTTGGAAGAGACCTCAGGAGGTCATCTAGTCCAATCCCCTGCTCAAAGAAGCAGCATCCCCAACTACATTATCCCAACCAAGGCTTTGTCTAGCTGAGTCTTAAAAACTTCCAAGGACAGCAATTCCACCACTTCTTTGGACAACCTGTTCCAGTGCTTTAACACCATCTTAGTGAGAACGTTTTCCCAAATATCTAACCTAAACTTCCCTTGCTGCAACTTGAGACCATTGCTCCTTGTTCTGTCATCTGCCACTACTGAGAAAAGCCTAACTCAATGGGTACCCTAACTTTTGGTGGGTAGGCCTGATTGGAAGAACCTGGTCCATCTGTAAGGCTAGATCCAGCTGGTGCCCCCAATCTGGTGCTGGCATGGCAGGCACCATCTTGCCACAACGAGGCAGGAGAGGGAGACAGGGGAGCAAGTGAGCCCCAATGCAGCCCTGCAGAGGAAAGGAAATTGCCCTACCCAGTGGAGAGGAAAGGGGCATGGCCCAGTAGAGAAGGGGGCAGGGCCAAGCCCCAACCCCGCCTGATGAGGGGAAGGGGGCTCAGCCCAGCCCCAACAGGAAGGAGCAGTACTTTAAGTCAAACCTGAAAAGGATATGCCATTGCCTGTAGGTTATTACCATTTATTAATGGCCCTAAAATTAAGCAATGGCATTGCCAAACAAACTCATAAATCAGCAACAGAAGCTTTTGCAAGCACCCCCTCAAGTCCAAGAGAATCAGTAAAATGGCAGATATTAATTCTCAGTGACAAAGCTGGTATGAAACACAAAGAGAAAAATAATTTAAAATAAAAAACATACATCTTAAATCTTGATGTTTGTGATGATCAATGTTGAATGATACAGTAACTAACAACTTTATTAACTATGGCATTAAGTCCCACATCTTACCACAATCTTGATGGAAAAAATAGCATGATGCAAGTTAGATTGACATGGACTTAAAAAATGGTCAAATAATCAGCTTCAGTGGAGAATCCTCATCCAAAAAGTGACATTTTAAACAGGGGCTCCCAAGGGATGTGTTCTTGGCTCTGATTTCCTTAACTCTATCACTCATTTGAAAAAAGCTATAGAACCACCATTAATGACAAAACTCAGTAGATTGGTAATTAACATTTAAGTCTGGTCAGCTTTCTACAACAATCTGAACTGCTTGCTAGGCCAAGCTCATATGAGCAACATGTGTTTTAATATAGCCAAATACAGCTTCCTATGACTACAAAGAAAGTAGATTACACGTAGGACATGGACAGATATAATGCTTTGAACCTTCTAAATAAAAACATAAAACCCAAGAGTCTACATGTGCATGCAACCAGTTTAAACTTTCTGGAATGTTTTAAAAGCACTCTGGAAAAAAAACCAAATACTATAGCTTTTCTGTTACGTGTGGACACAGAGTGTTTTTGTGTCTATTGTCTGGTTAGTCCTCCAGGCATCCCAAACTGCAGTGTTCTTCTTGTCCAACACATGCAGAGTAAGGGACTGCTGTGCAATGCAGCCAGAACATTACTGCCTACAGAGGCCAGTCTGGAAGGGTTTTTTTTACTATAAGCAATGGCGTCTTCTAAGGCTGTGCAAAGCTTTGGTCCCCGATTCAATTCGGCAGAGATTTGGCTGGATTCAGTGGTCCAATCTCCAAGTCTGAATTGAATCAGGATATCCTTTAATCTCTCCGAATCAAATCGGAACCCTCCAAATCGATTCAGAGAGATTCAGCTATTCAGACAGACACAGCTTTCAATGTTTTTTTTACATACCTCTAGGTAGCAGATGGCCATGATGCTGGGGTGCATGGAGTGTCCCACAGGAGTGTGGGGGGCTCCCCAGTGAGCTCAGCAGCAGACCTGGAAGTGGACCAGAAACATTTTTTGGTCCGCTGGGGAGCATGCGGGCACCCCACCTCACCAACCAGCACCTCCTGGGTTTGGAGGGGCACCTGGGGTCCCCCCATGGCTGATCACTGAGCTGGGAGGGTGCAGGGGGGGCTCTCCTGTTCGCCCCCCAGCAGACCCAGAAGTAGACAAAGTACTTCCGATCCACTACTGGGTCCACTGTAAAGCAAGCGCAGGGCCCCCCTGCACCCCTGTGGGATGCTCTCTCTCCCATAGCATCACAAGCTGCGCCTGGTACCTCATGTTATGTAGAAAAAATGTTTAAAGCTGTCTATGGCCAAATTGCTGATCTGCCAAATTGGCACTGAATCTTCAGATTCAGATTTGGCTGAATCGAATTGGGGAAAGTGATCCAAATTAACGAATCGAACTGCTGTCCCTGATTTGGGCGGACTCTGAATCAAATATAACCCATTTCACAGATCCCCAGTGTCTTTCTCTTTTTTGGCAGCCAGCCAATCTGGGTCTTCCCGCCTCTTTAGAGGAATCCTGGGGAAACTCTGACCACTGACCCCTTGAAGGTACGATAGTACAAGTAGTCTACCCCTCCCACCCCGTGGCACTTCAGTAGCAGTCCAATCCTTAAAAGGTGATGGTTCTGCTTAAAACCCTTAGCAATGTTAGTGGACACCTTTGTCCAGGGATAATATGAACCAGTTTCCAGTGACATTCTTGGAATAGTTCAATTGTTGTATCTGTCCACACCTTGAGAGGATGGGGAACTATATCTTGGAAAGCAACAACTCTAGAAAAGGACTTTAAGGATTAGACTGAAGAGCTAACTGAACATGAGATCCCAGCAATGGTAGCACGCAACAGGAGAATACTGAGCAACATCAGGAAGGTAAAATGACCTCTGCATACAGCCTCAGCAACATCATTAGTGGAATACTGCATCTGGTTTTAGTGTCCCTGCTTCAGAAAAAGATGTCATAAAATTGGAGAGAATTCAGGCAAGAATCAGTGGCATGAATGATCAAATGGAGGATGACAAAAAAAATCTAACTGCTTTACAGCATGAGTTTAAGAGATTCTCAGATATTTAGCTTATCCAAGAAAGAGCCAAGAAACAGTACACAGGGAAATAGAACAGACAGATATTTATATGAAGTTTGATAAGTTCAGACTAGGATAAGAAGCAATACTTCAATTATGGAAATCATCTCTCGGAACAAGTTGAGCAGTTGACATCTCCAAAATCAGGATCGTCTTTAAACAAAATGCTTTCACTCAAAAACATGGCCATAATACAAAAAATACTGAGCTAATACTATGGCCTGAGCTATACAATGGGACAGAATGCAGTCACAACTGATTTTAAAACCTAAACAATCTTCTAGCAAAGTGCTCTGCTATATGAAAATTAGAAAAGTACTAAGGAAAAATACTAAGATAAGATTTGGTTTAATGAAATAGATTTATCTATTTTTTCCCCCTCATTTTCTCCTTCAAATCTACATAGTAACACACATCTGGTAGGGGAGGAAAGGGGAGAAGATTATCATTGATAATACATCTCCCTTTGTTACCTGCAAATATACCTCATGGTCACATTGTCAAACAGTTATCCCTTCCTATAAGATTGTAACCCTTTAGATTTAGTGGCACAAGAAAATTTTGATCCCAGTTCAATTTATAATAGCAAAGAAAAATGACACAGCTCTACCAGTATTTAACTACTGAACTTAGTTTGAGCAATAGTTAGTGTGTTATTAGTTTAATAGTTGTAGTGGGCAGCTATGTCCCTTAGGGTGCAGGTGATCTGAAAAAACTATTTAGCAGGAAGAAATCTTGTCTACTGAAAAATTAGCCTGGACAACATGCAACTTTAAAAAGATCGAGAGATAATCATTGCCAAGAGGTGCAACCAGGCAGGAAAAACTTTGGAACAACAAAAGGATGAGGATTCGGTCAGAGTGAAAAAACTCATGACCTTGCTTGCTGTTTCTCACCTCTTTCAGAGCACCAGGTGACAGAACATGTTAGCATCCCAAGAGACAGCATTTCATAAAGAAAAAGAAATAACTGTTGCTCCTGCAGCGGAAGCAGGAGAGTAGCCCAAGAGCACAAAATTTACCCATACTTTTAAAGTCTGTTGGAAATCATCACATTATGTTACAGGCATGGAGACAAGTACATTCACAGAATGCACAGCAAACAGATGCTAGAAAATGGTGCGGTTCGCATGTTTAAAAAAAGAATCAAAACAATTCTGGTGATCTTGCAAAACTTCAGAAAGATTGTTCATTCCTGCCACAATACCAAAAAGCACATTTGGAACACACCCATATTAGGATTTTAGTCCATGCAATATTTTAGGGGAAATGCCACAAAAAACAAACACTAAAAAGCATTCGGTTAACTTGACAATCATGGCTGAGGTGTTTTAAGCTTGTCCCGAGACCTTGACGGGAGCAAGTGGTATTTAAAGTAGGGGAAGAAATGGGGAAAGGGAGAGAAAATGAAACAAAAAGTATCCAAACAAACACACATAAGGTCCTGATTCTAGTTTTAAGGTAGTCATCATGGAGCAGCCTGTTATCTCAAGTTAAATTGACATGCATACAGTCATTTTCTGAACAGTCCCATGGTACCATTACTTCCTCAAAAACTGCTTAATAGTGGTTGAAGTGAAAAGTATTAATTTTTTGGACAGACTTATTTTATAAACATTTGATCTCAATTTATAAACAAGCAAAATTCAAAATATAAAATTCTAGAATATCCCGAGTAAGAGGCAATATTTTGCTGTGCAGAAATTTAGACTCTGAATAAGTCCTTCCGACTTCTGGGATGAAATAATGCATGATGTTCCAAGCCACACCCTTAGTCTTGATTTGCAAAAAACAGCTTAACATTGGGTGTGAACATTTGAAAACACTAATAGAAAAATGCACGTATTTTAAATAGTTTTCGGCTAGCCTACCCACTAGCTGTGTACAAGAGTTTTATGATATGGGACCTTGAGACTCCACTACCAGATTAGAAGCAACTCTGGGTACATGCACAAACTGAGCTGCATTGTCTACTGTGAGAAAGCAAAAAAACTTCAGACCATTTTGAGAGTTACAACAACTGGGTTTGGCGTCTGGAAAAGAGCTATTAGCCTTCCCCACAGAAGGCATATGGGATGCATTACTGTGATAAGTTATAAAATAGTGTCTCATTATGAGATGCACAAGTACATCCAGAAAACAGGGAAACTAGAATGACTGATTAGATTAAATTAATTGTGATATTCATTATAATCAATCCAGTTTGAAAACCACAGTCAATACAGTTATTTATTTAAATAACTCTGCCCAGGCCAAATCAATAAAAAGAAAAACAAAATGTGGACTCTTGTTCTTGTATAAATTTCCTGATCAGTTTCATTTCATCAAAGGCTCACGCTACAAAAACCTTCCCCAAGCTAGACTGACATTAAATCTGCTTAGCTGGAGAGATTTTTGTCAGAGAAAAGTCTATGAATTTTACTAATGCTTCAATTACTTTTCATATTTACAGTAGCATTAGAGTGATGTTGTAGCCGTGACAGCCTAGGAGTTGTGAGAGGCAAGGATTTTGAATATAAGATAAGCTTTCAAATGGAAACCATTCTTATTCCAGTCCTGAAAGGTCCTGAAGAACATCTTGCATTCCAAAGCTTATATAATTCTATCCCAACTATGCGGTTAGTAAAAAAAACAAACAAACAAACAAAAAACACCACCATAAGAAACCCTTGCCTCTTTCATATTTACAGCATCTGACCTGCTAGAGCTGTTATTCTGCTTGTATATCTCTCTCCTTAGAGTCAAGAGTTCTAGATTTTCAAGAGTGACTAGTGATAGCAACCCAGTTTTCAAAATGCCCCATTTGAGGCATCTTAAAAGGATCCAATATTCAGAAAGCAAACACACAGCACACCTTAGCACTTGACAAACAAGCATGAAACCAAGTGCCCAAATGCTGAAACAATGTAAACCACTGGTCATTTCTGAACATTTCTCTCAACATCCATTTAAAAAAAAAAAAAAAGAAAAAGCAAATCTTGAAATACTTCCTAGTTCCTTGACGGACACTTGCACGATTTTGGTTCACATTTCTTATAGATTATTCTTTATCTAAGCTTATTCATAGTTATGCTCAGGGATCCAGGAGCATTCAAATTAACACAGTGTACAGCAAGTGAGGTATTCTTGCTGAAGATGCTCCATAATTTGACCTCACCTTCCTTAAAAATCACAATGAGACTTCATGCAGTTGCTTCAGGCAGGACTGATTAATTATTTGTCTCTCCATCTCACTGTCTTACCAAAGTCAATTTTGTATTAGAAGCGAGGAAGGGGTAGGTGATCATATATTATGTCCAGTTTTATACCCAAAATAGTTCTACAGTGGTTAAGCTTGGCCTATTAACAGTTCAATGTCTAGTACTTAATAGTACTGAACTTTTTTCCTGAAAATGGAAGCAAGCCAATGCTTCCCTGACTATATTTCTTGCCTTTTAAGGCATTGTATTTACAAAATAAATTATACTGAACCATCAGGGTACCTGGCATCCCCCCCGCCCCCCTCCATCTGAAAGAAGCTACTGCTATATGGCAGCAAACTCATTTCTGGAAGAGAAAGCACACACAAAAAACAGAAGCACCTCAGCCCTTACAAACACTCAGCACTTCCACTGTATGAACACCTCCAAAGACAAGTGTCTGCAACAGAAGGTGTCACATTAGAAAGTAACAGCAGGATTACCACTTACAATATCACCGACTCCCAACTCTTAAAAAAAGTGTTTGTAAAACCACTTTCCAAGATACTGCCAGTACGAACACAGCTCATATTTCATGACTCCATGGAAGTTCCTCTCTCAATTTCTCTTTCCTGTGGAGACCCATTACCAAGATCTACTATGTCAAGGGTGGTCAACCTGACGCACACGTGCTACATGTGCTGCAGAGGCTGCCAATGCCACATGACAGATTGGTCAGGGAGCAGAAATCAAAGTAGCTGCCTGGGCAAGAGAAGGGGTTAGGAGTGGCACTCGGGGAGGGCATGGGGCTTAATTTGTGGTATACTTGCCAAAAAGGTTGGCTCCCTCCCTTCCCCCCGCCCATACTCATTGATTACTCCTCATATAACTTCTTTCCCCAGCCTCTATTACTGGATACCACATCAGAACAAACAACAACAACAAAAAAATCAATCTGTCAACTCACAAAAGGGGAGGATTTAATAAAAATGGGGTTAAAAGGCCAATTTAATAACCACACAATTTTTTTCTTGTGTTAATAAATATAAAAGCGCAAATTTATATAAACCAGAGAATCCCTAGTGGAGGATTGGAGAGAGACGAGATATAATCAGCCCTTGGCTTCAAGATCTCCAGTCTGGACCAGCCTGCATGATGGATCTTCTGTTGTTCTGTGGCAATCCCCAACCCACACCTTGACTTCTCTGGAAGTAGCACTGCAGGTTCCAGTTTGTACAGGGGAGGGAAAAAAGGCTTCTGGAACACAAAGAGGAGGAGTCACTAGAAAGCTGTCTTTCTCTTGCCCAACAACAAAGTCATAAAAGTTTCAGTACCGCCCCGAGACTTAAATGCTGCCCTGAAGATACTGACCATCATCTGGAACCAACTGCCTATCTGGAATTCTCACCTTGAATTCAGAGAGACGGGACATTTAAAAACAGTGCTGAATAAATACCACTATCCTTTATGAACAATATTGAAGAGACATCACCGTTCTTTAATACAAGCATCCCCTCAAGACTTTCTCCTCACAGGATCAGACCAATCCCTCAAGAATAAACAACTCTCCACCTCGCTACATACCCAAGATGAAAGCTTATATATAATTGAATATTTCATACCAAAAATATTTTGGCAATAATCAACTTATCCATGCTTCAAGGCAACTGTGGCAGAATGCTTAGGAGCCTGCCACTGAAAGCTGAAGCAGCTTCCAGAGCAGCCTGCAGATGAGGGTTAGGGCTAGTTTCAGAGGCAGCTGACCCACAGAGCTGGCAGGTGGTGTTAGGGCTGAATGATGGAGACATCCGACTGGAGGAAGGCTGGGCTTAAGTAGAATATAAGCCCAGACCCTGGGAGCACAGCTGACAATAAGATCTTGGAGCCTGCTGAGACGCTACCATGTCAGCAGGATGGCTGCAGCTCTGGAAGGCCAGCTAGGAGGGAACCATCTGAGGCAGTCTGGAGGTTTGGGAAGGAACTACGGAGGTGGAAGAGGTTCCCAGGGACCCAGTGTGGCATCTAGAGCCCTGAGAGAGGGGCTGAGTGTCTGAGGCCTATTGATCCCGG
>JAGPOW010000261.1:122294580-122307307 GCA_030014935.1 Caiman crocodilus
TTTTTTTTTTTTTAATTATGTTTAGAAGTTACAATAGCTCACCTTTAAAATTATTTCAAGTATTGTGCCCTATAGCTGATCATTGTACCACTATTAAAATACAAGTCAAAAGACAGTATTCATTTGAGGAAGCCTGGCATCAGAACACTGAGACACAAATTAACAGAGCAGTGACTAGGGCATCAGAACTAGATCTAATTTACAATTTCTCAAGCATTTCGATACAAAAGCATTACGAAAAAAAAAAATCACAGCCACCGTGAAAAGCCAAAATTGAAATCAGAGACAGTCTGGTCTCATATCCCTCAAAAATAAAAAATTTGGGGACAAATGTTTACAAAATGTGGAATACTCCAGTGTTTATCATCAACTCAGCTACCCACGTTCACAGTCTATCACAGCACCGTTGTGGAAAAATCTGCTGGCAAAACTAGCCAATGAACTAGGGTGAACTGGAAGAGTTAACCTTTTTTTAAAAAGATTTTACACACACACTCACACTCACACTCTCTCTCTCTAAGTAGCCCATAACAGGTGCTGCTCAGAATAGCCACTGTTGTTGTATTTTGGCATCAGATTTTACAAGCCTGTTTCAGTAATCAAGGATCCTCTCTGTAATGGAGGTAAAAGGATTATTTTAAATGCAACTAAGCAGTGTGCCTATGCACTAGCTTCCTCAAGTCACAAACTGGTCTGTTAAGGACTCATTGTCACCTTTAACCAGTCTTTTTGTCTGCTGCCCCATCTTCTGATACTTACCAGAAGTCGTGTGTTAACTGGGAAACCCAGATTTTCTGCATTAGAGTAGCTGCTTATATGGGATAAAAGCAGTATTTATATATTGTAGTTCCACCTCCCAGATGTACAAGACTGCTCTTCAGCCACACACAGGTAGAAGGTAGGGCAGGGTAACACCTTAAAGACTAACTTGTTCAGAAAGGTATCAGCTTCTGTAGATAACAGCCTGCTTTGTCAGATGATGCCAGATCCCTAAACAAGTTGTTTCTTTAGGCTTTTATACACCCTTTTACAGCCCTCTTCTGTGTATTCCATATATGATCACAATATAGACCAGTGGTGGTCAATTATTTTAGCTGGAGGGTCATTTTAGGAATGAGTTTGTGGGTGGGGAAGGAGGAAGCAATTGATACTATCCAGCACAGGCCCGTCTGCCCAGCACCCACCACCAGGAGCACCGGATGGAGAAGGCAGTGTGTCCATGGAGACCAGCCAGGACCCCCTTGGGCAAGGCACACTCAGCCAGGCAGATGGGATGGGATCATGGGTGAGGAGCAGCATCTAGGAGCAGGACAAGTGCATTAGGGATCACAGGGTAGTGACAACGTAGAACCATGGCCTAGCTATGACCCACTCCTTGTATGGCACAGATGTGCAGGGAGTAGATTGTGGTTCTGGCCCAGGCCCAAGCCCCAAACCGTCACCATCCCACAGTCTCAGCTGCAGTTTGCCTTTCCCACTCCCAGATGCTGCTCCCCACCCACCCACTGCCTTATCCTATCTGACCAGTCAAGCATTCCCTGCCCACGGGGGTCTCATTTGCCCCCATGGAGATACGACTCACCTGCTCCTTCCACCCCGGTGGTGCATGTGGGATGAATGTGTCAGAGAGTTTGAGCAGAGGGACCGACCGGGTCTGATGGCAGTGAAGACACTAGCGGCAGCATCTGGAAGGAGCTGCCGCCACTGGGGCTACCGGAAAGTGGAGTCTGGCCACCATGCCGTGTCACCCTACTGCATGCCTGGGGACAGCAGGATGGGCAACATGCACCATGGCCCAAGCTGCTCCTTGTGCCTTGGTTAAGGGACTCTCCCCACAGGCTGGAAAAAAAAAAAAAAAAAAAAATCCCTCGGTGGGCAGGATCCAGCCTGTGGGCCATATTTTGTCCACCCTTGCTACAGAGCCTCACCAATTACCTTTCACAACAGTTCTTTCCTCAATCTGTCACCCTTAATCTATTTCTTTGGCTTTTCTATTCTCTTTTGTTTTCCTACATTCTACAGCTATCTACATTTTGTTTTGCCTACAGCAGCTGTTTATTATGTTGCCTCTGTGAGCACTTTGCTTGCAGCTCATGGTGTCTGCTCAAGGAAAAAAAATTGGCAACAGTTATGCCAAGGCAGCTTTTCAGGCCTACAGCTAACCTCTCTCCCTCCCCATCTAATTCATTAAAAATCAGATATTTCACCAGTCTTCTCAGATTCTTCCTCATGCCCACTGTCAGTTTAAAAAGATATTTCAGAGTGAATATACAAAGACATAGCTATTAAGATAGCATGTAAACTTTTGAAATGTGTCGCTTAGTGCATCAGATACATTACAAGAAAAATGAAGAACTTCATAAAAATGTCTTGGAGCTTTGGTCCCTGTTTCACAGCCTGATCTTATGCATTTCAAGTCTGTTTAAGTCAGGAAGTTGGCTAAGATAAATCAAAATGTCACTTATGGATTCAACTTTGACAGAAAAGGAAGTGCGCTAAAAACAGTCCCAGGAACTTGAAAAGTCCCTAGGACAAATAATTAACTGTGGTTTAGGACAAATCTGGAAAAGAAACATTAGGAGTGTGTCATGAATGGCCCTTCCTCAGAATACAGATGAGAGAAAACAAAACCTTGATACCACAGACAAAAGACAAAAACAAAAAAAACAAAAAAAAAAACCTCTCCTAAAATGGCTAGCTAGAGATACCTCCTGAAAATCAACCGTCTCCATTTCAAGTCATAGCTCCCTGCCATCTGCACATGAGATCTCAGTATGTTGAAAGGTAAAACAGGCCAAGCTGACAGTGGTAGCTGGAGATCAGCAGAAGATAATTAAGGTTCATAATGGGGCTTGCATAGTTGATTAAGACCTGAACAAATTCTTACAGTCTCCCCCTTCAAATCTTCTAAATTTAAAAAATTGGGTCTTTGAGCACAAGCTACTGGGATACTAGAGAGATGAAGAAAAAAGAAAATTCTGACATCATAAAAGAAGGCAGTCAAGAATTTCAGAAAGTTTGTTGGGGGGGAGGTGGGAAGGAAGAAAATGTTTGTTTTTCAGTTGTTTGATTCTTTGACTTCTTCACATACCCCCAATAACTCCTTTGCACTAACACCTAGCTAACACGTTGGTAGAGAGTTAAAAGATAAGGCAGGGCTTGAAGCATAAACGTCTGAAAGTCTTCGATGCTTTTTGTCATTGTTGTCACTGAAGTGACAGACCTTGCTGTGTAGTATGATTGCTGGACAATGCAAGAAAATCTCATACTACTACTGCTGCATAAGCTTGCCTGCTCAGAGAGAGTCAAATGCTAAGCCACATATGTTCACTGTCACTAAATAAAAAGCACTGCTTAAAACAGGATTGAAAAGTCATCCTTCTCACAGGCAAGAAAGAGAAGGAAGATGTCAAGGTTACCTTGTACTTGAAAAGCTACTTTTTAATCCTCCCTGGATTACATTTCTTTAGCATTATAAACAAGACAAGGGAAAAAAAAAAAAATCTATTCAAGGCACTTTTCATGATTATTAGGGGCAACACAAATGTTAAGAATTCATTACAAACGAATTTGTCAGGTTATTTAGGAATGAGAACAAAATGCCAAATATGTACAGTCTCCAAGTTAATATAATCACCTTTAATACAGATTAATTATGGTGTTCATATTATGACATCTTTATAAAAATGTTTACCTTACTACACAGCTAAATAATCTTTTTTTTTTAAGCAGTTTAATTATGCACAGGCATTTCAAATAGGAAAAAACATCTTGTAGCCAAACAGATTAAATCTAATTGCAAATGGGGGACAATTGAAACACTGCAAAGTTACACAAGATAAAGATTTTGCTAAACTTTAACAGCATTAAGACTAAGAACACGCAATCAAAAAGCCAGAGACTTAATCAGTTCAATCTTCACAGGCTAGTCTAACCTGCATAGATTGAACCCATGAGCAAGTGAACAGACATTCAACTTTTGATTCTGGAAATGCAGCCACGTGCCTGCAGTGGCCCAAACCAGAAGATGGGGGGCGCTAGAGCATGCCTTGCTACTTGGCTGGAGCATATAGCTTGTGCTATGGCTAGCCCACCCACCCTGTGAGGGCAGGGCAGGGTTTGTGGGTGAGGTGCAAGTATCCTGGGACACTGGGGGAACTGACTTAACTGGAACTTCTGTCCCAGATCCCTTTCAGATTCAATAAACCCATTTAAATTAAAATCAGTTAAGTCTGATACTACATCCACCTAGGTTTATCGTAAACCAGTTTCAGCCACTTGAAAGTTGCTTATGTGCACTGAACTTCTGTTGTGTTGCAGAATTGAACCAGTTTCCAATTACTTACATTGGTTTATATGCAACTTTTGTCGCTAGCCTAAAGGGATGTGGAAAGACTGAACTAAATTGCCCATGCACATCTTCTGAAGCATGCACATCCAGACCAACAATGGAAGTATAAGATATGTGCTTAAGAACAGTTCTTCACTCCTCAGCTAAAAGAAGAGCAAATGCAAAGAGGAGTAAGAGATAACATGCAAGTAGTCTGGCAGACGCATCTAATCTATCCTAGCATGATTCCATTCCCTGCGCAAGAGCAGCACTAGGGAAAAAAAAACTGTTGTAGAAAAAACAGACTGTACACAAGTGGCCATTGATTAGATGAATTTGTGAGCACGCTTCAGCATGAAGGAATAGAGTCTTGGTGTAAATACTTCTAGGCAATCAAGTTAAATGCCTGAGAATTTCTTAGAGCTACAGGGGTGCATCTTAGCTATGGAATAATAAGACTATCTTGTCTCAATCTGTGGTTCCTCAGAGCATGACCTTCAGGCAACATGCTACTTGCATGATTCCACTGTTGTTTGCAGCCACAAGAAATTAATAAGCACAAAACTAGAGAAACTCCCAAAACATGAATGAGAGACAGCCTGCTCAGCAGTTTTCTGCTCTTAAAGAGAACGACTAAAGGATCTGGGCTTGGCTATTGACTTCAGACTACAAAGAAAATATTGTTTCTTTTTCATGAATCCCACTGCAGACAGAGGAAGGGTCTGAGGAAGGAGGAGGTCTTTGCCCCACTGTAGAAGCTTGAATACTTCCCCTGATTGTCCCAAGTCATCTCACTCAGTTTTACTTCATAAATCTAGGTTTCTGCACTAGCTGCCTAGTGGTGTGAGACAATGTGAACCAGTGACCTAGATTATAATTACGAGATGAGGACTGTGTGCAGTTTACTTCATTCAATTAGCATTCTGCATATTAAAGGTCTTGTATTAAAAATAACCACACATGCTGTCTTACAGATTGCTATTAGACAAGAGCTAACAATAGAAAGTTCCAAATCTGAGAAACTAGAATAAAAAAAAAAAAAATCAAAGTAGGTTTATGTTTATTATGTTTTTTTCATTCTCTCTTCCTACAAGAGCTGTTTTAATTGTGAGGAAGCAAAAGAAAAGGTTCTGGAGAGAGAGACAGTAATTACTGTTCAGCTAGGTATATAAACAAAATCACCTAGTTCCTATGATTTGCTTAGCCGACTTCTCTCAGTCGGAACAAATACATACAAGCTCCCAGGAGGGGTGGCAAAGGGGACATAACTGAAAAGTGTAAGTGACTTTTCCCATCCCCCTAACTAAAAAATATAGACCTTTGCAACTAATGCATAAGCATTCATGAATACCAATTTTAATTGAGAAGTTAACTTTTTGCGAGCACCCGTACAAGTATATAGGGCATGAACGTGCCCAAATTAAAACTAAAGTTCATGTGCAAGTCTGCTTGCAAAGAGACTGAATAAAGTTGCTTGATAAAACCAAAGCTTGACTAATATTTTTGTAAATTAATTTTAGGAAAGGACAGTGTATAGGAAAGTTATGTTTCTCTCCTCTCAAGTCACATAGTACAGGTTCTCTTCACTGAGTAGCCAGTCAGAGTTTTAAAAATCCAAACTGTTGAATAATTAACTAAAATTATGGTGTTAAGCAATCCAGGGCTCAAACAAGTTAGTGAAAATAAAGGCAAAGTAAAACAACTGCTAGCTGACCAAATCTGAACATTCATTATGTTATGCTAGTCAGGGAGCGGGATGGCACCGCAGGTGGGGAGCAGGATGGTGTGGGGAGGCTGGCTCCCTACCAATACACATATTCCTGGCAGGACAGCATGGGGGGCACATGCCCCCCAGACTTGTACACAGGGTGGGGGCAGGCTGATGGCTGTGGGCTTGGGGCTCCCCACCCTGCTGCCCTCCCTTTGGGGCTTGCGTGGCCCAGCAAGTGGGACCTGGAACAGCAGAGCAGAGTGGGGTGGGTAGGCTCAGTGCTGCCATGGAAAGCCCCATACCAGCATGGCGATGTGCCCCTGCCTGCCTGGCAACAGCAGAGGGGCACAGTTCTGTGCCGCCACCCCCACTGCTGCCAGGTAGACAGGAGGCCTCTCACCCAGCAGCAGCACCAAATCTCCCTGCTGGTGAGATCAGGGGGCTACAGACCCAAGTCTCTGGCCCCACAGCCCTGGCAGCTGGATGCCCCCTGTGGCAGGGCTGGCTGGTTGGAGGGGTGTATGTGGGGACTGATGGGCTCGGGACTGAGGTTGGAAGTGAGGGGCAATGGCATTGGCATATCAGGGCTTTTCTGTGCCACAAAACAGTGTGGGGGGGAACAGTAACAGCTGCAGCAGGACCCACATCTTGGTGAGTGAAGGGGGCAGAGGGAGCTCTGATTTTCCATTATAAGAAACCCAAAATCAAATGCCAACATTTACAGACATTTAGAATTTATTTTATTATATAGTGATTGAGGAACTAGTAGGTTTACAAACTGCTTTAAAATTGTAACTATATCAAACACAACATTGTATTCAACTGATGCCTATATACAGTATTTCATTTCAATTGTGGAACACCACCGATTGTTTTTTTGATCAGAGAATTTGTCATATTTTATTAGAGAATTTGCTATTTTTAAACAGAGAAAACCCTGCTCATTATCCTGACACAAACTAACCTAGTGCTGGCTCTAGAGAAGTGGTTCTCAACCTTTTCAGGCTTGAGGCACCCCTTGGAAATGCTGGCTCTTATTTTTCACTGATGTTTGGAACACAGAAAAATAAACCATTTTTTTCTGTTGCAAAGACCTGAGGAAAACCACAACAGGTCATAATGTTTTTATCATTATGAATTCCTAATCTGATCTTGAGAGAATCATGTTTGCATACGTAATAATGCTAACATTGTGTGGCATCTCACAGCACCCTGGAAAGTATCTCAAGGCATCGTCACATGCCATCACACCCTGGTTGAGAATCACTGTTCTAGAGGGTCTTTTCTGGAGAGGAGTCAAGGGACCTAAGGTTATTTAACCAATTTTACCATTTCCAAAAGCAGCAGCAGCCAACAAGTTTGCCCAGAACCTTGTAAGTGCTGAAGAGGATAGCAACTCTGCAACAGACTGTACTTATTCTTTTCTTTGCCTCTTACCAGATCCAGGCAAACTTATTTTATTGTTCTGGCTGGACAAGAGCCCATAAACCAATATTCCTTCTGATTATCTCAGGAGATAAATAACCTAGTCAAATATTTTAAATAAATGTGGACCACCTTTACAACTTCACTTCTGATTTTTTTCCCCAAAATATATTACAAAAATCTTTTTCAGCAGAAGTGCTTTTTCCACCAATAGCACTACTTTCCAAGACATGTTAAGCTAATGCAGGAAGACATGCCAAATCCATACTTGGTATCAAATTATTCTCAGTGCAGAACTCAAATCACAGAAAAGTAAGCCCACCATTGCCCTCAGTAAAGTTCATTTGCAAGCAGTGCAGAAGGAGACATTTATGCCCCAGGATACTACAAATGGTTATACCCAGCCTTTCTTGCCTCCAAAATGTTATGCCTTAGTTATTATTTGAGAAACAAGTGGTTTGAAAGCCATATTTTCCATACATACCATCTATGCAGGCTGCAACCCCAAGTTATCTAAGTGGAAGGCTTACAAGTAAGGGATATAAAATGAAATTCAAGAAGACCAGAACCTTTCAAGGCTGAAGTGCCATCTGTTTGGGGAACATAACTTTGGTCATGTCCAGTCACAACGTCTAGTTCAACACTAGAGTAGGTCACTACTTTCCATACATTTCCTGGGAATACCCATAAATGAGAGGCTTCCCACAGCTAATTATGATGTCCCAAGAGATGCATCTATTCAGGATGCCTGTATGAGGTAAGAATGAGCTTGAAAAAGAAAGCCAGCAAATTTTAAAAGAAAATAGGCTTAAAGGCTACTGACGAAGCAAAATCAGCATTTAAACTATTTATTTTTGCTAGGTGCAGGATTTGCAAGATGCTCATAAGACATCAAGTCAGCTTAGATCTTATCTCCACTGTAACACATTATCTTCAGGGCTAGGGACAGACATTACACATAAACCAGTTTAAGTGATCAGTAACCAGTTTAAACCCATAATAGAACCACGGACAACGCACGTTCCCAGAGGCCGGATGGCATGGCGACTACCCGCAGGCAGCAGTGGCAGTAGCAAGTGGGGAGCTCCTGCAGGCAGTTGTGGCAGCGTCAGCGGTGAGGGGGAGGGAGGCATTGTATGCAGCGACCAGTGGTTGGCACCCACCTGCAGATGCTGCTGGGGCAGCGAGTGGCAACTGCCTGCAAAGGCTAGGCAGCCAATCGCAGGGAGTGCACCACAAATCTCAGGGGTGCACATGTACCCGCATGCACCTCCTACACCTCACAAATGAACAGATGTTCAGTACACATAAACCAGTTTGAAAATAGCTGAAACCAGTCTGAGATAATTCTGATACTACAGTCAACCAGGTTTAACCGATTTTGGTTAAACCAGTTTACATAATATCTGTCCCAGGCCCCTTCCTGGTTTAAGCTAAATCAGACTCCCCTAGCATCCCAGCATGCTCTCTGAGCTGTGTGGGGCTTTCTGCTCCACAGCAGTGCTGGGCCTCTCCCCTCTGCTCCCCAGCTGCAGCTTTGGTAGAGACTTGCAGGCACAGCAATGTCTGCATGGGTTCTTCCTGCTTTCCCCCTTCCCTCCCTACTGAGCAGGGATCCCCGTCCCCTCTGCCTTACAGAGACACCTCAGCATTAGCTAGCAGACCACATGCTGGCTACAGTCTGTGCTGTGGCAAACAGCAGTGTTGGCTTAGGGCAGAGGTGGGCAAAATGCAGCCCGGGGCCCAGATGCAACCCACCAGGCCATTATGTCCGGCTCGCAGGGCCCCTAAAAAATTTAGAAAATTAATATTTATGTGTCCCTGGCTACCTGTCATGTGGCTCTCAATGGCTTGCCAAAACTCAGTAAGCGGTCCTCCACTCAAAGTAACTGCCCGCCCCCAGCTTAGGGCTTTCTGGAACTAATTAAAGCTCAGCTGGTAATTTCCCTCAGTTTCTTCTTTATTTAAGAAGAGTTCAAACTAATGAGAGAGATGCTTGTTTTCTGATGGGGTGTTAAATTCCCATAACTTGGGCTTCAAGAAGGTCTTTGACACTCTCTCTCACCCCATACTCATAAAAAAAACTAGGTGACTGCAGCACTGATGCCTATACACATAGGTGGCAAACTGGCTCGATGGTTGCACCCCGAGTGTGGTGGTGGATGGGTCATTTTTGACCTAGAGGGATGTGGGCTGTGGAGTTTCCCAGGGCTCAGTCCTCGGGCCTATGCTATTCAACAACTTTATCACTGACTTGGAGGCAGGTGTGGAAAGCAAGCTGTGCAAATTCATGGATGACACAAAGATGTGGGGAGAAGGGGGCACACTGGAGGGGAGGGACAGAATCCAACTAGATCTAGAGACAGGTTACCGAGGTGGGCGGAGGTGAATAGAACAGAATTTAAACACAGACAAGTGCAAGGTGCTGCATCTAGGGAGAAGGAACCTGCAACACACCTACAGGCTGGGGAGCACCTTGCTCAACAACACTGTGGTGAAAGGGATCTCGGAGCCATTGTTGACTCCAGGATGGATATGAGCCACCAGTGCAAGGAAGCGGTCAGTAAAACCAACTGCACCCTGTCATGCATCTACAGATGCATCACAAGCAGGTCCAGGGAGGTGATTCCCTCCCCTCTATGTGGTGCTGGTCAAGCTGAAGTTGGGAGTACTGCATCCAGCTCTGGGCACCACACTTCAAGAGAGATGAGGCTAACCTTGAGAGGATCCAGAGGAGGGCCACTTGCATGGTCAAGGGGCAGCAGGCTCTATGAAGATAGACTAAAGGGTCTAAATCTATTCAGCCTCCACAAGAGAATGAATACGGGAATGATCCAGGTCGTGATTCAGCCCACCAATTGCTACCACGTGGTCCTAGTCCATGTGGGTACTAATGATGCAGTCAGGAGAAGCCCCAATCACCAGATGACAGACTACCATGCTCTGGGCGGCATGCTGAGTGAAAGAAGTACACAGGTGGTATTCTCTTCTGTCCTACCAGTGAGCAGACGTGGAAGATGACACAATAACTGCATTAGAGAGACCAACTGGCAGCTTCGGCAATGGTGTCTCGAGGCAGGCTTCAGCTTCCTTGACAATGACACACACATCACGAGAGACATGCTCCCTTGGGATGGGCCTCACCTGTCCCCCAAAGTTAAGCGTGTGTTCTCTTCTAGGTTGGTGGATCTCCTCTGGCAGGCTTTAAACTAGGCTTGTCAGGGGGAGGGGGATGATGAGGGCGGGGGAAGCTGTGAACCACCAAACCATGTGGCACCCACAAGGACAGCCCAGCCTGAAGGAGAACATTGGGAACCTGCAACCCATGGGGCAGCCAGCAGTACACGACAGGTAAGCAATAAGCAGGTAAGCAATAAGGGGCCCTTTGGGCATCAGAGCCGGGGGGGGCAACAAAGGCACCAGTCACAGGGCTCAACTGCCTATACACTAATGCTAGGAGCATGGGGAGCAAGCAGGATGAACTAGCACTCTTGCCTGCAGAAAACACATACGACTTAGCAGGGTTAACAAAAACCTGGTGGGATTGTTCCCATGACTGGGCAGTACACATTGAGGGTTATAAGCTGTACAGAAAGGATAGAGTGGGGAAGAGGGGGAGGAGTAGTGCTCTGTGTCAATGAGCGATATACATCAACCCTTATCAAAATGGAATCGGAGGAGAAGAAAGTAGAAGGATTGTGGGTTAGGTTACATGGAGGTCACGGAGAAAGGGATTTGGTGGTAGGGGTTTGCTACAGACCCCCACACCAAGGGGAAGAACTAGATTTGGGGCTCCTGAGGCAGCTCTCGGAGACCATAAAAACTAGGGAAGCAGTAGTCATGGGGGACCTAAACTACCCAGACAGCAAAGTCCCACTGTTCACGCAGGTTCCTATCCTGTGTACAGGACCTCCATGGTCCCACTAGGGGGAAAGCCTTACTGGACCTGGTATTGGCAATGGGGGATGACATGGTAGGAGACCAACAGATCGGTGGTCACCTGGGGGACAGTGATCACCAAATAATAGAATTCACCGTAAGACGTCAAGTGGGTAAGGTAACCAGTATGGCGAAAGTGCTAGACAGGAAAACTGACTTCAATGAACTCAGGTGTTTAGTCAAGGACACACTAAAAAGTAAGAGTTTTAAACTGTTGGGAGCCCAGGAAAGGTGACTGTGCCTTAAGGAAACCTTTGGGCACAGAGGGGAACGATCCCGATGCAGGGAAGGGGGAAAGGGACCAAGAGGCTTCCTTGGGTGACCAGAGAAATACAGAACAGTCTATGGACTAAAAGGGGGGCATATAAAAAGTGAAGGGGAGAGATTACTAAAGAGGAGTATACCTCCTCTGCTCGTGCTTGTAGGGAGGCAGTTAGATAGGCCAAAGCTACCATGGAGCTGAGGATGGCATCCCAAGTTAAGGATAACAATTGTTCTTTAGATATATAGGGGGTAAAAGGAAGGCCCAGGGTGGAATAGGACCTCTACTAAATGGGCAGAAGCAATTGGTGATGGACAGGGGGGACAAGGCTGAACTCCTCAACAAGTTCTTTGCCTCAGTGTTCCTAAGTGAGGGGCAAGACAAGGTTCTCACTGAGATTGTAGAGAGGCAGCAGCAAGATGCCAGACTACCAAGCGTAGACCCTGAGATGGTACAGAGACATTTGGAGGAACTGGATGCATTTAAGTCAGCAGGCCCAGATGAGCTCCAGCCGAGGGTACTGAAGGCACTGGCTGACGTCATTGTGCAGCCACTGGCGGGAATATTTGAACACTCGTGGTGCATGGGCCAGGTCCCAGAGGACTGGACAAGGGCCAATGTGGCCCTCATTTTCAAGAAGGGGAGGAAGGAGGACCCAGGCAACTATAGGCCAGTCTGTCTCACCTCCATCCTAGGAAGAGTGTTTGAAAAAAAGTAATCAAGGCTCACATTTGCGAGAGTCCAGCAGGAAAAAATTATGCTGACGGGAAACCAGCACAGGTTCGTAGCAGGCAGATCATGTCCGACTAATCTAGTCTCTTTTTATGACCAGGTTACAAAACACCTGGACGCAGGAGTAGGGGTTGACATCGTTTACTTAGACTTCAGGAAGGCCTTCGATATGGTATCCCACCCCATACTTCATAGTAACTAGGGTCAGAAGGGGCCTAGAGCAGAAGGGGTCTGACCCCCTGCCAATGGCAGGAACGAGTGCTGGGGTCACAGGACCCCAGCCAAGTACCTATCTAGTCTACTCTTGAAGACACCCAAGGTAGGAGCA
>JAGPOW010000261.1:122307407-122368666 GCA_030014935.1 Caiman crocodilus
ACTGGACATTAGGAAGAACTTCTTCACAGTTAGAGTGGCCAAGGTCTGGAATGGGCTCCCAAGGGAGGTGGTGCTCTCCCCTACCCTGGGGGGTCTTCAGCTAGATAGGCATCTAGCTGGGGTCATCTAGACCCAGCACTCTTTCCTGCCTATGCAAGGAGTTGGACTCAATGATCTATTGAGGTCCCTTCCTACCCTAACATCTACGAATCTATAAAAGAAGACTCAGAGGGGATCTAGTGGCCATCTATAAACGCACCGGGGGGACCAGATGAAAATAGGTGAGGCTATTCCCCCAAGCACCACTTGGGATAACAAGGAATAACAACAACTAATGGACTGAGAGCAGGTTCAGGCTTGATATCAAGAGGCATTACTTTACAGTTAGTGCTGCCAGGCTCTGGAATGGGCTACCCAGGGAGGTGGTGCTCTCCCCTACCTTGGGGATCTTGAAAAGGAGGTTGGATAGATATCTGGCTGGGGTATTATGATCCCAGTACTCATTCCTGCCCAGGGCAGGCTGTCAGACTTCATTATCTATTCAGGTCCCTTCCAACCCTAGAAACTATGAAACTATAACAGAGCTGATAAATGCTCTGTTATACAAGGACAGGGAGAATCCCTCCCTAATCCTGCCAGGGCCTAGCCATATCCCCCTCAGCTCAGCCCTGTCCAAGGGAATGGAGGGCTGCTCTAGCGCCCCCCAGCTTCTAGCCTGAGCCACTGCAGGAGTGGGCCTGCATTTCTGGGATATCTATCCGGTTACAAAACTGATTCAGTTTAGCCAGGTTAGACTAACCTGCAAAGATGGAATCAATTCAGACTCAAGCTTTTTGAAAGTCTGTCCCTAGCCCAAATAATCTTAAATGAGTTATAATGTGATTTTTTGAACAAAATGTGTGTTATAGTAGAGGGTGAAGAAATACTTACCAGCCCAACTAATTGATTCAGTTAGCCAACAGTGAACAATAATTTTAATGTAGTCAAATCAATAATGCAGCTCAACATTCATGGAAAAAACTCACTAGCAAGCAGCAGTTAGAATTAATTCAATCAACAACTGTCTTAGAGATCCCACGTCCTAGGATCATGAATAGAATTAGAACAGCTGCAAATGCTGACAGTTTACAAACAGTTACCGTTTGTAATTACAAGGCCAAAGTAGAAACACCCAAGGTGGTCATTAAATCCGAGACAAACCTAGATTTTTCTTGGTCCCTGAGCCCAACTAATTTCATTAATAATTGGGGGAAAAATATACAACCACCTTCTGCTGCTTTGTTTGAGCTTTCATGGTAATAAAACCCAAGTGATTACAGGGAGATGACAGAAGCAGTGGAAAAAGTTGTTACAAGAAAATGAAACATGCTTTGCATTAAAAAAACTGTCTGAATCTGACTTTAAAAACTCCCAAGTTCAACCTTCATCTGTCTCGTTCTGACCTGATTCCAGAGGAAAAAATCTGCATCGTCATATAACATGATCTATGAAGTTTCATTTTCTTCCTGTTCCTGTGTTAGCCTCCACCCCCATGCTCCTCATCACTGTTCTATATCCATGGATGATGCTCCAAATAATGTTTTCCAGTCTGAAGCTAGAAGTGCTTTTTTTTTGTTAATGCTTCACCACAGGCTTCTCATCCTACTGTTCCAAAACAAAAATAGTATGCTTTTGAAGAGAACTTAGCCGGTGGATCATACAAAACAAATTAAAAAAAAAAAGATTTTCATGCCAACACAAAGGTTGTTGTTTCTAACTGAGTTACTCAAGCATCCTGTAATAAGCCATTCAGAAGTTCACCGTTACTTGTCCAAGTGGATTAATCAAGTTGGTGCTGAAGCTATGCATTATGATGTAAAAAGCTGCTTCTCCTTGATGTGCTTCATTAGCTCTGAATCATATTTACAGAATCCAACATGTTACTTCAGCATGTCAGCAGCAATCATCAGTTAACACAATTTATTTCATCATCAGCCACAATATATGTACACATGGGTGGCCAGAGTGCAGCCAGCAGGCAAAACTAAGCCCACATGGCCACTTATTTTAACAGCCTGTGGAGCCTCAGCTTCCATCAATTCATCTTGATCTTAGCAGTCTTGGTACAGAGGTGCAGATCCATTTTCAGAAATTATATAAGGGTCATTTATGTTCAACAATCAACTGAATGACTCTCCAGTGGGCAAAATTTGGACAGCAATTTAACCTGACAAGATTTCAACTAACAGATGGGTTAAATGACATTAGGATGACCTTCAATGGAAAAGAGGTAAAGTACAAGAGTAAATACTGATATACCTCACTTTAAAGCTCAAATGCATGCTTTTGAATAGGTTTTTGAAAAACTAAGACAAGTAATTTAAATCAAGCAACCTGTTCCTTTTAGAAATGTATATGGCAGTGCTCAGATTTGGGAAAAAAGGGTTTCAGGTAAAAAGAACCTTGTGCATTCTTAATTCTCCTGCTGAACATCACTTCTGAAATTAAAAATAAATGAACAAACAAACAGAACCTCACATTTTTAAGAGGCAAATCTACAATCAGTAAGTCATGACTGTGACTTTGTGGGAAAAGTTAATTTATAATTAGATGCCTAGTTAGTAAGCTACAGCATCTAAATGCCTAGTTAGCAAGTATTTAGTCAATCTACAGTAGAAGCTAAAAATAGGAAATCTACACTGTTGAAAGAAATCCACTGGAAAACTACTAAGACTTCAGCCATATCTGTGACTTTGTTACATAGTGCCCTGACAAACTGACAGACCTGGGCTCTCTCTTTGCCTTCAAGTGGCATTGGTTAGAAAGGCTCCCCTCTCTATAGCCAGCCAATACCACGCCTCACTATTGACCAGGTCATACAGAAGACATTAATGAAGCTTTGAATCTTTCCTCCTCTGCTTAGTTAGTAAGAGAGCATATTTTTTGGTTATGCAGCTTTGATTTTGAAAGGGTGTCCCAATAGTCGGGAAAAGGCAAAGCTAACAACCTAGTGTCTGGGAGTCCTATTCCTACTATGAACCCATTTGGTGGGTAATGCTGTTCTCTGCACACTGCTGCAGGGCAGCAGCTAACCAACCCTTAGCTTCCCTGGTTGTAATTAGACTGGACTGTCTAGTTACAATTCACTCTGCTTACCTGGGTTTAGGATTCCTTAACCAATTCTTGTGACTGGGAATGTATTACAGCAATTCTACAAGAAATCAAAACAGCTGCTCTCAGTGGATGCGAGATGAGTACGTTCTTCTATCATGTAGCCTGCCCATCTTACTCTCTTAACAGAAACCTATAAATCTCCCCTTCTCCCCATGCATATAGTCTTTTAGCACTATGATTTTGCACAGCAGCCACAGTAGCACTTATGGGAGTCACTCAGTGCTTCTACAACCTCTACTCCAGTGTCAGATGTGAAAGTATTTGTAGTGCAGTCCCATGCACTGCCTTCTAGAAGGTACCAGAAGCCTACGCTGCCACAACAAGTACTTTTAACGAATGCTCTAACTGGGATCAGGTTCCTTTTATATGATGTGCTGTACAAGCAGCAAAAAGTTTGTCTTAGAATGAATGATTTTATTCACCAGGACATTCTTTGATATATTGTCATTAGGTTTAATGGAGTAATTCTGATCACCTCAGGGCTTGCATCAGTCCTCAGGAAGGTAATAATCCCCCTTTCCAATCCTACTTCTAACCCTATGCACAATGCTCAAAAGACTAGTCTAATAGAGCCTCTCTCAGTTGCTTCTGGAGAGAATCAGGATTTCTTGAGAGGATTTAGTTTTCATACACTGAAGCACTGCTCTAACCCTCCCCTCTTCTATTTCACTTCTGACCACACCTGCCAAAAGCAGGCAATATGGTTAGCATATGACTAGCTGTCTAAAACACCATTTCTGATGCACTTAATAGCCTAATTTCACTTGCATGCCTTAGGCTCATGGCAGACGTTACACTTAAGACAAGATTCCTCAGTTAATCACAGCTTTAAAAGTAGCCAGGTCATATGTTCATGTCAATGGCACAGTAAAATGGGAAATAAGCAACAGAACTATTCTACAAAGTTGATGTAATAATTTTATGGCTGGTTTCTATTGTGCCTTAAACTGAAAGTGTGACAGGGTCCTTGCTGTGCAGCCTGATGCATAGCGGGGCTCTGGGACCAGCTCCAGAGAAGTCCGGAAGTGAGACCACACCAACAATTTGAACCAACTTTGCAGATCTCAGCCCTGGGACTGCACCACCAGCTGACTGATATTCTGAGCCCTGGGACTGCACCAAAGTCTTGAACTGGTTCTACTGCAGTTCTGAGGCTGAGACTGACAACCAGAACTCCAGGGATGGGCCTGCAGTCAGCTGATGATTGGGCTCATCCCCAGAATCACACTGGAGTCTTGACTAGTTTTGGTGAGGTGCCAGGACTGATATCAACAATCAGCTTATAAGCAGTCCCAGCTGCCTTGGCTCTCTCTTGGCACTTGGCTTTCTATTTGCTGGTGCAGGGGGAGCCTGGAATCCTGACGTGAAGCTACCCCTGCGCAGGCAAGTAGCAATGGCACAACTGGGATTTGATCTTCAGTCCCAAATTACATGTCCTACCATGCACATGTTGGGATCAGGGAACAGATCCCATCTCACCATGAAATGAATGTGTGCCAGAGGGCACAGTGATAGTGCAGCAATCCTGAGCATGCTGAAGAACATCATCTGGAAAGGTCCATGGTTTGTCTATATGAAATTCCTGAGACAGGGAGAAAGGGGAGAAGTTAAGCATTATGCCTGGAGTTTTATTTTGGGGTTTTGTAATCAAAAAAAAGTCAGCATTTCCATAGGAAACTGGTAGCAGCATATTTCTTGATAGAAGCAGAGATATGGGAGCTAAACTCAAAGCATGAAGGTAATTTGTTTTACTCCACAACTGAAGTAACAGAATACTATTACTCCTCAGCTGTTTTTTATTCAGATATGGCACACTTCACAATTTAAGTGTGGGTCAGCTGCAGAGGTTGCCAATTAAGTACCATCAGCCAAACTGTTACACTCAGGAAACCATGAAGACCCGCTGTTCATATTTACCAAGCTTTTTAGATATAGCATCCCTTTGACTTGAACAATTGAATTTCTACAGGTATACAGATGTAACAATTGTATCCATTTCAAAGGATACCAATAAAAGCTCTTATGTCTGCCTGATTCTGGAGTGACACTTATATGGCAATACACCTCTAATTTTAACCCTGGTTTTTGAGGGTCAAAATTCAAGCAAATTCAGTTCTCTTGTATCACTACAGGACCGTGAAGATGTGACACTTACAGCACAACTGGTGATGTGTACTCCAAAACAGCAGCTCCCTCTCCTCATTTAAGTCAACTAAAATGTGCATTTATTTGCACCTGAAGTACACGGCAGGCATTGCCAATGTAAACACAACAATACAGCCCACAGATTCCATAACAGGGTTAAAATAGTATTTACTTGACATCTAGTCTTCATGAGGCAAAAATATTTATCTTATTCTGAGGGGCAATTATAGTGCATATATACACACACAATTCAATTTTGTTCACTAAAACAGTTTCTGTGCATCGGGGCTGGCCTGGAGCCCCTCCTGTTGCAGAATTTTTTGACCAACGGTGGAGTTATTGTATTATCCCCAAGTACATGGCTCTCTATGCTGTTACATTCACTTTACTATGCTTGAAGAGCATTACCTGGGCTTAATCCATTTCTTCTAAGACACACAGATGCATTTCAGTATTCCTCATCAAACAATGTTTAACAACCCTGGGATCTCCTTATCTATGAATTCCCATTATGCAAGGCAGGATTTAAACAGGTGCTAGGAATTACCAAGGAAGTCACAGGTCTCAGTGCATAATGCAAGGTAGATGCAAGAAAAAAAGATGGGGGGAGGAAGGTACTTTTGGGGTGGGAAGGAAGAACCCAAAACACTTACCTCAGGAAAAAAACCCACACAACGCCCCCCGCCAACCTTTCCAACTTAGTAACTTCAGCAAAACCTGCTTCATTTCTTTCAAAGGCAATGCAGAATAGCATTACCTCTGCTGGGAAATTAACTTTGAAGACCAACACTGATTAAGCCATATCTTAATTCTCAGCTAGGGATTGCAGAGAGGCTGAATTGGAGTAAGAATGGATTTACATTCTGTCTAACACCACATTTGGTTTACTTATTCAGTTTCAAACCTTGTTTTAGAAGTACTAGGGAAAACATGGCATGTTAAAAGAATGATCTCTCCACACTCATCTGACAACATTCCTTTATGTAAAGCAATAAGGATCAGGCTTTTCAGCAAGTCTGGAGACTTCTTGCAGCTTTGGGAATAGAAACCAGATCTGTTACTCAGTGAAGAACCTTCTCCTGAAGTTAACAAGCTTCTACAGCCAAAAAACTGCCCTCCTTCCCTCCCCTGCTCCTCCCAATTAAACCAGTTTGAACTTTACCATGCAGGATACTTATAAAAGAGAGCATGAGAACAGTTTCCCTTTTGTTTCCAAATTAGTGATTCCTTATCAGACAAAGGATGGGTTGGGAACTTTGCCCTCCCAAAACTTAAGGAGTGCAATAATAGATTACAAATTTGGATTTTGAACAGAAGCCCACTTATCTTACTTTTAATGACATGAACAAAATTTAGTCATAATAAAGAAACTGCCAATTAAGGCATTACTTTTTTCAACTTAAGCACAAAAAACAAACAACTCTGCTTGTACATCTGAAAGAGTTCCAAACAATGTTGTTCACCATGAGTTTCTTTAAATCAATTCTGCAACGTCTAGAAAAGAAGTCAACAGTTTTGCTCTTATATAATCTACATACAAACTTAAGCCAGTAAAAAATCATTGCTCCACTATGAATCAGAGCCATGTTTTAATAACAGGCAGGTCTGACAATGCACTCAGTCACAGCACTGGCTGCCATCACCAGGAGCAGATCCAGGGGGAGTACAGGTGCACAGCCTCCCCCACTCCCACCTCCATACAACACAAACAGCAGCCAGGGACTAAGTCCCTGAAAATGTCAATATTCCCCCATCACTTCCCCTCTGCTGCTATCCTGAGGGCAAGCAGAGCTCTTGTTGTGCTCCAGCCAGGCTGCACAGGCGCTGGGCTCAGCCTGGGACAACAGCAGCAGCAGCAAATGGGTACCCCCTCCCTGCCTAGTCTCCCCAGCATTCCCCACCAGCCCAGGAGTAGGTGCATGGAGGTGGAACTCACCTGCCTTCCTGCTGCCGTTGTCCCAGGCTGAAGATTCCCTCGCCCTTGGGACAGCAGTGAAAGGAAAGGGGAAGGAATTCTTACCCACTATGGGGTCTTCAAGTCCCTAGTGGCTGCTCCCATGGCATGGTCCGTCTGCCTACCCCAGTGAGGGGTGGGGGAGGGGAGTGGAAGCATGGGATTGGGAGCAAAGTTGCAGCCATGCTTGCAGCACCAGCTGCTACTCCCACATCCCCATTTGAAAACCCTGGATGCGCTTCTCACCATCACCAAATTCATGACTTTGGAAATCAGCTGATACTTGGTTTGACTAAGTAAGCATATTTCTCAGCCAACTTTTTCCTATGTTGATATTTGGCCAGCACACACAACTGAGTAATCTTGGTTGACACATGAACTGTGCACCTGAAGCATGCCATGAACTTACATCTGTTACGTTCAGAATTGAAAGCTTCACAATTTTGAATAGGTATCTAGGTTCTCTCTGCTCAAGTCTTCACTGGTTACTAGATGCTCTAAAGTCAATTATTTTGAAGCATGCATGATTTCTTCACTGAAGTACAATAGCTGGGTTCATCTACCACTGTTTGCTTTTTCTTGAGAACATCAGGCATTCTGACCATCTTCAACTTGGACACATAGGGTACGAAGAGGTGTTATATTTAAATCAGCCTAACCAGGGTTAGGTTAATCTAAATACCCAATCATGCAGGAATTCAGAGGGCTTAAAACTGCACCCCAAAAATGGGTGCGTGATCCAAGTTCATGCACTTCAGGAGGTTCACTGCTCTAGATCAGATTAACCTGATCCAGGGAAGTGTTGACTGAATCCCCCAAACACCTGCATATGGGGCTGAGAAAGCCCAGCCATTCATCCCAGCCCCAGGACTATATTATTCCTATCTCCTGCCCCCTCAACCTTGAGTGGGCAATTTTAGGCCCCTGACCCCACGCTTCAACTGGGCAACCCATCCACAGACCTGTTAGTTCTCCCTCCAACAACCGCACCCACATAGCCTGAGTTACTTGCAACAGGTTCCTCACGCAGTTCCTAAAACCAGCAAATGGCTGCATGCATTGCTCCCAATCTACTATATTTAGGCAGCTTAAAGCAATCCTTGTGAACAAAGACTGGGTGTGGCAAATGGCTACATGCCCCCTTATTCTGAGAGCAGATCTCCTGTATAAGATATTTGTGTTTTATCTGACTATATAAAATGCAGAGTTGGTTTATCATAAGAGATTGGTTTCATACCATTAAAATGTCCAACCCTCAGTTTTCAGAAACAGCATCCAAGATTCCTAGACATTCTGATCTAGTCAAACATGAAAGAAAGGTTTCTTACCCATCCCATCCCCTCCCCTCCTCAGTTTCACTGTTATGCCATCAGATCTCACTTACTGGGCCATGAGGGACTGGGATGACAGATGCCACCCCTGGGAGGTAGGAGTAGCTCACATGACTCATCAGCAAGCCTCCTAGCAAGCTGTACTGCAGAGTTCGCAAATTTAAGCCAGCTGGAAGACGGTCATAATATAAGCCTCTGGGGAACAGAATACACAGCAGGGCAGGCAGAAGGAGCTTCATACTAGACAACTAAAAGCCACATGGTGTTCTGAAAGCACAGCCTTTAGACTGCATTTACTTTGCCTAAGTGTTCAAGAGTGAAAAGAAAAAGCAAAGGCGGCAAGAAAAAAAAAGTAACTGTACAAAGTATGAAATAGAAGCTTCCTTCTCTCGCATTCCTCTGGAGTCTACTTCTTTTCCAAGACCTGTCAGGTCATAGAATGTGTGCATTTTCTTCACCCTTCTTCAACATCTTATTCCAACAGCTCCTTGCAACCTTGACAAAAAAGAGAGTCAGACTAGGGTAGAGCCTATTAGACCAGGTACCAACCAAGCAGCACCACTTAGAGATAAGAGTCATGAACAATGCAGTAGTCAAGTCTTAAAAAAAGGAAAGAAAAAATGCACTTCCTGCATTTTGGGCACAGGTGATGATATTTATAAAGCTACCAAGACCAGCAAAAATGAATAGGAAAGAGCCAAGAATGGGATAAGATGCTGGTTTCTGCCTTCTGCCAAGATGTCTGGGTATGGTCTAGTGTGAAACTGTTCTGCTGCTTTAGCATTAGTACTATTACAACACATTTTAAGGTTTCCCTTAAAACTTGCAAAACAAAAAGCCCAATCTGATTTACTGCATCTGGCATCGCACTGTGCACTGCCCGATTTTGCCCATTTAATTTTCTAAGTCTGAGTAAGTATGTTTCCAGAATTTCACTTGCTCTAATTAGGACAGCTATAAATCCTACATGCTTAGAATTGAATCATCTTTCCTCCACACCCGCACAGCAACCTCTGGCCTGAACCACAATGTTATCTTCCCTTGAGCTGAACAGCACTTTTATTACCAAAAGAGACAGTGAGCAATTTAAAACCACTCAGTGTGTCCAATACTGAACTGAGAATTCAACAGACCACAAAAGTATATTCACTGGGCTGGAAAGCTAGGTAGGCTGTCTGTTTAGGTGATGTACAGTTTTTGTTCCGATACCCAAATCAAACCCCAATTTTTTTATTTGTTTTTACAGAAACCTAAATTAATCTAGTACGACTTCTGATACTGTTGAATTACATTTTATGAAGCTATGTGCTAATATACAGGTTTCCAAATCTTCATACGCTAGCTAGTCTAAACAACAAGATTTGGTATGCTCAAAATTAGTAAAATTAGAAGTACAAATTGTTTACATGGTATACCATGCAAGTCTTGGCTTGGAAAAATTGAAAGGGTCTGTGTCACATGTCTATAATTCTCATATCTACCCATCCCCATCCATCTGCACTCATTACAGCCACAGGACTGTTTTGTCATCTTTTAACTGAGTAGTGTTTTATTAAGCTTTTAATAGCATACATGCATCATATACTCTACGTGCCAAAATATCCTCATTAATACACTCAAGTGACCAATGGAAAATGGCTCAGAACATACAAAAGAATGAACAACCAACCCATGAGGCCTGAAATGGAAGAATACAACTCTATTAATAGATTATTGAGGCACTGTGCAAAACCATGAAGCCTTTTACTGAGTCCAACACATGGTTACAGGAACCAGTAATTTAGGGTTGACCTACCCTGAGGATTCAGCTCACTTCTAAATCCTCTCTCCTTTCCCCACAGACTTCAGGATGCTCCTACTCCAGCAGGCACAAGGCCTGAGAGAGAGTGCTTTTAGCCTTTTCCCACCCTCCAATGAATATCAGTCACTGCTGGTGCCAGGAATTATGGTCACCTCCAGATAAATAAATAGTATGGCAAATATATATATACATACATATATATATATATACACACACACACACACACACACACACACACACACACACACACACACACACACATATAGAGTATGGCAAACATATAGAGATATATAGAGAAAGTCTGGCAAAGAGAGCAAGACTGGCACTGCCCTGCAGGCCTCCTGGGGGGCATGGATATATATGTATATATACATATACAGCCTGCAGGGCTGTAGCTAGAGAGATGGCTGTGCCGCCCAGGAAGCCTGCAAGGCTATGCCAGACTCTTCCCAGAGGATGCAGGCTGCTGGATCTGCATGTGAGATGACAGCATGATGCCACTGCTGGCTGGGGCCAGCACCAGTACCCGAGTCTGCTTGGCACACCCTGTCCGAGTGCTGGGAAGACTGGTGCTACCGCTGGCCTCGGCCAGCAGTGGCAGCCTGCTATCATCTGCATGCTCTGTGCACTTTGGGGGAGCTTTTTTTCTTTTAAAGCCCCACACTCATCAGCTGCAGTAGTGGCTTCCAAGTACCCCTGCACAGTGGGGATTGCCACCCCCAACCCCCTTCTGGCACCCATGCACCAGATGTCGCATTGCATGGGTGCAGCGTGGCTCGGCAGGGCATCGTGCACTGTCCAGGAGCTGGGAAGGCTCCAGCAGTCACCTGGAGCCTGACAGCACCCAGCCCGAGTGGCCTTAGCTTCCAGACAGCATGCAGCACCTCGCCAAGCCATGCTGCACCCATGCAATGTGACACCTGCTGCGTGGATGCCAGGGGGGGGCAGTGGAATTGATCCCTGCTGTCCCTCTCTGCCCTGCACTGCAGAGGGAGCCTCTGCCATGAGCACGCAGAGGCCCCAGATCACCACTTCTGTAGCCAGTGAGTGTGGGGCTTTTAAAAAAAAGCTCCCAGACCGTGCATGGAGCATGTGGATGATAGAAGCCTCATTCTTCCCAGCACTCAGTATACTGAGCAGACTCAGGTGCTGGCGCTGGCCCCAGCTGGCTGTCAGGATGCTGTCATTCTGCATGCAGATCTGGGGGCCTGTGCCCCCTGGAAAGAAGCTCACATAGGGGGGCATAGGCCTCCCGATCTGTGCATGGGATGATAGCAGGCTGCCATGTCTCCCCCAGGGCACTGGGATTGAAAGGGACCTGAGGGAAAGATTGCAGACACTGGCCAGCTACAGATGTCAATATTAGAACTCTTCTTTCACCTTTCTTCCCCCTCCTTCTTAGTTTCCATTTCCCTGCAAGCCTGGCTCCTAGACTCCAAAATGTTTTGGATAGCTTCATTTCAGAGATGTTTGGAGCTTTGTTTCAAGCACCAAAATGGGCTTGAAACCCCTCTGAAGCAAAACTGCTTCCAAAGTTTTGCGCAGCCCTACTCTAACACTTCTGTACGCTTTAAACTTTCAGAACAGTCTGCTAGCAAAAGCATACACATGCCTATATTTTTGTACATAAATCTCAAGAGTTGTCTGGTTAAAAAAGTTCCCCTCTCTTGCACTGAGAAGTTACAAACCAAAATTAAGAAGTCAGTTTATAAAATGATGACTAGGTAGTTAAAAGTGCGTAGAGAGGAGCGGGGAAGAAAAACACTAGCAAAAAGTTGCTTCTCTATAGTTGTGCATGCTTGTAGGGAAATGTTGGGCAGGAAATTCTGAAGCTAAGTGGAAAGAATTAGAGACTCATTTGCATGTCAATATTTAGACTATTTAGAGCCATTTCACATTCATGGTATTACCTATACAAATCTGGGAACCTGTTCAAAGGTTTGGGTTTGGTAAAAGCAGCTAGCTTACTTCATGTGGTTTGAATCCAAAGTCTTCCCACACCATCAAACATTGCTTTGGTCATGAACAAGACTTGGAGTTGCACTGAACGCATTTTAAAGTTACATTAACTATAGGTAAAATTAGCTTACTACAGAAAGTCCGCACAAGATAATGAAAAAGTATAGCTGGTTTCTTTATTTAGAAATATTATCTTATATACTGTTAATTTAAGCAAAATTTAAATTTTAACAAAACTTCTGCAAGCTCTTCTTTTTTAAATCATTTCATCATTATAACTGCCTAATAAATTTCCAGAGATTTCCAATAGAACAGTCACCAAACTGACATGTTTTTCATCTTAAAGGCTACCCTGACAAAATAAGTAACATGTATGGAAGGAGTATAAACACGACAAATTTCATAGCTGCTCTGAACTATATATCTGGCCTGCTTCATAAACAGTCAGCTTAGAGGCTCTGATGCCTCTGGGTTTAATCTTCTGATAAATGCTGCTGAATGGTATTATTTCATCAATTTGTTAAGTGAAGAAAACAGGAAAGTCACTGAAAAACAAGGTCATGATAGTTAAAAATATAGTTTTCCAAACAAGTAACTGTTTAACAGTTTTTTGCCATTCGCTTGATTCTATAAATGAAGTTTCAGATGCAACTAGAATTCCCTTTCATCTCACTCAGATGAGCAGTGAACACACATTTGTATTTTTGATGGCAAAGGTTCACAGTAAAATATAGAAAAGTATTGCTCATATTTCTATTTTTTTGCTTTTTTTTTCTATTTGCTTGCTTTCATAAACAAACAGAAAGGAGCATTCCCCATTTGACAGGCCAGTGGCATTAAATCACCCATGATAGATAATGGATCACGTCAGATTAATCATGTTATTAGTAAGGACCACTATCTAAATTTGTTTGTTTGAGAAAAACTTCAAGGAACAAAGTTTTCTAGTCCAATTCTGCTCTTTAGTAAGTTCACATCAGCTTTGACCCAAGCCTCTGCTGTGAACCCAGTGGCAGGTTTACTTGATGTGCCATTTTTTCTTAAGTGTTTTTCTTCAGTCTTCATGGTTTTTCTGAAGCCAGAGAAGACAAAGTAGTAAGATTTCCTATTAATTTGTGACAATAAAAGAAAAAAAAAAAAGTCAGGAAAGATTAAAATGGTAAAATCCCAACATAATTGTAAGGCTGAAGCACAAACAAACCAACTAACGAAAAAAGGGAATGGTCACTCTGTCCTGGACCAAGTTGTCTGACAAAGGAGTTCTGGAAATGAAGAATGAAGCTCAACAATTTTCTGCATACTACTCTATGCAAATCCAAGTACTCATCAAGCAAGGTAAAAAATCCAAAAGGGTCTGGGAAGCATACAATTATCATAGAGAAAAGTAGGGCTGGAAGGGACCTCTAGAGCAGTAGTTTTGAACCTTTTTTGTACCAGGACCAATTTATAAATATCAATGGCCAATCCTGACCCGGTGCCCCTCACTCCTGACCCACTGCTCCAGCACCACAACGTGGGTATGTGGGACATGGGGGGCCTACAGGCAGCCCAAAGGAAAAGCCACAGTTTACATTTTCCTCCTTTAAAGGAGAATCCATTTTTAAAGCTTGATCCTGACCCTTATATATATTTTTGCAACTCACTTTCAGATTGTGACCCACAGGTTGAGAAACACTGCTCCTATAGGTCATCTACTGCAACCCCCCCACCTGACACAAGATCATCCCTATCCAACAGGATAGGCTGCTGCTGCAATGGTTGTTAAAAACACACTTGGGAGGAAGGGGAAGAGGGAGGGCCTTACCCCACTCTCCACTACAGAGGGCACAGACCTCAGTCTGTACCAGTCTGACCGTGGTATAAAATTCCTTCTTGACCCCATGTGTGACAATCAAGTTAGACTCTGAGCAGGGGGGCAAGACCCTCTAGCTAGGAACCTCCAGATTTTAGCTCTAGCAGGAACACTGGCACACCTCAGTCAAAATGTCCAGCCTCAGCTATAGACAACATCCAACGCTTCTGAGGCCAACCCCTGCCCACCCCTTGCCACTCCCCACCCCCGCAAAAGAAGTTTGATATAGTAGGGGAAAGAAATTCTCTCCTGGACCCATGCAGAAACCAGCAATGCCCAGAAACTACCCACAATATGCTCCTAAATCACCCCCATCTAAGATTCACCTAATGTTTTCTTGAACACCTCCAATAATGGCAACTCCACAGCTTCCCGAGGCAGTCTAAAGTGTCTCACTATTTTAAGTGAAGATGTTTCTCTGGGCATTAAATCTAAACTTACTTTGCTGCAGCTTCCAGGCATTAGTCTGCATCCTGTTCTTCATAGCAAGAGAGAAAAGGCACAGAGAAGTTTTTCCTGATACCCAGTCTAAACCTACTTAGCTGCAACTTGGTGTGTGTCCTGCTCTCTGCAGCTAAAGAGAATTTGTGCCTTTATGGCAGCCCTTCAGGTATTTGAAGACTGCTACAACATCCTCTCTTAAAAGCCTTCTATATAAACTGAACATGCCTATTTATTCAACCTCTCCTCATGAGACTTGTAGTCAAAGCCTTTTATCATTTCCCACTTCTGGACCTCCCCTACCTTCTTTATGGTTTGGGGTTTTTTTGTTTTTTTAAGATATGGGATTCAAAAAACAGTACATGATACTCCAAATGAGGCCTAATCAACCAGTACTGAGTAAAGAGGCACTGATCACTTTTTGTATCTTGCACCTAATGCTCCTATTGATACAGCACAAAAAATGCAGTTGCTTTGTGAAGCTTCAAATCACACTGTGTACTCATATAGAGTCAGAGATTCACAAAGACACCTAGATCTGTAGGGGACTGGGAGAGAGGGGTGTCACATACCCTTCTTGACAGGACCACCCTGCCCCCAACACTGGCTTCTGCGGGTGCTTGCCAACCCCATTCCTGCTGCCAATGCCAGCTTCTGCAGGTGTCCTCCCAGACTCAGGAGGCACCAGTCGCCCATGTGTAGATCCTTCTCCATAGTGCTGTCATCCAGCCAGGTGTCACCCATCTTGCTTTTAATTATTCTTCCTGAAGTGTAGAAACCTGCACTTGCCAACACCAAACTGTTGGCTGAAGGTCAATTTTCCAATCTGTCAAGATCTTTCTGAATTGCAGTTCCATCCTTTAACAAGTTCAAAATCCTTTCCAGTTTCATTTTATTTGCAAATTTCCACAAACTCTATTCCAGCATCAAAATCATTAACAAATACATTGAACACCAGTGGTGTCAGGACAGACTCCTGGGGGACTCCACTTGAAACTTCCTGTCATTTCAATTTGGACCCATTTATAATTACACTTTGCTTGCAGCTATTGAGCCAGTTGTCTACCCACCTTATAGTAGTTTTCTCTAGCCCACACTTCTCCAATTTGTTTATGAGACAGTCATGTTAGACTTCATCAGAAGACTTGCCAAAATCTGGATCTACTATATCCACAGCATCACAAGAGTTCATAACACCCCAGCTACAAAAAGGGATGGAACCCCTTGTCAGCAGAACTAAATGTGGGGACAGGGAGCATGACATTTTCTCACTGAGGTACTAGTTGATAGGGAGCCAGGTGCTGTCCATCTGGAGCTTGTAGACTTAAAACTTATAGTACAATTTCCAAGAATGATTCATCAGTATCTGCAGGTAAGCAGGGAGGTGGGAGTGTCAACAGAACAGTGAAAAGATAGTGAGACTGAGAGGAGACACAAAGCAGAATGAAGGACAGAAAAATAAAAGACAAGAAAGAGACAACAGATTTGGGGGCAGGGGGAAAGGAAGAGGGAGGAAGGAATCTTTTCCATCTTGACCTGTATGCTGCCAGCAAGTTTTCAAGCTTTTTTATTCACACATTAACTGCAGAGCAGTTCCCTAAAGAATTATGTTAAAAATGCCCTAAAGCTTACCTCTTCGTGGAAGATGGCTCAAGCCAATCCTACCCTACTGCCAGCCACCATCATCTGCAAAATGTAGACTGCAGAAGTAGCAGAGATTCTATTTGCCAGAGTCAAAAGTGCCATTCTTTTCTCTGCTAGAGATGTGCGCATCTCTGCCACATGCTGAATTTCCAGAATATCAAATTCCAGGACTGTCCCTTTAACTGGACCTTGAAGTGGTACTGGGTCAATGGAGTCTCCACAGCCAGTAATGCCACAAAGGGGTAAGCCTGCCTTGACATTTTCTCTGAAAATGCTAAGCTATCTGGATTTCTTCCTACCACTTTATGTACTGACAAAGAACCACACCAGCCTCCAATCTAAAGGAAAAGGAGTAAGTGTTAGAAAAAAATAGGGTTCAAGCTTCTAATATGGCACTACTGATTTCCTAATTCAAACAAGAAATAAAAAGTGGATTCAAAGTGACCTGCATAAACCAGTTTCAGGCTCTGCTTCAGACACCCATTACTGCATGAAAAAAGCAAGATTCTTAAAGAATGGCAACACAGGACCTTGAGGGACCTACAGAAAAGCCTGCCACCTCTTAGGTGCATCCAGATGCTACTAGGACGGCAAACAAGAGCTCGAATCCCATACTCAGACTTTAAGACATCTTGGCTCCTAGCTCATGATCGTCTCCTCTCATCCCCCAACTTTCTCTCAGGAGAGCTGAAGGATAGATTCAAGCCCAAAACACATCTAGAAGTGTTTTGGGTTTGAATCTGTCATACAAGCATATACACCACACACATACATGCCTTACCCCATGATGGCCAGCGGGATCTTACTTTGCACTTGTTATATAACACTCAGACTACACAACAAGACAGTCAACAAACCTTTAGAAAGGCTGAGTGTCAACTGCACTAAACTAGTCTAGGAATATACTGCACTTAATTAACACCCAGAATATTGAAAGTTTGAGTGGAGATGAATAGTCTTTTGTATTAAAATAAGTTCAATATGTCTGTATCCATAAGAACTATCCAACAAGTGGATAGACTGAAAAAGTCAAATAATTAGCACCACTTTGGGAATAAATAAGTCAAACAGAAAAATTACCTTAAATGTTAGCTAATCATTATTGAAAATGTTTAAAAGCTACTCATAGTAAACCACAGGAGACTAAGGATAAATTGGTGTTCAGTTATTAATAAGCAATGGTGCACAACCACCAAAAAAAGCAAGAGGGTAGCAATCATAATTCAAATGTATGCTTGTTTAAAGCAGAAATACCCCAGGGAAATTTCAGATGTTTGACAGTAGTTGCACTTTTACCTTCATGTGCGGTAATATGAGAAACAGATGGGGGGGCAAAAGAGGGGAAATATCTTCATTCCTTGACATGTCAGTAACTAGTTCTGAAGATTAACACTAGTTCTGATCAAATCTCTTCTGGTAATTAAAATGTTATTAGTTGTTAAATAAAAGATATCCTTGGCCTCAGGCTGTCATTTCCCACAATGAAAGACTAATTGGGGGGAAAAAAAGGTAGAAAGAAACCTTAAAAAAAAAAAAAAAACAAACCCCCAAGCAGTCCCTGGTTACCATTCCAAGGAGCATATAACAATGACTAATGCCAGAAAAATCAGTGTGCGCGCACTTCTCAGAAAAGATTAGTTTTTAAATTAGCGCAAATATATATATATATATATATTTTTACCACTACAGTTCACACTGAGGATTAAATGGACCAATTGGGAAAGAGAAAAAATTAAAAACTTACACAGTGGGAGAAAAAGGGGAGTAAGGAAAGGTGATGACAGATTTATACCGTGCAGTCATTTTAATCAGCATAATCTGTGGCCTTAAGAAATTAAAATTTATCATGTAACGTCAGACCACAGTTTATACCCGAAATCACCCTAGAGCAGGGGTTGTCAACCAAGGGTACATATACCCCTGGGGGTACTTGGACCAGTCTTAGGGGGTATGTGCGAACGGGTGGGGATGGAGCGCCACCACCTCCCAGGAGCAGAGCCAGGGCAGGGCAAGGACAGCAGCACCCCTTTTTAGGGTGGGGAAGTGCTCATGCTACCACATGGGGCAGGAATATGGGGGGGGGCCTGATTAACCCCTTATTCCGAACAGGCCAGGGACGGAAGGGTTATGGAGTCTTGTTTTTCCTTTTAAGAAGAATCTGAAGGCAATATAACAAGTAATCGCTTTACTTATAAACTGTAGTACGGAGACTCGTGTCGATGCACACAGTGTAGGCATGCTCCGTAAAGTTATGCCGTGAATCACATAAATGCTTCGTTTGCACTTCCGCGCTGCCGGTTCCCTTTACAATAATTCCAAAACTAAAACCATAGGGAACTCAAGAGCTCTTCACGCATCCACCTGACGCAATTATCCGAGATGGGGGCATCCAGGGGGAAAGGGAGCCGTGGACACAGGACCTCCAGTGAGGGGGATCAAGCCTCTCCGATGTTGTGTGGGTCCCGCCTTCCTTTTCACAGGCTTTGCTTTTTATACTGCCTGAATAGCCAGTGAGATTGAGTATTTTTTCACGCACTGAACGAGCTACATGAGCCAGGGATTTTGTTACATACATTTTTTGCGTGGCTATTAGGCTGCAACCGCTGCTCCCCCCCACGCTGCAAGCACAGCTTGCTGGCGTTTGGTCACCTTTTATTTACCACACCATACACCAGCTTGGTGAGCTTCCCCGCCCTGCAGAGGAGTGCTACTGCCTTCATCCCAGCCTGGCAAGCTTCCTTGCCCTGCCTCCTGGGAGGCACTGGCACTCTGTCCCCGCCTGCCCGCACACCATCCCCATGTCCCTGCTCACCCTCCAGCCACTGGGGGTACTTAGACTAAAAAAGGTTGAAAAACCCCTGATCTAGACCCTTCTGCCCTAGGTTGACTGAGTTTGCTCCAACACACTCCCTTCCACACTCCATCAGACTCTTCACTTCAGACTCCTGCATCTTGAATGCTCCTAGGCACTTCTGTTATAAACACTACCATGACCACTTGCCAATACTATTACTACCCTAAACAGTTAAAGTGAAACAATCCTTCTCCATATGATTACATGGAAGCTAGCTTTTAAAAGGAAAAAGAAAATAAAAAAAAGTGTCAGGGAAACTTTTGTTCCTCCACAGGGAGAATTTAATCCTGTTGTCCTGAATTGTATTGGTCTCTTAGCACTTACTACTTACATTAAGACCTGTCGGCTTGATGTTGTTCCTAGACAAAATCACGGATTACTTGTTACTTTTACTTATAAAAAGTATGCTTTAACTAGTGCCAATCAAATATGGCTTTGTGTAAAAATAGGTGCTGGCAAAATTAACTTATTTTATTAGGTTTGGTTGACAAAGAGTAATACCTGATGTAACAGATTCTTGTACGGCATTTGACTTGATACTACATGACATTTTGGATCAAAATGGAATTGAAAAAAATGGGGAAAAAAAAGTTAAACATTTCTACTGGGGGCCTTGAGGATTATCTATTCTGATCAGTAATGTGGGTTGTCATTTCCCTTCCCAGTCATTACATGCAATTGTTGGGGGCAAATATTAGAGGAATGGTAAACAAAGGAAAGGACGTGTCTCAGGCATGGATGCTGGACTGCTTAGTAAACTAGGTGCAAACAAACTATGCCTTTCAAGGGGGCCAAACAAAGCTGTCCATTCAGGAACACTCTACAGGTGTCAAGGAGAGTTTGGGCCATATAACCCTACTCTACATGTGACCATCTTCTGCAGTGGAAAAGCCATCTTTCCTGGACCACTTCGGCTGTTAATCAACTAACAACAAGCACCCAGCCCTGAAAAAATGGCTCTGCCTGCAGCTGAGGAGCTGAGCACTGCTTAGGGAAGAACTATACTGCAGTCACAGCATGAAGGCACTGGCTCCAGAATGTGACTGCAGCTACAAGACCTGGATGTAGGGCCAATAAACCTGGATGAAGTATCACCCCCTGCTAATGCAGGGCTATACTCAGGCTTTTTGCATGTGTTAAGCTTTAAACTTAAAAATGATTTATTCAGAAAATGGCACCTTTTAAAAACAGAAAAGCCTGGACCTATTTGCTGCATAGCTATGAGAACCAAGGCAGAAAGCACCTGCAATGCACTGCTTGACCATTAGGGCACAGAGAGAGAAATATGACAGCAAGGTGAGCTCCTTCAAAAGGGAGCTCTCACCTCCCAGGATGAAAATCTGGGGGTGATAAAGGAGGATCACCTAAGCACAAAAGCTTACTACAGGCAACTGCAAAAATGCTGCCCTTGGTTGCAAACAATGGGGAAATAGTGAAGATGAACGGAGGAGATGGACTACTAGCATTTGGGAAATTCCTACTTGAATACTGTGTCCAAAGTTTAAGAAGGATGTTGATAAACTAAACCAAAGAGGACACAGGAGAGCCCTGATAGTTAAAGGACTGGAAATACACCTTGTAGCAAGACTCAAGGAGCTTGAGCCATCTAGTTCAGTGGTGGGCAAAATACAGCTTGTGAAAGTCCATGAAAAGTAAAACACTCATTTTAAACTGATACCCAATTCCACTTAGCACTCAGCAAGTTTCACTATAACGCTCACGGTCGCCATCTTGGTTCTAAAAAACTTTTGGTTTCGCTTAACCCTATTTCCACTTAATGCTCAGTTTTTCAGGAATCAATTAAGAGCACTAAGCGGGGGTTCTTTGTACATGCATTCCTTTCCCCCCCCTTCTCCATCCCCTCAGAAAGTTGCCTTGATTGGAAGTGCTTTATGGTATCGGGCTCTGAAGTGTGGCAATGCTCAGCACTTCATGAATGTCACCAAAATAATTACAGAAGGATGCTAGTAGGAAACTTAGGTACTGGATTGCTAATATGAGATGGCATTTTGCATGAACTGAGTAGTTCTCAAAAAGTTTTATCCCTTTCCTACCACTGGCTGAGGCAAGCCTTTGAAACTGAGCAAAGGGAAAATCCTGAGGCCTTTCCTGCAACCCATGAAATTTTGCTCAGGTTTGACCGAACTATGTAAACCATGACAAGTTACTATTTCCCTTCTGTTCCTAAGGGAAGTTTTGGCAGCACATCAAAAACAAGCGAACAAGAACATTTCTAAGCCAAGTGCAGGCCCACGTCACTGCTCAAGCAGCAGCAGTATTGCAGTGCGCTAGAAGCCTGTGAACAGACAACTTCTGGATGGATGGGGGTGAGGAGTTGAGCTGGGAAGCCCTGTGGCAACTCAACTGGGCAGGGAAGGGGATGACATTTAATCACCTCCCTAATTGAGGAGAGGGGCAAAGACAACAAAATACTAGGTTCTCCCACTACTCGTAGGATTTAGCTGATAACCCATTCTTCCCTTCACTAGTATGACAGTTTTCTCCCATCTTGTAGCCAGAGCTGTGCTGCAGTGTTAAAGGGTCAGGGTTCAAACCCAGCTGAGGGCATGGCAAAGACACTAATACCATCGTACCTAATGGAATGTATATTTACCCTAGTCTTAAAACAAAACAAAAACAAAAAACGAGGTATTATTTTGGCTGCTATGTCAAGTTCCCAAAAGATACAAAATGACACAATTAAGTTGTCTTGTACAACCCAACTACCCCACCCCTAAGTTCCTGTGGTTTAGGACACAGGTTTTCAGTTACAGTCACATGGCATTTTCCCCTCTAGAATCCAGACGCGACTCCATACACAGGATGAACAATACCCTATGAACCAGGCAGCTGTTCAATATTTCATCCTCATCATTCAATTAGTAGCCTCTGTCTTATTTACTGCACAACAATGAAAGCAAAGCTATTCATTTACTCATTGCTGCAGAATTCAAGTGCCTCGAACGTTTTTAAACTTAATCTGCTGTAAGAGATCATCATCACTGTCATCATCATGGTTTTACAGGGGGAATGGAGAGACTTGCTTGAAACTGCAGCAGCCACACATACAACACTTCACTCCCTTAAGCCTGCCATGGGCTGCCCCCAAGACCCAGAAAAACAGGCAGTGTAAATAAAGAGCTCAGGGATAGCCCCAGGCAGCTACGTGACCTCCCTCCCCTACACTTGCACGTACGTACTGGCCACACTCATGCAACATACGCACGGCCAGCAAGCCAGCAGCCTTACTGGAATCACCCAGATTTCACCCTTATCTTTGTGTCTGCAGATGAGACTGCAAGGTGCTAGGCATCCATGACGCCAATTGATAACTGGATTCCAGGAAAAAAAGTGATAGCAGCCCTCTGCCAAAATTTTGGTTCAAGTAACTTACATAACATCAAATAGGAAGACTTTGGCAGAGGCAGAAATGACCTGGAGTATGAGTGACAGTCTGTCTGAACCATGAGGTCCATCTACTTTTTTCCTATAAGCAGACTTATTCTCTATGCCTCTGCCAGCTGTAGTGCAAACATAGAAAAGATCTTAAAACATTCTCCCTTACTTCACAACCCTAATTCATTCCAGGGAAGACCAACCCCTCTACTGAATGCACCAGGGGCCCAGCAGAAAAAGACAGTGTGCAACTATGTGACTAGACACTATATCATTAGGCATATGCAGAAAAAAGGGAAACTAAGGACTGCTGGTATCACCTAATTCTGGCCTTTCCTGACTTTTAAGTCCTTGAATTGTAAAGTGATAGCATTTTGAATACGGCTTTTGTGCATAACAACCTCAGAGAACCTAAACATTAATTTATACACTGGATGTTTTTCCAAGATGCTTTGTCTTTGTAGGTTTGGTTTTATAGTTCTTTAGCACATGCAACTGAGGAATGCAGGGGAAGTGAAATGAGAGAAACAATACTGACATTTGGACAATAATGTTCCTGATCTGAATTAAAGTGTTTTTGTGAGTGAAAAGAGTTAAAAAATGTACCACACATCATTACAAAACAATGCTTAATTCTAAGATAGGACACAGGTTAGACTATACAGTTTCCTCCCCTTCAAACTATATTCACTTATCAGGAAAGCCAGAGTAATAAGTAGCCTGACAACGTGTAGTGTCTAGAGTTTCTACTGCCTGATTTATGGCCTTGATGGTATTATTTGTCACCTTAATTACACAGGCTTCCTTCACCCATGGCATCAATAATGCCTCTTCAGACCAAAAAACGTGCTACAAGTCACTTCAGTTGTCGATTATGGCTGGTCTTTTAAACTTCTAGCCCCAAGACACAGCTATCTTGGCAGAATTCAATGGCTTGATTATACAAGTCATTGTCAGTAAAAGAAAGCATTTAAAGAAAATCCCCAATCATGATTAGATAAAAATGCATCTCAGATTTCACTATGTGCAGAAGTTACCAGGGAGAAAATAAAGGCTTGCCCCAGACTCTACTTTAAGAGCTATTTTCAGGTAAGGCAGATACTTCACTTAATAACATTGGTAAAGGAGTTAAGTTGCACTATATCCCTAGGAACAGACCGAGTAAAACAGTTGACCAACACTGCTCCACTACTGGTTAAAATCATCCCCATATCCCACAAAATGCCTTGTACTGAATAAGGATTGTGGGGGACAGCAATACCAAGGGATGCAGAACTAATCTGGAAAAAAGAGTAAATTGTTTTAGCTTAGATGATTAGCATGATTCTGTATATTAGGTTTTGCCTTCCCTTTCTTCTACAACCACGGGCAAATCCTTTGCTATATATGTTTGCTGCTTTTCAGAGTTCCAGCTGCTATGCAAACAAAAGCTAAGATTACCAGTCTCCAGACTGCCATTTTGTTTCTCAACCACTGGCTACATGATGTATGTACACCAAGGAGCTAGGAGATAAGGATTTGAGGAACCCAGAGGTCACTTCCTACCTCTGTTCCCAATCCTTTAGTTTGCAGAATACTACATGTTAAATCCAACAACTGCAATTGAACAGATATGCTATATATTTCAGTACCCGTTTCTTAAAAGGACTTTTCTGTAACTTCACATACCTTCTGTTAAGGTCTCCTCAGAGAAGCTGCATCTTGTGAAGCAATTATCCAGATTAACTTCATCCTGACAACATGCCTTTCTCTGGGTAGACTCTTGTGGGGGTTACCCTGGGAGCTGGGATCACACTCAATTCCAGTGTTGCCAACTCTCATGATTTTTAGCACTGCTCTTAAAGTCTACACTTTGGGAGTCAACAAGCAATGCCAAAAATCCTGAGAGTTGTCAGGGAAGCAGCATATGCTATTGGATGATGCTGCCTGCCAGACCAAGAGGTATTTTTGCCACAAGTATCTTTCTTACGTACAATATAACCTGTTCTTTTTGGCCAATGACCTAATCAGGTGGCCCTTCTACAACAGATGGTTAGAGCTTTCTTGATGTTTTGTAGTCACATGTTCCAGAAGATTAGTTGTTCAAGGGAGGGAGGGAGGGAAACTTCACCCCTCTCCCCCTCCCTCAAAAAGCCCAGTATATACAACATGCTTAACATGCTTTTACTAATGGTTATTCCAACTCCACTACCAGCACATTTTAGCAAGTTTCAGCAACATAATTCTCCTATGAGCTGCAGCACTTAAGCATAACAACTGCATTCAGACAGAAGTGGACAGATCAAAAAGAGGCCAAGACAATCAACACATTTCTCATCAAATCACTTTGTGACTGACTGATGGAAGGCAGTGACCCAATTAACTATCCAGAGGCAGAATCAGCTATTAAAAATTGGTATCAACATCCCAAGTAGAGACTCATTATTTAATAGTTCAGAGCAAGCAAGGTTTCACTCCTGCCCCCCCTAACCCTTGCTTTTTCTTGGGATAGTCCTTTGCAATGCTGGAGCAATCTGAGCTTCAGCAAAATAATGGCTGCGCTGAATATGTAATGAAGAGGCATTTAAAGAAGAAACAGGAAATTAAGGCTTGTTTAAAAGCCCTCTAAGCTCTTTGGATGCTTGAATCTCAGGACGTAGAATCCATAGCTGCCAGGAGGCTCAACCTTCCCACAGTTACTAACTGGAAGGATGGCAATGAACCCGCAGCCTTTACAGCAGCAGCCCACTCTGCTGAGGATCACAACCTCAGAACTAAGAGGGTTTTTTCTTCTTTGGAGGGGGCAGGGGGGTTAAGAAAACCTTGGTTGAAAACTTAAAATCCATCATCACAGAGTGACAGTTTCATAATTTTACCAATCTGCAGCTACAAATACAAAGCCTTAAAAATGGAGGGGGGGGAGGGAGGTGCACAAATTAGAAATTTATTTTTCCCTTTTTAAAAATGGGGACATATTTTAGCAAATGTTCAGACTGAAAAATTCAAACAAGAGTTGGTCATTTTTTCCCTTTCACCAGTTTACCTCTTTCCCTCTGCTATTGCTAGCTTCCTCCCACCAAGTAACAGAATATAAAGCAAAACTAAGAAACTTACTTTTGGCTGATATTTACTCATGTGTTTTAAAGCTTTGTGAGGATGGTCCATGATCACACTAGTGTGGTCGGTGCTTCTTTTTAATGCCATGTCAAGTAATCTTAAATATTTACATACTGTAATGGGAAGGAAAGTAGGGAAAGTTTGCAAAGATGGACTTCCACTCACTCCTAAGATTTTGCTGAAACTCTTCCAAGTTCCTCTTACCCTGGTTATAAAATATAAATCTTAAAGGCTCTTTGTATAGAAATCATTACATCACTGTTGGCAGAAAGTTGCACTATAATTAATTGTTTGGGAGAAACCACAGCATTCCACTGGGATACTATCAGGGTTCTTCAACCACCATCCAGACACTATTTAGTGATTAATGCAAGTAAGAATCGGTTAGCAATCATTAGGAATCTGACAGAAAAGGAAAGTTGCCAATTATTAGAATGTTCTTATGTTTTATCAGTTGAGTTTTGAAACACTTGCCTGCATCACTAAAAGATTCCACAGAAAAAAAAATCCTGAATCAGATTTTTTTTCCCACATTAAGCCTTGTGAAAAGTCTAATAGGAGTGTTTTTTCCTGAATTTCATGACTCACTCTCTCTCTCATGGCAATCACATTCCAATTTCTAAATTATAGCAGCTACATCACAAGAGAAACCACACAATCTAACACATACAGAACCCTATAATCTGCTCATTCTCAAGTGTCAGGAGAAGAGCTACACTGTTAAAGATAATCTACCCATTCTGTAGTACAAGCACATATAAGAACATTAGTAACAGATCACTCTTGGAACTATCGATGCACCATAAAGCCCTGCAAAATGTTTTTTATATATATGCAGAGAGCATAATTTTATTTATTTTTATATTATTTATATATAAATATTTATTATTTATTATAGATATACAAAATTATGCTCTCTGCATTTAGAAAACCTTGTTCACAAATGTTTTAGCAATACCTGTGCTGCATCTGATTTTTTTTAATGTGATTTGAAGAAACTGGGGTGGGCAAGACCAGTAAATTTGCTGAAATATTCACCATCTTAGACATCTATAAAAAAATAAGCCTCTATTTTAGAGAACAGAAGACAACATTGCTTTGTGGAATCAAATACCTCTGGGACAGCAACAGAACTGACCTGAGACACTGGTGGAAGAGCAAACTTAATGACTATACATAAAAAGTGGATAAATCACCTCCCAGTCCCAAAAGACAGAAGCATGGATTAATGAGATTGTCACATGCAAACAAAACACAAGTCATTCGCAAACCAAGAGCACAATCCCAGAGAAAGAGGGCTATGACTTGTTTCTTTCACCCATTTCTTCACACGTGAAAATCAGGAGCAACTATCCATTGCTCTGGACAGCTGCCTTCTTCCTCCCCCCTGCCCCAGATACAATCAGAAAGCCAAAGCCAGCCTCGCAGTTGCACTGAATAGGAAGAACACAGCACTGGAAGTGGCCTTGTAGGCCACTGGATCCAGTCTCTTGCATTTGCAGCAAGTCATCAACTCAAGGAATCCCCCCAAGTTACCACCCCAAACCCTCACCTATGCAACCAAGACTAGAAAGTCCCCTCTTAATTCAAAGGCTGCCCATTGCTTTTTCCATCTTCTCTTTTGCATTTGGATCAGACCCAGTCCCCTGCATGTCATCTATGCACAAAGGGAAGGAGAGAGACTCTGCCTTAAAGTCTTGTTCCTACCTCAGCAACAATGGTGCTTGGGCTCCTGCAGCCGTGGGATAAAGCATGTTGTCACTGCAATCTTCAGAGAATATAGCTGCCAAAACAGCAGGTTCCTACAAAGCATGCATTTATTTCCATTTTATAATGCCCTGGCCAAATTCAAATTGTACCCCCCAGCATTTCAAATCCCACCTCCTAAAGCACATGAGTGCTAAAACCTCAACACTAACCTTATTCTAAAGAAGTACTTAACTATATTTCTTGACTGACTCAGGTAAGTACATGAGGTTCAGCAGCCTGAGGCTGAATTGATTCAATCTAGGCACCATCCTCAAAGTTGCATAGGTGAAACCGATAAAAACTGAAGGTCAGTTTAATTGATTAATTGAGCAAAAGGCATGGGGAGGCCTGTACTGACCCAGGCCAGCACTGACCCAGGCCAGCAGGCAGGGGATGTTAGAGCACATCTCCCAGCCAGCCAGTCACTGCCAGCTCAGCCAAGTGTCTGCAAACCCATGCTGTCCCTCCACAGTAGGATCAGGAGCCCACTGTCTGGGTGCTGGCCCACCTTGGGGGAGCCTCCCCTTCAGGGCCTTTCCCCCAGCCTGGGTTCCCTAGTCCAGTCAGCCCTGGGGAGCTGAGGGCAATTCTCCCCTTTCCCACTGTTGATTCAGCCACAGGAGCAAGGGAGAAGTCTTCCCAGCCAGGTGCCTATCCCTGCAGCCCAGCATGAAGGCACCAGGGAGCCCCTGCCCTGGGCAGGCTTCCCCTACCCCAGCATCCCCCAGCACCAGACAGCCCTAGAGAGCTGGGGGAATTCTTCCCAACCCTTCCCCCTTGCCTTCACGTTGGAGTCTCAGGGATAGCCCAGGGTTCAGGGAAATTCTTCTGCTCCTCTGTATTAGTTGCTGTGAGTCTGAGGCAAAACTAAGGCAAAACCGGCTGCAAAGAGCAGGAGAATTTCCCTCTGCTCCCTCAAGCCACCTGAGACTTGCTTAAACCTGCAAGGGTTTAAGGCAAGGTTCAGAAGGGGAAGAATTCCCTCAGTTCCTTGGGGCTGCCCCAGGCTGGGAGACCCTGAACTGTGGTGGGGGGAAGCCCCCCCCAAACAAGGGCTCCCCAGGAGCCCCCATGCTGGTCTGCAGAGGTAGGGGTCTGCTTCACCCTCCCTTCTGTGGCAGCCACTGAAGCAATCAGCAGCTGCAAGGGGGAAGGGCTGCCAGGGTCTGAAAAGCCCATACCACAGGGACTTTCCCTCCCCCCACATGCTGTGTAGACCCAGGCTGGGAGGGGCAGGTGCTGAGGGTCTGTACCCTTGCCTCTCCCCCCACATCCCTGTCCCTATGGGCTGACAGATGCAGGAAGGAAGCAGGCTAAGGAGCAGAGGGGCAAGGCAGTACCTGCACCTAAGCATAGCCCAGAGCTGCACAGCATCCTCAGATGTGAGTTAACTTGAACCAGGAAGGGGGCTGGGACAGAAGTTCCATAAACCGGTTTGAACTAAATCAGTTAAGTCTGATACTACATCCAACCAGGTTTCTCTTAAACTTTTTTCAAAATTACCAAAACCAGTTTATGTTCACTGAACTTCTGTTCGGTTAGGGCAGGGGTTTTCAACCTTTTTTTGGCTGGTGTACCCCCAGTAGCCAGTAGAAAAGCAGGGAGTCCCCCGGCAGCTAGTCAACAAGTGGGGTGAGGGGAGGGGGCAGGGGTATCCCCCAGCAGCCAGTCAACAAGCAAAACCAGAAGTGCCAGCAACAAAACCAGAAGCACTGGCAGCTTCTCCACACCTCTGCTGCATACCCCCTGGGGCCTTCCAAAGTAGCCCAGGGGTATGCATGCGCATGCCTCCGATTGACAACCTCCATGTTAGGGGATTTAAACCAGTTTCCAATCACTTAAACCAGTTTAATGTGCAACTCCTGTCCCTAGCTTTTTAGAACAACTTACCTCAAGGCAGACATACAATGGGGAAACATTTCAATCCAAAAATTGTTTGAAAGATAGGGGTTTAAAGTAAGATGTGCCAGACAACCTTCACTGCAGGTTGTGCTACTAGTTAACTGTAATACTGCCGCATTTTAGGCTTCACTAGACTGTCACTTCAAATATTCAAGCTTTTCTTTGCCCTCTTGGGTGCTGTTTGCTGCAGAAGCAGCAAATCCTGGTTTCACAGTCTGCCTTCACTTAAAAAAACAACTTTGAATTGATTTTTCATTTTATAGCATTAAGGAGATTAAACTGCAGGCTCTAAAAGAGCAAACTTGTCTGTTTGCTTAAAGAGGAAAGCTTTTGGGCTGAGGGATACTGAAGGAAAAAGATTAAAAAGAAGTCACTCAATGTGGCTGGTCTAAAAGCAACAAGCACAGGATAGATACAAATGTCCAAGCTGACACTGCTATCGGTGGCTTTTAACACTGATCATAAAAATATTAAACCTGATTGTTAGGCCTGGAGAGAACAAACTAACAAAACTGTCTCAGAGCAATTCCCATCAAGGAGATCACAGAGTAGTACTGGACAAGCACTTGTCCATTTGCTGGAGCAGTCAGCTGTAGCATCCCATGTAATTCAATCTCATCATCCCTAAATTTACATGAAGGCACATGGAGAACAGCCTGTAGTGTAAGGCTGTCACTAAGAATGATAATGGCAATACTAAGCCCTCAGCTACTTCAGCAGACTTAGACAGAAAGGTCTGCCAGTCAGAAGGAGAAGAAAACAGAACAGAATGACAGTAGCTGACCTAGAGTCAATCCATATTAAGGGGGCATGGGAGGGAAGGAGGAGGAGGAAGTGATACTGGAAGGACTAAACAGTCGACCCATTGGCGACTCTGGTGTGATGTCCACCCATCCAAACATAATCAGCGTTGTGACTCTCCTAGATTCACTTCTGTGATCACCAGAAATCCTTTCCATCTTTCAGCTGCCAGAAAACTGTACCCACTCCCATCAGACATGCCAGTGACATTTACCATCACCTCGATTCCTCACAAGGGAGACAGTGCAGTACAAGCAGTCTTTGACTTATGACTCTGAGTTGCAACAAACGGCATTTATGATATTTGTAAGTTGACACCCTGTTCCGAGTTTCCCCATGCCAGTTTCGTCTTTACAATGGTTGTAACACAGCTGCATCCAACTGGCTAGTCTGTTGTGGTGGGGGGCATGGGGGAAGGAAGGGGCCTTGGAGGGGAGGGGCAGACCAATGCCCCTGCAGCAAGGAAGAGATTGCAGCTGAGACAAGCACTGCCCAGGGAGGAGGAAGGACAGATGAGGTTTCACGCTGCTGGGTGCCACTGGTCCAGAAGTTTGCTCGCGTGGCAGCTTGTCCAGCAGCTCTCGCCTCTGCTTCCGCAGCTGGTCCAGGAGGGCATGGGGCTCGCCCAGCCAGGGCAAAGCCACTGTTCACCTGGGAGGCACGGAGAGGCTGGGCTGGCTTCCACGACTGCATACTGCTTGTCCAGAGACAGTGCAATTGCTCAAGCTAGTGCCAGCCTCATGCCAGCTGGGTAAGCAGCAGGTAGACATAGCCTCCACTCCTAGCTCCTTCTGCCTGAAATACAGCCCGGCGCAGCCCCAGCCCTGCCCTCCCCGCACAGATTCTGGGGCATGCCCCTGCCCCATGACCTCCCGAACCAGCAGTGGGAACAGTGGCAAGAGCTGCCGGACAAGCCATCACACGAGCAGCTCCCAGACTGGCGGCACACAGTGGCAGGAGTTGTCCCACCCCCTCCCTGGGCAGCACTTGCCCCAGGCTGGGTCCCAGCCCCTAATCCTTCCTTCCCTGTTGGGGCATTGATCTCCCTCCTCTCCCCCACCAGAACAAACTTACCAGCTGGATGCAGGTGTATCAATCGTCATAAAGGAACCAATCCCTCATTTATAACATTGTTCCTATGGGGAAAATGGTTCCAAGTTATGACGTTTCAACATAAGACAGTTTTCAGCAACCAACTGTGTGCAAGTCTGAGGACTGCCTGTACATCCGCCAGCACAAAAGACCTTAAAGCAGATGGAGGAAGTTAGCCAAATCTACCTGCTATACATGCTTTTGCAGTTACTACAGCCTCGATCGAGGACCTGTTTCTTGAAGGTCAGAGATCACATGAAATAAGACCAGACATTCCCAGTCATGGGCCATCATTTTTGACCCACGCCCAAACCTAAATATTTTTGGTTTAAAACTGCAAGAAACCCATTAATTCAGGTTACTAATTTCAAGTCCCAGAACCTTCTAACACACACAGTTGTTCACTATGCAGTTCTCTCAGGAAGCTGAACTGCTTGCTATGGAAAGCCCTTTTTTTGTGGAGGGAAAAGGATGATGGAAGTTACTTCATTCCCTGTCTTGTCTAAACCGTCTCCACATGCCATATGAATGCCTTAATTCTTACAAAGTAGTAGAAATAAAATGAGAGAGCACATCTCTTAGCTACTACATATTTACTGAGAATGCTAACAAGAAGTGACCTTTTTTATTGCACTATAGGAAAACATTTAGTGAAATGTAGAAAAAAATATATTCAAATAAGTGCTTTTTTAGCTTGAAAGATATTACTCCATTTTTACCAGAAGTTGTCAGTCATGGTTTTCAGTGGAGTTATTGGATAAATAGTGACTGACCTTGAGATGTTCCGTTTTAGATAAGTATCCAGATTGTGTAGCTTCACTGGCTTGATGTGGAAGCTTTGTAGGGTGAGACTCTGAACAAATTTAATACTACGCTGCTTTCAGACTATCCAGCAGTATGCAGAATTTCAGTGTCTAGCTAAGAACAGGATTCACATGAAAAAAATTGAATTTAAATCCTTTCTTTACTATTTTGATTTGCCAGCTCCTGTTCTCTCTTGAAAAGTCTACAAGCTTCAGGAATCACCACAGATATCTACTGATTCGTATAAAATACCAGCCTACAGGGGGGGGGAAATGGCCACAAGCAACACAATGGGCAGAGCACAGCTGCTAATAAACCACGGTGAAAAAAAAAGTGGTCATAATGACAGCTGCTTGCTTTTGATCTCATACATGCTAGCAGGCAGTGAGGTTAGTGAAACAATTCTGCCAAGCCTTCACAGATGCGTCATACTTAGAGCGGATTTTTCCACTGGCATCCTTTGTGATCAAAATTCTGTGCAAGATATCTATGTTCCCAGCATACCGACTGAACACCCTGGAAAATTACTACAGCAAGGCATCTGCTATGTATACTAAAAGGGTTTTATTCCTGCTTCCACATATTTCATCTCATACAAAAGGAGAGTACAATGCACCAAGACACAAGTCTTCCCCATTGCTCTGGCAGTTTAGAAGACAGTAGTCTGAAAGAAGAGATGAAAGGAAAAGCAAAAGGAGGGAAGGAAGGGAGACAGAAAATAGCTTACTTTAAGAATTCAAGTGTCCTCTTTTTACCCTACAACTGAAAGAACACAGAAGACATTCATGATAGAGTACAGTACAATAGTTGTTTGTTGTGATCAATGCTACAATCTCGCATTTATCTAAGAGTACTGCAGGCAGAACTGACAAAATGAGGAAGCCATGAGAAAGAACTGGAAATGCAGTCCACAAGAAGTCTAACTCAAGAAGTCAAGTGTATCATGACTCTGAGGTCATACCCACAAGCTCATGATTTAAAAAACACCCTCGGGGAGTACATTTAGTGAAGTTATACTCATTCTCCTCTGACCCACCCAATGGCAGATGTAGCCAAAACAAAACAAATCAACAAACCCTTCTCCATTAACAGCAAAGCAGAATGTCCCCTTTGATGAGAACAGAAGAAAGGAAACAGAAGAGTTAAATATGAAGTACACATAGGCTAAGTCTTTACCTGCTTTAAAAAAGAAAAACAACAACAATGAAGTCAAGAGAAAGAATTGAAAAAAAGAAGAGAAGGGACCCTTTCTTTTTACTCCCTAATATTCTTTATGAAGTCTTCAAATCACAAGTTGTACTGTGTTCTAGTTTGTTGTAAATACTGGTACTTCTCCTGCCTACTCCTGCCCCACTTGCAGTTGAAATTTTTTTCCTTCATCCCAGTACACCCTGAAGAGGAAATCTGGCAGGGGAAGCCTGAACAACATCCACACAATGCTGCAGGATTCAGAAAATGTTAAAAAAAAATAAAGAGATTTCAGCAACTTATACAGTAGGTTTAAGAAAACCAGAACCTGCATTCTTCTTCTTTTGTCATCCCCCACAAAAACATTATGAAAACCAATCAAAATCACAACCCTCAGCTCAACAAGTAGGTCATTTTTTCCTGTTACTAAAATATGAATAATGTCCAAAACCAATTTTCCAAGGAAATTGTTCAATTTATGCAAGCCCTATCAAACTGCTACACTTACCTTACAATAAAAACCTTGCTTGATGTCTGATACTACTCACTGAATACTTCATAAAAAACCTTGAGACCAACATTATGATCATGAGAATCCAAAACAGTTATATCCACAAGAACACTCCCACCCTCCTTTTTTAATTTTACAGTACATACCAGGCTACATTTTCACAAATGCATGCAATTGAAGTGGACTAATCATGTACAAGTATAACAGAACATGCAATTTCACATGCTGACCTAAGCAGTGGTGCAAATTAAGCAAGAGTTCTGAAGCACAGGGTGGTGCCGACTTGAACAAAGGGGTTGAACTGGGCAGCCTCCTCAGTTTCAGCTCTGAAACAGGAAACTTTCATTATGAAGCTTTCATTATGATACCATACAATATCATGAACTATTTACTGCCTTTTTTTTTAAACCAGCTGCACTGAAAATATATCTTCACAGCATCCAGATTCTCTTAGCCAGTAAAATATTGTCCTCTTCAGATACGTGTTCACTGGATCTCTCTACAAGAAACAGGATTCTGAGATATTTGCTTAATGTAGCTCTACTGAAAGTGATGCTTCCTAAATTGACAGTCACATAGAGCAAAACTGTTATGGGCAAGCAATGGCATTTTGATTCTTACCTAAAGAGACTCTCTTAAGAGCCAAACAGCCTGCACCTGAGAAAGATTTGCACTAAACAAACATCCCCTGACCCTCCTGAAGACAGTTTTTAACTGTGTTTTCAGAGATGAGCATTAGTGGTAACATATACGAGTTAGAGGGAATTAATGAGGTCCACTCTCTTCATGATCTTAAGCCTAGAATGAAATCAATATTTTTAAAAATTCATGTATGTATTTATTACATGCTTAATGCTGTTATCCATGCAGAAGAAGCAACCTGACTTAGTATCCAATCTGGATAAACTATTGGTCTCTGAGAGAAAGAAAAGGCCCCCACCAATACATTTTTTTGAAGTGTGCACTTCGAAGCTAAGCACAACATAATTTTCATCCTCCATGCTCCCAGTTCAGAAAGCATAATAAGCAGGTGGTAGGTTTGGGGCAGAGGGGAGGGGTTGGTTTTGTTTTTGTTTTTTTAAATAGTGGGTGCCAATGACAACACAAATGGCACAGTCAGATGGTGGCATTGAGCCATTTCAGCAGATGGTTCAATGAATATAAGAAAACAGAGGTAGGCCCCTATCATGGCCAGTCAGGCACATTTTTACTGCATGCACAGGATACTTCAGTGTTTTTGCCTAGGAAAGCCCAAATCCCTGCATCAGTCAGAGACTTGAGGGAAGAGATGAACACACTGGGCAGTCAGCATATCTGCCTGTTATCCCTGGAAGTGCCTACCATGGAAGAGGGAGGCAGGAATCAAACACTGCCACTAAATTAGATTATGTGAACACAGCAAAGTTATCAACCTCTTTGCTGGTCTTTTCAGTGGGCCAGATGGACTTGAGGGTATTATTTCCATCACTCTGCTGCCTGAAGCAGCACAGCTTGTCTGGGAATATCTGAGACAGTTAGCCACAGGCAAAATAGATTTAGATGAGCCTGTAGTAGTTCAGAGCAGCCTAGTAGGGACTACTGCACATGTTGCCCTGAAATAAACTTAGATCTTGCTATTCCTGAAGGTCAGGAATCCCACAGTGCAGTTCCCAGTGGAGAAGGAAAGTGGAAAAATAGATGATAAGCATCAAGTGCAAGGAGACATCTGCTATACTCATTAATAGAGAGCAAACTGAGGCTAAGAGTCCAGTGTTTTGCAGTTCCTTTAAAAGGAAGTTTTTACATAGAGTATCTTCCACACTCAAGAAAATGGTACAAATAGCAAGGACTCCAGAAATGAACCACAGACAAAAGCAAAGGCCAAGTCATTTGTACACCCTCGCCAAAAAAAATAAAATAATAATAATAATAATAATAATAATAATAATAATTAGTAGTAGTAGTAGTAGTAGTACTGTTATTACTACTACTACTGCAGCATTCAAGCTGCTCTACCAGACAGTGAAATTAAGAGCAGTGAATTCCTATAAGCATCGTGAAAAAAATGTGGGCACTGGAAAGTGTTAGGATGGGGTTTTGGGGGGGGTTGTTTGTTTTTTTTAGCCACACAAGAAGTATCATATCACCAGAAGCAAGAGAAGCCATGGCATCATTTGCTGGATGACAGCCAGGATCTCATATATCCACTCTTGTTCCTGTCCCTGGAGACACTGTTCCTATCATAATCAAGTTTTGTAGTGTGCAACGCAAAGATGAATCAATTATGTTCACCACTAAAAACAGACAGGCATGACCATTCTCAAAGGCTAAGAATTTGTGAACTGTCACCTTTTTAAAAGGTTGTGGGGTGGGAATCAGTACAGGCAGACCTCTATCCCACCTGACACTGGGATTTCCTAAACTGATGTCCTAATGAAGCACACTCAGCATTAACCCATTAAGAGTCAGAGTTGGAACTCCCCCTCCATTACATTTAAAATAGGTTTCTGATGGAGTAATCTAAGCTCCCAAGTAGAGGATCAGACAAACTGACACCACAGCCCTCACACTAAATGGATGAGGATATGAAATATAGCTATGTGGTAGGCTTATATTGCTTCCTTACAAATGAATTAGAGTATCTTCTGGTCAGCTTAATAACTGTCCTTTCCAACAGGGAGGCTTTGTGGTATGGATTTCAAGGTAAATACAACTTTCCATAAATACTCTTTGGCCAAAAACCTGCAGAGATTCAGTTATGAGATGATATTTCTGCATACACATTAGAGGGATTCAGCTATCGAGTGGAGCCATTGCACAAGGTATAAATTTACCTAGTACACAGCTGCAATAAGCAGAGTCATTGACAACTACATTAATCTCTTAAAAACACAACAAAAACAAACACAAAATAAAAAGAGGGAGAGTTCTGTTCTTGGTCTCAGGTGACAGGTTGGGTTGGTTTAGTTTAGTTTTAACAAGCAATGTTAGAAGAGACTTTTTTCCCTAGTCCTACTGATTTAGAAGGTTCTGCTTCATGACTTAAAGCCATTTTCATGTTTTTAAACCAAACTTTTGTTTAAGGCTCAAAGCAATTGTATTTAGATTTGTTAAATTCCATCTAATTATTAAAAGCATGATATAATCCCAGTTGCATTTTTATATTAGAAGCTTTAAAAAGTCAGTTTTATCCATTTAATATGATCTTATAAAACATAAATCTCTCCCAGAGTTGGATGCCTGACATCTTGCACACTCTTGGAGTTGCATAACCCTTCTAAGAAATAACATAAGGAAATCATCATCCTACTATCAAAGACAATTGAGTTGCTCCACAACAATAAAATATTGAAATACATAAAAAAAAAGGTGGGGGATGGTTTTACATGAGAACCTATCCTCAAAGTGCAATTCTTTGAGGCTTTTACTAGTTTACCCTCGGTTCTTGATAGGAGTATTATTTATAGAAATAATGACCACATGTTTTATTCAGGAAAAAACAGCAAGCAAGATGTATATATTTTATATTATTATGCATTTTATATATTTATAGGAATAAAGACTAGTAACAATAGCTATGCTGCACTTTAAAAAACAGCAGATTATTGTATTTTCATGTATGTGTTTCACAAGTTACTACTCATGTGTGGTGAAAATGGGCTTATATAGTTGGGGGGGTGACATGAACTGAAACTGAAACTGGAAAAGGCAAGAGGCAAGGCAAGGCGATACTTTAGAACAGTGATTTTCAACCTTGTTAGACTCAAGGCACCATTCAGAAAACTTTTACTCATTTTGACTGGAAAAAAAATAAAGCAATTCTGCTGTTGCAAAGAACTCTGAAAGACCACAACAGATCAGAATGTTTTTGATATTATAGATCCCCATGTGAAATCTCTGGGTTTATTTTGCGAATTGTGTAGGCAGGTGTTTGCATACCTAACAGTGCTAATATTGTGCAGCACGCCTAAAAGGATCTCAACATACTGGTCGAGAATCACTTGGCTGAGACTAACTCATTCAAAGAGACATAAGCATGGTAATAAGACTTCTTGGAAGGAAGTAGAAAAGACAAATTCTTTCCATGACCTCTCCTTCCGCTTAAGCCATCTACTTATTCTTCAGGACAGAGACTGTGCCTATCAGTTTCAAAGCGTGCCTAGCACATGTTGGTTTCTACCATGATCATCTTACTAACTTCTGAAGAAAAGAAGTACAATCTCCTAAATTACCAGATGGTTCTTTAACAGTTCTCCTTCTGCAAAGATTGGGAGTGCTCAGAGGAATTTAGGAGCCCCTGTGAGTTAAAGGGGAGGGAGACTGAAGTCTAAACCCCAACTGAGAAGTTAAGTGTATCCTTGGACAAAAACAGTTGAGGCTTTAAAAAAAAAAAACAAAAACACCTCTCCACGGAGGATGGGAATCCAATAGGCTCAAAACAGAAGAGGGCAAAATGACACTAAGTTTCCTCTTTCTGAAGAAAGAATAGTCTATAAACTTCACTTGAAAACTTTTAAACAAAACAGGCAGCAGCAGTCTGAGGACTACCTGGCTAGGGACAGAAGTTACACAATCTGGTATAAGCGATCGGAAACCAATTCAAATCTGTAACACAACAGAAGTTCAGTGCGTATAAACTGCTTTGAAAATGGCCAAAACCAATTTAAAATAAACCTAAATGGATGTAGTATCAGACTTACCTGATTTAAATCGAATTGTTTTCTTGAACTTGCGTCCCAGATCCCTTCCAGATTCAAGTTAACTTGCAGTCCCCCAGCATTCCAGGATGCTCTGCACTTCCCCCACAAACCCTCCTTTCCCCAACCCTATCATAGGGGTGGGGTGGGCTAGCCTTGGCTCAAGCTGTCTGCTCCAGCCAAGCAGGGCCACTGCAGGAATGTGTCTGCATTTCCAGGATCTAAAGTGAATGTCTGTTCAGTTGCTTATTGGCTCAATCTACATAGCTTAGACTAACCTGCAAAGATTGAACTGTTTCAGCCTCAGGCTTTTTGACTGTCTGTACTTCACCCCTGACTACCCACCATGCATACATGGAAGTGAAGGTGACCTGAGGGCCATCCAATAACATACTGCTCCTTTCAGAGAATCCTCAGGAGTGAAGAGACCCTGGACATCCATTTGGAAGCAAACTCTTTTAACAATGAGCCCACTTTTGGTGAGAAGGACCAAGCCTGAAGGTTTCCCTGGCTTTCCTAAACTGAAGCTGTTCACAACTCAGCCACTATTCTTTACATTACAGCAATGATTCTCAACCAGGATGCCAGGGCACTTTGCCATGCTGCAAGATCCTTTGAAGGGTGTAAGATCCTTTGAAGGAAGCTTGAGGAGAAAAAGGAGGTGCAAGGACAAGAGCAGATAAGGACAAGCTTAAGCTCTACCATATGACAAGCTTAAGCTTACCCACACTGCAAGGAGATAAGCACAGGAATAAACAACAATTATGTTTCTGAAATGGGGTACCATTCAATTCACAGAAGTTATGCAAGGGAGCCTAAAAAAGGTTGAGAACCACTCACAAAAGAAAGATAAGTCATTACCTCACCTATTCTAAAGATGTATTCAGAGAGTTGGGAGGAGAGAAGGGAGGGGAAAACCTACATGCAGTTCATCGTAGGGAAAGCAATACATATGTTGGATCATCATAATTCACCTCATTTTAAGCACTGAGATAGCCTCATATGAAACTGCTAAAAAAATGCTTCTGGAATCTGGCCTGTTCTGTTCTGTAGCTGTGATGTGCCCCATTCTAGTTCCTAACAGTGTTACTACAAACAGTGTTTTTCTCACCCTGTTCTCCTGCAGCACTTTATTTTCCACATTTGTGAATGGCACAAGCTAGGACATATGCTACGATGTTGGATCCGAGACTGGAATACCCAGTTTAAAAATAAAAACAATCAAACTCAGGAGGAAGGAAGCTCTCCTTCCTGCTTGTTTGGAAGAAAGAGAGGACGTTAAGTATCAACAGTTCATCTCAATGCTTCTTCAACACTCAGTTGAAGGTAAATTAAAACAACACACAACAATGAAGTTAAACAAAGACTTTACTGGTGGAAAACTTTACTCAAGTTGCTTCCAACTTCAAAAGCATTAGTTCAAATGCCAGAGTTTAATGCCAACAAGGTTCCCCTTGCCACCCACCCCCTCTAAATTATCTTCCCTAGCCTCTTATCACATCTTTGGGCTTGGTTTATTTCTGTTTTCATTCTCTTCTCAGTTATGCCAGTCAATTAAAAATGGCTCCACCTAGTTTAATGAAGAGAAATAAGTCTTACTAAGCCATCAAACCTATTACTTTTCAAGTCCTTTAAAAAACTATCTACGTTAAGAATAAGCTGAGCATAAAAAAGCCTCAGGTTTCACTGTAGAAGAGAAGCCATAAAGAACCACGTACCACCTTCCATCCACTGTGCAACATGCCACCCCTCCACACCTCATGCAAAAAAGGGGATATTACTCTGCACATGGAAGATCACACAGATGGACAAGAAAGTTTCACTAAGCTAAAATGTGAAGTAACTTACTGAATTTGAAAGCATCAGTGATAAGGGTAGAAAGGGGGCATTCATTTCTCATTTTAAAACACACCATTGTGAAAGTGCCACTTTTTTCTGATTAAGTAGGATTTTTTAAACCAGCTGCAGGAAGTTTTTCATACCATCTACATTTCCCAATTGTGTCATCTTTACAATCTGCTAACATTTAGGTCAGTGAGGTCAAACATGCTACTGAGCTAGAAGAGTGACAGGAGGTAGACAGGAGGTAGGTGAGCATCACTGAAACATGGGCTAAGACTTCTAAAACTTGCCTATACTTTACCCTCTGCTTTTCCACCTGGAACAGAACTTTTCAGCCAGATCAGGAGCTAGGTTTAAAAGAAAAGCTACTGCACAAAAACCCATCACACCACACTGAGGGTTAACAACAACTAAAATGTGGAATTAATCACTCTGATTACTTCCTGTATTTAAAGCCAACAAAAAGCATAGAAGGAGGGAAGTGAGCTATTAAATAGACATATTCATCTGCTACAGTAACTGAAAGTTAAAGCAAAGACCTTTTATAAGTATATCTGATGCTTAATTGCTTTCAATAAAACATTCCTTTCTGAAGAACATCAGAAATCTCCCACATGATAGTTCTTTAGATGTAAAATTCAAGCTTCCAAGTCAAATTCAACTCCTTGAAAATTACACACCCCTTTAGTCTGTTAACTAAATTTGAAACCTTAACGTGTTAAAGCAACTTGTACTGAAGATTTATCAAATTATACCTAGCACAAAATTACAATCCACTTCCAAACACCTATCCTATCTTAAATTAGACATGCAACACCCTATATATTATATCATAGATCTTAGGCACACTGGAGTTGTGTGATACAGCACCTTCTACATACAGAAGAAATGCATTCTATGGAGAGTCTCTCTCTCCATAGAATGCAACTTTTCCTACATAGTGTTTCACACAGCTCTAGTGTTCCCAAGATATTTGTGAAAAATTTACACTCAGGTACCCCATACAGACAGTTCTTTCCAGTGTTACAATGCTCTTCACTACAGACAGCTGCATGTAATTTCCACACTTCCCCAAATCATTTGTATGGAGAAACATCCTAATGGAAATGTACAATTTAATTAAGCCTGGGCCAAGTCAGTCACACACAGTAGTTCTGTTTACAAAAAACAGAACAGCTATGATTATTCACCCTAGAGCCACTACAGTGAATTGCATATTTCTCATTCACCACTAAAGCAGGCTACAGTCTAACACAGAAGCAAAAAGTAACTTTTACCCAATCTGAAAAGTTTTCCTTTCCTCAAACACAACAACATGCACTTCAGCCTGCAGAGATAGAGAGCAAATCCTAATCTGTCAATGATAGCAAGTTCCTTCCAACAGAGATAATGTCAACAGTCAGAACAGATCCATTCTACTCTTGAAAAGAGAATTTCTTGAATAAACATTAGAGGAAAAAGTACTTCCCCTACTACAGAACAAAGCATGCAAACCCAGATTTTTGGTCATCAATTTTTCCTGGATGATCCATTTGTCTCAAGGGTAGGCTGAATCTGTAGACCCTACTATTAAGGCTGAGTAAAGACCACATATTTTGAAACAATGTGCAATTCCACCAGAAACTACATGCTTCACAAAATCAGACTGATTTAGATGGAATGTTATTTCAGAAGGAAGACAAAACATAGAAAGCTGTATCAGTATCAAGTTACTCCTTTTCAAACAGACTGGGAATATAACACTTAGATTTTTCTTTTCAGTGTTTTATGCATTTATTACTAAATTTGAATTAGAAACCAAAAATTAAAAGTTCTGGATGCATCAAAAATCCACATTTCAATCAACCTAAAAGTGAACTGCAAAAATTCTTTTCCAAATTTCAAAAATGTAGAGTCCTTCCCAGATTTCCATCCTGCACATAGTTTTACTTACTACTAAGGGAATTTTTCAGGTAAGCACTTGTTAAATCCACCTATTCTTCCTGTTTAAAGATGCATATACTTGTTACACCTATGTCATGGCACGCCTCCAGTGTATGGGGGAGGAAAAGAGGGAGAGTGGGGAGGGAAAAGGGCTAAACTCAGCAATAAGTTTTCCAAAAGTTTCACTACAACCCATTGCCTGGGAAAAAATGGTCTTTTTCTTCCAGGAGGCTTTAGCCTGTGCCAACAAAAGGGATCACTGTGAGTGGGAGCCATTATAGAGGTGAGAGCATGGGAGAGGAACTGTATCCCAAGACTCCTTACAGCACAATCTGGCACTGGCAGCCACGAGGTTGTATCTGGGACCTTCCATATTCAACCTTCTTGGAGAGACTGGAGGGGGTGAGGGACAGCTAAACTCATACTTTCTCATGCATGCAAAGACTTAATCAAGATCCTTCATCTGGTGTATTGCCTGCCGATAGACCAGGCGTATCAAACATACAGTCCAGGGAGCCATGCCATCCAGGAATTTGGGGGCAAGGCTCATCACTGAAATCTGGGGTACAGAATTCTCTTGGGGACATGTTGGCAATGCAGTATAAGCAATGGCTGTGTTAACCTGTGCAGCCTCTGAATGCCAACCTTGGACTCAAAGAAGCCAAACCAGTTGGACAGCCCTACCTTAGAACCAAACAACCAACAACCCTGCCTGTCTCTCTCCTGTTCTACCCAGGAAAAAGCAGCGTAGAATGGAAATTAACCTTCTTGGTTTAGAGAGTCCAAGAAGATACGTCATATGACCCCATCCACGTCTATCAAAACTCATCCTGAAATCAATTATATCTTTGCTCCTGCTGCTATCATCAAAGACTCTTCTCTGATGGTTAGAAACCTTTTGATTTTCAGCTTCCATTTATTCATGACAAGTTTACACTCACTTGTTCTTGTACTAATAGCCTCTATTCTCTCCCTGCTGCTCACTCACCTTTTATTTAAAGAGGGTCAACACTTCCCCTCTTCATATTGCTTGGCCAAACAAGCCAAACTTTTCTATTTTTTCCTCATTCAGCAGGATGAGGAGGAAGATCAAAGAGCCAAGCAGCACCTCTTTCCACTGTTCAGGTCATATGTTTTTCTTCAAGCAATAGGGGGGGACGGAGGTACCAAATGCGTAGACTACTGCAGATAAAGTCTCACCAGGGCCTCGTATAATAGTATTGATGCATGCCTGTCTCTAAAAGATAATAACTTGCCCCAAACAGTTTAAGACAGTTTAATTTTGCCTTTTTGTGGCCAAGTAACTTCCAAGGCTCAGAGTAATGTTATGTTCAAACAATATAGATGGGTTGTTTCTCCACCTGATAAGCCTTCTCCTCCTCAGCTTCTAGCTTTCAAAGTAAATGACCTCACTTTTTGTATTTTTAAAATGTCATCCCATTTCTACATGCATCACAAAGGGTAAACACCAGGCAAGGAAGATAACTATTTAAGGTAAAGTAATAGGTATAAACTGGTCATTGGTAACATTTAGAGTTCAAACTACAAGGAGGTATGAAACCACCAAAACAACAAAGTTCTGAAATGACCTACTAATAATAGTAGGGGCAAAAACCAACAAGGTTTAAAAGGTGGAGCCTGACAAATTTGTGGATAAGAACACAGAGAACGAACGTGGTCACCTGCAACAGCAAGAGGCTGGATTTAGTTTAGTAGGCCTCTGAGTCCTTGCATGGCATTTGACTTCTCCTAGAAACAAAGGGTATAGAAATGCACGGATAGAAAAAAAAATAGGTACCAAATAATTTGATTAATTCTACTCCAAAAGGACAAATCCCAGGGATTGGCGGGAGTATATTTTAACAAACACAAGGCAAATGGAACTAGATAAGACTCTACTTAAGCTGTAAATTAGTCTGGCACATATTCATTTAGTGTAAATAGTTTTACTGTGTTCAGCTTCTACCACTTCAATCACTGCACACCACACAAACTGGTTTCTGCACACTCCTGCTTGGTTCTGCAGGACCTTACAATGATAGAAGAATGCATATACACAAGAGTGCAGTTAGAAGTCATGTAAACAATTTTGTTTTTGCAAAGTTAAACACTAAGAAAAAAACCAAAACCTGCTAGTTCTGATACTATTTCTCCACAGCCCAGCTACTCTGCAGAAGAATGAGCTGCTAGCACTAGCTACTCTACAGAAGAATTAAGGCAGAGTCTGTCTGCCCCCTCCTCCTAATCATAGACAACTTACTATCCATAGCAAAGAGAACTAGTGAATCAGAGAAGTAGGGCTGGAAGGGACCTCAAGAGGTTATTTAGTCCAACTGCCTGCCCAAGGCAGGATCATCCCTGTTCAGACTGTCCCACACAAATCATCACCTAACCTCTACATAAGACTACCATCAACCCTGATGCAACACTGACCTAACATCCTAACCTGCCACAAGTAAAGCCTTCTCCAACCATAGCAGCCAAGGTTCTGCTTCTATCAAATGCTGTCAATATACACTCAAGGGGCGCGTCCAGATGATCCAGCATGTGCCTCTCGTAGCATCTCAAACCCCTTTGAGATGCTGCAAGAGGTTCATGTGGGAACAGGAAAAGTTTCCCCCCACTGCAAGTTTGTACCACAGAGGCAAAATTAGACTCCTGGATATGGTAAAGAAGAAAACAGGGCAACCAGAGGCTGGGTCCTCCACAGAGGTTGGCCCTTGCCCTGGTGCTGAAGCACACTGCCTGCCCATGCAGGGCAGACAGTGTGCCAACAGCAGGGCTCCAGTGCCAGTAAGTAAGGAGTTGGGGGGAGCTGGAGGAGGGGGAGAAGCCATGCATATCTGCATCGAACTTCATCCTGCCAGCTCTAGCCTAACTTTCCAATCTGTTGAGATCCTTCTGAATTGTGCTCACAATATGTTCACCATCCTTCCTAGTTTCCCCATCTGCAAATCTGCTCAAGAAGCTTTCTATGCCAACATCCAAATAGTTAATAAAACATGTTGAACAGCACCAGACCCAGAATAGACCCCTGTCGGATTCTACTCAAAACTCCTGCCATTCTGACATGGACTTGTTAATAATTACTCTTTGCTTGTAGCTGCTGAGCTAGTTACCTATCCACCTTGTAGTAGTCTGTTTTGTCCAGAACACATTTCTCCAACCAGTTTATGAGGTCATATGGGACCTTGTCAAAAGCCTTGATGAAGTTCAGACACTGCATTCACAGCATTTCCTTCATCCACTGAAGTAATTACTTTGTCAAAGAAGGAGATCAAGGTTGTTTGATGTCTTCTCCACCCCATAAATCTATGCTAGCTGCCTATTTAACGTCTGAACTTGTTTAACACTTTCATCACTGTAGAAATACTAGATTTTATTGGCACCAAACCTCCAGGAATGAAGTACCCTCTTCCAGAGAAGGAACTCTGGAAGCAAGGCCTTCAAGTGTCCTGGTGACCAAAGGCATGTCAACACATGAGCATGACTGCAAGCTTTACAGGAGGACTAATTCTTACCTTATGGCATTACTCTAATCCAATCAGCAGCTTCTTGACTCTGAAACAAGATCTTCCTTTTGATTATTTTTTCTTTAATTAAAGGGGTTAGGAAGATTCCTTGCTAGGGAGTTTTGCTGTTTAGTGTAACAGGTGCTACTTCCCATCCCAGTGAAGGAAGGAACAACATAGAATTGGTTTCACTTAACACACCACACTGATAGATCAGAAAACCCCTAGATAGCAGTAGCAATAAAAATTAGATTAAAAATAAACTTGACATTTATGGAAACCCACACATGAAAATATAGCCTGACAAGAAAAGTAAGGTTTTCTCCAGAAAATTTTACTCTGCCCTCTTTCTTTCATAATCACTTAGTTCAGTCACAGAGTGCACATTATGCTTGAGATTTTGGCATAATGGCATTGGCCATGAGAAGGTAGAGAACTTTTTTTTCCTCTCTGAGATACCCATGCCTAAATAAATTAACTAAACAAAGACTTTAAGAGGTTACTCTTAGTGTTCTCCAGAGGAACATGCATTAAACCTGCAAAAAAAGAATCCTGAGAGCACAAATCCACTTATTTTCCAAATGGAAATCCCCAGTAAATTCTTACAGATCACTCCCTGTGCCAGAAAGTCACAGTTACCAGACATTAGCTAACCAAAAAAGACTCTCCAGGCCCATGTAATAGATCTGGAACGTTCTCCTAAACGTGGTGAGCTATTTCCAGTGGCTAAAAACATTCCTCACCAAATAAAGCTTAATGAAAGTAAGGTGAATGTAAGTTAAGAAAACCACATACATACATGTGGCATTTCCAAATTTTCTGCTGCAGATATGATAACTTATGGGTGAGCAGTAGGGCTTGAGAGACATTTGATTTGCAAAGCAGACTGCACTCTCACCTTATCCCTGCTTCTCCCCCCAAATCAGAACTACTTCTGCATTAAATGGAGCTGGCTGCTCACTTTGGAATAGTACTCCTCTCTATGGAGCCACTATGGTCGGCTGAATTTGTTCATTGGCAGAGAAATCTTAGCAAGAGTTAAATTTTACTTCCTAAAGATCACCTTTGTTTAGGCCCACTAGTCTTGGGAACCTGCATAGACTACAACAGTCAAACTGCCTTCAGTCATAGGTTCAGACTAGAGGGAAAGCATCTTAAGGTCTACGTGTATTAATATTGTTGTAAATGCAGATGTTATATAAATACTACTATTTGCCTTAACAGCTTCATGATTAAGTTTAGAGTAGAAAAAGTAATTTAGATTTTAAAAAATTAGTCATTTTACTTTACTCTTGTGCCAAAGTCAGCTTCATAACAGTTACAAAGAAAAACCTCCAGGTACATGTTTCATATTTATAATTGTACTGGGGTGCCCAAATAGAGGCTCTATAAAAAATAAATATATACATCCTCTCATCAACTGTTTAGTTCCCAACTGAAGCAAAATTTTTTTTAAAAGCAGCCAGTAAATCTTGTAGTAGATCATAGACTGGTTCAGAAAAGACAGCCAACAGGAGCATAAAAAATATTATTAAAATGTAAAAGGATCTGTGAAATTCTAAAACTTCAGTGATCAAAATTAATCCAACACTGCGCCAGTGAAGCCATACCAAATTTACAGGCAGAGGTACAGGATAGCTGCAGTGTGAGCCAATTTAGGTTGGAAAATCTAGCTCCACTTACATGGCTGGCTCAGAGGAAGGCTTGCTTGTGGCAGGATCTGTGGCAAGCATGGCATGGTGCCCTGTCATAGTGGTCTGAGGATTTTCCAGACAATAGCCAAATGCTAGTACCTGACTCAGCCCCCATCTGTGCATGGGGACAGTAGTTTACAACCTTGGTAGGCTCAAAGAATGCCTAAGAAAAATTCCAGCTCTTATCTTTTAAATGTTTCTTGACTAAAGCAACATAATAGAAAAATTCTGCTGTTGCAAAGAACTAAGACAGACCATGGCAGGGCAGAATGTTTTTTAACACGATGGATCCCTATTTGAAACCTCTGGGTTTTGTGTTGATAATCAGGTATAAGCATCTGCATAATGCTCCATGATGACCAAGGAAGGGTCTCACAGTAACCCAGGATGCCATGGCAGCATGGTCAAGAATCACCATGCTAGGTAAACTGAAAGCCAACTTCTATTGCTGAATACCAAGTCATAATAATATCCTATATCTCAACAGGAAAAATAAATCCATAAATAAATGCAGGTAGTTATCCAGACAAGAGATATATCCAAAGGAGGAAACAGCAATCATCAGAAGCTGCTAAAAGCTACACGTACAAGGTGCCAAGGAAGTCTTTTGAGAAATCCTGGGGCAACAAAACCACCAATGTTTGTGGATGCCAACATGAAACAAAATACCACCACTGGCAAAGTCGCCTGGGAGAAGTCAAGCACAAAAGAGGAAACTGGAAGGTACAGTCCAATGATGTTATAAACTCACTTTGAAGAGTAGGTTAATAGCTAGAGATTAACCTCATTGTTCTTTACTTCCCTTTCTGGAGCAACTGGTAAAAGTTAGCTTTGGAATGATCTGCTTTTTCATATGGTACCTTTGCTGCAACCACCACTGTTTTTCTCCCCCGCCAAGCAAAGATAAAGTGCAAACGAACCATAAACCTTGTACCTAGGCACCATCAGGGCAAAATACTTGAATAGGCACCTTACTGCCATCCCAACCCAAAGCTTGGAGGGCAGGGGAAAGGGCTGGGAGGGGGAAACAGACATTTTATAGACAGCATCCAGCTTCCTATAAAAAAACTACTTACACCCTCTGTAACTTCTGGTGTGCAACTCAATGCCCCTCCCTATTCCCATCCTATTTCTGGTTGCAACTAGTGTTCTTGCACTAACAGCATTACATGTGCTCTTTTAACCATGATGTAGCAGGAACCTCCCACTCTTGCACTACAATCTGCCAGACACCTGCTAGAAGATAGCACCCTGGGTGAAGTGTTATTACACTGGGTCTCCTAAATCAGGATTAGACTTTAACAGCTAAAGTAGGAGGAAAAGAAGGGGAACAAGGAAGGAAAAGCATGCATTTCTAGCGGGAAAGGAGGAAGGGTACAAACCCTGCAATTTTCACAACCTTCAGCAAGGAGGCAGGAGGGGACAGGAAATAAACAGTAACCTTCTGGCATCAAAACCTCTGCCCCAAAAGCCCTTTGTAAAAACATTTCCCATTCCAGAGGTTCATATATGAAAGACTAGACTTTAAAAACTCAGTAGAAACAATAAGAGCAGCCACAGACATGGCTCATAGCTCATCTACATGGCATCCATCAACCTTAACCTTAGGTCACTGCAGTTACAGTGGTAATTTAATAAAGAAAAGGTACCAAGGTAGAGTATCTGCATATATATTGGGACACTGAGGGGGGCAGGGGCTGCACTTGGTTACCGAAGGTTAATGCCAATATGCTGTTATTTGTGCTGCCAGATAGCAGAAGGCTTACTGTACTCAGAGACAGGGATCTGCTGCTGCAGGGGGACTGCTACTGTGAATGCACTTGTAGTCTGGCTGCCATCATACTGGAAGGCAGATGCTGCCTCAACTTGGGCTTTTTTTCTACTCACCTCCTTAAAATGGCTGCAAATACCACAAACAAGCTTTTCACATACCTATTTATGAAATGAACACATAACCAAGTTGATGCCATATTTAGTTTAAACTTGATTTTCAAAGTAGATTATAGTTCAGACAAATAAAAAGTTGCAATAAAATTTTAACTGATAAACAGAAGCAAAGAAGTTAAGCAACATGCCTGAGGACCCCAAGTCTGTCAAAGACAAAAATAGAAGCTGCTTCTAATTCATTCCCAAATTCTAGCTTACTGGACAGGACTGTTTTTTAGACAACTTACACTATATACACTGCCACTACAACCATATTCTCGGTAATGCAAGGGTGGGCAAAATGCGGCCTTGCCAGGCCAGTCTATCCAGCCCGCAGGGCCATAAAAAAAAAGAAAAAAAAATGTAGAAAGTTAATATTTATCTGCCCCTGGCTGCCTGTCATGCAGCCCTCGATGACTTGCCAAAACTCAGTAAACAGCCCTCCACCCGAAATAATTGCCTGTCCTTGGGCTAATGCCTACATCTGCAACTTCCTGAAGTTATCTAGTATTCATGAGGTAGACCATGGAGCTCCCATCTTAAGATGTCTACATATATAGACATATTTATAAAGCAATTGTGCACTGAGATGCTAATTTATAAATCAAGCTTTGGTACAAGGAAAGTAAACATGTTTTTGATACTCTAATTACCAGAATAACAAAACAAATAAACAAAAATATATATCATCAAGTTTCATTTCCTGGAACTTCATATTCTGTCCTGTACTAACAAGAGAGTAGCTTTTGTTTTTAAATTCAAAAATAAGGTAATTCAGCAAATCCTTTGGGCATCCTGCATGAAGGTAACAAGGTATATGATAAACTTCTTTAATCCTGATTTATAATGGCAATGGGAATAAAAACATCCTACTAAGATTCTAATACCCTACCACTTATCACACCTAGAAGCAAGTATGTATGCTTGCTCCAATTCAAAGCGTTACTGAGACCCTCTGCACCACCCTGTTAAAGGCTCCAGTCTCTTAATAGTGCAGTACAGGCAACTCCTGAAATCATCTTTCCATCCAAAACAATTTTAGCAAAGGGGAACAAGAAAGAATTCTTTAAAATGACTAGATACCCAAATTCCCAAAGCTTCGCTGTACGCCAAATCAATACTACACAGAACTGATGTTAAAAAGTAAAACGTAAAAATTTAGGAATGAAAAGCAGTAACTCTTCCCCCCACAGAGACACTGTGGTTTTTTGAAGATGGAACATGTTAAAAATATCACACAAGTCCCATCCCTGCCCCATTCCCCCCTCCCCAATCTCAAGCTTCTACTTCCCAATTTATTCTTGTTTTCAAGTGATGCCAATTCTTATTTCTTGGGCTGCCTGGCAACTAGATTTTATTTAGCTTATAATCTCTTCCTGAATCTACAAATACCCCCCACCACAAGTAGCCCAGCTAAGATCAGCTGATGGTCTTTGCTTTTTTTTTTTAAACCCCGCCCCATTAAAAATGTCTTGAATTTAGTAAGAGACCAGAGAGAGGGTGGTATTCACTACCACTTTCTTGCTAAACTTATTTTGTGATGGATTATTTCACTTGCATCTACAGTACTAGTCATTAGCTTCTTTTTATTTCCCAACTAGACAACACTGTTGGCAAATCAAGACAGCATAGAATTTACATTGAGAAAAACAAAACTAAAACAAAAGTGTGATGTGTGCCAATGCATCAGGGGAGCTACACTATTCAAGGGTGTACTACTCCACACTAGCATTGCTGCCTGGGAGCCAACTGTACCTTTATCAGAGGGAGAAAGTTTAAACCTTCTGAACATGCTCCATGGTGCAATTAAGTGCTGCAACGCCAAAGACAAGAGACTGAACACCTGAATTTTTTCCCCAGGACTTCTTTTCAGGGACACAACAGCCATTCCACCAAGGGTTCGTACAATAACACTCAGTAAGTACAATCCAATGCTTTAGCACAAGTTACAATATCCAGTTCAGTACAGTGTAAGGCATGTGGACAAGAAGAGACACCAGCAAAATGCAACAGGATGGGAAAGAATTCCAACCCAGTAGGACCAGCATTGGTGATTGATGCTCCAGTTTGCTAGACTGTAACCCCACTCAGAATCCCAGAATCCCTGATTCCTACCACAGAGGATGAAAATTCAGTTTCTATCGAAGCGTATCTGAGGCTGCTTGCTTTTGGCTGGGTGGTAAAAGACCAATTCCCAGGGATGTCTGCAGGTGATCAAAACTCTGCCCTCAACTTCAAGGTGTCACTGCACTAAAATTGCAGGTAGGAGTAAGGGGTTATGGGGGAATAAACTGGCCCAGCCACTAGTACTGTCACAAAAGTACTGTCATTAGCTTCTTAATGAGTACAAACTTCTAGAAAGCAAGTAATGCTTGCCTAGCTATTTTTAAAGCAAAGCTGTTAGTGCTATTACGTTCTACCAAAGTTGTAAAGTAGTTTTCTTAAACAGGGGAAAAAAAGCTACCACAGAAGTTGTGAACACTGTTTTTCTTTAATATGAAACAGAAAGCTCCACTTGTGGCTCCAAATCAAAAGCCATGTTCCGAGTGGAAGAAGCCATCCAGCAACAGTAATTTTACACTCTTCATGTCCTTGCTTTTGCAAGTCCAAGCTAGCCATTTGGCAATGCTTACCTTTATGGCTTTCATCTAGTTACTGCATTAATCAGACAGTAATGTTCTTAGCAGACCATGATTTTGGAAACAATTCTGGTGCATTAAAAATATTCCACTCGTGGCAATTCATGCAATATTCTACCTGAAAGGCACAAACTGTATGACAGCACTTAAGACCATAGCTTAAAATCCCAGTAACAAAATGAGTTTACTTCTCCACCACCTCCCAATTCAGCAGTGAGATTGTGAGGAGGGCCATTAGCGAGAGAGAGAGAGGAAGTGGTAAGGGTGGACAAGAAAGCAGAACAGGGTCTCTTCTCTTAAATTGTCCAGTTACATTTCTTTCACATACAGCAACCTGAATTGCTTTTGTTTTGTTGAGTTGAGTTGTGGAAGCTATAAGTCTACAATGTAGCAATTAAAGCTTTATGCTGACAGTCAGCAACTCTGGTATATATGCCAAATTTAAGATAATGAAAGACCCCTCAAAGGACTGTACTGGGTTTTGGATGTCTATCTTGGGATATGGTTTTTCAACAGTATGGACTACTACTCTTGACAGCCTAGTTTAGACAGAAGCAAGATTTTAAACGCATCAAAACTATAGATAAGAACCTTTGGGTCCCCCCCACCATTCGCTCTAACCAGCCAGACTCTTAACAAAGTAGCCTCCCAACAGGCTGACCTTAAGGAAACCCAGGACATCTGGGACATTCATCTGTGACATCCAGAACATTGCCTACCCCATAATGCTCTCACAAGTCGGTGAGGATGAAGCGATGTGCCAGGCAGGCAGCAGTGCCTGCCTGCCTGCCAGGCACTCCATGCCACTCCAACTCCTGGCCAGACTGCCCCACAGCATTGCATTTCCGGGACACCCATTATAATTCTCAATACCCTGACAGAACTGCCCTCTGAAATCTGGGACTGTCCAGGCTAAACTGGGACACGGTGTCACCCTTTCGCTGAACCAGTTAGTTTCCGAAGGTATCATCCTGCCTCGCCTTCTGCTGACTTCAGACCAATACAGCTCTTTAACCAGTTAAGACATGGTTCATACAACCTGCCCGGGCAACAATGTGCCCTTGACAGAAAATGTATACATTTGTATATTGTTGCAGCCACCTTCAGTTCTATTGTCTACAGTAAATATGTCAGCTATACCTATCACTGTGGTATCAAGGTACAGAGATTACATACCACACAGTAGAGATGTGGGATGGTTCCTGAGAAGTGAAGTGAGCTTTTAGGTTTGTAAAGCATTTGGTTTCCTATCTAATACTCTTTGATTTATTTATTTCCTTTGAAGTTTCTCTTTGGCTCCCTTTCTTCCCTCCTGCCCCTCATCCCCCCCAAGCCTCATGTAAAAAATATTAATTAAAAAAAGCCAATAAGCCAATGCTGGGCACTGCAGCAACCCTCTCTCACAGGATACCGCATAAAGTACATATTCTATAACCACTTTTGGGGGGGGACACAAAAAATAACAGACAGACAAAATCATAAGTAGTGGTTTGTTCTGGATAGTAAAAAGTGTTTACAGCCTGTTAACTGGTACATTCTAAGCTTCTAATATAGGCAAACATTAGCTAGTGGATTGTGTTCCAAATCAATTAACTAACTTACGCCAGGTTAAAAATTCTCATCCACGTCACATTTCATAGCATTAAATGAAAGATCCTAGAGCATGCAAGATGAGGCATTCCAACAAAAATACCTTTCTATCGTAGTAAAGACGATGCCTGAGGCACTTGAACAAAGCATTCTACTATCTTGGGGCTGTGGACTGTACTTCCATGATTCGCAGCTCCTTCTCAAGGATCTGCCAAGTGTATAAACGGTTCTCATTATTTACTCAGATTAACAGTTGGTAAATGGGTCCCATGGAATTGCTGAAGAATTTTCCTTATAACCATTTCCCTTGCTTTTTTAAAAAAAGCCCACCCCTTACCCCCCCTCCCTATTCCTGAATGAATGTGAGAACTTCCTGGGCTCAGGACAACATGAATAGACCTGGCAACTAGTCAAGGAGATAGTGCAGGCCTGTGAATGCTCTGAATTCAGCTTCTGGGCTGCTGCTAAATTAAAGGAATTCAGAAGCTTCACAAAGGCTTGGCTATTTAATGCCTTCAGCCTTTTATGTTATAATATAATTAGGCAGCATACGAAAGAAAGCCTCTTCCAACTGGCTGTGCAGAACAAGCAGACACAGTGACTTCTCCTGACATTCTCCCTTTTTTCTTAAGGTGATGTCATCATCACACTTTTGTGAAAGTTTTAGGACGGCAAGGTTTTCAACCTGAGAGAGCACATCTTTACTTGAAGTAGGGGTTTTAGTTCGCTGATCCTTTTTACTGTATCATCTTTCAATTCCAGCCCCCAACATATAATAACCTCCCAGACATGTTCCTAAACCAATTTTTGAATATTTAAATTTTAAAACAATTTTGCTTCCTGCTCAAAGTGTTATTACATTTGTTTACAGACCAGAGCATCTCCATGCAGTCAATATGCCCATGATAAAGACTGAAGTGAACATCTTAACTACCACTACAGCAGCCACTAACTAGCAGGCCAAGTAAATTAAGCAAATAAATTAAGAAGTTAAAAAGCTTCATGCAATTTCCTCACCACTACCGAAGAAGACTCTTCTAGCAATGGCTGGGAATCTAACTGAACCCCCATCTCAGATAAAAGTTACCTGCAATAATAGTATCCTCTGTCAACTCCAATTTCTTCCCCCTCAGTAGGTCACCTCAGTCTTACTTGGATTCCTCCTCTGCCAGCTAGCTTTCATCCATACCACAATCTTGAAGACACTGCTGTTAACCATTTTAAGCAGCCCCATATACACATGGAGTAGGATAACTAAGAACTGGGAACCTCACAAGCAAGTCAGATAGAAGAAAATTTCCCATCCTGTTCCTCAACCAGGACAGGATGGATCCATCTTAGCACAGTGCCATCCACTTCTTTTGGGTCTGCAGAACTTGCTTGAAAATAAAATAAAATAAAATCTCTCTGGCAGCTAACAGACCTAATATCAGAGGTACCTACCCTTGTCTGTTACTCAAAGGAGCATCCACCAGTTAAAAGTAGCTTCCACTCCATGTGGAAACTTTGGCCCATGGTCAAAAGGGTCAGGGATCTCTCAAGCAACAAGATTCAGCAAAAAACTGCCTCAGTGCAATCTTGTCAATAACTTCAACTACTAAAAGATAAAAATCACTGAAACAGCTAGATAACAAGCAATGGCTGCCCAAGGACCTATAGAACAATCTTTTTCCCTATGGGGGGCAGTGATAATCCTCACAGGCAATGAGACTTTACTCTCTTACACTGGAGCTCACCAGCTTGGGTGCAAGTTACCAGAACACCTCGGCATTGTCTAGCAACCTCGAACAGTAAAAGCCTGAAGAGGACCTGCCAAGTTAGATGTTTGACTTCAGCAGAGCATCCAATTATTTATCCAAAAGTCTTTCACTAAGCTCAACATTTATAACTTTCCTCCCATTTAAAATAGAGATACCTCTACTATGATAAACAGCCCAGCTCTTAAAACAACACTAATTGGCACAGGTGACAGAACCCCATTTTGTCCCAGCCCTATTTCTCTATAATTGGCTCATACTGGACCTCACAGGAAATGACAACATTATATTATTTGAATCCCACACTCAAGTCCTAGCTTTTAATCATCAATTGCAAAGAACAGCATACTCACCAGGTTTATTTTAACAGGCATAGCTTCCATATAACCATTCATTTCTGGCAGTCTTTTTAACTGCTGTACTTCTTGCACCAAAGCAGCTTATAAATTTCTGTTGAGACACCGATATATGCTGCACATCATGTACACAGATGTATGCATACATGCTTTATCACATGTATTGCTCACACCCGCCTCATCTAAAAAGGGTCACGTCACAGTTGTTTCACTTTCCTGCTCCTTTCTGAAATTCAGATTAAAAAAATGGCCGACTGTAGTTGCAAAAGTTATCCAGTTCAATAGGTCACAAGAACAATGAGACAGTGAGGCAAGCCCAAGCGAACTATCAGGTCTTGGGGATCAAGAATGACCACTCTACAGACAGCTTCCAAAAGCACATTTGGGATTTGAAAGCCCTGGAGAATCTTTGCACAGTCTGTAAGAGCAGCACTCTGGTTATCTGTCAGAGATCTACATCAGCTCCTCACAGATCGCATGCACCCAAAGGAAAGGAATTCCCTCTCTCAGCCACAAGTATTCATTTTAGTAACAGAGTCATTGTTCACTTCTGGAACAGTGAAGTCTCCCAGGGATAGAAAGTGATTGCAAAAACTCACACCTGCTGCTTGGACAAAGCAGAGTTCAGCCTCCCAACATTTCAGTTTCAGGGAGGGACCAGACCCAGATTCAGGTCAATTTGGTTAAGTTCAACAGCACAGTCCCTCATGGATAACCAAAGCAGAAAGCTCAGAACAGAAGCTACATTTAATGCTCTGTCCACCATACCTCTCCACCATCAGCAAGACAGTGTACAGACAGCTATTTTATTACCCAAGCTTAGTAGCAACATTGGTAGTTTGGCAGCTGAAAAAAAATGCATGCAAATTAACAGAATTCCTTTTCTTGATAATGTGAAGAGCAGAGTATAATCTAAAACAGCAGTTTTAGTACCAGGGACATTCACATGTAAAGGTTAATCTTAACACACAATTAAAAAGCATGAATTTATTTTTGCTGCTAACCTTGACTCTTACAATAGCAATGCCATGCCTGTTTTAAACTGTGGTTAAGGAAAGAAAAGAAAAAAAAGCATGCATTTGAGGAGTCCTATGGTATTATCTAAGGGTCCATATCACAGGACCCACCCTTAGATAATTCAGCTTGAAAACCACCACTGGTGGCAAATAATAAACTGACAATTGCTTTCACATACCTGCTTTTTATACCATGTGTGATGCTTCCTAAACTGTTCGAACTTTGTTTTATCCTTCTGCTTTAAATCAAGTTCTGGAACTAGGAAGATTATAGACATGCTAGCTTGGTATATCCGTATATGAATATAGGATGCAGTTGGTTTCCCCTTCACTGCAATCTACAGTCTAGAATCTGCTGTCAAAACAGCAGACAAAGTATTAGGGATTATTAAGAAGTATCAAAATAGAAAGTAGCATTATGCCCCCTTATAAATCCATGGTGCATCCACACCTTGAATACTGTACTCACTTCTGGTCTCCACACCTCAAAAAAGGATACAGAAGAACTAGAGAAGGCACAAGAAAGGGCAACAGGGATGATCAGCAATTTGGAGGGGCTTCCATATGAGGAGAGATTAAAGCAGCTAGGCTTATTCAGTTCAGAAGAGAGATGCTTGCAGGGGGACACGATAAGGGTTTACAAAACATTAAGTGGTGAAGAGAAAGTAAATAGGGATTTATTATTTACTCTCTCTCTCACAATACAAGAACTAGGGGTCACAAACGAAACTACTAGGTAGTAAGTTTAAAATGAACAAGAGGAAGTTATTTTTCCCACAGAGTAGAATCAAAACATGGAACTCGGAGCCACTACGATGTTGTGGAATCTGAGAGTTTCAAATGGGATTAGACAAATTTTTGTAGAAAAGGGGCATCAGCACCTATTGAGCATGGGTATTAGGGATACAGACTTTGAATCAGAACTTCCTAGCCCTTAAATGCTGGGAGCTGCCAGTGAGGTACAAACAGTGGGAAAATATCCTGGTCATACCCAGTTCACCCTCCCTTTCAGCATCCAGTTTCTGTCACTACGTGACACAGGATACTGGGTAAGACAGGCCTATCGTCTGACCCACTAAATGGCAATTCTTATGTTTTTATGTTATGTTCAAATCCTGCTCTTTTACTGCAGACTTCCAACGCCTGACAGATTCCACTGGAATACATCTCCCCTCTCTCTCAGCAAGTGATTCAGTACTCCTGATTTATGCATGACTTTACAGACCTATTCATAAGTCCACTACAGAGAAGAAACCAAAAAGAAACTTGCCCTAAGGAACTTGCATACTGTCTAGACCCCAACAAAACTCAAGGACTTCCCATACTACAAAGAGTTCAGCTGTAAGTGTGCTGAAAGTCAGAGCTGAAGAGGCTGAATACTGATTCATCAGCATCACTGCACTAGATGGTAAATGCATTAGAAAGAAGAATTGGTGGGGAGTCAGGAGAGCTTATATAAGGAAAGTGATACACATTTCCCTGCTACTCCACCATTAAAAACACTACCAAACTATCAGGAGTCCAACAGCCACATTTAGTTAATACTGTTACCATCATCACCCTCAATCCCAAACTGCAAGAACTGTGATGGAGCATTACAGGCTGGAACCACAACTCCAAGCACCACACAAATGCACCAGAAAGGTACTCTGTAGGGTGCATTTTGTGTATGACTGATTCTCAACCAGGGTGATGCACAATAATAGCACTGCTAAGTATGCAAATATGATTTACATGATAAATGCAAAGAGATTTCAAATAGACATTCAGAGTGACCCGTCATGGTCTTTCTGAGTTTTTTACAACAAAAGAATTGCTTTAGTATTTTTCTGTACTCAGATAACAAGTGGAAAGGAAGAGTTAGCATTTTCCAAGGGCTGCCTCAAATCAAATGAGGGGTGCCTCAAGCCTCAAAAGACTGAGCATCACCAAGTTATGAGCTAATCTTTACAGACAGTGGGTTAGGGCAGGGGGGACCTGACCTATTTAAGTGAAGGCAAAGCAGCTCCCTAAACCCTGCACTTTGACTACTCTAGTTTGCTTTTATTTTGTTTAGCTAAAGTAAGAAAAAAAACAAAAATAAAGAAAAATTGGAGGGGGCAAGGGGGGAAATCAAATGAAGACAGACATCTTTCTGCTGTATCCTCTTTTCAATTCAGCTCCAACGTGCCTCCTGAAAATGTAGGCCCATGGGATAGTTCCATGTGCCCCATGCACATCTGCTTCTGGAAACACAAACAAGCATGTGCTCCTGCTACAGACACTTCCTAATCTAGCTCCACAGGAGGCATGCAGCACAGTTCCCCCTGGCTGCAGCAGCAATAGGCTGAACATATTACAATTATAATGATCTAATAAGTTAATAATGTATTAATTAATATTATAAACAATGCAATTATATTTAAATTGGTTTCTTAAACAGGGTGTCACTAAAGTTTGAAGGGTTTTGAAGGAGTGCTTAGAAGCTAAGCAGATTGAGAACCACAGATATATGATATTTATCCAAATCTAAGAGGACTCTGAATTTAAGATACTGCCCCCCCTTTCCAATAATCTGATTCCAGACATGGAAAAGTATATACATGTTAAAATTTTCCATGTATGGAATCTAATTATTGGAAGGTCATCTTAAATTCAACCCCCCCAGCCAGCACAGTGTTTGGGGGCAAAAGCCCCACCCCCACTTGCCTGCCTGTCCTCCCACCCCTTGCCCTGCCTGTGCCTACCCCACTATACTACCTATCCCTCCATCCCTGTGCCTACATCCTGACACCAGTCCCCCTTCCCCCTGGCCCACCCCTCTATTGGAAAGCAGCTATGGCCCCAGGGCAGCCAGCAGTGGCAGTACCCCAACCCAGCCAATCAAGCAAATGCAACAGCTCTGAGCTTAGCTAGGTCAGGGCCAGAAGGGCTAGAGCTGAAAGTAAGTGGGGACAGAGGGAAGACTGCACCATCTCCCCCACACCCAGCTGCAAACCATACGTCTCCCCTGTGCACCCCTTCCCTCCCCCAATTCGAGTCACCCTGGCTCAAGGAAGAACCAAAGCCAGAGCTGAGTCACCTCCTCCTCTGGGCTGGTACTCCAAGATTAGGTTTTCTCCTAGCCCCCTCCCATGATGAGGAAAGACAAGAAAGCCCAAAGCTTCCCTGACTGTACCACAAGGATCAGTTGTCTTGCTTATTCATCTCAATAATCAGACACATTTGTTGTTCCGAAGAATTCCTGCATGTGCTTCATTTATTAATAAACTAAGGTGCAACTAAGGAGAAGTTAAACAGATTCCCTCAAAAAATGACAGAAACCCAGATGTCCACTCTCAGCCCTACTCTTTAACCATACAACCACCCTCTTTAACCAACCTAACTACTTCTAAGTGCATTATACATTCACTGAGTTTTTGGTTGTAGTTGTGTTGGTCTAAGCCTCTAAGGACATAGGCAGGCAAGGTTCTTTGGGTAGATGTGATATTTTATAAGGCCGAGTAGTTGGAAAAAAATTATTTACAAGCTTTCGGGTACAATCACCCTTCCTCAGGCAAAGACTCCCTGTGCCTAAAGAAGGATGACTGCACCTGAAAGCTTGCAAAGTATTTTTTTTCCCCAGCTACTCAGTTGGTCTCATAAAAGATATCACATCTACCCAGAGAAACTTGCCTGCTTAGAAACTCACTAGCATCAGGACTGAAGGGGCACAAAAGGCTGAAATATTCAGTGTCATACATACCATACAGGTTTCAAAGACTCTCTCGTCGGTAAACAGGACATATAGGTTACTGATTTCACTTCAGTGCATCCACACATCCAGGCAGTTGTTTGTGCAGTATACTGCATGCTACATTATGTAACTAGAAGACTGAGTGCCATCAGCATGATTATTTTCACATATTACCCAGTAAGACTTCACATGCCTTTCTGTCCATCTAATTCCACCATGCTGAATCAACTCCCCAAGTTATAAAGTTGACAAAACCTTTTGACTGAAGCACAAAAGCTTTTCAAAATGAAAGTCAATATCAGCACTCAGCCAGAATAGAATACATATACCATGTTCAGTTTCCCATGCCCTAGGTATAAGACAGTTTCACAGACAGAATGGGTTGCAAGTGCTCAACAGGGAGGGACCTTTATTCTACACATACTGTAGCTTCCTTGAGTAAAACAGACAGCAGGCACTTTTGATGTTGATGCACCACTCACATCACACTGATAATAGACCAGTCATTCTACTCACAAGCAGGATGTACATAAAATCAAATTAAAAGCTAAGATGACAAGCTTTTACATCAACCTTAGAAGTACAGTACTGTGTTGAGGTAATACTTTGTCTGTCAAGCTGTAGTTGGCTCAAAGTAAACAAAAAAACAAACCACCTTCAGGAGGTCAGGATGAGAAGACTACAGTGACTGTCAAAGCTACAGCGCTGCTACATAAAGTTCACATTAGTAGATTATCACTGCCTTTGTTTACCTTCACATTCATAAAAAAAGTTCCCAATCAATTTCAAGTTAAGGCCATCTACAGCCCATGTAAAAGGCAAATCAATCTATGAACAGTTTTGGTTTCATAGTAACTAGGGTCAGAAGGGGCCTAGAGCAGGCCATCTAGTCTGACCCCCTGCCAATGGCAGGAAACAAGTGCTGGGGTCACAGGACCCC
>JAGPOW010000261.1:122372560-122393939 GCA_030014935.1 Caiman crocodilus
GCACCCCAAGGGAGGCACTCGGAGCCTGGAAGGTGGTCGGGCGCAGGGAGGTGGGCGGCTCAAAACGGGAGCGCCCCCTACTGGCCCGCCACAACCACCACCAAGAAGGAGCTTAGGCATTAGCTTTCCACAGTTACAGCTTTTTGAAACAGAGGATGTTCAGTCTGTGTATCAGTGACATTTAGAACATAGAAAGACTTGAAAAAAAAACATGGGGGGAAAAGACAACACGCTATGGAATACCGCATTCAATAGTAGAATTCAACGCACAGACATACCATTCCAACTTAGAATGGAAGTTGGAATCTCTGGTGAGATTTATCATATCTGGACTTCAAATGTACTTAAATAATGGAAGCTAGCCAAGTGTATGCCAGAACTGGGAGTCCAATAGGACTTACAGCTGTTACATACCAACAAGTATGCAAGTTACATCAGCATTCCAATGTTATCAACATGCTTCCTCCTTCACCACCATTTCAAAGGCTTTCATAGACAATATAGCCCTAGTGATCTATGGCTCTTTGCAGAAAATGTTACTAAAAGGTTGTTATGTTTTGGTTTGGTTTGGGTTTTTTTGTTCTTCAATTCCTGCATATATTGGATACGTCTTTCCCGCAATCATGAATAACACACTGCATACAGTGACTGTTTTTAAAGTATTTTTCCCTGGTAGACTGTGCAGATGTGCAGTAGTTTCTCTCATTCAAACTGGAACATATGCCACAATTTACACTGAGGTGTGAATGCTGTTGTGGCTTCCTGATTAACACTATTTAAATGACCCCTGAGCCAATCAGCATTGAGTGGAGCCTCACTTAACAATAGGTCAGCACCACTGCACTAGAACCTCAACCTCACTTTACACTGACTTCCTTTGAACAGAATGGGAACAGCCAACAGACCACAAAACACATGCAAATCTCTCACAAAATGCATTGAACCAGCAGCAAACCAATAATAATTCTGTTCTTCTAACTTGCCCACAAGAAAACAAATGTTGGAGATGGCTATTTACTCATGCAGGCCACACTGGAGAAGTTAAGTGTTTTGATTTAAGCACACTGAATGATTAATACAGTCTGGCTTCCCACTGATGGGGGATTATGAAGGTTTCTTCCTACTATATGCAATACATAATCAATAGGGCACATTAGTTTCAATTACTAAAATGTAAATAAAACCTATGTCAAGGTAGGAGGACAGTAGGGAAAAAAGAACACAGCACCTTACAGCTAGAACTTGCTTCTCTTTACAGGGCTTGATTCTCAAATTTTTAATTAAATTCTCAAACCCACAACCTCCCCTTCTCAATAGCATGCATTAAAAGAAAAAATAATTACATGTACATTACACCAAACAGTGCTCCAAAATCCAAAGATCCTCTTCTCAAAGTCTAGAAGAGACTTTTAAACAGGCCCTGTTTGCTGAACTTAATTAAGACTAAGGGTTTGTAAGAAAGGAGCAAGAACACTTACAAAAGCTTATGTGCAGTTATGTTACCTTTATTATGAAGTAAGGCAATCTTTTTTTTTTTATCTCCAGTGGGGCTCAATATGACAAAATTCAGCATCAGGTGCCAGAAGGAGCCCCATGGTCCATAATTTTATCAACCTTAGTCTAGACAATTTAAGATATTCCACACCCTAGAACAGTGGTTCTCAACCTTTTCAGACTTGAGGCACTTTCTGTGAATTGAGCAACACTAAACATCAAATACTAATTAATTTATTACCGTGCTTATCTCCTTCTAGAGGGGCCAGACCTTGGAGGCAGGGGAGTGGCCAGGCAGAGAGCCTGAGCCTGTACTTATCTGCTTAGCTCAGAGGAGGGCAATTTCAGGCAGAATGCCGCTTACCCACTTTTGGCAGACTGCTGAGGGCTGCATGGGTAACTTCAGCCCTTGACAGGTGCCCCACCCCCTGGTCACCATCTTGGGAACAACGTTCCAGGGCCAGCACTGGTGGGGCCCAGGCTCGCAGGGGTCTGTGGAGCCGGGCTGGGCTGCACCAGCAGGGAGTGGGGGCAGCTGGCCCAGCTCCATAGAGCCCCTGCCGGCTGGGACCCTGTGCTCCTGCCACCTTGCTCAGGGCCCTGCTGGCACTGGCCCCAAGACACCAGTGTAGGCCCCAGGCTCCTGCTGACTCCCACACCTGTTCACTCCCACTGCCCAGCAGTACAAGTAGGGGACAGCACACAGGTCCTACCCCCTAATTGCCAGCAGGGAAGAAGGTGGTGCTGAGCTTAGGGAAAAGCGGCCTCTTGACTGCCTGTGGCCAGCACTCCCTGCTGCAGGCACTCGCAGCCCAAGTGGGGCTGTCTGGCACAAGCACAGGCAGCCACATGCAGGCTGAAAGTGGCTACAGCGTGGGCCACCAGCCGCAGAGAAAGCAAAGGACTGCTTTTTCCCCATGCTCAGCAGCAGTTTTGTAACCTGCCCCCACTGTCAGCCTGGGCCCCGCCAACTCTGGGCTCTCCCGTTGGGGCTGTGCATTGGGAGCTTGCCATACTGGGCAGTGTTGGCTGCTGCTGCCCACCCAGAGCTCACATGCTGGGCAGCTCATAGACAACAGCAGCAAACACTGCCCCAGCTGGGGCTTCCAGCTGGGGGGACAGGGCTAGGCAGGCCCTACTGTTATGGGAGCCTACTGGGCTTCCCCTGGGTCCTACTACCTTTGGTGCCTGTCTTTTTTTTTTTTTTCTTTTTTTTTTTTTTTTTTACAGGAACCAAGGGCAGATGAATATTAATTTTCTAAATTTGCGGGGGGGTCCAGCAGGCCAGATAGAATGGTGTTGCGGGCTGGATCCAGCCCATGGGCTGTATTTTGCCCACCCCTGACTTAGCTGCTCACATCTGGAGCCTGAGCCTGCCCTTATCTATGCAATCTCACACTTCCTGCAGCGCTCTTTAAATGATCCCTAGGCACCCCAAGCTGCTTCATCACCCTGGTTGAAAATCTATCCTAGAAGGACCACAGAGTTACAATGCCTAGGAAGCTCTCATATGTTATTAAGGGCTTTTATACATGTGCTCTGGAAGGGGGGAGTTGCTTTAAGGGGGTGCTAATTAAAGTGCCTGGAGCATCTTGTGTATCAGTGTCCCTGCACTTCAAAATGGCAGCTGGGGCACATTGTCTAAAGCTCAACTAAGCTTTAGTTAAAACATGCCACACCACTATTTTGAAGTACAGGTGGTAATTGCCACACTCCAGCAGACTTGATTAATCAAGGCACTCTAAGTGTCCAAACTTCTTTCCCTGACTACATAGCTAGAAAGGTTATTGTTACATCACCTCCCAATTGTTCTTTTAATCTAATCAAATCATTCCACTTGACATCAATGTCTTAAATCTCCCCCAAACTGAGGCAAGGATAGGAAGATTGACATTTTGCATAAAACTGATTTCACTACAAAGCCAAACCCATTTTTCTCACAACTTTCTCAAAGGTCATGTGAGCAAGCAGCACTTTTTCCAAATAAAGTCTGACAACTCTGCGTGAAATAGAGGTTCCTAATTACAACTGACATTTCTCAGTATTATACCTGTAGGCAAATCTCCTCACTGAAAAATGATACATTTGGTGACACCAACAATACAGGGGCCCCCACAATGGAAACCAGCAGGCTGAGTGATGCTCAATATGGAGCAGAGCCAGAAGTCCTGTCAACCTTTCAGCGGGCCCCAAAATGCTAGTTGTAGTAAAACAACTTTGCAAAAATCAATTTCAAGATGTACATGGTTTACACAGTGCAAGAAGAAGTCCCAAATAATTTAAAATGCAACCCTCCTACACTTTCTATGACCTGGAGTCTCAAGCAAGACACTAAACCCTACGCTGGTCTCTAAATTTTCACACTGTTTCTACTACAAGCACATTTTTCTCTATATTCAAATTTTAAGCAGTCAAGCCTACTGGGACACATTATGTTTCACAAGATAATTTTTTTTTAAAGAGCAATAAGGGATATTATATCATTTGTACTCAAGAAGCACATTGGATCACAGCAACTTGTATGGTTTGAGGAATAATTTGGCAAGCCTGATCTACCTGGTCTCCCAGTTACACTACTCCAACAATAACTGCCCCATGGATTCTTATCAAGGTCCACAATCTAGTAGAAGAATACCTCAGAAGAAAGCTATTTAACCATATACTTTTACATTAAGATTTAATATTTCAAATGTTAAGGAAAGGAAGTCTGTTAAAAATAGACTCCCACAGAGCATGCAGTTACATGCATGACTTGTCACTAATACCTGATCCTGCTCACACTGAAGTCAAAAGAAGAAGGATCAGGCCCTTGAGTGTCATTTCAGTCCAACAACTTTAGCTGTGTAAGGTCTCAAAAAATAACAGTGAACAAGTCAAATTTTCACAGGGCCCTGGTGACGCTCCCTTAAAATGAGGAACGAGCATGCAGAAAGAGAGATGAGTAAACTAGAAGAGAGCTAACAAAATGAAGGGGATGGGGGAAGGTGAAATCAAATTTCTCTTTAGCACAATGTATTTTGCTATAAAAAAAATAAAATGTTAGATGACAAGTCTTTATTTTACTGATTTCACTAAAAGCTATCATTCCAAAGAAAAATGCAGAGATAGATAGAATGAATACTGGTGGACTATCAACAAACTATAACCCATCTCATATTTTCCCTCCCCCAACCAAAAGTTTTCAACATTTTTTAAAGGGATAAAATATAGTCAATTGCTTCCCCCCTTTCCTCCAAACATCTTTCAAGCATTTGGTTTTAGAACACAGATTTTATAATGCTCCAGAATTAGCAAAATCATTTTAAGATTTGATGATCCCCAGGTTCCCTCTATATTATGCAGCCTAGTTGACATACATAATAGTATATTTTGGCCTGGTAACCCCATAGGTTACTTCTTAACTTCACTTTGTACAGAAATGTTCTGGCAATGCATAGTTTTAAGGATATCAAGGAAGCCAAAAGATTATGGCCAGGGATGAACATACATGAAGGAAAAGGCAAACATCATTTGTAGAGTACAGAGAGAGAAATCAGTCTAAGTTTATCCCACTTAATAGCAAAACAAACCCCAAATTCCTAAAGCCTACAAGAGTCATTTTGCAGAAAACTGTGGCCATAGAAACAGAACTCTTCCATCCATTGGAACAATCACCTGTAGAAAGAGAGACAGAATACACTATTTTAAGCATTCCTCAGAACACTGATAAAGCTCATTTATAAACACATCTGCTTATTCCTGCCAGCATGTCCCATGTGACAGCCTAGATGTACCTCCTTTTCTCACTCCCCTCAGCACAAGCCCTTGCAATGCAAGGGGACAGAAAAGCAATAAGGAGGAATTCAGCAACCCAAATGCTAGTTTTTGCTGGTCTGGCCCACTGCGTTTTCACCTCTGTTGCTTATATTACACCTGTTTTCATAAGTCCATTACATACAGCTGCTACAATTAAATAACATCCAGCACTCCATCTCAGAATTGTTTTGGGCAGCCATTCTGTTACAAATGCCTTATGATTAAAGCATGAAATCTCTAACACAGTGTTCTGAAACAGGAGTTTCAAAAGAGAGATGGGGTTTTTTGGTTTTTTTAAGACACATTTGAACAAAATCCCCCCAAAAGCTAGGCTAATCAAAATGAGGCTGCATAATTCAAATGCAAAGTATTTTCCAAGCTGATGCATGATATGCTATTTCACAATATTCAACTATGAAGTATATTAGTTTGAGAAGCAGTTAAGTTGTTTATGTAGCAGTGAGGTTAACTGCTTCCCAAACTATCACAATATCAATTGTGAACTGTATTTCACAAAATTCAATTGTTTTTAAAGTAAGGAAATTCAGCTTGCACAAGCTGTTATCCTTTATCTTCATGACATGTAGTATATTATACTAATAAACAATTACTTTAAAAATTTAACTCTAGCATTCTATAATCTTATGCATGTGATAAGCATAAGGAAACACTGCTTCACAGTTAGGGTGGCAAGGATGTAGAACTGGCTTCCTAGGGAAGTGGTTCTTGCTCCTACCTTGGGCATCTTTAAGAGTAGATTGGATAGGTACTTGGCTGGGGTCCTGTGACCCCAGCACTCATTCCTAGGGATGTGTATACATACACATCGTTTTATAATATCAACTAGATATAGCAAATGGATTTGAACACAATAATAAAATAAAAGGCTCTCAAGTACATTTAAGACTCTTTTATTCAGTGTCCATAGTGTGAATTCTTCTTAAGAAAAATGCAGACAGTTACTACTGCATTTTATAAACAAGTTTGCACATTCCCACTTCACTGTGGGAGTGGAAATAATGAATTTATCAAAGTAACATTCCCATCAAGAACATCTGTTGAATTCCACCCCCTATTAGCACAGCTGAAAAACATTCAGACCACCATCACCACCTGACAGCAAGAGCTGTTAGTGACTTTTTCATTGCACCCCTCCCCCCTCCCAGTCAACTCATCAACTAAATAATACTCCACCCTACAGTATGACAACAAGGAAACTTAAAGAAAGCAGGAGACTACCAGCTTGTGCATTATTCTCTTCTCCCCTACCTCAGAAGTCTTTGTTTTACATTCACTGGGATACAAAAAGCTGCTGCTTCCCTATTGTATTTCAATACATAGCAGAAAGAAAGTAGTCAGGTCTTAGAGTGGTAATGCCAAGATGGAGAGATGTCATTCTCACTCAACACCTAACAATAGTATCATGTTGTAAGTACACATGCACACAAACTTACACACAGAAATAAATTTAGTTCTCACAGGGACTGTACATAGTTTTCTTTCTTTAAGGAAACAAATGGGTGAGGAAATACAAAGCAACTCTGCAACACTATATCATGTTTTACATAAGTAACTTAACCAACAGCCTCAGAAATATGAAATTCTGTGCAGTTATAAAATTAACATTGTTACCTTCCATCCCCCCTGCCCCTCCGCCTCCCCAACTTCTGCATAAGTCTCAAGAGCAAAATTTCTAATGTAAAAGCATTGTTGTATTTTGGGTGTATTGGTCTAAGCACATAGCCAGACAAGGTTCTTTGAGTAAATTTGATATTTTTTATTAGACCATCAAAAAGTTTTAGTCAGTCTAATAAAAGATACTAGATTTACCCAAAGAACCTTGTCTGCCTGTGTTGAAATCTGGGCACCTGACCAAGATTCTTGATAGATATGTCCTCCACTTACTTTGCATGTAAAATACTTCTACACTTTATTTTCTTCAGTAAAACCCCACTGCTATATAAACACTTAAATGCTTCCTAAATTAACACAAATGTATTTCTGAGTACTAAATGCTGTCACTAAGTTGCTCAAGTCGTAAGCTCTTGCTGCTAACCTGTACAAGTGCAAGACAACCAAAGTGGTTTGCTACCCATTTCTCTAAGCTTGTAAATTAGGGAGCCAAAGGCAAGTCAAATAAATGGTTCAAAGCCAAATCCAGCAGACATTTCTGCTAAACCAAGAAGAAACTAAGTGCTATTATGCAAACGTATATTAGAAAGACAAACTTCTGTCATGAATCTAACAGAGAAAGACAAGTGCACTTCTACAAGAGCACAATACCTTACAACCAATTCAAACCTGAAGGGCAAATGTCAAATATGCCCTCAAAGAAAGGAACACATCATTGCAAGGCAACCTTCTGGACCCAAATATCATGCAGGATATGGACAAAACCCAGATTCATAAAAAGGAGGTGGGGGTGGATAATCACAAAAATTTACAGTGTAGTTAGTGGACAGCAGAAATGCCCCACCTTTGGCTAAAGAAGGCTTTTTGAGGCAACCTTGCAAAAATTCATCTCCAGGCTGCTAGTGTCTGGAGTCTGACTCCAGAATCAGTTCCAGCTCTTTTCCCCCCCACTGGGTCTAGTGTTGTTGTGCAGGGAATAAAATAAAGTTTTATTTCTAAAAAGAAAAACAACGAAAAGGAAAAAAAAAGAGTCTGGTAGGGCAGATAAAAATGACAGGCTTTTGGAGATGGATATTACTAGTTTGCCCACAGGTTGGGGAAGGGGGGTAGGGGGTGGTAACTGTGCATGCAGATGTACACCTTGACCCTAGAGCAGCAGCCCTCAAGCCTTGAAGCACCCCCAGAAAATTCAAGGTACTCCTTTGAAAGCATTTTACAGTTTTCACTGCACTTTAAGAGTCGGGAAAGAGAATGAAGCCCTTCTTCTGTTACCAGGAAGACCCCAACAGGGCAAAATGCTCTTGACACTATGGATTCCCAGTCTGCAATCTCCCCCAAGAGAAGGGTCTCCTCCCACGAAGTGCGTTAGACCCACAGAAAATATGGGTGGGAAGGGGCTTCAGGAGACCACCTAGACCAACCTGCCCCCTACCCCCTTGCTCAAAGCATGACCCTCCCCAACCCAGGCTTCAACCTTAAATCCCCTAAGGATGGAGATAGAGCCCCAAAGCAGGCCCAGAGCCGTGGTGCCACCAGCCTCCTGGAATGGGAGTTTCAGGTGTCTACCTTCCACTTCCCACAGCCTCGCTCCTTGGGAAACTGCGTGCTGCCCCCCGCACTGTGGCACCCACGGGGTCTCTCAACCTGGCAGAGCGGAGGTGAGCCCCCCGCACTGGGAGGGCCAGGCCAGCCCCTTCTCCCCCTCACCCTCGCCCCGAGGCAGCGCTTACCTGCATAGAAGCGGATGAGGCAGCCGGTCTCGGGGTCCAGGCCCTCCTCCTGCACCCGCCACAGGTCGCGGAAACCGAGCTGCGAGAGGTAGTCGTTCTGGATCTGCAGGGGCCGCTCATGGGCCTCCAGGCGGCGGCTGGTCTCGCCGTGCAGCTGCACATACAGCGCCCCCTCGGGCGCGGGCAGCTCGGCCGGGCGCGGGGGCGGCGGCGGGGGCGCCTCGGCCTCCAGCTCCTCGGAGGAGGAGGACGAAACGGACGAGGCGGCGCTGCCGTAGGCGTCCAGGCGCCCGGAGGCGCTGCCAGGGCTGAGGCTGAAGCCCTCGCTGTCCGACAGCTCGCCCAGCAGCGAGGGGCAGGAGCGCGGCGGCCCCGCGGCGTACAGCTCGGGGCCGGGCAGCGAGCGCGGCCCGGCGGGGCGGCGGCCCCGCGGCTCCCCCGGCACCCGCACGGCCCCGCCGCCGCCGCCCAGCCGGGCCGCCACCTGGGCCGCCGTGGTGTCCAACGTGCAGAGCACTGGGCGCGGGCCGGCGCCGCTGCGGCGCTCGCAAACGTGCACGCAGCCCCGCTGCAGGTCCCGCCGCACCCAGTCCCTCTCGGGCGCCGGCAGCGGCTGCAGCTGCCGGGCCGGCTTCAGCCCCGCCACCTTCCTGTCCAGGCTGCGGGTGGCCGGCGCAGCCGACAGGTTCCTCTTCAGCCGCCCCCGCCGCAGCAGCAGCGAGTTGGCGCCGCCGCCCGCCAGCGCCGAGCCCCCGGCCGCACCTCGCCTTTTGCGCGGGGCCGCGGCGGCGGCGGCGGCTTTGCCCGGCGGCAGCTGCTGCTGCTGCTGCTGTTGCTCCCGCGCGGGCTCCATGGCCGCGGCTGGCTGCTGGCGCCTGGGTGCGGGGGCGGGGCGTGGAAGGCCGGGCGCCGCCGCGTTCCGCCGGGGGATTACGAGGCGGCCGCGAACATTCCGGCGCTGTCGCCGCGTTCCGCGCTCCGCTCCTCAGTGCCGCTGGCCAGCTGTCGCCAGCGCCATTAGGGGCCTGGCCGCCTCCCTCGCCCGGCCCCGGCCCCGCCCCCTCCGCGCGGGGGCTCATGAATATGCAGCGGCCCCCGCCTCGAGGTGACGCCATGTCGCCCTCTGCCGCGCGCATGCGCAGTTGGGGCGGGGCGGGGGGGGTGCTGGGGGTTGTAGGCACCTCCTTCCCGCTTCCCGGCTGAGGCGGTGTTTCCGTTTCTCCTCACCTCGGATCTCATGGCTGGTTTCAAGTAGGGGCAGGACTTTCCCCCTTTGCGTCTCCCAAGGCCTTGGCTTTTTTTCTGTTCCTTCCGGGTAGGGTGCGGACCAGCTGCAGGCGCTTCCTCCGCCTGGCCGAAGGGTGTTTGTACCCGCAAAGAAAAACTTTTCCAACTTTTTTTCGTTGGTGGAGGGTGGTCTGAGGGGGACGCACTCCTCCCCCACAAGCCCTTGGTGTCTTTTCTGTTCCATCCAGGCAGAGCAGGACCAACGGCAGACGCTTTCTCCACCTGATGACGGGTGTTTGTACCCGAAAGCTTGGAAAGAAGAATTTTTCCAATACTTTAAGTTGGTGGGAGCTGGTCTGAGGCAGGCCTCCCTCCCCCCACAAGGCCTTGGTTTCTTTTCTGTTCCATCCAGGCAGAGCACAGACCAATGGCAGATGCTTTTTCCACCTGACAAACAGTGCTCGTACTTGCAAAGAACTTTTCCAACTATTTTAGCTGGTCTAATAAAAGATCTCCAATTTACTCAGAGAACCTTGTTGCTCAAAAGCAGTGCTGGCTTTGCTGGGAGGTGCCCCCCACATCTGTTGCCAGGTGTACAATAATTATCCTATTTGTACATTCATTTCAACCCTTGTACAATGTACCAGCAATGATAGTAAAAGCACTCAAAATGTACAATGGTGTCCAGGTTGCAGCTGTATAGGTCTAGTGGAAAAAAGCAATCAGGGCTCATGGACAGAGGTGATATTTTTTATTAGATCAACAAGATTTACAATATTTTATTTTACTAGATATCTTTTATTAGACCAACAAAATGTACAATCATTTTTGAGGGATATAGGTTGTGGCCAGAGAGGTCTAAGAAATGGACACAAACAGATCACAGAGCAACTCCGTCAAAAGGACTCTGAGACACCAAGGGGAAAAATGTCTATCCTTTACCTCCCCTGTGCAAAATGAAGTTTCTTTTCTACCTGGGAGAACTTTTACAATCTTTGAGTTCTCCTCAGGCTGACAAGGGTGTTTGGACCCAAAAGCTTGCAAAGAAAATGTTTCTGCTACCATTTAGTCGGTCTAATAAAAGATACCACCTCTCACCTGAGAGTTTTGTTTGGCAATAATTTTTGAGGCAGACAAAACTCTTGGGCTTGAGGCGATATCTTTTATTAGAACAAGTAAATAGTAGCAAAGAATTTCTTTGCAAGCTTTTAGGTTCAAAGTTTTGTTCTAATAAAAGATACTGCTTCTAGTTTAAGAGTTTTGTCTGCTGCTTTTTAGACCAACGTGGCTACACCCTATATGCTGATAATTTTTGATGTTTTTGTCTATTAGATGTTTCAACTTTGACAACCCAGTTCTCACTCTGTATTGCTATTTGTAAGGTCCAGTGAGTAATATAAAGTAGATAAGACTTATTTGCATGCTTATTTGTATATTTTTTCAGTGTACAATAGTTTTTCAGTAAATATCATTTGAGCTTCTAATATGATAATTTCACATTGAAAACCTGGCAGCACTGCCCCCCCCCTTGCTCCCCTCATAGGGATGCCAGCCCTCCAGGATTGCTTTGGAGTGCCCAGGAACTGGACTGCTGAGAGTCACTTGGGAGATAAATGATAGGACATTCATTAAATATTAAATGCTGAGTCCAATGTTTACAGTAGTTCAGTGGGTTTTTTAAATGTAATAGTAATGGGTATTTGCCTTCCTGATGTAAAATCTACACACTGTAATCCATAACTGATATATGCAAGCAGGTAGGCACATTTGTGTTGTATGTCACAGGCACGCTGGCATTCTAGAAACCTCCCAGAATAGCTTCAAATAAAGTCAGCAACCCTATTTTTCAGTCATCCAGCTGCAGCCCCTGTATAGAGCCCTGAGGCCTTGGGGACCAGATTAAGAGCCAAACACAGCCCTCAGATATACTCCCCTTTCCATGTCTCCGTCCAGCCCAGGGTTCTCAGGGGGTGCAGGACCTTGTGGTGCCTCCAGATCCTTCCGAAGCTGCCTCCAGATCCTGTCAAGTGGGTCGCGGGGATGTTAGCACTCTTAGGTGTGCAAACATGACTCACAAGATGTACCCATGTGGGATCTCGGTTTATGTCATGTTACCAGCGTTCTACCCCACTGTGCTCTTCCTGAGTTCTTTGCAACAGAATTGCTCCCTTATTTTTCAGTAGCCAAAAAAACAAGTGGAAGAGCTGGAGCTTTCCTCAAGTCTATTGACAGCTGCCTCCAGTCTAACAAGGTTTAATGTCACTACTCTACCCCCTCGAGACACTCTCAGTCCAGAGGGCCTGGCCACAATGCAAGCTGGAACCCCAGGGCCCTGGTGCTGCCATGTACTGCAACTTTCTCCTTCACATGACTTAAACTAGTTTTTAAACCTATGCTAGGACTTGGAACCACAGAGTTGGGGACAAAGGAACCTGAAATCTTATCAGGGGCTTTGTTAAAAATAGCTGATCAAGGCAAGTGTAGGACCAGGGACACTGATACTGGAATCTATGCTACACGTCACTAGAAATTCATCAGTGTTCACAAGTAAATTGCCAGTTTATAGCTTCTTAGTGGCTAGTGTGAAGCAATATGGAAGTCTGTTCACCCCATCCATGCAATTAAAAAAATAATAACCCCTGCTTCTTTTCTTGGTGAAGAGGCCAAGGACTGAAAATGAAAAGGGTGAGCTATGCTTTTCATTCCTTGAGGATGGTCAGAGCCAGGGGGAAACATAAGTTTGTGAGGAAACTTGTGCAGCTGCCCTGTGTGTTTGATGAACAGAGACAAGACTTTGATTTTTTTTAAATGGATAGAAGCAACAGTGAAGCTGTACAATTTTCCAAATAGAATTTAAAAATATATATTACAATTGCAAAGACTGGATAGAGTTTAACCAAGCAAACACATTAATTTTAATACTGTACAGACACAGTTCTTTGGTATTTACTTAAACAATCCTCTTCTGGAATTCACAGGTGGAGTTTTAGCTAAGTAATAATCAGCTAAATTATGCTCTAACTTTTTAACATACTTTTAAAATATGGTTTATAAAGGTGTCAAGAAACATTTTGCCAAATATTAGTTAGAAACACCCCAGGCTGCACTAAATTGATAGCCTGTGGCAGTTAACCAAGTAACATCAGCATGATGGCAGACCAAAATTGAAACTTCCTTATTAAGAACCCTAAGGCCCCTGCTACACATTACATAATATGCAATCTACTGGTTAATCACACAATAAATCTCTACTGGTCACACGTGCAAAGTAATTATCATACAATAAAAATGATTATTCAGATATAAAAAGACCAAACTAGCTATAAGTTAGTGCTTGAAAATGTGTAACAACTCTAGAGCTGGTTTCATCCAGCTTTAGTTTGAATGTGTAGCAAGGCCCAGAGATAAAACCTCTGTGTCAGAAAAACAATGCAACATGGAAGTACGGAGTTACCTGTGAACTTATAAACAACAAGAAAATCAAAATTCACCCTTCACAATAATGCAGTCTTTAACGTTTGTTCATTATTTTGACCATCTTTTATATCTTGTATAAGTGTGTTATACAAGAGGTCTTCCCTAAAGAATGTATCTTAAAAATTATTTTATTTTCTATTAAATAGGTGTCCAAATTACAGAACAAATATCGTAATTATGCTTACAATATATTTTCACTGGGTGATAGCTGTCCTTTTGAACTGAGTGATTTGTAAATGAACTGCTCTGTCCTGAATCTGCAAAAATCTTGTCTATACTAACTGTAAAGAAACACTTCTTTGAAGTTATTTCTAAACTGAGTAACCAGAATCACATCCAGAAAGCAAATTAACAAAAGTTAAGTGCAGCACTCAGCCAGTAAAAGCAACCTTTGAAGGGACTAATATACAGCAAAAGTGCGGCACTGCCCAGTGTTTCTGTCTACTTCTCTACTAGTTTTCTTGCTGTAAGTAAACTTTGATACTGTTGCTAAATTAGGATACATGTTTAAGAATGAGAGGCCTGTAAAGCACTAAGGGTAGACATCTAGGTGATTCCAGTTAACTTGCAAAGAATTGTGAAGGTCAAGAAAAAGCAGACTATTGGAAATGAGAAGGTTTGAAAAGGAAGAATTTAATATTCATCAGCACTGACCCAGTGTATCTCAAGTGTGTTTTAGTAGCCTATTTTTTCTACGGAGAGAGAATTTGCCTACAGAGAAAAAGGCAAGCTAGCTTTACACTGAAACAGAAGCCAAGGAAACCATGTCAAATAAAGCAATATCATAATGTTTTTCTTTGTATAAAGCCTGTTTTCAAAGCAATGTTGGATTTCATCAATAATGATATGACTGAGGGGTTTTTTGTTAAGTTCAGCTTGCAGTTCCTCTTGTCATCTCTATGTGCAGTTGCCATGATTGTGAAAGCAAATTGGCTATGAACACATACAAGTGACAAAGAGCCAGCAATTTGTGCCTGTACTTACCCAAGTCATAGGCTTAGTCACAGTGATTGCATGTATACGCATGCTCACTGCATATTTTGCTCATCTAAGGCCATGTTTTAAGTAGTAGTGCCCTAGAGCATGCCATACTGCTTTCTCCAGGCTGTCTCCTAAACTGGAAGCAATGTAGCAGTGGCACAGGGAAACCTGAGGCAGGCTAAGCAGCCAATCTACATCATGTGGCATGCTTATGGGCATCACTGATGGGGCACAGTAAGTTTGTTGTGGAGATACACCCTGAACATGTTAGGGTCCTTCAAGAAAGCTTTTAAGGAATTGCTTAAATCTACCCTTTATTCAGGGAAACTCATGACCATGTTTACTTTTAGCAATGCTGCAGTGGTGTTATAACTATGATTGTTGAGGGAATATGCAAGCAGCAAAACTTGCTTTGTCTGTTTTCAGTTTATTTTGTTGGACAACTCTATAGAGGGAGAGATTTAATTTAATTCAATTTAAAACATTTAAGTTGCATTTAAATATAAACTTTTCCTTTAAGTTGTCCAGTCTTAAGGGTGATTTCCCAAACTGAGGCCTAGGACACAAATGCTACGTATCATGTAACTGACTATATTTGCATTTATATCTTCAGGGTATGAGGGTGCACACTGAAATTTTGTTTGGTATGTACTGTTTCCAAACCCCTAAAAGTGTTTTAATGATAATCTATCCACATTTTCAGATCCAAAACCTGTTGCAGGTAGAAGACCCTGAGCCATTTACAGTACTTAATACTACTGCAGATTTCTGAGCACTATACTGAAGGATGGAGCAACATAATTAGAGTCCATAGGAGAGCCATATGCATGCTTAGAGGTTAAGAAAATAGGCCTTCGAAGGAGAGGGTGATAGGCATGGGAGAAGCAAAGTCTCAGGGGTGACTTGGTGTCAACCTATAAGTATATAAAGGGGTTGCATCAGAAACTGGGAGAATGTCTGTCCATCAGGGCATCCCAAGGAAAGACAAGGTCTAATGGTCACAAACTGCTGGAAGACCATTTTAGGCTGGACATAAGGAAAAATTTCTTTACTATCCAAGCCTCCAGAGTCTGGAATAGACTCCCCACAGAAGTGGTGTGAGCACCTACTCTGGATACCTTTGAGAAATGCTTGAAATCTATTAAATTATTTGCCTATTGCAAATGGAAAATATGGAGTAACAGACATAAAGTGTTCCGTCCAAGGTCACCTACTGAGAGTCACTAACAAAGCTAAAAGTGGAACCTAGTTCCCCTACATCCCAGAAGGAAGATTTAGGTCAAATACATAACACTTATTTTTTGCTCTCTGAATGAGAACCTGGTCAATAAATTTATCTGGCTTGGCTGGCTGGGCAGAGTTCCTATCAGGGTTTTAGCTTAGAAATGTTGATTATTGGGACTCTTAAGTAATGGAAGTCTGTCTCTAACCCAAGAATGTAGGCCCTTCGTCTTGCAAAGTTTTCAGTTTTCAACAGGCATGGGAGTTTGAGGCTCAGACTAATTTCTCTTATATAGTTAGAACATACTGCTTTCAATAAAATTTCCCTAAATAGTAAATATTGTCAATTGTATTTTTGAGAACTCTGCACTGCAAACACGTGATTCTTCATAAAACACACAGGCTGCAATGTGTTATCAGTATATGGAAGCAGGTTTGCATCAACAAATATAAGGCGGCCACACTCATTTTTACTATGTCTGTTGCTCCCAATGCACCAATATGAAAATCTTGATCCTTTTTCACATCATATGCATAGACAGAGATTTAAAAAACTAAATATCAGCTCATAAAAATTTTCTCACTTATTCAAGACAATCAGCAGCTGAGGAAGAGTTGTGATACTGCTGAAAACAAAACCTGAGGAAATAAACTAAGGAAATGAGTCAGCTTTATTCAGGGTATTATCTACAGTTATATATTAGATACAATGCCAAGCAATCCAAAATATCACTTTAAATATTACCTTAAAATAAAAGCAACACTTATTCAAGATTTTATTTTTAATTTGAACTGACCAAATCTCAGATCCAGACTTCAGAGATGAAAGCTTAGTTAGAGTTCACTAATCCCCTTACCCAGACATCTACTTCTCAATCTTGAACTACTGTTTTATTTTTCTTTTAAAAGGAAATTTATTTAATTTCCTTTGAACATTAAAAGACTAAAAGTCTCTCAGAAGCTTATCATTCATTTTTCTCAGTTTGTTTTTATTTTTCACACATTTGCTTTAACAAAACCACGTTTGTTGTAGTTCAAAGTCCTACAACTAACTCCTGGAAGTACAAGTTCATCATCATTAAAACAGAACAGTGTTCATATGGATTCCAAAAGCCATAACCCAAGGCAGTGACTTAAACATGGCTGTTCTGAACAGTTACGACTGGCAAATTTGGAACGACCCAGGATGTATAGCAGTTTTTTCAACAGCAGCACCATTGTCAGCTGTTTCATTTAGTATACTCCTCTGTGGAAAGAAAGACTCCATAAACATCCTAAATCATTCAGTTCACTGTATTATTAAAAAGTGAGTTTGTAAATAACAGGTTTGTTATACAAAACCATATACTACTCCATTGATATCTGGCATGTCTTTCAGAAATTCCCCTATTTGAAATATTAATTGAATACATGTTGATGTGAAATGAAAGTACATGCATCTGAAGGAGAAATGTCAGGGGTCAGGGATACAACTGGGACATAGGCAGTTAAGGCTTGATGCTAGTGAGTCACAAGCTAGGGGATCAGGATTAAGTAGCGTCAGAAACCAGAAGCAAGAATCTAGACTGAAACAAGCAAGGAAGAGATGAGCAAAGCAGTCCAAACTGGAGACAAGAGACCTGAGCTTGAATCAGAAACAAGGAGCCAGAAGGCAGGAACCAGAGACCAGAACTAGGAACCAGAAGCCCAGAGCCAGACAGATAGACATCTGCTTTGAGCAGGGGGTTGGACTAGATGACCTCCCAAGGTCCCTTCCAACCCTAATTTTCTAATGTAGAGGAGCCTGCTAGGAACTGAACAGAGCTGTGGTTTTTGGCCCTTCCTGTAAAAATAACTTGGGCCACTGGCATCCAGGCACACACAAGTAACCACAGACAGCTGAACTGAGGATTAATTAGCTTGCCCACTACTCCGACTCTTCACAGCATCCCCCTCTCCCAGGGACCTTCCAGGAGCCTTAATACTAGGATTCAGGTTCTCAAGGTTTCCACAATTCTGGGGACACAACTAAGCCTGGCTTTTGGAGATCTGGGGACACAACCACAGAAGAACCTGCACAATTCTAGGGAAGCTACTCCACTGTCAGAGGTATGGCCAGGACACAGGCATTCAGAACTTGGCACTAGTGAGTCAAAAGTCAGGAGATGAAGAGCAGACAAGATCAAGAGCCAGCAACAGAGGTCCAGACTGGAGCAAAAGAAAAAGGTGCCAGCAGGCAGGAACCAAAGCACACCCATACCCCAGAAGCTCAAAGCCAAACAGGTATCTGCTTTGTTGAGTAACATACCATATGCTGAATGAGTTGTTGCTGTTATAAGCAGACAGCCATGCCCTAACTGGGGCCTGCTGGCAACCAGGTCCACTCCGGTAACCAGGACCATGTGGGGGTCTCATTAGCCTGCTGGCTGCTCTTCCTCCTAACAAGTTTTAATATGTTTATTGATTATCTTCCACTGCTGGGTGCAGATACTCAAAAAGGCAGAGGCAGAATTGATCTAAGTTGCCTGGTTTTCAGTAAGTGGCACAGCTTAGATTGGACTCAAACAAAACACACATTTGCCCTTGGGGGAGCGGCAAATCTTAGACCAGGTTCACCATTTTCAGACAAGTCTATGTGCGCCCTGCTTCTGTTCTGTTCTGTGTATAGACTGGTTTTGTGTGCTGAACTTCTATTCTGTTATGCATATAGACCGGTTTCTGATCACTTATACCTGTAAAAGTATAATGTCTATACCTGGCCTATTTGTGCAAGATGCCCATCATTTAGCTTCCAGTTGCATCTATGGTAAACACCCAGAATCACTGGGAAAATCATCAATTAATTGTTTCTATTTGATTTCGTAGACACATCAAGTATACGCCATATTAAACGATATGTCAACATAAAAACAATATTCACATTTAGATCAATTAAACAACACGTATAAAATCACGAACACTGAAATGATTAGTGTAGCTCAGTCATTTATGCGCAGTCATTAATATTAGCAGACCAGGGTTGTGAAAGACTGAAAATATGGCAGTGTCTTAAGACTGGAAGTTATTCATCATGATGTGCCTCATGTAGTAAGCATTTGCTGCATTTCACTGTGTGAGAACAAGGGAAAGATTTTGGAGAGTGGCTGGGAACAGGAGGTAAAGCCACTACCTGAACATCGCAGGCTCCAGGAGGTTACCTCTGTATGTGCTCTGGCTGGTCAAAGAAACAGTCATAGGTACATTGTGTTCCTATTTTGAGACTTGAGGTAACTGGTGGATGTTTGTATCCAAGGAAATGTACATGTTTTAAGTTTTGATTCTCTTAGGAAGCATTAGTGTGTGTGGGGAAGTGAGAGAAGTGGAGCAGGTTTTGCAGTTTGTGAATTGAGCTACACCTCCATTGAACTTTGCAGCTGAGTTCCACAAAGATTAATTTACTGAGCTAACTAGTTAATGCACCACTTCCTGCATAAAAAACAAGAACAAATTAAAGTCTGGGGTGTAAACTTATCATACATGGAACCTTTGGCAATGCTACAGGGCACCTCATCTGCACAAGTGGCCCTCTGTGGCCCTCTTTTGGGACAGATTCACTAGTTTCTGAAATACAAAATGTCTAGTTTTCTCCCCCGCCCCACAAATTTGTCAACCTCTCTGTGGACAGCAACTCTTGTTGCTGCATGGACTGTGGCATTGCAGATGCTAACAGAAATTAAAAAACAAATGCATTCTTCTTGCCCCACTCTTAATTCTCCATGACAACCATGATAAAATGTTTCTTTTCTCATAGATTTGGAATGTCTTCTGCATCTTTTCCCCTACTTCTGTGTTTACATCGAGCTGGCAAAATATTTTTTCCATCGCTTCACCCTGTTCTAGGTTCACTTTATTAAAAGGCTGACTGTTTGGGTGGTGGCACTAGCAGCTTTGCCAACTCTCATGATTTTTGGCATTGTTGTTAAAGTCTACACTTCAGGAATGTGAAAAACTTAGCTGTTACTGTGTTATGTACATATATAACATAACAGAAAGACATGTTTTTCATGTTCCTGAAGCACAGAGTTCAAGAACAATGCCAAAAATAGTGAGAGCTGGCAATGCCACACTAGGTTTTCCTGTGTATAGTGGGGGTTTGAAAGACAGTAGGTACATGAAATCTTGGTTTCCATGGAAGTTGAGGGCAAGTGGCAGGTTAGATAGCACAGGTACACACCCATCACCTGCTATTATGTCAGAGGCGGGGCCCTGAGCTGAGTCCCCAGGAAGCATTAGAACAATCTTGTTTAAAAACTCAAAGCAAAAACCAAAATAAGAGAGCCCTGCTCTTTGCTAAGATGGCATTCCCCACCTGGTTCAGGAGAGGACAGGAAACTTGAGTGAATAATTTTATTGGTATGGACCCACATAACAGTTGAACAGTTCCAAAGTGTCGCAGATTGGGAACCAATTCACAATTGTTGCAGGAGGTTTGAACCACATTTAAACTGGTCTAAGTGCTGTGTGTGTCCATGCCCTAAGAGAGCTGTGTTCCCTGATAATATGTATGCCAACACAAGCAGCACCTCTGCCCTAAGTTCTATGGTACCTACAGATCAGCAAAAAGTACACTGCAAATTTGATAGCTTTTGGATCTGACTGTTCCAAACCTAAAGGTATTTGCACCTTAACATTTCCATGCATTTTTTTAAATGTTTCTCAACTTGGTTTGGGCTGTTTACCACAAGAAATCTTGGACTTCCATGAGAGTTGGGGGCATTCCTGAACTTGTGAGCCAGTGTAGCCTTGCTATTGCTTTATTTTCTTCCTACCTGTGCACCCACAATAAACATGCTTCCTACTTAGTACCTTTGGTTTTTAACCTTTACAATGCCAACATCTTGAGTGGGATCCCAAGGTAGTGGTGTTAGTGACAGACAGATGGAAAAGAGGAAGCAGCTTGGAAGGGAAATAAGAATAAAAACTGGAATAGATGCAGAGAAAAGCCATGTGGGCAGCAAAATGGAGAACTTTATAAAGAGATGATTAAAGGAGGCTTGCATTTTCAGTTTACCAAAACAAAAGCTGTGAATGAACTGTATTGCTATGCATACCTCCAAGAAGTATATGTTTGAATAGCTATTTAAGCTAAAGGACAGTGTTGGCACAAGGACGGCCGGGTATAGACTGATCAAGAACAAAATTTGGGCTGGAAATTAGGTCTCTAGTCATCAAAAGAGTGACGCTCTGCAACAGTCATCCAGAAGGAGTACGTGTGCATTAAAAACAAACATGAAAAACAAAAAGAAAGAACTGGTTTTCAAATGGAACTTGATCATCTTATGAAAGGGATTATCTGACAGGGTTTCCTACCTTAACAGGGGCCTAGATTTAAGGACTTACATTCTTGGTATTTAGAAAACATGCTATGTTCCTGGAATAGAAACAGGTGTGGCTACTGGTTGTCAGATAGGACACTAGAGGGAAATAAAGCTTTAATATTTTAAGTCTCTGGCACAGGTGCCATTTTTAATGTGTTGGAGGAGGGTAAGCTAAACAGGAAAAGAATTAGTGAGACAAGATGACAAAAAATTCTGACATACTTAAAGGTGAGCTATCTAAAGTAATTTTAACATAACATTCCAGCACAAGTGAAAATTACTGCAAAGTTTATCAATATCTCATAGATTTCATAGACATTAGGGCTGGAAGGGACCTCGGAAGATCGTCAAGTCCAGCCCCCAGCTCGAGGGGTGGGAAGTCAGCTGGGGTCATAGGATCCCAGCAAGATAAGCATCCAATTTTCTCTTGAAGGTGTTCAATGTAGGTGCTTGAACCACCTCCAATGGCAGGCTATTCCAGACCTT
>JAGPOW010000261.1:122394039-122452784 GCA_030014935.1 Caiman crocodilus
TCCCAGCAAGATAAGCATCCAATTTTCTCTTGAAGGTGTTCAATGTAGGTGCTTGAACCACCTCCAATGGCAGGCTATTCCAGACCTTGGGGGCTCGGACAGTAAAGGAATTCTTCCTTATGTCCAGCCTGAAACGGTCTTGCAGTAGTTTATAACCTTTCAACCTCATCATCCCTTGGGGCGCTCTGGTGAACAAACGTTCCCCCAGATACTGGTGAACACCCCTGATAAACTTATAGGTGGTCATCAGATCACCTCTGAGCCTGTGCTTTTACAGGCTAAAGAGCCCCATAGCTCTCAGCCTGTCATCGTAAGGTCTGTTTTCCTGATCTCTGATCATGCGCATGGCTCTTCTCTGGACTCTCTCAAGCTTTTCCACATCATTTTTGAATTGCGAGGCCTAAAACTGGATGCAGTACTCCAGCTGTGGCCTCACCAAGGCTGAATACAAGGGGAGAATGACATCCCAGGATTTGCTTGAGAAGAATCTATGGATGCAAGCCAGTGTTTTGGTCGCTTTACTAGCCTCAGCATTGCATTGAAGGCTCCTGTTCATCTTGTGGTCAATGATGATCCCCAAGTCTCTTTCTTCCGTAGTGCTAGCCAGCGTAGTACCGCCGAGTCTATAAGGATGCTGCAGGGTTTTCCTCCCAAGGTGGAGAACTTTGCATTTTTCAGTGTTAAAAACCATCAGGTTCTCATCCTCCCACTTGCTGAGCCTGTCAGGGTCAGCCTGGATTGTCCTCCTGTCTTCAGGTGTGGAAGCTTTGCCCCAAAGTTTGGTGTCATTGGTGAACTTGGCCAGTCTGCTTCGGATCTCAACTACCACAACTTTGGCAATGTTTAGTCCAAGAATACTGGAGTCACCATTGTGGATCAGATCATTGTTCCATTTAGTTTATCTCTGTAACCAACACTAGCCACTGACTTCCCCCCCCAAGGCTTAATGAAAGGCACAAGAAGCTCTGCAATAGGTTGCTTTAAGATTACCAGCCCAAAGGAATATTTTTTCCCAAAGCCTTATAGTTAGAAATTAGCTTGTAGGTAGAAATTAGTAGGGCATACATCCCTTCCAAAACTAGTCAATGTTATTGGTGTAGTATTATCCTCTTTTCTCCTGTTTTTTTTAATTCTGCTAAGATCTTGACTTCAGTGACATTGTGGACCAGTGAATACTGCCAAGCAATTATGTTTTCTGGGAAAAGGGCCTCCTTTGATCCACTTTGAATTTGTTCTTGTTATGTTGTTAAAAGAAGAGCAGCAAATATATGAGGTGTGTTTGTTGGATGCTAGGATATCTGTCCATGGCTTGGAATTACAATCGAGAAAGGGTAGGTAAGTCAAGAGCTCTGTTTATTCAAACTCAATGCTAATTAAATTATAAAATTGAAATTCTCATCCTTGGGCATTGTCCCAGGTAAATGAGTCCCTTGCCACATACTACAAGTGCTCTCCATTTCCATAGAAGTAAGTAAACTGAATTATTCCTCTCTCACAGGAAGTATGCAGTGTCATTTTTTTGCTGTCAGGAAAAAAAGCAACCCAAATACACAACCCACAGATTTATCTTCTAGCAGTTTTTTTTTTTTTGAAGGAGCATCTTTAATTAAAAGGAAATAATTAGACACATTTAGTCCCTTTTCCTTCCCATAAATTTTATTCAAAAACAGATTAGATTATATGATTACTAAGGTTCAATGTAGAAAATTCCTTCTTTGGCAGGGAAAGGGAAAGAATGACACTAGGATATGTCATTTCCAGATTCTCTGACACATTGAGGTCATCAACTTACTTTAAAACTGCTTTTGAACAAGGAAAAACAATATGCATAGGAGTGATTATTTTTAGTGTTTCTGCACTTGAACAGATGTTATGGATTCAGTTGTGCCAGTAGGTAGTTATATTACATTGCTTTGAAAGTTTTCTTATCTGACTGAAAGCATGCTTTGTTAGAAAATTCTTCTCTAACAAAATAAAGCCTGACAGCTGCCTTCAGCAAGCAAATTCCTCATTTTGGACTATCTTCCTAACATAACTGCAAACTGCATTCAAAATACAACTGAATGTAATAGTGTTTAATATGCAAAATAAAGCATCTATATACACAAGAACATCCCACATAATAACCCAGATAATTATCTAACATGCATAATGCAGTTGGTCCAATAAAAGATACCACCCACAAGAATTTTTAACACTTGAATATTTCCTGGGCCATCATGGCAACAACATCAGCCCAACAGTACCATAATGTGCAAAACATTATTTATAGTATGTTATATATTGTTCAATAGATAATAAAGCAGGGTTGAATAAATATAATAGAAACAGATTAAACATTGCAATATTCTAAATGGAAAATATACTTGTTGACAGTAGTAAAGGAAATGTGTAACCAAGTCTTGGCTTGAAGGAAAGGAATACATATATCTCCATCTACTGGAACTCTTTATTTTTGTTAATGCTAATTAAGCACATTTTATATTAGAATACATGCTGTTATTTCAGTATGGATATAAATGTGTTACTATTACTATCTGAAGCACTTTCATTTAGATTTGAATTTTGTAATTTCCAAATCAACCCATGAAAAAATAAATGTGTTGGATTTTTATTGAAAAAGAATGTAATGGGGAAAAATCATTGATAGTTCTATAGTATGGCGATTAAGATATTAAAACATTTTTAAATATTCTGTATGAATCAATGAGCAGATTGGACATCAGTATTGTTGGAAAGATATTTTCTGCTTGGTTTGTATTTAGGTTCCCAATCTAACCTAAGAGTTATCCCAGAATACTATGATTTCTTACTACCATTATGTTTGGGTTGACACTGAAGGTTCAGCTATACCTACACTTTGGGGACATTTTAACCATTTGGCACTGCAAGGGATTGTTAAACTTTTTTTTTTAAGGAAGCTTGTAGCAGAAACAGCAGCCACTAAACAAGGCATGCATCTTCACCCAAAGCGAAATTGGAGGGACATTACAGAACGTGGTGGGGGTGGGGTGGGGGGTGTTCAGAAGAGACAATTCAGGTGGAGAGGCTGAACTCAGAATCACACTGTGAAAACAACCTGAATGGCTCTGGTGTGTCACCCTGGAAAGGTGTGGGAACAGGGGAGGAGGGTCAGCTGGAAGGCTGGCTGAGAGGGGGCAAAACAGTCTTTGCTTAGTTGATTCTTCCTTTCCTCAGGAGACCAAGTTTTTATACATTCTTTTAATTAAACTGAAATGCAAAGTAACTTGACTATTACCCATTTCTCCACCTAACTGGAAAACCTAGGAGACATTTGATTTTTGGTGAACTGCTTGGGTCAAAAGGGGTAATGTTATATTTGGACTCACTTGGCAGCCAAAAGAAAATAAAAGAAATTGTTTTCTTTTAAATATTAGGACAGACATTCTGTTCTCCTGCAAATGAAACATGTTGCTAAAGCTGTCTTCATGCTGAAGTAAGAATCCAAAACACAGTTCTAGCAACATAGAGAAATGTAGGGTGAGATTTTCAAGAGAACTCATTATTAAACAAAATCAACAGGAATTGTCTTAAAGAGGATTAGCCCAGAAATGCTTCCAGAAATCCCAACAGTAATAGTTTGGTTCATTATGTCAGGATAGTCTGGTGTAACATAGATAGATAGATAGATATAGATATATACCAATACATAGATATACATCTATTAATTGAGGAGACATCATAGAGAGGCATTTAAAAAGTTTTCCCATACCTCTCAGCTACTGAATCTCAAACTTGACCTGCTATACTTCTGCCCCTGTGGTTACAGGCCAGCTATGATGAAGTGTCTTAAGCTGAAAGGCTATTTTGTGAATCAAGGAACAGCTTGATGCATTATAGTTTGTGATCTGTTGTGTATTGGGCCTGCATTTCCATAGGTGAAAAGTTATTCATCCACTGTATCTCTTTGTTCTTCAGATAAATATCTTATAGAAGACTTGACAGTTTTCAATTGAAAGAACTCTCCCCTGCAAAAACAAAACATTCAAAACACTTCTCCAACTGCATATATAAATTAGGAAGAGTTTTCAAACTCTGTGGATGGTTAAAACACTGAAACAGAGCATCTAGGGAGGCCATGGAATTTCCATCATGAGAAGTTTTAAAGGGAAGGCTGGACGAAGATTTGGCTAGGGTGATTTAGACAGGGATGATTCTGCTTTGAACAGGATGCTGGAAAAAAATTATCTAACTTTCCTTCCAGCCCTATTTTTCTATGATTTCACGGTTATACTTGATGAACAGATCTGAAGATGGCTGCAAAAAAATTATGAACTAAGCAAACTGAAAGAAATTGGCCAAAGTTGTATTACAAATGAGGTAAAAAATATGTTAACAGGAATGTACCTTGTTTAAACTTATCAATATGCACACTCACACCACATACACAATTTATATTAAATTAGTTATAGTCTATGAATCAGAGAAAAAAAATCAGTAGTTTTCTTCCAATATAATTTGTTACAACTTGCTACAATTTCACCCTGCTTCTCTGTAGAGTTTTCACAGAGGGCTGTAGCAAATAACAAATAACATTAAGATTATTATTTTTAAAGAAATATTCTCAAGGGAATGTGTTAGTAAATGATGAAGTAATTCCAATTAAACTGCAATTATCTAAACAGATTATTCAAGAGCATTTTGCGATTCATCATGCCTGCTTTGTTAGCTTGCTGCAGGAATTTAAACAACCTTTGCAATATAACAGCCGTGTTGGAATCTGCACAATACCTAATTGCAGCATTGTAACAGCAGGCCCTGAAGAAAGGATGAAGGGAGAAAAGGTTAGAGGCAACCTAATTATATTCACGTTCAGGGTTACATCTTTAGTATAAGGGGGAATAACATAAGATGAAAGGTCTACAGAAAAAAATGTGTCCAAATATTCGATTTCAGCACCTAAGTAGACCTGAAAAGTTATTTTTATATAGGTTGAAAATGGTTTCTATGGGGTTTTAATGGAAATATCTTAAAATATTTAATAGCTAATGTCCTCATTTACCTTACATAACTCAGTGCCCATGTGGCATCATGTAGAAGTGTAGTTTGCATTATCTGTGCATGTTCTGAAGTGTACATATTTACAGTGTAGGAAAAATAAGATTGATCTCTTATTCTCAAGCACATTTATAATGTCTGTACAAATGAATGTAGGACATTCCCAATCAGGATTAATACTTATGCAGCCTACTTTAAAGGGAGCTGCTTCAGAGCAGCAGGGGATCTTGTAATTTGTTTTCCTACAATATCTTTATTCCCTTTGCATTCCATTCATTTGCATAATATTCTGTTTACTACTGATTAAACAGTTATTGTGAAATGAGATCACTTCAGCCATCTAGAAAATAGGATGCTGTCTTAACACACAACCAAAATGCTCTTTCTTAACAATGTGAGCATCCATCAACAACCAATTATGAGGCCGGCCCTCTGCAGTCAAGGAAGATGTCACACTGGTTTCAGTGATCTTTTAAATCAGGCCTAAAGTGCAAATGTGCTTGATTTGTGCGTGGTTATTTTTATACTACGCAACCCCTTACATTTTAATTCATTACAGTCTCTACCCCCATGATTCACAACTAGTGTGTCGTGGCATAAGCACTGTTAGGCGTGCAAACACTTGTGATTCACAAAATAAACTCAAAGATTTGAAACACGAATCCAGTGTCAAAAACATTTCTGACCTGCTGTGGGTTTTCTCAGTTCTTTGCAACCAAAGGACTGCTTTATTATTTTTTCATACTAAAAAATGAGTGAAAGCAGAGCTGCTATTTTGCAAGGGGTGTCTTGAGTCTAACAAGGGTTACCTTGAATCTAAAAAGGTTGAGAACCACTGCTCTAATCCGTACCATATAGCTGTCCACATGCCAAGAAATTTCAGTTACCAGAACTTTGTGTTCCTTTCCTAAACATGGCTCGACCCACTCACCTTTGGTCCCCTCTGGCTGCGCCTATAATCCCATGATTAGGCATTCCACTAAAATACATTTCTAAAATTGTATTTATGTAATATTTCAAAGACCTCTTCTTGCATATGTCCTCTTTATATTCAGTCACCATTAACACTGGTCTGCCACTTCATGTAACCTCCAACATGCTGAATGACTGAAGTAAAATAGATGTTATGCATAAACAACCATGAACATTGGAGGTCTTATTGAAAAGCCCTTTCCCTTTCTTGCAGCTCATGATGTCATTAATTCACTGGTTCTTTTGTTATGCGCCCATAGCAAAGGAAAGGCTAAGATACACATTGGAGTAGCACACCCTACCCATCATTTCTTTGAAAAAGCAAAAAAAACCCCACAAAATATCTCAGACTTTCCACCTTTAAAAGAGGGCATTAGGCTAATGTTCATTTTCCCCTCTCTTTGCAAGTCACTTAAGATCCTTAAAGAGCTTTGAGATCCCAAACTGAAAGACACTGTATAGGATTGCAAATGTTTTTAAGACAACTTGAGGATGTACTGTATTTGGCAGGCAGTAGCCTTATTCCAGCCAGAATAAACTGTGAAATCTTCATTAAACACCTTAGGTTGTAAGAAAAATTATTTTAAAATGTTTTTAAATTTAATATTAATAACTTCACAGAATCCTGGTGCTCTGACTGGACAAATCAATATAATTTCAATACAGTAAGACATACTTCAAGTCCCCTGCATATAAATTATTCCCCCTTTTTGAGACGCTATCAAGAAGCAAGCATTTTAAACTCTAGGTTATTAATAATTCTTGATATTCATAGTTGTAATGATAAAAGGCATTATTAGAAAATACAGTATATTGAATACTGTTATAAATATTTTCATTCTTAAAGTAACTAACAAGGAAATAATAACCCTGTCACTGTTGTGTTAACAAAGCATCTCAGTTACTCAATACTAGAGGGCTTTTTCTTCTATATTTGACATTATGATAAAATGCCTCTCATTAGCTCTTGAAAACATTAGGCTTCAAAATGTCATTTACAGTACATAGTTCATATCACTGATAGAATATAAATAAGTGCAGCCTATATGATATATAGAATTACAGAATAGAATTACATTACTTAAAGGGCCTCTGTCAAATTTTAAAAGATTTTCAGTCTTAATTTTGTTGCTAAGTAACAAAGGAAAAAGTCTGAAATCTTGTTGCAAATCTACCTTTATTTTCAGGTGCCCTTGCACAAGTACATTGGAAAAACAATGGTCATAGTGAGGGCTTGCATTTGCAAACTCTTCCTAGTTTATCATGAATCTTACAAGAGTTATTCTTATTTTATTCCTAACAGTTTAGCCTCTGGAGTCCTGTGATTAGGTGACAGCTCTAATTTTCTTTTCCCTGTTTTTCCTTTCTTCTGTTTTTTAAAAGCATGTTTCTTGCTTTCTTACTGATAAGGAAAAGCCTGAAAACATGACCATGGCCCACAAAAGCTCAAAGAATACAAGGCAAAGGAGAATGACCAGAATTTTCTTCCCTAAAGATCCCAGGATTTTTCAGATAAATCTCATGTGCCTTTAGAGCAGTGATTCTTAACTCAGGTACCACAGCACTCAGAGGTGCCTTGAGATTCTTTCAAGGGTGGAACAGGGTTCCATGCAATGTTAGCACCATTAGACATGCAAACTTTATTTTCTAGATAAACCGAGAGATTTCAAATAGGAATCCATAGTTTTCAAACCATTCTGATTTGCTGTGTCTGAGTTCTTTGCAACAGAAGCATCTTTATTATTCTTCTGTAGTAAAAAAAGGCATGAAAACTGAGAGTTGGCATTTTCCAAAGGGTGCCTTAAGTCTAAAAAGGTTGAGAACCACTGCTTTAGGGTCTGATTTATGATCTGATTTGAAGTACTTTTGGCTGTCAATCCTGGCTCAACGTCTGCTGGAGTTCATGAACAAAGTCTACACAGGCTGAGCCCCAGAAGAACGTTGTAAAAGGCAGACATATTATGGGGCACGTGCAGGTTTGTTAATGCATTTTGACAGCCAATGTCTAGCCTACCAGTGATTAATTTTATTTTATATAGCAAGGAGTTTTCCCCAGACAAGATGCAGTAGACCCGATACACTCAATTCCTTCACTTAAGAAAAGTCATAGAATCATAGATCAGTAGGACTGGAAGGGAACTTTATAGGTCATCTAGCCCAATCGCCTGCCTGAAGCAGGATCATCCGTATCCAAGTCATCCTATACAAATCCATTGTCTAACCTCAGGCTTTAGGCCTTCTCTACACAGGGTTTTAGAGGTGGGGATGGTAGGGTGGTCTGCTGGTAAAATTTCTACTAGAAGACAACTGTCTCTGAAGGAAATTGCTAGGGCATATGTACTTCTGGCAGCTCTGGCAACAACACATGACTTCTGTCAGACTCGCATGACTCCACTTCATCTACTGTGGCAGCAGGGTACAAGGCAACCTCTGGGAAGGCATTGGCTGGTGAGAGCACCACAGCAGGAACAGAAGGCACAGGGGTACCTATGCATGCTTTCAGACTGCTGGTGGGCAAATACCTTCTTTCAGTCAGAAAGGTGGAATTACTCTGCAGGCAGAAAAAAAGGGGCTCTGTGCCAAAGAGCAGTTTTGACTGTGGACATGCTCATAGTTCTGTTGGCCAAAGTATATAGTGTTGAGCAAGCCTGAACAACAAAGAGAAAAGGATAGGTGCTCACATCTTTCCTCTACCTTCTTTCCTCTACCTTCAAGAACTGCTGCAACTTGGCCACCAAAATGGGAGCTCTCTCTGCCCACCAAGAGGCAGGGACAGATCCAGGGTGGATGCAGAGGTACAGTTGCACACCCCTTTAATTCTTGCTCCACCCAAAGTTTAAAATGAATTGCCCAGCAGCAGCATTTGAATTTGGGAGGCACTGAGGGAGACAATTGATTGCATGGTTTAATCTACTTGATTTCTGCTAATTTCTCTTCACTCTACAGATGTAAAGGACCCTGTCCTTTTTAAGGTCCTTGATTTTCACTAATCAAACTATTGTTTCGTTTGCAATTTTTCTGTATTGGCTACTCCTGGTATTGGTAATTCTTATCCAATTTCACATCCCTGTAGTCTGCTTTTTTGGCTCTAGCTGTGCTATACTTTAGGCCATATTTTACTTGGTGCTCAAAATGCTACTACAGCCAGAAAGTGGTAGAGCACTGGGGAAGGTAAGACTTTGCTCCACGCATCCCTAGGTCCCCAGTAGTCACCACTCTGCCCAAGACACTGCAGGAGCTTGCTACACCTGTGATAATAAAGGTAAATCTGAAGGTAGCTGGAAGCAATACAAACTGATTGCAACAAAGCTATTAGAGATAAATCACATTTGCGCTACAAAAAACAAATGCAATTTTGAGTTTATTATCAACTTGACAGCTGAGTCACTATTAAGAATGACTCTTTCCCTGTCCAAGGAACTTCAGAAGGTTAATGCTGACATTGTGCAATATTATAACTAAGTGAAAGTAGCAGTTAGGATGTTTGAAGATAAAAGGTCGAATTCCAAGGATGAATTTACAGAAATATATCATAAACGCTCAGTTGCAACAAAGACGACATTGAGGTAAAATTACCTTGACTTATAGCGTGGCAACAACACAGTTGCAATACCTTTTGTAGCAGTAAGGACTACTTTTGAATTAATACCTATATCCCATTTTTTAATATTACGATTCAAGAATGGACACAGACATTTCTATCATATGGCAACGCTGAATCAGATTGAGTCAGTTGTTCTTAATATCTTTTTTTTTAAGCCAGTATCCATCTAAAAAATGCCATACTTTAGAGAGATGTCTCACACCAAAAACTTATCAGGTATCTGGAATGTAATTTTTGCAGAATTTCAAATGTGGAAGAAGTTGGAGGGCATGGAAAAAGTGAAGGGCCGAGTACAGCCATTGATAATATAATCAGACTGTGACAAAAAGTGGCATCCAACCATACATATTTTACTCCAGATTCTGTGCACACTTTCTGTACCCACAGAGGACCTTATGGTGGAAAGAAGTTTTCTGCTCTCCAGAATTAAAAATTGGCTGCATTCAGCAGTGAGTGATGAGCCTGGCAATAGATTGGCTAGGTTGACTATTAACTTGGGTGTAGCTCTTGTTTTATGAATCCAGATAAGAGACACACATTTAATTCTAATAATAACTGCAGGACTAGTGGAAAAGCATCTTTTCATTATTTGCCTAGTTTTTGTGGGGGTTTTTTATATATATAATGAATTAATGCATATTTTAATAAAGTTATGTTTGGTTTGGTTTTGATCTTAAACTGAATAGTATTGCCCTAGGCCCCTATCATACTGAAGTTTTTCTTTGTTTTGGTTTGTGTGGGTTTTTTTACTGAAGAAAAATGTATTGTGTTATTGAGGATCCCCCACACAACTTGTACATTACTTTTCAAAATTGTAATCTACCCATGCCAGTAAACATCTTATAAATAATCATTAATAATTGTTAGTTCATTTTCAGTGGAATAGTTCCCAGAGACTACAACAAAGGACAACACCCTGTTGTACTGAGTGCTGTGCCAAGATGCAGAAAGGATGAGCCATGCTATAAAATACAAGAATTCATTAACCCCAGGAAAACCACAGCTAATAGACTGGCTACCTAGCTGATGGGGAAAAGTAGCAATATTTTCAGAAGATGAATTAGTATCGAGGTGTTAGTTAGAAACAGCGAACATACTATCCAGGCATAACACTGGAATAAAGAAAATAAGGTGGCGGTGCAGACATGGAATGGACGCTTCTAGGGATATGACCTACTACATTAGCTGTTGCGTCAGTGATCACTACTTTGGTTGTAGTATCTATTGGTGTGGTGATTAGCAGCTTCCATGGTCATACCATCAGCAAAAGCTTAAAAAAAAGGTTAAATATGAGGGAGCAGAGCAGCATTCTAATGAGATGAATTTATATGTGATAGTGTTACTTGGAAACAGAGCACGTCCCTTCTCAACAGGGCCATTAGCCTGCACTCAGCTCTGTGCTACTGCAGCTAAGTTGATTCCAGGACCTGACCAAAGTAATTTACAACTCCTGTGAGCATCAATTACACTGTACTGCAGTAGACAACACAGGCGTGTTTGCAGCATGGCAGAATTATATCTCAGCCAAACTGAGGTGAGTGTGCCTATTTTGCATCCATAGGTGGGCTCCAAATCCAGAAGTTAGTCAATTAATTTGCTTCAGGGCATGCCTCTGATGTGCTCTTAAGCCATTGTTTCCAGTCAGTAGCTGGGAACAAACCTGAAACAACTTCACCAACAAAGTTCCAGGTCTGGAGTGCATCAGTGAGAGTGCAGCTAGGCAGGGGAAGTTCAGGTCCACCCTAAATGCTAGGGGTCTAAGGCTTTATTATTCACACCACCATCACAGTTAAGACCTACATGGAAAGGGCATAAGGAAGTCCACACAAATCTACAGATATTTGAAGTGAACTTTGAAAATGGTCAGTCAGTCCCTTGCTCTCTTCTACCTACTTGTTTGTTTGTTTGTTTGTTTTGGCAAAAAAGAAGAATGTTTTTCTAATAATGCACAGAAGAAAAAATGGCTCTCTACTTAAGGACTCCTCACTACACATTCTCAGCTGTGTCTCAAGCCACTCAGCTCAGTAGGCATGTTTGATTAAGCCAAGACCTGAATTTTCAGATGCTGGATCAAGAGCTGTTGGCAGTGTCTTATCCTACAAAATTGCAGGTTATTTTTTATGTGGCTAATCTATTTTCCCTGCTTTTGACAAGCCCAGGGGTTTTCTTGACTCAAAGATTTCTGCATCTGAGCAACAAGAGGAGAACAGAGAACATTTGGCTGACCTTTTGAAGACTCAACAGCTAAAAATTCCTGCCATCCAGAGCTGTAAGTATTCCTTTTCCCATCTCTTCTCACCATGGTGAGCATTTATGGAAACAAAACTGAAAAAAATCTCAAAAGCATCCGTCCCTTGATATGTTTATCATTAATTATTTCATGTAATGTTTTTAGAACATTGCCTTATAGAACTTCTAATATTTTTGTGTTCATGGATTTCTTTTTGTTGTAGCTAGCAACACAACATGGACTCTTTCTGACAAGAATGGATAATGCATTTGCCTCCTGTTTCACTCCCTTCATCCTCTTGATTTTTTTCCTTCCTTTTTTTTCTTAACTAGAAACTGCATGCTACAGCCTACAAAGCCATTTGTTTTCTCTTTTAATCTATACGCTCCCTCACCCACAATTTATCATCGTTCCTTGGGTGTTCAATTTCTTTGTGTATCTCTCTTTGCTTTTAGAAGGTCAAATTATTATGTTTATTGTTAAATACATACTTAAAAGAGAGAAAAGTATATGCCCAAGGAATACCATGGTAGAACATAAAATCCAAAAAAGGGAATGTTCAGCATTTGACAAATACTAGTAAGTTGGAATGAACTAAGGCAATTTAACTTAAGCTCTCTGGTGTAAAATGTGCTTTCATCTCTCACTTCCAGTCAATTGCTCTTAACCTTCCTGAGTATCCCCATGTCGGCAAGATTTTACAGCTGCTGTACCTTTCCCATTTTGCAACATTTCCCAAACTATAAAACTGATTTTAATAGCCTTTCCACAAGTACACACTTTTTAAAAGAGGCATTGAATGATGTGGAAATAAAACCCATAGCTGACCTTTTCCAAAGCTAATTTTCATATGGATTTGTGCAGATGGAAGTCACAGAAGTAATGTTTTTTTGGCAAATTCACTAAAGAGTCACGTGGCTGATTATAAAGGCCTTTAAAAAAAAAAGAAAAGAATCTGTGTATTTCCTCTTTCCCGAATCACACTTCAATTATATGGACACTATATATGAGGGGCCAATACTTCCCAATGGTGAAATCAGCCAAGCCATAATAATCCTCCTAAGCTACATTGCTTAAAACACATTAGAAGACATAAGAGAACATGCTGAAGAACAATACATGGTCCAGAATTCCCCTTTGTGCCCTCCACTCCCAGTACCTGGTCAAGAGCAGCTTAAAGTTGAAATCGCTGCCACACCTCTCCTGCAGGGCTAGTTACAGAGTCTTTGTTTAGGTCTACTCTTCTACTTCCTGGATGGTATGTCCCCTCTTAAACCCAGTAAGGCCAGGCACTCCTGATGTTTTTCATGTTCTCTGCTGTTACTTCTTTACCCCTTGGCCTGGTTATCCATTTGAAACAGCACTGATTAAAAAAAACCTAAAATGAAGATTTTTTTTGCTAGTTAATCAAAACTGGTTCCGAACAACAGTTATTACCTCTGATATCTGGATCTCGCTGAACTTAAACCTGGGACCAGGCCTAGCTTTCAGCAAGCAGGCCCAGAAAAATAGGACTCCGGCCCAATACACACAAAATGCATCTTGATTCACCTTTGTGCTAGTCAGGATCTTATTTTGCCTCACTACAGGCTGTTAGAATTTGTAAGGCAGATAATCCTATCCAGACCCCTTTTCCAGAGTTGCCAACCCAAGATTAATTTTTTTAATGACAATCGCAAGCTTTTTACTCACAGCCAAACTTCTTTTTTTTTTTTTTTTTTTTACTGAAACCCATGTTTACTGATATATGTTTTGAATAATATAAATGCAGGCCTTCTGCCAGACCCTGCCTTGCTGCCAGGCCTCAGTTAGAAGGACTGGGTTTAAAATTAGGGGTTTTAAAAGTCAATGTTTGGAAAAAAGTAACAAGAAAAGTTTGGTTTTCAATAAATTACAGTAAAAGAAATATTTCCTTAGGTTGACTGCCCTGCTTGACTACAGTGGTAATTTTACACTGTTGCACCCTTCCCCACCCCTGCCAGGCCCTCCCAACTCAGCTCACACCTTGATGCCCTTGACTACACCCTGAACTGTGCTGTCCTGAGCCCACTCCCCCAGCTTTACCCCTACCAGCCTTGCTCTCCCAATCCTAGTACAGACACCTAAAGAAACCTACCTGCAATCAAGCAGTTTTACAGGCAGCCAGATGGAGAGGCAGCAGCAAATGGCTGAGAGAGTGCTTCTTGTTCAGACACCAGGGCACTGCTATGCCTTGTCAGAGTTTCAATCATGATGAAGATGCTTAGCATTTTTATTGATGGCTAAAGCATTTTTACAGACTTTATTGAGAGCCATTTTAGCCTAGATTTTACTGACAGTAAATTTATTGACAGTTGACAATCAAGCCACTTTCCTGCCAAAAATCATTTGTACAGTTTTGGCTAAATTTCTTACTCCAGTGCTTTCCCTCAGCTTGTCATAGAAGACTGACTCTCCATCTTTCCCTCCTATGATACTAGATAAGGACTGTCTTCAGGCCTGGTACTTGAAGGTAGATCAGCAAGATGAGGGATGCTTTACTGGGGCGGGGGCAGGGGGAAGGAAATTTGCTGCCAAGGAAAAAGGAAGCTCTTAAAACACTGGTAGGATACCACTGAACCAGGTAGCAAGGTATTTAGGTTAAAGAATCCCTCAATATTCAACTACTACTTTAAACATAGGAAGTTGAGCACACATATACCCCAGTCCTACAAACAGATTGATATGGACAAATCCTTGTATATGCACAGAGCCCTATGTTGTGTGTGTACTGGAGCAGTTGCTTTTTGTTTTAAGTCTTTAGACAATCAATTGGGTAAAGACATATCTTACAGAAGCTTGTGTGAGAACTTGCCATACTGGAACATAATGACAGGTGCAGGAGAGCTAGTCTGTTTTACTAAAATTTCCCAGTGTTCATCTCAGCTCTGAAACATTCCCTGTGTCAATACACTGTGTTTTATAATATCAAAATCATGATATTTTATTGAAAGATTTTCCTTTACCATATCTTAGAGCAGCTCTGAAACATATAGTTATGGTGCCACTAGGCAAACACAGCTCAAATGTATTCAATTAATAGTTAAAAAAGAAAACATAACGAAATATTTATCACTGTCAGACAAAGAGGTTTTTTAAAAACTTAAAGACATAAGTATCAATGGAGTTAAACATTTAGGGGACTCTTACGCAAGCACAGCTAGCATGACAGAACTGAATAATAGCACAACGTTCCAAAAAGAAGCGGGTTTCTTTTCATGCTGGCAAGATTTATTGTTTGAAGGAAATTAAAATGAGCGTGGTGTGAAAGTGGGATGCCAGCGCTTGTAAATTACTGTAATAAGTCTAGAAAGTGCTTGTAGAGAAGGTAAAAACTGCAGCAACAAATGACTAACCAGCTGACAAAAATTTCCCATTAGCTTTGAAGTGCCATATTGGCTCTGTGACTTGGATACATAAATCTGTTGTAGATTTTAAGTCAACTAATCACAACAATAACCTTGCACATGCACAAGCTACATGTGATATATGTGTTGTGAGCTGTGAACATTGTCAGACTGCTCTTTGCTCCTTTCTTTACGCCCTACTAGAGAAGCCCAGCTGGGGAGCAGAATCCAGTGTTTTAGTAGTGATTTACATTAGCTTTTACCATCTGGTTAAACATATACAACTATACAGATTAGGAACACACATGCACACTTTATTTTGTTCCCTCCTATCACCACAGTAGACCAGAGACATCTTTCTTTTTATCACCAAATCAAAAGTTCAAGCATAAAGAGAAAGTGTGCTGTTAGTGCCACATTCCAACTTAATTCCTTCCTCCGCATATACTGTACTCTCCCAAATGAGCACTTCCTGAGGGTAGATTTCTCTAAAGTTACGTGTCTACCGAGGTGGCAGTGGGTGCATCTACACATGCCATTAAGGCAACGTGATAAACTTGGATGCAATTTGCATCAGACTCAGCTGATCCCAGGCACAGCATCTGTATGTGTGTCCAGGATGGCAGCAGTTTGACCAGGGGCAGAGCAGCCCTGGGCTGGAAGGGGACCCAGGGGATCAGCCTCAGGCTCTGGGTGGCAGCACTGGGCAGTGGAGAGGTTGGCTGGGGCACAGGGATTCTAATGTGCAGGGCTAGGTGACAGGCAGCCCCCACACTGTAGTACCCTTGCGCCCCAGTCAGCCCATCTACATGTGCATTTCAGGACACATAATTAGTCCACCGTAGAATAGTATTATCCCTGATAATACTATCCTACAGTGGAGTTCATTAATTTACTGTGCCCTAATACCAGTGCACATGTAGGTGCTCTACTGCAGAGCTAATGAATCAACTCTGCAGTAAAGCACACATGTAGATGTGTATCCCAGTGTGTCCTGACCAAGACAATCTTAATTACACTCCAACTACCCATTTCCACTTGCATACTCCAAACCCAGAAATATGCTGTGAAGGCTGCTTTGGGATCACTCTAGTATGTCAAAGACAAAGTCGCTGAGAGAGGCCCAAGAATACATTTTAGAGTGGCCTTACTAGCATGCTCCTGGGTTTGGAGGCAGTAAACATGAGCATGTATGTGCATGCATGGGGAGGGTGGGTGTACTCCAAAATGGCTCAGCTAGGACTTGCTGCTGCTGCCACAGTATAGACATATCTATCCCAAATTGCTATACACATACATACTTCAGTGCCAACTTATTACAGGACTGCTCCTCCCAGTCACTATTGCTGCCAGAACACTAGATTGGCGAAGACACCTTTGGAGTGAATTTCAAAGGCTAGTTCCCACCACCATTATTAAGCGACCCAGTGCAGAGAGGTGCAAACAGGAAGAAGCTAGATATATTCAAACAAATTAAATACAGACACTCTCAAACAAAAGTTACTCGTAAAAATTCTTTGCTCAGGTTTTGAAAAGTAAAACAAAACAAGTCGTTCCCCCTCCCTAAACTTAAAAGTACACCATTAAACACTGAACAAGTGTCATTTACTTGGTGGAAAAGGACAGCTTTGCTAATGCAGCCAGTCAGTTGACTTAGAACTTAAAATTTTAAGTACAGACCATCATATTACTGATTCCTTTTCCTGGTCTGTCTCTTCTGAGTAAAGACAGAGAAGAGATTCGGTTTGTTGAAAAGATATTGCTATGCCAAATATTTTATAGGTTTGAAAAGCTTATGTAACAAGGGCCACAACTAGCGCCCTAAGGATCCTAGTGTAGGGCCAGGATCAATGCCAAGAAATCAAGTTCAGTGCCAGCAGGTCACAGGTAGGGTGAAACAACAAGTAATTTTTTCAGAGGATTGAGGGTCTGGTGACAAGGAGGTCTGAAGCTGTGGTAAAGTAAGTGAAATGAGTATATGGCAGGGGTGGGCAAAATATGGTCCATGGGCCAGATTCAGCCTGTGAGGCCATTCTATTCAGCCCATGAGGCCCCTAAAAAATTTACAAAGTTTAATATTTATCTGCCCTTGGTTCCTGTAAAAAAAAATGACAGGAACTAAGGGCAGCAGGACCCAGGGGAAGCCTGGCAGGCTCCCACAACAGCAGGACCCACCTGACCCCGCCCCTCCTGGGGCTTCTGGCCTGTGACCACATGGCTACCCCTTGCCAGAACTGCAGGTAAGGAGGAAGGAGGAGAGGGCAGGGGATGACCCCAGGCAGGGAAGGAGCCCGGGGAAAAGTGGCCCAGGGAAAAGCTGAGTGCATGGGATGAAAAGTGACCCCTTGCCTGCCCTGTGGCTGGTGCCCCATACTGCAGTTGCTTGCAAGCCATGTGGGGCTGTCCTGAGCAGGCACAGGCAGCTCCACATGGGCTACAAGAGGCCTCAGTGCAAGGTGTTGAGCACGGGGCAGGCAAGGCACCACTTTTCTCCCCCTGTGCTCAGCACCACCTTGTAACCAGCCCCGCAGCCAGCCTGGGCCCCATGCCAGCTCTGGGATCACCCTTCAGGGCTGTGTGTCGCGATGGCAGCTGAGGCCTTGACCTGGTCGTGCCGGGCAGCATTTGCCACTGCCACCTGTGGGCTGCCCAGTGCATGAGCTCTAGGTGGGTAGCAGCAGCAAACACTGCCCAGCACAGCAAGCGGGGGCAGGGCAGCTGCAGCTGCCATGACCATGCACAGCCCTGATGGATGAGCCTGGGGCAGGTGCGGGGCCTAGGCTGGCAGGAGGGCGAGGTTACAAGCTGGTGCTGAGTGTGGGGAAAAGCAGCTCCTTGCTCACCGGGTGGCCAGTGCCCCACGCTGCAGCTGCTTGCAGCCTGCGTGGGGCTGCCTGTGCCTGCTTCAGACAGCCCTGCATGGACTGCAAGCGCCTGCAGCAGGGAGCACCAGCCATGGGGTGGGCGAAGGGCGGCTTTTCCCTGTGCTCAGCACCAGTTTCTTCCCTGCCAGGGAGCAGGGGGTCAGGGCTGTCTGCTCCCCACACCTGTACCACGGGGCTGGGGGGCACTGGGAATGAGCAGGTGTGGGAGCCAGCAGGAGCCTGGGGCCCACACTGGTGTCCTGGGGCCAGTGTCAGTGGGGCCCAGAGCAAGGTGGCAGGAGCGCAGGGTCCCAGCCGGCAGGGGCTCTAAGAAGCCGGGCTAGCTCCTTCCTCTTCCCGCTGGTGCAGCCCAGCCCGGCTCCACAGACCCCTGCCAGCCTGGGCCCCACTTTGGGTCCCACCAGTGCTGGCCCTGGGACATTGGTCCCAAGATGGTGACCAGGGGACAGGGCACCAGGCAAGGGGCAGGGCTACCCGTGCAGCCCTTGACAGTCTGCCAAAACTGCGTAAGCAGCCCTCTACCCAAAATACTGCCCGCCCCTGGTCTATGGATAGCGCTGCCAGGATCTTTCCAAGTCTCTGGGGCAGCCTCCCTATGTGATATAATGGTTACATGAAAGTCTGGCAGGCAGTATGTCAAAAGCAGGTACTTTGAACAGCTGGAGTGAGAGGCAGGATTAGTTTGGCCAGTATTAGGAGCCACAGCCACTGCTCGGGACCAGTGCTGCTATACTTATCGATCATTATAAAGCTATACTGTCTTTATAAAATGTTCTTGGGATGCCAAGTCATATGAGCAACTCAGATGCCCAATGCAACCAGGACAACTGATCACTTTAACAGCAGCCTGAACTGTCAAAATCAACAGACAATTTTCCCCTTATCTTGAAGATCGCCAGCCTTCTCTGTTAGGCATTAAGTATTTAAATCCTTTTTTTGAATTGTGAAGAAGGATTATAGAAGCTTCCAAACCCATCCGAACGGCCCTTCCTGGTTAACACTATTGCAGGGCTCCCCACAAAGCACTGGCAAAAAATGAGGAATTTCAGTGTCACCTGGAGTAGACAGTGGCCACTAGTTAACTGTTCCCCTGAATTTTTTATTTTGTTTCTTTTTGCTTTTTGGCAAACCATAGCATTAACTGGTTCAACTAATGTTGTTCTGAGAGCAATTTATTTATTCTCAAGTGCAGCAAAGTTGCTCACACTTTATGTAGCCACCATGTTGCACCTGCTGATAATTTCATGCAACATGGGGACATTGGGATCCTGTGCAAGGTTAAAAAAAACCAAACATTTTTAGCCCTTCTAGTCTGGAGTTGCCAATGGAAATGAGAGCTCTGGTGCTGAGTGTACATCATCCTAGAGAGTCCCATAGACAATGTCACAGAGGATGGCAGCTCCCTCCAAAAACAAACTTCTGACAACTGACAAAAGATGCTGGCCAGAGGTAAAGAGGAAAGAATATAATGTGGAGGCCAAGGTGCTCCCTATTTCGTGAAGTCCTGGCTTGGAACCCATTCTTTTCTCAGTTTCCCTTGCAGAACTTCTAAATGAGATTCCCAAAGGCAAGGCGAGGCACTCTCATGATGCAGCAAAAGGGTGGTGTTGGGACTAGTTAGACATCTCTCTCATCAAAGCATGTTTGAGCTCACTTCATGGAGTAGTGAGCCTCATTGCCCAGGACACAGAGCACCTATTGCACTCTTCAGCTGCACCATGGAAATGAAGCCCAGAACACCTTCTGGGAAAGCCACATTAAACAGGATGACTAACTTAGGCCAAGCCTAAAGAGAACATAGGTGGAGAGCAAATGAAAGACATTGGCTTCTGCTACACTTGCAAAGTTGCTTTGCTATTCTTTTCAGGCTAGAAACAGGACCTCCATTAAATGCTATTAGCAGCCAGAAATGGAATAGTACAAGCTACAATGCGTCTCAGATACCATGCTGCATTTAATCAATGCATGATCTTTGTTGCTTGATTTGTGAAAAACAAGCTACTACAACACTTGCTGTGAAGAACAAGCTGTCATCTTAGGCAGAAAGAAAAGTCATTTTCCCCTTTTGTACAGATATACGCACTATGCACAGCACGCTCCATTATCCCAACTTCAATTAGCCAACATTACACTTGATATCTAATATGGGATCCTCTGAGAGTCTAACACTCAGTTGCAGGACATTATTTGGTATCTTCCCTACTTTCCCTACTCAATTGGGCAACTAACATTGTACCATGCATGTGCTATGCACGTCTCCAAATCCAAGTATCTACACAGGTGGGTTAAACACATGTTGAACATACTCCTTGCTTGTCTTTTCCACTTTCAGCTTTATCATGAAGAAGTTATAAATGCCAGCGATTACACCAATTTATTTAATGTCACAAGGGAGGAGGGAAAAAATTGGACAAATTTTTAGCACCAAATGCCACATGTGCTACGAAAGCTAAATCAAACCTCTTGTCATGTCTAGACAAGGAGGTACAATACCTAGCTATTCCAGATGCACTCAGCCTCCTAATATCTACATAGAAAGGTCTGTACCAATGATAGGCCAACTTGCATCTCCCGACGTCAACAGTTTTGCTGTTGCCTTCAGTGGAAGTAGAATAAGATCCTATGACTACACAGCTCTCTGGGAGAGAAACTCCATTGCACATAGCACTTTTGAAAAATGGAAACATAAGTCAGACACCTCAGTCTAAATACAAACACCTAAACAGATGGACTGGTTTTTAGAAATTCCAAGCACTCAGACCTGCAATTTAAATCTAGGATGCAACAAACCACTGTCTACACTTAAAACATTCAGTGTCCCATTTAGAGGTGAAAAAATGCTTTGGCTCTCTGAATCTGGAGTCCTTACTGACTGCTTAATACTCTATTATCTGCTTTTATTAGCCAAATCATCTAGCTTGAGATTCATAAATTTCCACACATTTATAACTGCAGCTGTTAAATTTTTAAGGTAATCTCTTTCTCTTTCTCGCCTTCCTCTTCAGCAAGGAAAAGCACCACGGTAAGACACATTTTATTCATGTTCTTGTGTGAGCCATCAAATCAGATATTTTTTGGAAGGGAAGTATTCCTTTAGTGCGAGGCTGGCTCAAGGGTATCCCAGTGATGATACTACACACACTCACGAAAGCTTTGCATAAGCTTGTTTGCTGGCCCTTGAGATCAGTTTCCTTCATGAGCATGGCCCACTTGCATTGATGCCAAACTGAGTTCAGTTACTTTCCTGGTTAGGAAAGAGGCCGAATTACTGCATCGTCAGCAGGAACCTTCCCCCGACTTCTGCACATGGATCCCTTGTATAGGTGAGTGAATGAACCAGAAGCCAAGATCACTATCCTTGTGCTGTGTTTAAGCAGGGCCAATTGAGTGGACTATACACCACAGGATTTTTTTGACTAAACTATTCTTAATAAAAGAAGAGGATAAAATCTAACGAACAGCTGAAATATGTTGAAGCTGGAGCATACTTAGTTAACAAGCCTGAAGTGACAGTAACAGGTCCTATGACTGACTGGATAAATAATCCAACTGTTGTTAACAAAAATAGAAGGGCCTATCTACACAGCAGGTGGAGGGACCATTTCAAACTACCTAGGTGCTACTTGGGTAGAAAGGAAGCAAATAATTTACTGATAAACTCTAACAAGGAAGCCCTTCCAGGCTACCAAGTAAAGCAGGTGGCCTTAAATATGCAAGGGCACGAAAGGAGCAGCGCTGAATACATCTAGTACAAGAACTAGCATTTCTAGGAGCCTCTGATAGCTGTTAAGACTTAGTTTTCATAATATGGCAGTAGGTGGGGCTCAAGAGTATGCAATGTTGTCTTGGTCCTTATTGGAAAATAAATCTTTGTGTGCACTGCACACTGTTTCCTTGGTATAGTTCTTCACAGCAGCCAGCACAGGATGAAATAGGTCAGCACTGGCAGCCACCATCCATGGTGTGGTATATAGTACTGCTTTCACCACCTCCTCATTAGTATAGATACCACAATCTGTACCACATTGTCCAAACTGCAGATGGCCACAACCCAGCAAACCAAGTGAACCCCAAATTTTGGCATAGCAGATGGGTGCTTTGCATCAAATGCCATGTGTCATGAAGACAAAAGGCAACTGCATGGTGCTCCCTAGAGCACCTTCTTTCTCCTCCATTGTGGGGCAGAATGTGGGGCTGACACATGCATTGTACTTGCATGCTAGTATGTTAACATTTTAAGGAGCAATGTTCTCTTTTTAAATGAACTGTTCATGGTCCCCCCCACCTTAATTTGGTCTGGAGATGATCCAGTCCTTACAACCCACAATACACAATTGCTGACCAGAAGGCAGCAAAGTTCTGAAAATGCAAAACATTTCAAGCAGCTCTGCAATCCCCCTTTACCATCTCCCATTAGATAGGTTTGATGCAGTAATTAACACTAGCACAGTGCGTTTTGTGCCTAGACCTCAAAGTGCCATCAGGCAAATACACACACACACACACACACACACACACACACACACACACACACTGACAGTCTCTAAAACCCCTCCTCTAGGAAGCCCTGCACTAAGACTTTCATCATTACAGTAAGAGCTAAACCTCTAAAGCAGTGGTACTCAATCTTTTAACCCTCTAGACCAGATGAGGGGTTTGGGGCCAGTTCATGGTCAGACTGGACCTTGCACACTAGGATTGGGCTCTGGGAGCCCTAAATTTCCTTTGCCCACGGGGATTGGGCTCCAAGGGCCCCACACTGCCCCCATCCAGCCCTGTGTGCTAGGGTTGGACACTAGGGGCCCTGCATTGCCTCTGTCCATTGGACTGGGCTGTGCCTGTGCTGCCTCCACCTGTGTTCCCAAGATACCATTCAGGGCCATGGTCCATGGTGTTCCCCATTGACCTATGGGGAGCCATGTGGGCTGGAGAACACTGCATCAGAGGGCCAGGTCAGGCCCACAGTCTGGGAGTTGAAAATCCCTACTCTATACTACATACATTTTTGAGCACAAATGCAAAGCAATTGTGAACCTCTGCTTCTGATTTACTGCCGATCAATATTTTCCCTTATTGATTTTGCTGTGTTCACAGTGTAAAGTTCCTCTGGGAACTAATATACATTGCATGTTTCTTCTTTGGCATTAAACTGATAAAAGACCAGGGCTGCTCTAAGAGCAAGATGATAGATGAGCCTAAAGACTTGTCCCTTCCCAGAGCTGAACCTGTTTAACTGGAGATGTGATTTTAAATCAATTTAGTTACACCAAAGCAGAAGGCTGTATGGATTCTTATTGCACTTTAACCCTGGACCCACTGCACTTCAGCTTCAGCTTCACTGAATACAGACTCCCATGGACTTTTCTATAAAAGTCTTAATTCTTTACAAATTATTTTATTTCTTTACAAATTCTTTAATGACTTTGTCTTCGTGATGCCCCTAGGAGACAAGGAAGTATTCCAATTTTTTCCCATAAGAAACTGAAGCACAAAAATTAAAGCCAAAAGTTGCCCAAAGTGGCAGCTAATTTGGGTACCAAATCTGAGGAATCCAGGTCATTTTTTCAGAGAACCAAAGATTCTCTAGATTTTGAGCTGACATCACTTACAGTTGTGAGTATGGTTGTTTCTGCAAAATCAGATCCAAGATCTCAAGCAGGGATTCCAGAAAATAGAAAGGTACTGTAGCCACAGATGAAGACTTTGTTTATATGACTAGAGAAGAAAAGTCCTGCAGGCAAACCGACATGTTTTTTCAGTGATCTTGGTCTTAGAAGTGAAAGAAAGAGAGAGGGAGAGGGAGAGGGAGAGAAATCAGCCTGAAGTGGACTCCTGGCAATTTCAGCCTAAGCAGTTTGGTAATGTTATAATCAACTGAAAATCAGGAAAGCACGGGCAACTTTGATTACAGGTAGAACACAGGGCAAAGAGCGATGCACCTTTATTGTTTAACTAAATCCAAAGTGTATAAGCTTTTGTGAGGCGGAGCTTACTTTATCAGATGCCATGAAAGAACATGCCCAGAGCAGGCTATCAAGCAGTGATTCTGATTACAAAGGTAATTAAATAACTACCTGCAGATATGTTTTTTTTAACAGACTAACAGCACCTTTGGCTTTGGGTAAAGCTATACTTATTATCCCTACTGACCCATTTTAAATACAAGCCCCTTCTTCATAACACACAGGAATGCAGCTGCAGTCTTCTCTAATTCACATAGTTACCCTTCCTTTGTCCTTAAATATACACAGTAGGTGTAGGATAAACCAAGCTAACTATCTTATTCTTTTGTTCCTTTCACACTGGATAATGGTGTTGAGTCCACTGAAATCCTCCCTTCTCTGCACATTTTTTGTCACAGTCCACCCTATATAGTTTTGCAACAGATTTACTTTGAATACTGCCAGAATGAAATGGGTTCCAGACCAACACAGTTCATTCTATTATGTCTTCTTAAAGACTAATTTCATGCATTACAGTGAGAGGAAGACCATTAAAATCTTGCTGATGTCTATATCTGAGCTAGCTTTTGTTGTTGTAACAGTTAGTTGATCCAAATTTTCTAGGAGATGGTTAATTTTGCCATCTAGGTGCTCTACTACTTTTAACTTACAGAAATCGGTCTTCATTATTAATTGAAAAAGAGGGCAACTGCCATGGATCACACACATCCCTTTAAATCTTATCCACCCAAAAGCCAGAGTGCAATAAAAATGGATAAAGTACCTGGTCTCCAACTTCAGGTTTAAAACAAAGAACAGTGATCAGACAGCTAAGTGCCCTCGGTAAAATATTCAGTAGACAAAAAGAGAACTATTTGCATTAGGTAAAATGTAAAACTAAAGCTTTATGGTAGCAGTTTCCAAAGCTGGTGGGTTTATTACCCACTGTATTAAGTCAGACATTCTCATACCCCCACCTCCTCAAGTCACTGCTGCTTTCCCTCACTGCCAGCAGTCAGTAAGAAGCAGTATAGAGGCAGAGGCCAAAGTGGCGGGGTGTAGCGCTGCTGACTGCCCTAGAATTTGCACTTGCTATCCTGCCCCAGGCATTGCACCCCATAGTTTCTGAAATGCTACTTTATGGCATCAGAGGTCAAATCTTATATGTTAGATAAAACCTTGCCCTACTGCTCTGACACATCCCACCCTGTTTTGTTCTATACACACTAAGACCCAGAAAGAAGCACATACAGCCACTTTAGAGCAACATTGAAAACATCTCAACAAGCTTGCCCAAGGCAGAAAGCCTGAGACCAGCTCTGGGCATGTACTCAGCACCACCCTAGAGTGGCCACATTGCCTCCATCCCAGGATTTGGCATGTATTGAGCAGCAGCAAATGAGCAGGGAGTCCTTCTTGCCATGGCACAAAGGTAGTAAAACATATCTTATGAGGCCTGAGAAATGGCAGGTTCCTTCCTACATCATTTAAAAGATTTCCCCTTCTACAATTTTCCATCCAACAACCCTAGATGCACACAAGTTATGGATCTGAACCATGGTGCAAAATAAAGCTTAGTATTCATCTTCAGAGACCAATTGTTGTCTATTAGACACATGAGAAGCAATTCAAAATGAGAAAAAAAGGCAAGAAATTATTTTTTTAAAAGGAAACCATTATACAACTGCAGGGCAGAATGAGAAGGCAGATTAAGAGAACATTTAAGTAGATAAGAGGCAAGTGTTGTTCAAAGAAAAGTGAGCCATTAATATTGCAGAGTTCTATTGACTGACGTTAGCCAAGAAAAAAAAATCCTGCATTTCTATAAGGGACCACACACAGTTGGGGAAGCAGTGGCAATGAGGTCAGCGCTAGAAAATAAAGCAAGGATGGTAAATTAAATACAAGTTTGATCACAAAATCGTCAGTTGTGAGACACTTCCAAAAGCATGCAACTTGGGTGAGAGCACATAACTGGTTTTATGAGACAGGCTTGAAGGAAAAAGGTGGGAAATAGGATGGGACACATTGGAATGAAAATATATTTATTTTCTACAGACAGAAATGGTTGTACTGAGCAGGGAAGAAACATATATGTTCTATAGTCTTTCAAGGGACTTTGCAACTATGTAGCATGGCTGCCCCATACTATGCATCTCTACGGCAAAGCCCTCTCTCTTTTAAGCAACACATCTCCTGGCTCAGTCCAGCCATCCTTATCTGAAGATGTTCAAATTACTTTACAGTCTCCACTGATTTTCAATAAGCTGCAAATCTGGTGACATAAAACACAAGTAATGGAACTGAAAGCTTTAACACCAGGGAGTATGTATAGCACGGACTTTTCTGACAAGGGGTCTATAGCCCATTTTATAATTTCGAAATTATCTTCGCTAGGTCTCAATTTGGAGAAGTAAATGGAAGGACTACATTTGGGTGAAGGTACTGATACTTTGCTCCCCATGTCAGCCACTAGCAACATAACTACTCACTTCCCTTCATCTGCTCCCTTAGACCAGTGGTTGGCAGCATTTCCCAGCTTGGGTCCAAGGCAGGCTGGTACTAGGATGTGGCTGTTGCTGCTGCCCAGCTATGGCATGGGACTGGAAAGTTCTCCCTACCACATAGGGGCCCAGCTGCAGTCCACTGCACTACTGAAGACCTAACTCCACAAGCCAAATGCAATGGTTCTGCAGGCCGGATCCAGCCTGAAGGCTGTAGGTTATCAACCCCAAGTTTGACAAAATTAAGCTTTCTAAGGCTATATCCAGATGAATGCAGCCATGCAGTGTGTGGTGCCGCAGACCCGTCTGCAGTGACATATGCTGCACATTCAGGGGCTCCCTGCACTGCAAGATAGCAGTGCGTGGGATTTTTTTGACCCCAGGAGATCCCAGGGTAAAAAAAAACCTGTGTGAAAAAAAGAACAGTGCAGCGTATGCAGGGATGGCGCTGGCCACCCCAAACCAGAGCCATGCTTCAGCTGCCAGCCAGGCACCAAGTGGCAGGATTGTTGTGAGGCCCCCAGGAAAGCTGCTGGGCCCAGCACAGTTGTTGGCCTCAGCTTCCTCTCTCCTCCCCCGACCCCGGGTTACTTGCTGTGCGCCAGAGGGCACGTGGCACAGGCATTCCCTAGGGACAATTAGAAGTGGCACAAGATGTACCCCTGCTTCTTGTCCCCGGGGAAACAAACATGCTCATGTGGACACAGCCTAAAGGGCTGTTTTTTTTAAAGCCCTAGATGTCCCAGAACTTCCATTCAAAGGCTAAGTACATTGATTCAGATGTGTAGTAGCTGGGAGTTGCATGTAAAATGATAGTGAAATGACCAACAGAGTTAGCTTGGTTTGTCCTTTAAAAATGAAAACATGGGCATCTCTATCAACAGCAGAATCAGATGTTCCTCCCCCTGAGTATGCCTGTGCAGGCAACAGACTAAGGGAGTATTCATATTGATCAGAAGAGATATGCCTCACAAAATGTTGTGGAGAAGTAGCAGACAGGTTTGCAATGAAAATGTAGTGATTAAAGACAGAAGGTAGGGCAGGTTGGCACCTCGGGACATTGTTACATGTGCTCCGGGCTGAAGCGGGACAAGGGGCATTTTAATTAGAATGGCTCTTGGGAGCTGCTCCAATTACAATGCCCGCAGCATCTCCGTATTCAACATCCCATGTTTCAAAATGGCGGCAGAGGCACCTCAAAATCCAGACCCCCCTGGTGTTTGACAAGCTTTAGGTAAAGTGCCTCCACCACTACTTTGAAATGTGGGGATGCTAAATACATGTGACACGAAGGCTGCTGGATCTAATTAAAACGCGTGGGAGCAGGCATCGGGCACACGTATAGGTGTCCTCAGAGCTGGCCAAGACTATCTGGTTAGTCTCCGCCCTGCCTTGCCTTCTGCCTGACTTCAGATTAATGCAGCTACCTATCTCTCTAGTGATTATAGCACAAGACTGAGAAAGGGGCCAGTCTTGCTAGATGCTTGCTTAGCACTACCTCGGACAAGTCAAATATAACCTTCAGTTTTTGAATCAGGAAAATGGGGATAATACATACCACGCTCACAGGAGTAGTGTGATGAAGTGATATATGAAGAGCAATTCCAGTCCTGCTAGTGGAAGGTACCAGATAAGCAGTGAACAGCAATTCAGAATTAGAGAGGAGGGGAATGCACTATGTCTCTCAGGTTGTTGCTGCTGCATTCGAGAGCTATCATCGCCGTTCCGTTATTCTCATTAGATATTTCACTGAGGACAAAGAGGTTTAGCCCCAGGAAAAAAGCTGAGGAGTCAGATTTAAAACCCAAAGTTAGGAGCAGCCATTTTTCGACCTGCACCCCCAGTATGTGCACACGCAAAATAAAAAGGATTTTTGTTGAATTTTACAAAAGCAAAGCGCCATTAAGCTCCTGATGGAAAAGCAACCCTTGAACAAAGGCAGAAGGTGAAAACTTCTTCAAACCACTACGTGGAAAAAACATTCCGAATCCTGTAGGCTGTATTCCAGCTGTGACCCTTTGCATGTTTTGTTTCAAAATTTAAGCTTTGAAACCCACTAGCAGCCATTTCAGTTCGGGGAAAAATCAAGGAGGTCTAACAACAGGTAACTCCAGGCAACTGGTAAAGGAAACACCATAGGCCTCAACCTGTGACACCAGAAATGGCAAGTAAGCTGTCCGCTGCAGTTCACATTGCTGCCGCTGCAGTACCAGCATTTCCTAGCAGTTGTTAAGCAACCATCTTTGTCATTCCCTGTTTAATTTATGTTTTGAAGTGGCCAGTGTGACAGGCTCTGTGGCCCAGGGAGCAGTACATCCTACTACCAAACTTCCTACTTGCCTGTAAACTGGCCTCCCTCCTTCAGTTGTGATCATTTCAGAGAAAAACCCTGCTTCAAGCAACTGTCTTCACACCAGCTCGTCTCTTACCATTGTTTTTACCCAGTGCATATAAACCACAAGCAGCCCCTTTCTAGTAACTAGCATCCAACACATGGAGCAGTAGAAGAGATGGCATCTCATTTGCCTTCAGTACCCTCTGAAACATAAAGGAGTTTTCCTGATTAAAGCTACTGATTCAATCCATCCCCTACCTACAATATTTTTTTATCAGAGGGGAAGGTAGAGATACACGTTATAGACTAACTAATCAGAGATGTATACACTTTTGTGAGCAAATGCTCTTGCTTATGCACCTCTGATTTAGCCTGTCAGTTAGCTGTGTTAATCTGAAGTCAGGCAAAAGACTGGATAAATATGCACTTTACAGACATACTCTACAATACATTTTGTAATTTTTTAAGTACCTTAGAACCAAAGAACCAGGTCAGGCTAGCATGGTGCATAGCAGCAAAACAAACTTCCGATGACTTAAAAAAACAGTAGCTTTGAGGGAAAACATATGGCCAGGCTCACAGTGAACCACCAAGAGACAGTGAATCACCAAAGATTCACAAGGAGAGACTATGATACAGGTCTTTTGTATGCTTCTAAAGAAATGAATGGCAGAAACATGGGCTAATCAGAGGGGAAAAAAATGGTGCAGCATGGGCAATGCCAGAAAGTGCAAGAGGAAGAACTTTGTGATGATCTCACAACCAGGAAGATTAGGGAGTAAAGATGACAGAAGGGAAGAAACACCTAAACAAGGTAAAACAGACCTATTTCTGCATGGGTTTTGGATCCAGTGGAGATAGTTGCAGAGAAATTAAGGTCTGGGGACAGGAATTTTGTTTATTGTTTCTATTACAATAGTGTCTGGAGATCCTACTAAGACCAAGTTGAAGAACCAGCTCCGGGGATGTTGACCACTGTGGGTAAAAAGACAACTTGGGAGTCAGCAAAATAGTAGCCATAATGAATAAGCCTGAAGGCAAGAGGGTTTTTTTTAAAGCCAATACTGTAACCACAACAGAGAAACGCTTTGCATTTGCATTTATGAACTGGTACCATCACAGTTGTTGCTATTCTTTGTATGGGCAGAAAAGCTGGCATTACAGATGCCATGGCTTGGCAAGCACTGGCAAGTGAGTTTTAGGCTGTGCTTGCTGTAGCTGTCTGTTAGATGAAAGCATTTTGTTTCCTTGAATAAGGCAGGAACAAATTGAAGTCAAGTCCCACCTCTTCCTCCCCCATCACCTGTCCCTGCTGTCTCAGGGTTAATGTGCACTGCCTTCATTTTGATAGTTCTCAGCTGAGCGGTGAAATACATTACTGCACAGTTTAATTGCTACTGCACTGCTGCAAAAATACCTAACACAAAACAATTCATCTGCAAAGCCCCATTTACTTGGCTAGAAAGATTAAGCATTCACCACTGTTACTTTAGTTCCATGCTGATGTAACAGTCGAGCCTGCCCTTGATGTTATGGAAATAGCATTCAGCTATTTCAGAATCTGCCAACTACTAAGTTGGCAGATTCCTCCCCAAAAAATCCAAACGTGCTGCCCATGTTTTATTGCAATTATCACCTGTTCAGAAACATGCCTTTTTCACAAGCACAACCACCTCTCTCTCCTCTATTTTGAGAATGCCCCTTATTTAATGCCCATTAACCCCTAGCCCATGTCTAATCAGCAGCTCCTAAGAAAGAAGGAGCCATGTAGAAAGCATTTTGAAGCAGAAAGAATTGTACAGTGTTGTCAGAGAGACTATTTTTGTACCTTGAACAAAACATCCTGGAATGGTGTCCGCTTCTTTTTTAAAAGGCTCTGCCCTCTGTTTTTCAGGCCTTGTCCTTTATTGGAAAAATACCTACTTGGGTCATCTACAGAGAGGTTTGCAAATAACAAGTCCATTCAGGAATATTGCAAACAGCTGTTGTTGATCCCCACCATCATTCTTTCTCCCCTTCAGAACTCTAACATTTCCTTATATCAAAGACCCAGCCAGCTGTAAAAATAATGTACTGGCAGTGATAAAACAATTACTGCAGAATATGCAAACACCTAAGCAACCAAACCAAGCATTATGTACCATACAAGAGTAAAAGAGACGGCGTGCTGAATAAAATTAACTCTACAAAGCATTAAAGGAGCTTCCTAGCCTCAAGAGCATCAACAGAAACTGCCTGGCATACACCTCCATCAAAGAGAGAGACTAAAAGAGCAGTGCAGACAAAAGAGAAGCAAGCATATGGAATGCGTTACTTACAGTGGTCGTTGAAATCAGGAGCTTTAATAAGTTCAAAAGGAAACTAGATGCATTTCTAAAACAAAGAAACTTTGTAAAATACAGGACATGGCAATGAAGAGACCTCGTGGAGACTTGCCCTTTTTTTTAAAGAATTCTTAAAGCTTTAATATTGTAGCTCAAATCTGAACGCTTTAATATTGAAACCAGTAATAGGTTAAAGAGCCAAAATCTTAAAGCTAAGTTAAAACTATGAGGAATTAGAGTTTTGAAAAAAATCTTAGGAGCCCCAATTTCTATTCAAATATTCTATTGATCAGTATGGGTCAGGCATACAAGAGACTGCAATCATAAACTGTGCTTAACATATTCCACTATAATCCTCCTGTTTTAAGTGGTTATAAAATTATCAAAATATTGATAATTCAGGTTGAGAATGCCTGAGGTTTTTTCCCATATATATAAAAGCAAAAATGGTTCAAGCAAGAATGCACAAGGGTGCCAGAATGGATCATTGTTAAAATTCTTGACCAGCCCTATCTAGTTGGGAAGGCGGTACTAGGAATCTCTAGGGTCATCAAGTCTTTTCCCTTGCAACAGTGTTACACAAAGCCTTTTCATAAAGGGATCAAAGGCCTATTTTAGATCCAGTTAGATTTCATGCTCCTTCCCCTTCCTGTAGGGAGGCTGTTCTGAGAACTTCAGTTCTCCAATTGGTTTAGCAGTCTAACTTTATGACTTAAATTGATTCATAGCTGGTTTTTATACATGTTTTTTCTTGTGCCAATGAGAACAGGAACATGAAATGTGTCAGCCTCTTGACTATAGGATTTCTGCTCTCCTTGAAAAAATCCACCCTGATTTGGTCAGTTTTAAATATCTGAAAATCGCTATCTGCATACAACTGGCATGAACTTGTGTTCTTGCTTGCTTTCAATGTTTTTAACTTGACTGCCCAGACTTGCTGTCCATGCTATCAAGCCTCCTGTGGTAAAGAGGAAAACCTCTAAGCTGGAGCATCAGATGATGCACAAGAAAATGAATCCTTCTACAGAAAGGCGAGCTGGAAGGTTTGGGCATCTCATGTCCTTTCCTCTATCTTCCAATGGAAGAGATGCTGAGCTGGGTACTAGGACCCTGAATTACGATATTGATTCTATGCATTTCACAATCTTCATTATAGTCAAAGCTACCCTTGAGGCAGAGAAGTATAAGTTTTCCACACTTTACAGAGGGATCAAGGATGTAATTGGGCACACAGACTTTTCGGACATTTCTGGGAAAAGAACCAAGCACTCCAACCAATCACAGTCTTATCCACAGAGCCTCACTGCCTCTTAGGGGAGAACTGTGCTTAGCTTGTTGATCTCAAAACTACAGAAGGTCCATATTTAACCCTACTGCTGACCCTTAGGGGTTTACAGTGTCTGTAAACTATAGCTACACTGGCATAACCATCTTCAAGAAACATGCATGACGACCTAGATTTCAAATCCTAGTGGAGACTTTGTAATGTGTATGCTTCATCAGATCATCCATGGGTCAGATTTTCAAGAGGTGCTTAAATACCTTGTAGAATTTTCAAAAGCATTTGAGGTAGGTTAGGTACTTGAATCCCTTTGACATCACCAGAAAATGAGACACCTAATCTGTTCAGATGATTTTGAAATCCTACTGTCTATCTGCATCTTCTGGCAGCTGTATGATTTTGAAAGGGCCTACTGATCACTTTTACATCTACTTCTTAATGTATGTGAGGACAACAGACTTGCCTCAAGTTCACCATGACTTGAGTTTATTAACTCAAGATAAAACACACCTTTCTACAAAGGAATCAACAGTCAAATGGAATTCAGAAACCCTATAGGTCACATTCCAGCACTGTGCGGTTGGTCAAAGATCATGGAATTGATTCCTCCATACTTTACACATAGAGTTGAGATGGTAAGTCTTCGGGACAGAGACCGTGTTTTGACTCATTGCTTCTAGGTTAGGAACATCCATTCAAAAAGCCTGAGCCTGAATTGATTCAATCTTTGCAGATTAGTCTAACCTGGCTAGGCTAAATCACCTTGTAACTGCACAAACATTTCAGACATGCAGGTACATGCCTGCAGTGGTTCACGCTAGAAGCTGAGGGGCTCTAGAGCAGCTCTCCCTTCCTTTCAATGGTACTGAGCTGCAGGGGGGAGGTGGAAAGGGGGCATGGCCAGGTTGGCAAAATGTTCTGATTAGCCCAGCAGGGAATTGATAACAGTGTTTATCACCCCCAACTGAGTGTTTATCAGCCCATTAAGAAAACAACAGAGGGACATTAAGCTACCTGTTGATTCTACCTGTTGACTCAGCATAGACCATAGCCAGCATGTGGTCTTCTAGCTAATACACAGACACCTCCTCAGCAAGGCAGAGGGGAATTCCTGCTTAGCAGGGAGTGGTGAAGAGAAGGGGAGAAGCAGCCCACAGTCTGCACCAGAGCTGCAGCCATGGAGCAGAGGGGAGGTGCCAGCCCTGCTATAGAGCAGAGAGCCCTGCCCAGCCCAGAGAGCATGCTGGGATGCTGGGGAAGTCTGGTTTATTTTAAATAGTAGCACCTAGCACTTTTGGTTGATCAAAAGCAGAACCATGAGGCATGTGCAGACTTAAAAAAATTAAGATACCTATTTTAATTCCTAATTTCTACTTATCTGCCAGATCCTGAGCTATGTTTTTTTGCAGCTGCTGACACTAAAAGCAATGGTCATCACATAGTACAAACAGAAGGGATGCCTTCTAGTGTTTCGACTGTAGAGCTTAGGAGAACTTGATATTACTCATAATTCTGCTATTGACTCTACCACACTTTGATAGTCTGAAGGGGTGGAAAGTAAAAGGGGGCATCAGGTTTTCTGCATCTGCCCCCAGAATTCCTTGAGTTTGAGTTGCTTCCTTCCATCACAGCCAAAAGAAAGCGTGCTGTGTTTTCTTCTACTATGTTCACCACAGGAGTAACCAGGTGCTTTTTAGCAGCATATCAAGCAAAGTGACTAACATTGACTATGCATTTATTCTTTCCAGGGTCGAGGAAGATACAGTGAAGTGGTTTGGTTGGGTGGTTTATTTGTTTGTTTTTCTAAATGTATCTGCTCTTGTGTCTTATGAAGGCAGAACAAAAAAGTACTCCTTGCATTTGAAGCAGAAAGCAACCAAGTTTGCATAGGCTGTCAGGTCCCAAAGCAGGTCAGCCCCGTTTTGGATTCGTCCAAGAAAGTTTTTTCCCCCTACCTCTGTCCTTCCCCAAAAACCAAGTTTCTTTCTTATTGGGGGAAGTTCCATTTTTACTCTAGCCCTGAAGATGTGGGAGCTCCATCTGGTTGGGTGGGCTCAAGGCACAAAGGGAGAAAAGCAATACAAATGGGAAGTTTCAGAAAACTTCTGAAGCACCCCTACAGTTCCTCAATTCAGAATCTTCTTGTTCCTGAGCATCAGGTTGCCAGTAGTGCAGGTTCACAAATGCCTTGCTTCCACTTTTGGTTCTGGAATGGTCTAAATGGCATCATACTGCTTGGAGTACCAACTCATTTGTCCGCTGATAAGCACCTGCAGCTCTCTGTCAAGTCCACTATCCATGGTCAAAACTTGGGTTACATTTTGGACAGATCTCAGAAGTCTTCAATACTATCTCATTCCTAGTCAGTACAAGTATCAAGCATATTATTCAGCTGGAGCATTTGCATCTATACTCATTTTATGCTCATAGGTCTATGTTATAGAGGTACACCATAGACAAATACTTCATGCAGTCATTCAAGCTGTACCACATTCAGTCATTAGGAGAATGAAAAAGGAAAGAATGCAGCAGAATAGAATACTATCACAACTGGGTAAAAGAAATACAGGAAAACGTGTGCACAGAATAATAGGGCCTCCATGAAGTGCCAGAGTAAAATTACTGATGCTTTAAGGAAAAGCATAACCGTGCAAAGTCTGAGAGTAACGACTCATTTTTATGGACCCCAGATTCCAGTTAGAACAATCCTATATTGTTCAATATTGAACAATCCTTACTACACTTAAGATGCAGACACGTGTAAAGATCAAACCATTCCCAAATGTCACTGATTAGGAACTGGCTCATCATTGTGTATGAAGCACTACAGCACCAACACCATGGGATGGAAAGGAGCACCCAGGCCAGAATGTCTTGCAGTAGGCTAGTGGAGGGAGGGAAGGGAGTGCTTGCAACAGGGCCATCCCTGGGGGGGGGGCAAATTGGGGCGATTGCCCCGGGCCCCATGCTTTGGGGGGCCCTGCTGACAGTGCTGTACAGGTCCGCCACACCACCACTGCCGAGCACCGCTGGCTCTGCCTCCACTGCTGAGCGCTGCCGTCTCCACTCCCCTTTCAGCCCTCCCCCTGCTCCGCTGGGTTCACCACACCCTCCCACTCAGGCCCCACACACCCCTAGGGATGGCTCTGGCTTGCACCCCTCCTTTAGATGTCCCAGGAGGTGGGTGACCTGTTGTGAGGGGTGGGGTGAGGGGGTTCATTCTTCTGTTTTCTCTTAATCATGAGTTCAATTAACTTACCATGCAACTGACTGCAGCCAGTAGCGTGCTTGCCTGACTTGAGGGAAGGACAGAGTGCTTGGATTTATATTTATGGGTTCCCAGGGATTTGTGGGGCAGCAAGATGATGCAGCGTGCTTCAACAGGGAGTAAGGACCCAGTTGGTTGTCAGACAGCTTTCATTGAACAAGCAGTGCAAGGGAGCTGATCAATAAAAAGTACCAAAAATCGAGGAGCTAGAGGGACAGGAAGGAAGGATTCTGGCTGTGTACCAAAGTGGGTGGTTGCAGTAGTGCGGGGGGGAGGGCAGGATAGGGGGAAGGAGGGATGCAGCATGCGATGCCTGGGGGACAGACCAGACCCGTGTTACAATACTCTTGTGTCCACTCAATGCTGAAATAATTTCCAGCAAACTAGTTCAGAACAGTACTTTTTCCAGGAACACTTGTGAACCATTCTACACCAGTGGTTCCCAAGCCCTGACAGGTTGCGCACCACCAATTTAAAACGATACAACCTTAAGTACCACCAGCAATTTTTTGTCATATAAAGTAATTATATAATAAATCTGTTATTGTGTACCACAGACAGGTTGTCTGTGTACCACTGGTGGGATGTGTACCACAGATTGGGAACCTCTGTTCTACGCAGTTTTAAAAGTTTAACAGGCTTATATGTCCGTTTGCTTCAGGCTTTAACTGCATTTAAACAAATCTAAGTGTTATGTATTACCTGGCTAATAGCAACATCTGTCCAAGTTTCTGGAGAATTCCATTTACAAGTGAATATCCCTCTCCTCTCCCTATTGTAGTATTTTATCATTGAGAGACCTACTTGAAAATGAAGAGACACATCTTAGTTACAATTCCAATTCAATTGTCTTCAGTAGAATAGGTACAGGCACAGTCTCAAGATGAAGAGGCTGCTGTCTAGAATTAGCAAACACTGCAGTTAGGGAAGTCTGTTATGATCAGCAAGTCTATTATCAGGTTTTTTTATTCCACAGATCAATACATTTCAAATAGCTTCGCCCTCCCATTTATGTTTCCTTTTCCATGTCCTGATACACATGTGTGATGGATCGGAGGGGCTCAAGCAAGAAAAAAAATGATACAAGGAAAGCTCTTCCATTATTTAGAAGTATAAAACAAACTAAGGAATAACAAAAATTGCACAGCCTCTGCAGCCTTTTGGAAAAGGTCCTGTAAAATGAACTGTGTGCTTACTCTGCATATCCCTGCACTAAAATGTGGATGTGTTCATTTGGCTTATGACATGAAAAGTACTGGAATCAAGAAAAGCATGCTATTTGCAGCAAAACAAAATTAGCCTTAGATTTCACACAAAAACAATGATGAAGTTACCCCAGCATATAGCATGAGTTTTGAAATAATCCTAATCAGGAAAAAAACCACAAGTCTTATGGAAGTCAATAAAAGGTACTAACACATATTAACACAAATCTATTAGTCCAGAAAACTTTCTCATGGAATAATCAATTATCTTCTGAGACCATTATAATTGACCACTAGAAACTTGCAACATCAGGGGAAAAAACATGCCTTAATGTGTGCTATGAAAACTGCAAAGGTAGAATTCTTTTTTAGACCCAGAAACCATTGCCAAGCTAAGGTTCCAACAGTATTGCAAGCAGCTGAAGCTACTGAATAGTTGTTTCATAGTTTCAATTACTTTCTCAGTGTTGATGTTAACTTGGTATTTGTATAGGTGTTTTGTTAGGCCATTTGTATGGAATACTGGTTGTGGTTAATCCTCTGCTTGCCTCATATTAGTCAAGGTACTTTATTCCAGTATAAATAGATTCATTGGCCAGATCTTATTCCAGCTAGTAGGTGCCTGAGGCATGATCCTATTCCACCCTGCTTAAGTCCCTGAAAAACAATTCATGCAAAGGTGGATGGGCTCTCCCCTTATTCAGTGCTTTTTGTGGCTCAGCCTTAAGGCTAAGATGACAAGGTGTTATAAAAGTAGGTACACTGGCATTCTTTCAGGAACTCAAAGCAGGATGGAATAAGATCCCACTTAGGCACCTAATAGGTGGAACAGAATCTGCCACAGTGTATTTATTCTTGGTGCAAAACACTCTTGAGCACAATCCACATTAAGACACACAATCTAGCTGTAAGCCTTCTATCATGGGAAACCTTTGGACTAATTGCACACAGTACAAATAAAATACCGCCACTCACCTTGAAAGGTAATCAAGCCACCATGATGCTTTCTGGATGTTCTTAACAATGCATCTCCCGGCATAAAATGTTTCTACAGCAGCACTATACCACCCTGGGATTTATTACAAGAATAAAAACTGCTAGCAGTATTCTACTGCTTACTTTCTGTGATGCAGCTTTATTTGTACCTATAAATTCTCTAGTTCAGTCTTCAGCATAACAACCTTTCTACTGCAGATGCACTATCCAGTTAAGATATAAGATATTCATTTAACATCTATATGTAATTTACCACCATCAAGCAATTAGTATTATTTGTCAGGGGCTGACAGCATGTGGCCCAAGGACTGTATTTGGCCTATGGAGTGACCAGATCCATCCTGCAGATCTGTGGCTCTAGCAGCAATCAGGGGTGAAGGCTTCTTCCATGCCACCATGGGTAGAAGCATCAGTGGGCAAGTCCTAGTGCCCACTCAGCTCCAATCTGAGCTGGGTCATCTCAGCCCACAGCCTGAAAAGGTACTAACTGCGGCTATAAGGCAATTTATAAACCTATGGAAAAAAGCCTGGAAGAGGAGTAAACTTGCCCTCCATGGTGTGGATAGAAATAACTTCTGTAATATTTAAGTGATGTGGGTTTGAAAACATTTACCAGATGCCACTTGACACCACCAGGGAAGGAATGCTGCCTTATCTGCACATCAAAGAGTAACTCACTCTCACGGACCCAGAGAAACAGACTTCCACCGTCAGCTCCCTTTGTGCAAAACAAGTTTATTTTCTACCTATGGGGACTTTTTACCATCTTTAATTTTCCCTAAGCCTGAGGAAGGGGCGTGTACCCAAAAGCTTGCAGAAAAAGATTTTTCTTGCGATTTCGTAGTTGGTCTAATAAAAGGTATCATCTCTGAACCAGGAGTTCTAGTTTTTCATTCTCTTGTCCCCATGTGCTTAGAAGAACTGAAATGCTTCATGAGAGTACCTTATTTCAAGAGATACTATTTTGGCGTGCTTCCGCTGCTTTTGGAACCCTGCAAAGGCACGTGTGTTTGTACAGCTGGACCTCTGGAGCATTTCGTAGAGATCTGAGATGGTTCAGTTACTTCTGTCCACACCGCAAGAAAGTAAATTTAATGGCAAGGTAGGAAAACGCTGAGAACAAGTGAGGCTGAGCTGTCCTGTACCAGCAGTCTCTGAAGCAGCAGCAGGACATTCAGCTTGTGGGTTTCTACTGCCACCTAGAGAGGATGGGCACAAAGTAGACACATTTTACCATAGGCTGTGATGGGTGCTTTGTTTGCTATACTCCAAATGCACATTATTTATAAGGCCAAGGCTCTATTGCAGCTGAAGCTCTTAAGCTTACCATATTTTCCAAAATCCAAGATAAGATTTTCTCTCACTGATCAGCATGGAGGTGGTGCTCATCTTAGATTAGAGAAGCGCTTTTCAAGCAGTGTGCTGTGAACAGCTCCCTGGTGTGCCGTGAGAATTTTGGAATGATGAGAAAATCAGTTCTCTAACTGCCTAGTGCTAATGAATAAGGTGCGTCATTGAGATATTCACAGAAGATTCAGCCATGTGTTGGCTGTGGGGGAGAGAGAACCAGCTGAGCAGGAAACTTCTCAACTGCACGTGTGGGCTGTGGGGATGCACCATTTGCAAGCCTCTAAACAACTATGCCAAGGAATTTTGCCACGGCAATGAGCTAGTAAATAGGGGGATGAGGAATGCCTTAACAGATATGCCACAGAAAATTTTTATTAATGTAAATGTGCCTTAGGTTGGCAAAGGTTGGGAAAACACTGAACTAGAGTACCAGCCTGGGGCTGAAACTGGAGTTGCAACGCAAGCCACCCTGGCCTAGACAGGCAGGAGTTCAAGGAAGGGGGCAGTGCATAGGGAGACCTGGGGTCGGGGAATGCAAGGAGACCACACAGTCTGACCCCACATTTGCCTCTAGGCTCTGACTCCAGCCCCAACCACATGCAGAGTTGCTGCTACTGTTTTTGCCAACCTGGGCTGGGGCCGCCACCTCTCCTGGAGCTGGAGCCACCCAAAGGTAAATGACAGCAGGCATGCAGGGTGGTGGTGGTGGGACACAAGTATCAAGGAGACAGACACAGAAACAGAAAGGCAGGTACTAGGAGCAGGCAAGCAGAGACATGGGTGGGGCAAGGGGGAGCAGGCACAAGTATGGATGAAAGGAAGGGGTAGGGGTTTGGCACCTCACCCCTGACCACTGCTTTCTCTGCCATGGCAATGGAGAGGTGAATAAGGTAATCCCCCACAATTAAGATCCTATACATGGGAAATTATAAAATGTATTGTTTTCCATAAATGAAATCTTAATTATGAGTGGGGAGAGGGAAGGGAGTTATAAAGGTTGGAAGAGCCTTGGATTCCAATAAATACAAGATTAGGGTACCCTTGCAAAAGAGGGACTCAATTTGCCATTAACAAAACACAGCAAGTTTGTACTTCTGGTAGTATCCAAAATTTCTTCCCCTCCCCCCAGATTTCCAGTGGCAATGTTCTCCCACATTAGGATTCCAGTACCATATTTTTCATTACTATCTTTGAATAGTAAAATATGCCTTGAAATCTTAGTCCTTCTAGGAGTCTTTTTACCAGCAAGGAATTTCAGGACAGGCTCCGAAGAATAATTCACAATCTCAATCAAGCCGAAGGATCAGTTGTATAAAGGGCTCTCATTGGGCAATCCTGATCCCTTAAAAATGCCCCTTGATTGGCTGAAAAACAGAAGTTAATAGGGCCAACCTGGGTAAAGTAGCTGTACCACATCTATTTCTGGTCCCAGGTACAAAATAGGTCATACCAGGCCTATTACATTTGTCTTGCAGGGAGACTTGATTCCCCTGTATTTGTGACTTACTCTTAATGGGCAGAACAATTGCAGTTGAGAGCAGAGCTTTGTCTCTCCCAGTGGCCTGATATAGAGCAACCAATTATATTCAAGGAAAAGATTGCCAGACACTTCAATCTGTGTAGGGGTTTTAAGGAACAATTAAAGATCTGACTGTGCCTTAGAATGCCCAGAGGCATAGATGCCATCTGCTCATCCTTTCTTTGCTGTGGGTGATTGTGACATCCTTAATTACCACTCTGGGCAGGATGCCCTGTTCAGAATCACCTTTCTGGTATGTTTGAGCAAGAAGTTTTGCAGCAGGCCCCCTAAAAAAGGAATCAACTTGCCATCTTCTTTGGGGGTAAAACTGAATAGCACCACAGAAGGTTTTGACCTTTGCTTTAATTAATCTTATTTGGAACTTGCTGTGCAGCATCCATCTGTTCAACTTGTTTTATAGTACAAGCCTTCTGTTCACAGGCTGGAATTCTTCCCTCCCTTCTTTAACCCCAAGCACCTAAAGGTTGAAATATTAGTTATTAGTATTGTCAGCATCAGGCAATAGCTGGGCAGAGTAGACTTTGTTCAGCAACAGGTGGCACAGACCTTCACACCCTACTTGTTCTGCACTCTCACTTGCCCCAGTCTCCTTCATTATTTGTTCCTAACTTCAAGAGCCAAGCAGTATCCATACAACTGGCAGGTGTCGTGTCATGCCCCCCTTCCCTCCCCAACCTGTGTGCACATGCAAACAGAAAGCATGCATCTGCTATCTGCCTGAAAACCACTCAAGCTGCATCCCACTTAAGCCTCCCAGTATGGTATAAAGCAAGACCCGTTGGTAACAGCAAGTACCATAATAAAATAGTGGAAGAACTCCTGTAAAGCCAAGAGTTACCTATGAAGAGCAGCTTTGGGTCTCTCCTCCACATAAAGCTGACTGGTAAGTGCTGAGTATGGAGATACTCCTGCTTCTCTTGATCTGCTGCTGTATGTTCACATACCAGCAGCAACCAGCTAGGCTCTGAAGACAGGCTGTTTGGTGAAAGCCTGACACTGAAATGGGGGCGTTTCGTTTAGCTTTTTACCACACTGTAAGATTGTACCAGGTAGTAAACGTCAAATAAGATTTAGACCTGGGGTGTCAAACTCATTTCGGCCCAGGGACCAGATCTAGAGTAGAGTAGATCCCAAACTAGGAATTTGGCAGCAGCTCAAGTGACAGTAGCGTTGACCCCTCAGACGCCAGCCTCACACACACGGGAGCTCTGGAACCCAGGGCAGTTAATGTTGCTGCCCTCGCTCGCACCTCTGCTGAACTTCAGGCCCATGACCCACATTTTATAATCCTTATTTAGATGAACAGCATCCATGACAAAGCCTAACAGACCTGTTCCAAACCCATTTTCCAGAGCAATAGGCATTGGCTTGGTCATAGATTCTGAAACTAAACATCCAGAGGCTGAGTTAGCCTCTGTTTAGCCTCGTTGCTCTCCAGGAGATAAACATCAAATCACGTATTCCAGGACGAAGGATTAGATTTCATGCAGAAGCTTGGAGCTACCCCAAAGGCAAAGCTTTCCCAGCTAATCTGTTGCTGGCAAGATTGCATTACACAGAGCTGTGAGTATGGTTAAGCTGGTGTTAAACCCTGAAAATGAAAATATTCAGAATTGGGGGGGGTGGGGGGGGAGAAAAGAAGTGAGGTACTGAAGGTGGGCCTGCTTCTTCCTGTTTTCTCTTCGAAAGCCACCACTCATCTGAAAACCTAGATACCTGCGTCTAGCCTGTGGCCACTCTCCCCTCCCTTTCCCAGGTATTTATAGCTAGGTGCAGATGTTGATGCTTGGGGTAGGTAAGCAAGGTGTGAGCAGATAAACAGATAATGGCAGGCTCAGGCTCTTCCAGCCTAGCTGCTCCCCTGCACCCACTGTCTGCTTCATCCGCAAGGAGATAAACCCTGTAATAAAGAAATCTGTTTTTGTAATTGGGTGCTGTTCAATACGTAAAAGCGATGGAGGGGTGTTTTGAGCCTGAGAACCACCTCACTAAGTTATTCTTTCCCTATTTGTCTTGCAGAACTTTCAAACCTCTCATCACTATTACTTAGTCCAAAACTCAGCATCTTGTCTTAAGGAAAGGAACAGTATTTATATCCTAACACTCTATACCTGGACTGCTTTACTAGTGAGACACAACAAGGTACTTATTCAGCTGGAAGTTGCTAACACGCATCAAAATGAGAAGGCACCACTACTCCTTCATTGTTATAAAGGATTAAGCATAGTACTTGCAGACAGATGCTTTTTTCTTTTTTTATTGCTGTTAATTCAAGGAAAAAAGGTTGCATAAAATCCAATCTCTTCTAGAAATATAAGTGACCTTTCCAGTACATTTCAAATATCAAAGTATATGGTAAACATACAAATAAAGAGAAGGTAACATACCTCCTATTTACAGTACAGTATTTTAAATCATAAAATAAGTTCCGTAAAGTACAACTGGCAGGTAATTCACAATGCGAGTCCATTGGTGCTTTAACACCCTCACTCAAATGCAGTTAATTCATTTATCGTGGTCCAAAAATACCAAGATCAAATAAAATATTTAATCAAAATAATTTCCATTTACTACTTAAACTTTCTCCTTTTAAATTAAAGCTTTCATCTACCTCCCTCCCCCAAAGAAAAGTTTCAAAATGTACACTGGTGCTATAAATATAAATGCTACCTATGAACAAATGTAGTAATCAAGCTTTTTTTTCCCTTCAAGTTTTTTTTTTGTTTAGCAAATTTATTATTAGCCAGCTGAATCAAAGACTGAATTTTACTTATGTCCCTCTACTGCATACTAGTCTTAAACTACAACAAAAATACCCTCCTTTTGCTTCTGTCATGAACTGCGAGGAATGCCAGAATCCTATGGATAATACAGTGGTAGTTGTTCATCGATGTTGAATGCAGCAGTCAAAAATACACTCATCTTCCAGATAACCTCAGTGCACTTTAGGAAATCAAATATTACCTGGAAGCAATTTAGTACATATATTGGCTTTAAAAAATAAAATAAAAAATACAGCAGCATTAAACTTAGTGACATGATTAATACCATCTTAGCACTCATTTCAGTCTTTCACATTATACCATAATCACGCATAGTGGTAAACTGTTATAAAATAGTAACTTTGCTATTTGGTAGACAGGTTCTAATTATACCAATACCTGACTTTATTTTGTAGAAAAATCTTAATTTTTGTTCGGCTTCAAATAAACCATTTACATTCTCAATACAATGCAACACCGTAACAGCTCAGGGGGGAAAAAAAAAAAAAAATCTTCAAATCAAATAACGTTCATTCTTTGTTGACACGGAAGTCAAATAGCTTAAAAAAAGGGAACGACCTTGCTGTCAACTTTCGTTACAAATGCAAACACGCTGATTACAACATTCATACCAGGTTTGTTTTTTGTTTTTTTACTATCTCTGAAAAAAAGAGACTAAAAAGCTACAATGGATGTAAAATCTTTTTTAAAGGTGTTCATTTTCATAAATCTTTTCAAGTCCACACAGTTTCAACTCCTTCCCATACCAAGTAATCTGTCGATTTGAGACTCACAAGAGTATGTATACGTATTATCCATAATATACTACATATACACTATTCTGTGTTTTGGTAGTCTCCCCTAGTACAATGAGTAAACAGTTTTCCCTCAGGTTTAGGAGTGTAATTATTTAGAATATGGACAAGGTCTGTGTAAACGGCCAAACACTTGTTCAGTGCAATGAAACCATGTGGACAAAATGAGGGTGAGAAAAGAAAACCAGCAGCGTACAGAGAATGAGGAGGGGGGAAAGATTGTGGGAAAATATGACCAAGTTTCTTCTTTCATCATATGGCTGCTCCATCAGTGATGTCAGAGGTCAGGACTTTTTTTTTTTTTTTTTTTTAAATGCAGTAAACATTGCACGTCTCAAGTCTTCAGTGCAAAAGTATGGTTCAAATGCTCTTTTTGATTGTTTGGCTGTTAGTTTGAATTACATGCATTAGGCAAGACTTGTAAAACCAGGAGACCAGGGACTCAGCTTTCTTCTTTTGTATTGGAACGGAGGTGCAAAACCAATGAAAAATTCCAGAAAGAATATAAAACTGGAAATGCCCCAAACAAGGTCAAAGAACCCTCCCCCCTGCCCCACAATTTCCCAGCTTCACTTTAAGTAGGCAATGTTTACTTGTTTCAGTCTGCAGAATCCAACGTATCATTGGAAGGGGGAGGGGGAGGTGCGTATCTCAGTCTGTAAGTGCCTAAAACAGGAAAGAGAACTACTGAGTCACTGTTTGCAATCAAATGGATTACAACACCACCATAAGGTATCAAAATGGACATGCTCTTCAAAAGGCACCATCTTATTCTCCAGTCCTATTTGAAGCAGTTCCGCAAAATTCCATGTCTTTGCTAAGATGTCACTTTAAAAAAATAAATCCATCCCTGTACATTTAAGATGTCACCACAGAAAACAAACAAACAGCCCAAACCCCCAAACCTCCACAATTAGTCTCTTCCGTTCAAGTCTGGCAAAATGATTAGGTCACAGTGGACCACACACTATGGATCAGAAAGAGAACAAAGTAGCTAGTAGCCTAAACAAACAAACAGACAAACACTGTGCATTTGCCTCCACTCTTTTGAAGGAAAAAGACTGAAATTGTGAAACCAGATACTTCCCTTCATCTTCATTTCTTGGTATCGTATGTGGTTCTCTTTGCTGCAACTGACTCAAAAGTCTAACTAATCATGTGGTACGGAGGGGGGTGTGGGAAGATGACTTGTGCAAAAGCAAGCTTTAGCAAAAACTAGAAATGAGCGCAGCCATTTCATTTTCTGAATCCATATGTATCTTAAAAATATATGGTTTGTATCACACGTAGAACTTGATGATTTCTAGTCTTTTTCAATGCTGAATTATATGCCACACCTTTGATGGGGAATGAGTGAAAGAACCAACTTCAATGTGCAAGTCTCAACATTATGCTAAAAGCCCCGTGGAAAATTTAGATTTGGTATGATTTAACTTCCTAGCCCTATATCGCATCTCTTTTAAATATAATGCTTGTGAACCTATTCCCACACAGTGCTCTACAGAATTAATGGACATAGATAAACTAATCTGAAATTTTATAGTAGATCACTTATGCACATTTGCAGACACGCACACATACACACACACATGCACGCACATTTCTGAAAGAATGGAAACAGCATGGTCAGTCAGATAAAGAGAAACTGAAACTCAAAAGCAAGTCCGTTGGGAGTTATCATGATTACCTTGTTGATTGGCCTCCATGGATGACTGCTTACAGTCCTGCGCATAATGTCCACTTACACCACAATTGTAACATGAAATGTTCCCATTCTTCTTGGGCCCTGATCCATTTGTGTTGGCAACTACGTTAGGTGCTGGATATACTGAATAGAACCTCCCAAATCCTGCCATCTGCTGCATACCATAGTTGGCTTGGCTCCCCATTACTGGGTCATGCATAAGCCCATTTGCATATGGAGTCTGAGGCAGGAAAAAAGGAAGTTGTGTTCCATTGCTTTGATGTGCTTGGTTGAGGTAGCTGCCATTGCAAAGAGATGGCAGAGGGAAGAAAGGTGGAACTCTGTAGACTTGTCCATGAAGTGGGTTATGATAATAATAATTACTGATCTGAAGGCTTCCATTGGTCCCACAGCTACATCTACGTCCACAAGACCCGCAGGTCCCTGACCCCAACTGCTGGGGTGGCAATATAGTTCCGTTAGTGTTTCCAACAGCATTAATATAGGATGTGCTGTCACTCTGTGCAGTGCTGTGTGTTAAAGCAGGGCTTGGGCTAGGGGCAGGGCCTGGTGTATGGGTAGGTATTGCAGGAGGAACAGAGGACTGGATCTGGCCAACACCTAGACCAGCCGATTGAGGAGGTGATGAAGTTGCTACAGTATTTAGCACATTTGTATTCTGGTTGGGCAACACACTGGTAGCATGAGGACTGCCTGGCAAAGGATATGAAGCTGGTGGAGGTGGCGGTGGGGCTGTTGAAAGACCAGCTGCTGGAAGAACTACCTTAAGACTGGTAGGCTGAGGGATTGCTCCTGTGTTTCCCTCAACATGAGGCACCATTTGATTCAGTCCTATCACCTGGGCTGCAGGTTTTGTGACGGTATCTGTAGTAGGAACTGGGGATCCTGGAAAACTACCTGGGTTGTGGACTGGGATAAAGGCAGTATTTGGTGATCCAATGCTTAAGTTTCCTGTTGGTTGCTGTGGTCCATTAACTGTGCAACTTTCTGATGATCCCTGTGGAGAAGGAATTTTCAGTCTCTGTATTGCCAAGTGCAAAGCTGGGCTACCAGGTTGGGGAAGGAAAGTAGGTGGGACTGGTAGAGGGGAAGCCAACAGCTCAAGGCGTTTCTCAGATTCACCAGAAGTCACTGACCCCAATCCACCTGGAGTTGGATTTGCAGATTCTCTTAGTGGTGACGTAGCCACAGGAGTGGTAACAAGCATCTGCATTGTTTTACTGTCAGCAGATATGGGTGGTGGGACTACCACTTCAGGCTTCTGGGCACCATTGTGCATCACACAGTGTAAGGCAGACATAAAGGAAATATGCTGAAATTTAGAATTCAAAGGAACTTCTGAAGTGCTTCCATTTTCATTACTTGCTGAAGAAATCTGAGAAGCCGATTTGTTGATATTCGATGGATCGACAGTACCATAACCTGTAAACCTGGTTCCATTTCGTTTCCCAGAGTCTTCCGAATTGCTGTCCGTGTCTGTGAAGACAAAGCGTGGAGGGGGCAAGGGAGGAAGGGGAAGAATCATAAGTGCATGCTTCTGAAAACATCTTCTATGTCTCTTCCCAGGACCAATATTTATTCACATTAACTTAGGTCATAAAATGTACTTGTTTCATTTTTTTTTTTTTTTTAAAGACTATATTAGGTTCATCTACCTTACCATTTCATTGCAAATAGGTTTGATTCCCTCTATAAAAAGGCTGAGGGTTTGCTGCCTTGCTCCCTACTGCTTGCTTACCCCAAACCCATGAGACTAGTTGCCTTTGGCATTCTATATGAGAGGAAGTCACAAAAACTAGAAGCTGTGGTCATCTACCTAAGAAAGTGCAAGACTGTCATTGCTCCAGAACATGAGTAGGCCTGACATGATACAAGACAAGGAATTGAGATTTCAGGCATAGAACTTTTTGGCTCCTTTTTCCTTTTAGGTCAGTCAAAACATTTTGATCTACTGCACTGTAAAAACTCAAGCAATCTAAAACACACAAATAGAAAATGCTGTGATTTAGGACCAGAAATACATGGCAGTAATGCATGTGGAGACATTTCAAGGCACGCCATGTGGTGCATTGGTCGGCTGCGTGCCACACATTCAAAACTAAAGCACTAAACAAACCAGCCAAAGATGTTCCACGTTCAAATGTGGAACATCTTTGTGGCTTGTCTGCCATTTTATCATGTGATAAATTGGCTGAACATGTGGTATGATAATCACAAGATAACTGTGACATCTGCTAGGGCTCTTATATAAAACCTTTCATGGATTTGTTTTCAATGAAAACATTCCAGGTTTTTTTGTAAAGAGAAAAAGCTACTCTCCTTTCCTAAAGCCTTGGTCCTTATCAGAAGGCATACAAGATTGCTACAGAATCTATGAACCATATCTTCTCTCACTCTCCTTGGTTATAGTATAATAAGGACCATAAGACAAAGATGAGCATCATCTTTTGTTTTCATGTATTAATACTGCAGAACAAATGTCCAGCAAACGGAATGGAAGGGCATACAATAATTGGGGATGTTTTTCCAGGCAACATCTGTATGTCAAGAGTTATATCCAGAAGATCCCATGTTAGCAATAATTTTCTTAAATTAAAAATGTTGATTATGTAGTTGAGTTCAGAAAGAATTAAGAGAAAATCTTACTGAAGTTCACACATTTCTTAACAAGGTAGAAAACAGGATATATCCCAAATCTGAAGTTAAACAAGATTTTAAAACAGTAGTAAAAATGTGAATACCAACCAGCTGGCAAGGGACTGACTGATTGCATAGAATGACTAAAGGCAACAAATTCATATAAAAGTAGTGTTTACAGGAATAAAGATGTTTCTGGAACACCGGTTTGTATTTAAAGTGGTCAAGCTATTTTAGGTCCTACTGAGATAGGAAATGAGTATCAACATGCATAACACTACACAAATCCAACCTCTGTCTTTTTCTTCTTCACTTTCAAAGCTTTCTTCCCTCCCATCATGCCGTGGGCTAGAAGGAGAACTGTAACCTTCTGAAGAAGTTTCTCCACATGTGTCATGTCCAGAACCAATATCCAAATTCATATCTAAAAATGAAAGGGGAATCTCTTTATTTTGCATCACAATGCATATAGGCCATGAGTAATCCCAGGCACTGCCAGTTCAGATTTAAGTGTTAGTCTGTGTTTCATGTGTTGCATTCACCAGACTTTGAGGACAGATTAATTCTTAGATCTTAATATACTGTATTTACCCAAATCCACAACAGCTTCAAATTTAAGAGGACTCCCCAATAATTAGATTCTATATATGGAAAATTTGTAAGTTTGAGTGCCTGATTACCACCCTGAGGAAACTGAACTCGGCAAGGCAAGGCAAAGCTACTAACTACCTATTCCATGCAACTGCTTTGTGTTCTTTCTTAAAAGGATGTTTTGACAGGAGTGGAGTTAATGTTTCTCATCTATAGTCTTTGCCCTTATCAAACCAATGTGTGAGTAACAGGAACAGGCAATGTACAAGCATATCTAGCAGGTAGCAAGAATCCAATTACTATTCAACTTAACCAAATTTGGGTTATGTAAAAATTGTCTGAAATTCTATATGCATGCTTAAGAATCAGCATAACATTTGACTTAAACCCCCCCCCCCCCCAAAAACAGTGTTTGCTGCTCTAATAGAAAATTCAAGTACCCAGCATTAACTATACATGTACAAGATTACAACACTAATTATCAATAGCTACAAGATGAAGGTTTTCAAACTACCTGGAGATATATGCACCTGTGCAAACAGTTACAGATCACTGAAGTATATCAGCTGATTTCTGCAGCTTTTACTGTAAAAGGCACTGCTTCTCCGAATCAGCTGTGTGGGACTATTGAGGAACTCCAACAGATCAAAATAGTTGCCTCCTTTGAAGTGAAAGCTGCAGCAAAAAGCTGAGTGGCTCATCTTTAATTCAGTAACTTGCTGAGAATTAAACAGGTTCCAAACTACCTAGACATGAATAATCCAGGTCCTAATATATTGCCAGCTCAGGGAAGTCAGATATTAAAAAAAAAAAAAAAAAAGAATAGATAGGAAGGAAGAGAAAGGATTGAGAAACAGCTAAGGAAAGAAAAAGGGTTGCAGATGGGTGAGAGTAAGCTTTAAGAGATTCAAGTTTTCCAGGTTGTTAAAATGCCATAAAAGAGGATTAAACTACTATTTTTTCCTTAACGAATGGCTGAACTGTTACCTTCAATACTACGATCCTACTAACCAATCATCTGGAGTGGAAAGAAGAGAAGACAAGCAGTTTTGAAAGGAGGGATGTGGCAAAGGAGCTCTGGCCATACTAGCTTTAAAGCAAACCACCAGTTACCATATGTAAACTACTTGACACTATTGCAGGGGTAGGAAATTTATTTCAGCTGGAGGGCCACTTTGGGTTCTGGTGAATTGTTTAGGGCCGCAAGGGTAGCCCCACTCCTTGACAGGTGGTCCCACCCCCTAACCTCTGACACCAGAAGTTTCTCCTCCTTGTCCCCCCCCCCCCCCGAAGTACTCCTTTTGAGAGGGGAGGGTTGCCATCTGGAACCAGAAAAAAACCCAAATCATATGCTAAAAGTCAAACACCTACTATAACATTTTAATTTTATTACAAAAATATTTGTTATGATTTGTCTTTGCATATTGTATATAGAAGTGATTTTATAACTCAAAAATAAAGTCTTATTCTTGTATATTGTGTGTGGAGGGTGTGTGGTTGTTGGTATGCATGTGTGTGTAGGGGGCTTGTGAGAGGGTGTGCCTGTGTGTGGGGAGGCAATAGGGTATGCTGGGGGGTGGGTTACCCCTGCCCCCACTCCTCCCCTATGGCACACAGCCCCCACCAGTGATGCACACAGTGGCAAGGAGGCATCCAGGCCAGCCCATCTTTATTGCATGGAGCACCACATGGCTGGCACGCAGCTCCAAGCACTAGCGCACCACTGGGGGAAGATGCGTGTGTTTGTTGTTCTTTGCTGTTCCAAGTCCTGGAACTCTGCTGGAAGTGGCAGGAGCTTTGCTCATGGCTTTGTAGCTTCACTGCAGTACCTGCATGGCAAGGGGCGGGAAAGGCAGCTAGCTTCACTGCATGGGGTGCCATGCGCAGGGTGCCATGTGATGAAAACGAGTCTGCCTGGATGCACTCCTCACCATCATGTGCAGCACTAGATGGCAGCACCTGCGCAGGCCACAAGCACTCCAAACACCTGCCACCTGCTGCTGGGAACTGTGCTCCACAGAGGGAAGTGTGAGGGAGAGGGTCCCCCCCACCTCAAGCTCCACACTCTTGCAGCTGCCAGCTGTGACAGCAGCAGCCTCACCCAGAAGCTACGTGCTGGCTGGGACAGGCCCTTCCACCCATGAGGATGGAAGCAAGATCCATAGATTGTTGGGGCTGGAAGGGACCTTGCAGATAATTAGGTCCAGCCCCCCAGCTCTAGGCAGGAAGACAAATGGGATCAAGTGATCCCAGCGAGGTGACTGTCCAGTCTCCTCTTGAAAGTCTCCAGGGTAAGTGACTGCACCACCACTGGAGGGAGTTTATTCCAGTCTCGACACCCTGACTGGGAAGGAGTTTTTCCCGGTATTAAGCCTGAAGCGGCCTTCTAGGAGTTTGTACCCATTGGTCTTGGTCTTCCCCAGGGTGCCTAAGAAAACAGTTGTTCACCAAGCTCCTGATGAACTCCTCTGACATAGCGGTAAGCCACAAATCAAGTCCCCTCTTCTTTAGGTTAAAGAGGTCCAGGTTCCTCAGCCTTTCCTCATATGGCTTGCCTTGCAAGTTCTTGATCATACAGGTGGCTCTTTTCTGGACCCCCTCTAGTTTTTCCACATCCTTAATGAACTGTGGTGAACAGGATGCAGTACTCCAAATGTGGTCTCACCAGTGCTAAGTACAGCAGGAATATTGCTTAGTTTTATATGAGATGCATCGGTTGATGCATGCCAGCATGTTACATGTCAGCATGTTAAGATGCACAGGTTGGGCAGGGTACAATTAGTTGGTGGGTGCTGGCAGGATGCAGTTGCCTGATAGGCCAGATTCGGCCTGCATATTTTGCCTGCCCTGCTCTACTGTGAAGGGCATCCTTACCAGGGCCCTGAAGGTTGCAATAATTTCTAATATTATCTCAAACTGTAAAGGAAACTGTAAGACATTAGCTCTTAATGCAACAGGAAAGCCATAAAAATTAATTTAAAGAGGAACAAAGAACATACAGAAATAGGCTACTGTGCTGGGGGTGGGGTTCAAAGTATAACTCAGTTCTTCAGAGGGATAACAGATTTCACTGTAAAGCTTAAAAGGGGTCCCCCACTGTGAATTTCATTACAGTCTCCTGATTAATTTCTGTCCTCATTTATCCTCTGTGCAACTCCCATTGACTTCAGTTTCCCATGGCCTGAGAGGCAACCCAGAAATTGTGTACTAGAAACAAAGTAGCAAAATTCTTTCACAAGCTCAGGAATTCTGTAACATTTTGCAGGTAGAACAGCTTCTGCAGCAAAAACAGCATTTATCCATCACATTGATTTATCCACTTTCATGAATCACAGGATCATCTGACTAACAATATTTACTGAGATATGGCATATATGCTATTCTGAATATGCTATTAGGCACAAGCCCAGAAGGAAATCGCCTTTACCATCTGCAAAAATCACATTCCAAAACAGCCACATGAAATTAAGATGCCAAATACCCAAAGCATTCCTATAACCCCACTAGGCATTGATAGTTTAAAAAGCCAGGTCCCAAAGGATAAATATTTATCAGCCATCTCCACTTGAATGGCAGCTTTCCCACAAGTTTTATTCATTAGATAATATGTATATAATTGAAGTGGCAGTACTAAAATGATAGTAAAGTCTCTAGTTATCCACCACACAAGGAGTTCTTAGCAAAAATAACAACTTAATTATTACACCAGAAGCCTTCTAGAGAGCTAAGTAATGAATACAGAAGTAGTCCTCAAAATATGGCAATTCAGATTTATTTTCTAGCTGAAAAACACATGGAGACAGTGACTTGACTAAGAAAGGCCACTAGCTATGCTGCAAAAGTAAAAGGAAACTTTGAATGAAATACTGAATACTGCAATTCCATATGATCAGGTATCATTATAGGCTTTCACACTTTGAAGTTGTTTTTTAAGCATTTGAATCAGACTCAAAACAGAAGTGAATATTCTCTGAGTAACTGGTGTCTTGCCACCATCCCACCTTCCATTTTGCTTGAGGGGAAAAATGAGGAGAGGCAAATCACCTTATACTCAGTATATAAAAAAGGGTTGGCTGCTGACCCACAATATGCTGGTCACGTCTGGTCCACAGTTTACCAGTCCACTGCATAAAAAGGTTGGGAACCCCGAATTACATAATACATGTAAGGGCCTAAGGACTCATCTGCAACAGTAGTGGCACATACTGCAGATGCTTTTTTGTTTTAATATTTTTCTGTTTAACCATGACAGTTCTTCCAGAGGACTTAAACCCTGGACAGCAGTAATGCCTGTACTACACACACAAAACTCTACTGGTTAAAGCTTATATTCTTCTGTAATACTGTCAAAAAGCTAGTATAGCTGGTAAGGAGCTTTTCCCTTAAAGGTATTTCTTACCTTTCACTGCCCCTGAACGGATGTGCTGTGTGGCTGCAATTCTTACTCCATTTATTCTATTGCTCAATCTGCTGTCAGTTTTCTTTATTTTCTCTCTGTGTAGATTAAACGTTAAGACATTTTTCAAGGGGTTTAAGCAAAACATAATGGAAATTCCATTGGAAACCTGCAAAAATCCTCTAGAAATGAATGTATTCCAGGATCAGGGGTCAACACTGCAAATGGTATTAAAGCACCTAGTTAAGGTATCACATTTACTTAAATCCAAGACAAGATTTCTTCCCCCACCCACCCTCGCCACTTACCCTCAGTCACAGCTCTGACCTGCATCATCCCAGCCAGGCAGCAGTGGAAGTGGTGGCAGCAGCTCTGGCCTGACCTTGGGGCTGGAGCTGCCACCAACTGCAACCCCTGCTACCTAGCTGGGCAGGGGCTACAGCTACTATGCACTTTGTGCCCTAGACTGCAACTAGGGCCAGAACTGAGGGTTAGCAGCAGGGGTGTGAGAGTGGGGGCAGATGCTAGGGGGCACAGGTGCAAGTGGCAGGGGGTTATAGGAAAGGAGTCAGGCTGCTTGCTTCTCTACCACTACAGCGGGGAAAGCAGCAGTTAGGGGACAAATTTAAGATGACTCTGAAATAATTAGATTGTATATGTAGAAAATTATAACAATAAATTGTCCATGTCTAGAGTCTGATTGTTAGGGGAAGCATCTTAAAAATTTGAAATCATCTTGGATTCAGGTAAATATACTAGAGACAAGACAATAGGCAGGAATTAGTGTTAACATTCCGCAGGGAATAAAGTATAGTTGTGATAAACTCCAGTATTGGATTTACAGGCATTAGGACAGTGAACAGCAAAGATGGCAGATGTATTATTTGCATTTAAAATGAAATATACAACGAGGGGGGAAAAGAAAACACAACCTGTCACTCTCATGGGCTACTGCACTTGCAAGATCTGAAACTGATCCAAATTAAGGCAGATTTTATTTAATACATTCTATAGCAGAGCAAACTGTCATAGGTTTCAGCTAGCATCATTTGATTGTAGGAAAAAGTTGGATTGTTTTACTTCAGCCTTTCATGAAGCAAAAATTGGCCAGGAAAAGGCAACCCTATATCACTCTGACATCCCTATTTATCTGTCCTCTGCCCCTTATACATTTCACTAATTTGCAACTGTGTTACAAGTATCTATGTTTGTCTCTACTTTAGCTATACTAGTTCTTTACAATATTCTCCCTTTTCAAAATGTGGCTTACATGCCAATTTTTTTAAACCAATTTGAAGCATAAGCAAAAAGCTGGAAGTATATGCCTAATCTGATCAATAGATAAGAAACATGTAAACTGACAGGTCCACAATTTAAGTCTTACAAAACACTTAAGCTATGAAATAGAAACACAAAACTGTTGGTTGACAAAGGGTATCAAGCCTTTAAGGATTTGCTGAAAATCAAGTGCAAACCCTAACCAATCTCAATTATTAAAATAAAAGAAGCTTCATCAAAACCTAGATTAAAACACTTTTACTGACGTTATGCATTATATTTATATAATTTAATAAGAAAAAAAGTAAGTTAGCGTAAGATTAAAAACCTACTTTTCAAGCTGTGGCTTTCCCTTCTTGTTTATTGCAGCTAAACTCCGTCTCTCTCCTGTATGCTAGAGCAAAAACCAAAATGACATTAAGGAATTCCCAACATAAAAATCATGCAAGAACAGTTTAACCTAAGACTGGACAAAAATGGAGGGTTCCTACAAAATTTAAGACTTCTAAAGAAGTAGAAACCTTGATATTTTTCCCATCATTAAGAGCCTGTAATTAAGGCAGCTAAGTAGATTACAACACAGATAAAAAGTCTGTTCACAAACTATTTAAAATGCATTTTAGATTGAACATAAGAAAACAATTTATGCTTATGCATTGCCTTGACTGAGTGCTACTAGCTAGTGGTTAAAAAACCCAGGATTTAACCTATATTTGGAGGAATAAACCAAATGGTTTACATGATTGCTGGAAACAAGATACATAAATATTCTTCTCAACATAAAAAGTATGTTTATTCACCATTGTCCCTAAATAGCAGGTAGTATTTTCCCCATTCTGGTATAACATTCAAGTTTCACCACCTAAAGCTCGTATACCTCAGCCTCTATTACTTCTAGACTGAACAGCAGAAACTTGGATACAGGTACATCTAATGTTAGGGCTATCCAGTATTTAAAGTGTTTGGTGGTCTCTTACCTGGAGAGCTGCAGCAGCAAGGACAGTACACATGAGCTACACAGCATGAACTACAGGACTCCTGGGCTACACACCACTTGTGCCACCCCTTCCTCACACACCATACAGGCCTCCATGGCCCCACTTTCAGCTCCTCCAATCATGGGCCTGCTGCACCACTCCATGTGAAGACCCTCGGCTATGAGCCACTCCATCACCCATGGGCTGTACCATGCCACCCATCTCCACCTCCCAGGGTAGGGGTAGGAAGGAAGACCCCAGAGACCCTGGGTAGAGTTACAGCCAGAGCAACAGAGCAAGTAGTGGCTACATGGGAGCCTGGGGGCCAAAAATTAACCTTATGGAACAGCATGCACATCTGTCCACTCTTTCTGTAGCAGCTCAGGTGTCACATCTGCCCATGGCCTGGATTACTCTGTACATTTGGCTTGTAATGGCCAATTCAGCCATTAATACCCAATTCTGCTTATGCAATGAAAAGGTGATGTAGCCCCACGCTACACAAATGACTTAAGTGTATGGCACGTGTCATTACTTTCATTATTGTCACTTTTGAAATCCTTACAAGCACAATGTTTCAGCTACTATTAAAAGTGAAAAGAGCTCCTAGTCACAAATACATGTTTCATGGCAACTGTATCACCCAAGGTTACAGCATTTAAGTCGATAATACCATTCAGACATAGGCAGATGCAGAGGGGCTAAAAAGCTGGGACTGTCACTGCAAGGTCACTGCTACACCCCCACCCAGCTGGGCCCCATCCTTCCCTTCCTCACTGCCTACATAAAGACACAGACCACACTGCAAGAGCAGCAGCCAGGGAGCTGAAGTCTCTGAAGCAGATAACTAGTCCAACACCGGCTCCCCACTGCCATCTTCTCTGTGCTCTGCAGGACTTCTCCCATTTCCCCCTCATATTCTCTACTGGGTACAAATAGAGGATTGCTGCCCACCATCACCACTGCTGCCCTGGCCACTCATATGGAGACCCAGACTCAGTAAGGGACAGCAGCAGCAGGTGGATTCTTCTTCCGTGAGCCTACGTCCAGGAGAACCAGACAAAGTAGGGGAACCCACCCAGCTGTGGTGAAGGGGCAGGGGATAAAAGTGGGGGGAATAATGGGAGTACCACTGAGCACTATGGGGAAGTGAGGAAGCGCCACATGAAGTATCACTGAGCACAGAGGGAGAAGGAGGAGACATGGGGGATGGGAACCCTTACCTGCTTCAGGGACTTAAGTTCCCAGCTGCTGCTCAGGCAGTGAGGTCCCAGACTCCAGTAAACCCAAGGGTTCAGGGCTGCAAGGAATCAATGTCCCAGAGCTACATTGTGGAAATGGGAGGGTGCACTTGTGCCATTGAACCCACTTTGGGATTTGCCTCTGAATTTAGGCATGGTATAATGGATGCACCAAATACTACTTTAGAAGCATCAGTTTATAGCAAGACTGCTCAACCTCCACAGCCTGGTTTCTCAAGTACTCAAACCACAGGTCACTCGAAATTTTTCAAATGTTCTGAATTCAAATGTGCACAATTAACAAAACAAGTGAAATTAAACTGTGTTTTCTGAATAATTTCTTCATGAAACATTGGAATTAAAAAAAATGTAAACCCAGAAGGAGCTACATACCTGGTCAAGTAAGTTTGTACAGTGCTCTGCATGCTGTTGGATGCTGTAGCTTTTTCTTCCCCAGTCTATTACCCCATTCTGTTCAGAATGCTGTATGCTAAGGCCATCCAAAGAAGAGCATTTTGTACTGCTAGTTGTGCTAAAATTAAATAAAAAAAAACCTTTATATTACACAAGATGAAGTTCCAAAAGTTTCTTAAAGCAAAGCACATACAATTTTAGTTGAATTCTGGGAAGTAAAGGAATTACTGTGCTTTTAGCAAAAAAAGGGAAAAAAACATCTCTCAATTAATTTCAACACCAAATGTCACTACGCAAAAAGTTATGGTCTTGTGCAACATACATAAGTTAGTTTCATGAAGACAATTAAGTGTTCCTTGAATATAGCTACTTGTTATGTAGCTTGACACAACTTAAGGTTGTAGAAGGTAACTGGCTTCAATATGCATATCCTAATAGTTAATAGTAGTGTTTATAATCATGAAACTTCATGCACTTAAAAAGTAGAGATTTCTTCCAGATTTAAATTGCTCTAATCCATTTTTTTCACGTCCACTCTCCCGCATCTTTAAGGACATTATTTACTGTGACTACATATGCATTATTTCAGGAATTCAAAAGACATTTGGGCATGTGAACAGGAAACCCCAGTGTGGCAGGGCACTGGGAGTGCCTGCCACTTTAAGGCCCTGGAGCTGGCAGCCTCCAGGTGCTTGATGAGGACAGCCATTTTGAGGCCTATATAAAAACTCAGGCAGTCTGGCTGCAAGACAAAAGGCAGTAACATCGCCTAGCCAGAGAGCTGCTAGGAAGAACTGAAGGTATGGGGGAGCCGCAAGGGGATGGAAGAAGGCTCCTGGTCCTGGGCATGACCTGAAAACTGCACCCTGCTAGGAGTGGGTGGCCTAGTGGGGCTCTCAGTGGTGCAGGAGCCCCCAGGAAATGCCAGGCCAGTTACCACCCGGGTGGAAGGTGAGACAGGGTGCCTTAACCCCTTGCCCCCGCTGCCAGGTGGGTTACCCTGTCTTGGAGGGTCCAGAGGGGGACCTGAAAATAAGTGAGGGGCTAGAGACCCAGCCCAACCAAGCGAGTACCCTCGACTGGCCCAAGCTGGGGCCAGGACCCAGAG